>LR738712.1:796401624-796673741 GCA_902687465.1 Secale cereale | reverse complement strand
ATATATATATATATATATATATATATGAGGTATTCGATGAAATGCCCGAGCCACACTAGTTAAGCTTTCTCCTCTCGAAGCTCGAACTCCAAGCTCCATTTTCTCCGAGATTTGGCTAGGTTTAGCGGTCCGTCACGTCCCGTCCCTGTCTTCACCGCCGTCGATTGCCCGCGCCGATCTCATCGCTGGCACCACCGTGGTGAGCTATGCATGTACTTTGAATATAATGTGATGATGAACTTATATTAATTTAAGTGGAAATGTATCCATGATGTTCTGTAATGGTTTTTGACACTTAATTATATATAAATGCAAGCAGATGAACCGGCAATGGATATACGGTGATAGACGCACCTCCGAGTACATTAATGGCATGCATAATTTTCTCAAAGTAGCTAAGGCAAACAAGCATAATGGTTTTATGTGCTGTCCATGCACTATCTGTGGGAATACGAGGTCTTACTCCGACTCAAAAACCCTTCACACCCACCTACTTTATAACGGTTTTCATGCCACACTATAATGTTTGGACCAAGCACGGAGAAATAGGGGTTATGATGGAAGACAACGAAGAAGAAGAGGATGATGACAACTACGTGCACCCGGAATATGGTGATGCTGCAACGGGGGAAGCTGCTGAAGGTCAAGAGGAACTAGACGATGTTGTTCCCGATGATGATCTCCGCCGGGTCATTGTTGATGCAAGGAGACAGTGCGAAAGTGAAAAGGAGAAGCTGAAGTTCGATTGCATGTTGGAGGATTATAAAAAAGGGTTGTACCCCAATTGCGAAGATGGCAACACGAAGCTCGGTACCGTACTGGAATTGCTGCAGTGGAAGGCAGAAAATGGTGTGCCTGACAAAGGATTTGAGAAACTACTCAAAATATTGAAGAAGAAGCTTCCAAAGGATGACGAATTGCCTAACAGTACGTACGCAGCAAAGAAGGTCATATGCCCTCTAGGATTGGAGGTGCATAATATACATTCATGCCCTAATGACTGCATCATGTACCGCAGTGCGTACGATGATTTGAATGCATGCCCAGTATGCGGTGCCTTGCGGTATAAGATCAGACGAGATGACCCTGGTGATGTTGACGGCGAGCGCCCAAGGAAGAGGGTTCCTTCCAAGGTGATGTGGTATGCTCCTATAATACCACGGTTGAAACGTCTGTTCAGAAACAAAGAGCATACCAAGTTGATGCGATGGCACGCAGCGGACCGTAAGAAAGACGAGAAGTTGAGAGCACCCGCTGACGGGTCGTAGTGGAGAAAAATCGAGAGAACGTACTGAGAGGAATTTGCACGGGACGCAAGGAACGTATTGTTTGGTTCAAGCGCAGATGGCATTAATCCTTTTGGGGAGCAGAGCAGCAATCACAGTACCTGGCCCATGACTCTATGTATCTATAACCTTCCTCCTTGGATGTGCATGAAGCGGAAGTTCATTATGATGCCAATACTCATCCAAGGCCCTAAGCAACCCGGCAACGACATTGATGTGTACCTAAGGCCATTAGTTGAAGAACTTTTACAGCTGTGGAATGGACAAGGTGTACGTGTGTGGGATTAGGCCAACCAGGAGGAATTTGACCTACATGCGTTGCTGTTTGTAACCATCAATGATTGGCCTGCTCTCAGTAACCTTTCAGGACAAACAAACAAGAGATACCACGCATGCACGCACTGTTTAGATGACACCCAAAGTATATACCTGGACAGATGCAGGAAGAATGTGTACCTAGGGCATCGTCGATTTCTTCCGACCAACCATCAATGTCGAAAGAAAGGCAAGCATTTCAAAGGCGAGGCAGATCATCGGAAGAAGCCCGCCATGCGTACCGGTGATCACGTACTTGCTATGGTCAATGATTTATAGGTAATCTTTGGAAAGGGTCCTGGCGGACTATCTGCTCCGAATGACGCTGCGGGACGGGCACCCATGTGGAAGAAGAAATCTATATTTTGGGACCTACCCTACTGGAAAGACCTAGAGGTCCGCTCTTCAATCGACGTGATGCATGTGACGAAGAACCTTTGCGTGAACCTGCTAGGCTTCTTGGGCGTGTATGGGAAGACAAAAGATACACTGGAGGCACGAGAGGACCTGCAACGTTTGCACGAAAAAGACGGAATGCCTCCAAAGCAGTATGAAGGTCCTGCCAGCTACGCTCTTACCAAAGAAGATAAGGAAATCTTCTTTGCATGCCTGCTCAGTATGAAGGTCCCGTCTTGCTTCTCGTCGAATATAAAGGGGATAATAAATATGGCAGAGAAAAACTTCCAGAACCTAAAGTCTCATGACTGCCACGTGATTATGACACAACTGCTTTCGGTTGCACTGAGGGGGCTTCTACCGGAAAATGTCCGATTAACCATTGTGAAGCTATGTGCATTCCTCAATGCAATCTCTCAGAAGGTGATCGGTCCAGAAATCATACCATGGCTAAGGAGTGATGTGGCGCAATGTCTTGTCAGTTTCGAGTTGATTTTCCCACCATCCTTCTTCAATATCATGACGCACAACCTATTTCATCTAGTCGACGAGATTGTCATTCTGGGCCCCGTATTTCTACACAATATGTTCCCCTTTGAGAGGTTCATGGGTGTCGGTGTACTAAGGTAGGGGTACCTCAGTACCCCAACTTGTGCACGGGCAGTTGCAGCTTCCCGCGGCAGGGTTTACCGCGTGCTCGCCGGAGACCTTCCTGCTCCTTATTTAACCATTCAAAAACAAAGTATACAAGAAAGAAGACCGAGACACCGGCAAGAGGAGCTTGCCGGGAAGGCCGTACCAGGCTCAAGACTGCCCCACTAGCACAAGGCCCTGGCAAGAGGAGCTTGCCAGGAAGACTAGAAGACGCGCCTCGGCGCTATATGCGCCCCGGCAAGGGCCCGGGGAGCGGCAAGCTCCCGGGCCCGGCAAGATCAAGGCCCCGGCAAGGTGCTTGCCGGGAAGGCCGCGCTGTGTGCCCGCGCTCCAGCTCATCGGCCCACGCGTCGCCCTGGGGCCTATCCAGGGACGCGTGGCGGATGGCTGTGCAGCCTGGGGTACGCGGTGGCACTCCACGGTGGTGGATCCATCGCCGTGGCAGACGGAGACGCAAGAGCGGGAGCTTTTGGGGTCGACGGCGACGGGCATTAAATGCCCTTGTCCCCCACTGTCAAAGTAGGTATAGACCACTGTTCTGCACTGTAGCTCCACTGTTCCCGCACTGTTACAACTACCACCTCTTTTACGTTTTTACCCCCTTCTCCTACGTTGACACCTGTCGGTGACCCCTTGCACTATAAAAGGAGGCCCATGCACAACGTGGAGGGGGTTCGGAAACTTGATCACTCTCACGCTCGGTGTAGCTGCTTCTTCAAGCTCCCGAGCTCTCCAACTTAATACACAACCAAGCAGGAGTAGGGTTTTACGCGTCTACCGCGGCCCAAACCTGGGTAAAACTGCCCGCGTGCTCGCTACGATCTGCTCTTCGTGCTCCCTCCGCCCTCGTACCGCACAGACAAGGGGCTCCGGTCCCATAGGTGTTCGCGGCGGACAGTTTCCCCCGACATCTTTGGAGACCACTGTTCTGCACTGTAGCTCCACTGTTCCCGCACTGTTACAACTACCACCTCTTTTACGTTTTTACCCCCTTCTCCTACGTTGACACCTGTCGGTGACCCCTTGCACTATAAAAGGAGGCCCATGCACAACGTGGAGGGGGTTCGGAAACTTGATCACTCTCACGCTCGGTGTAGCTGCTTCTTCAAGCTCCCGAGCTCTCCAACTTAATACACAACCAAGCAGGAGTAGGGTTTTACGCGTCTACCGCGGCCCGAACCTGGGTAAAACTGCCCGCGTGCTCACTACGATCTGCTCTTCGTGCTCCCTCCGCCCTCGTACCGCACAGACAAGGGGCTCCGGTCCCATAGGTGTTCGCGGCGGACAGTTTCCCCCGACATCTTTGGCGCGCCAGGTAGGGGGCGTCGAGGTTGTGCGAACCTGATCCGGTGTTCGCGCGGGCGCATACTTCATCAACCTCTCCAGCTTCATCAACATCTTCATCAGCAACAACTCCATGGCCCCGAAGAAGAAGGCTTCGGAGATCGGAGGCCCGTCTGCGTCTCACCCGCCGCCACCAGAGCCAACGGTGGGCGGGGGAGACGCCGTCGGAAGGGTGGTTGCCGGCGAGGACACTCACGGCGCCACCAGATCCAAGAACAGGACGGACGACCGAACCTCGGTCTCCGTGGACGCGCCACGTCCATCCCAGCACACGACGACCCAGCAGCGCCATACCACGGGAGGTGGTATCCGCTTGCTGGGGCAAGGCCAAACCGGAGGCTCGCGGGACGCCCCGGACCCCCGTCCGGGCACAAGCAAAGCGAAGGCGCCGGCGCGGGACCCCGCTCCTTCTAACGTCGTTAGAAGTCCGAGCGTACCCCGCTCCTCGCACCGCTCGCCCGCGTTCCCCTCCACTCCAGCAGAAGCGCTCGCAAGGGCGCAACTGCTCCTTGACTTCCCTCCAGCGGCAGACAAGGCCGAAGAATGGAGGGCCACCATCCGGAGCCTGATAGACTTCGCCAACAACGATTCTCCATAGCAGCCGTCGACCTCACGGCCGCGGCAAGCTGAGAAGACGAAGGCTGACGGCGACAAGACCGCCGGGGGCGCGACAAGCGTGCACTCCCCGCCGCGGAAGCAGAAGACGCCGCCCCGCCGGAACAACGCCGACGATGGCTCCACAGCCTCGTCGGACCCGCCGGCCCGTCGGGACCAGCGCCAGGTCCTCGACGACCGGCAACAGGAAGACGCTCGGACAAGAATCGAGCGCCGCCGAGAAGCTCGGCGACAATCAGACCAAAGAGCTGGGAACGCTGTCGACGCGTACGCGCCCGGTGAACCAGGCGACTTGCCGTATGCGGCAGGCTGCCCTGCGTTCACCCGCGAGCTGCGGCGCGTCCAGTGGCCCAGCATGAAGAATTTTAAGCCCGACGTACCGGAGAAGTACGACGGCAAGACGCACCCCTCGGAATTCCTCAGCGTCTACACCATCGCAGTGCAAGCTGCCGGGGGGCGCGACGAGAAGATGTTAGCAAACTACTTCCCGCTCGTGCTTAAGCCGAACGTCCGTTCGTGGCTTATGCACTTGCCGGAAGGTTCCATCTCTTCTTGGGCCGACCTTTGCCACCAATTTGTTGGCGCCTTCACCGGCGGCCACAAACCTCATGGCCAGGAGAGCGATCTCCACATTCTGGCCCAGAAGGAAGGCGAGACCCTGCGCAAGTACATCCAACGCTTCAGTCGTGTGCAGCACAACATCCCTGATGTCCACCCTGCCGCGGTTATCAGCGCGTTCCACCAGAACGTGCGTAACCGCCGCATGCGTGAAGAAATGGCGATGACCAAAATTCGGGACGTCAGCGAGCTCTACGCTCTGGCTGACAAGTGCGCACGCGCAGAAGAGGGGAGGAGACTCCCCGGAGAGGATGCTGGCGCAGGAGGAAGCGACAGCGACGACGCCGCCCCGGCAGAGAAGAGCCGGCGGTGGAATAACAGAAGGAAGGGCAAGAAGGAGGTGCTTGCCGTCGAGAAGTCCGGCAAGGAGGCTCCCGCCAAGCAAACACAGGCTGGCGGCTCCGGCAAGGAGTCTGCCCCTGTAGCGGCAGCCGACAAGCAGGACGGCTCCGACAAGCAATACTGTAAGATCCACCGCACCAAGGGTCACGATCTCTCCAACTGCAAGCGCGTCGAGTACCTCGTCGAGCAGCAGAAAGCTGAGTACGAGAGGCGCGACAAGGAGAAGGCCCAAGGTGGCGGGGAAGAGCCCAGCAAGAAGCGGCCGTTAGACGGCCGGGGAGGACGCCGCGGCAAGGCTAAGCAGCGGCAAGGAGATCGACCTCCCCGGGGCCGCGACACGGACGAAGACGACGACGAAGACATGGAGGACGAGGATAACAGCGAGCAGGAGTTCCAGAAGGCCACGGAGGTCCTGTGCGTCGACAGTGGCGCCTCTCTGCACACCTCCCACCGCCAACTAAAGCAGTGGGTGCGTGAGGTGAACGCAGCAGAGCCGCCCGTGGAGTCGCGCAGGCTCCTCAAATGGTCCAGCACGCCCATCATTTTTGATCTTGAGGATCACCCTGACCGCACCACTGCGGTCGGGTGCTTGCCGATGCTGGTCTCTCCCACCATCCGCAACCTCAAGGTCACCAAAATGTTGGTTGACGGCGGGGCCGGGCTGAACTTGATCTCCTCTGCTGTGATCAAGAAACTCCAGATTCCAGATGGCGAGCTCGAAGAAACCGGTTCATTCCAAGGAATCAACCCGGGAAGGAGCAAGCCCAAGGGAAAGATCACTCTGCCGGTGACCTTTGGCGGGGAGCTCAACTTCAGAACTGAGCGCATCACTTTCGACGTCGCCGATATTCCGTTGCCCTACAATGGAATACTCGGTCGTCCTGCCCTCGCTAAGTTCATGGCAGCTTCCCATTATGCCTACAACGTACTGAAGATGCCGGGGCCGATAAGCGTCATCACTGTCCACGGCGACAAGAAGGATGCGCTTGTCTGCGCCGACAAGATCTACCGGGATGCGGCAGCTGCGGCCGAGAAGGATACTCTTGCCGCTGAAGCTCCCGGGGGGAAGAAGACGAAGACCAAGTCCGGCAAGTGCTCTGGGACCCACTCCGGCAACCGCACCTCCTCGGAGTGCTGCGCTGCCGTCGAGGACGTTCCATCGAGCTCCACTGGCAAGAGTAAGAAAGGAATGGCCGCTCCTCCGGCAACCAAGAAAGTGTCCGCCAAGGAGGACGGCACTGGTGGTACCTTCACCATCAGTGCCACCCTCGACAGCAAATAGGAAAGCGCGCTCGTTGCCTTCCTGCGGGCGAATGTCGATGTGTTTGCCTGGCAACCATCTGACATCCCCGGTGTTCCCAGGAAGGTGATTGAGCACAAGCTTGCTGTCTGTCCTCATGCGCGGCCCATGAAGCAGAAAGTGAGGAAGCAAGCCGTGGAGCGCCAAGAGTTCATCAACGAAGAAATCAAGAAGCTAGAAGCAGCAGGCCTAGTTAGAGGTGTGATCCATCCGACGTGGTTGGCAAATCCAGTCGTCGTGCGCAAGGCCAATGGGAAGTGGAGACTGTGTATAGACTTCACCGATGTGAATAAAGCATGTCCCAAGGATCCATTCCCTTTGCCGCGCATCGACCAGATCGTTGACTCCACTGCCGGATGTGAGCTACTCTGTTTTCTTGATGCATACTCAGGCTATCATCAGATCTTTATGGCCAAAGAGGATGAAGAGAAGACTGCATTTATCACTCCATGTGGCACTTATTGCTTTATTCGCATGCCATTTGGATTGAAGAATGCAGGCTCCACCTTTGCAAGGGTAGTATACACTGCTTTCGAGCCACAGATCCACAGAAATGTAGAAGCTTACATGGATGACATTGTGGTGAAGAGCAAGAGCAAGGAAACCCTGATTCAAGACTTGGAAGAAACGTTTCAGAACCTGCGCAGAATACAGCTCAAGTTGAACCCCGAGAAGTGCGTCTTTGGAGTCCCCTCCGGCAAGCTTCTCGGGTTCTTTGTATCGCAGAGAGGGATTGAAGCCAACCCCGACAAGATTAAAGCCATTGAGCAGATAGAGGCCCCAAAGCGCGTCAAGGATGTCAGGAGGCTTGCAGGTTGTGTGGCTGCCCTCAGTAGGTTCATTTCAAAGTCTGCAGAACGCGCCCTACCTTTCTTCAAAATCTTGAAGAAGGCAGGTCCCATGAAGTGGACTCCGGAAGCGGAGGCGGCGCTGCAGGATTTGAAACGGTACCTGTCCTCCACTCCAGTACTTGTCGCACCTAAACCACAGGAAAAGTTGTTGCTATACCTAGCGGCAACCAACCAGGTGGTTAGTGCTGCGTTAGTAGCGGAGAGGGAGTCCGACGAGGAGTCAGCACCACCGGCAAGCGAATCCAGAGACAAGCAGGGGGCTGCTCCGGCAAGCTCTGGCCCCGACAAGAATAACTCTGCGCAGGAACAGGATGAGGTGCGGAAGAAGATGGTGCAGCGCCCAGTGTATTTTGTGAGTTCCCTCCTCCAGGGGGCTAGATCAAGGTACTCTGGTGTGCAAAAGTTGCTTTTCGGCCTCCTCATGGCCTCGAGAAAGCTCCGCCATTACTTCCAAGCCCATGAGATAACAGTGGTCACTCGCTTTCCGCTGAAGAGGATATTGCACAACCCAGAAGCAACAGGCAGGATCGTTGAGTGGGCACTGGAGCTGTCGAGCTTTGGACTCAAATTTGAAAGTACTTCAACCATACAGAGCCGAGCTTTGGCAGAATTCATAGCTGAGTGGACCCCAACGCCCGATGAAGAAGTTCAAGAAACAAGTACACCCGTACAAGAAGCAACAAGTGAATGGGTAATGTATTTTGACGGTGCCTTCTCGTTGCAAGGCGCCGGTGCTGGCGTGGTACTCATTGCGCCCACCGGAGAGCACCTCAAATACGTTATTCAGATGCACTTTCCCAGGGAGCAAGCGACAAACAACACCGCAGAATATGAAGGCTTGCTTGCCGGCCTCAGGATTGCGGCCGAACTTGGGATCAGAAAGCTGATTGTGCGGGGAGATTCTCAGTTGGTGGTCCGACAAGTTAACAAGAGCTATCAGAGCCCTTTGATGGAAGCTTATGTCGATGAAGTGAGGAAGCTTGAAGAACACTTTGAAGGTCTGCAGATGGAGCACGTCCCGAGAGCTCAAAATGAAATTGCAGATGGCCTTTCAAAGTGTGCTGCGATGAAGTTACCTGTGGAACCAGGGACCTTCTTGCTCAAGCTGACTCAACCATCCGTTACACCATCAATTGGGCAGCCCAAGAAGAGAAAGTTGGTCTCCGGCGATTACTTGCCGGCGGATCTCCCTGAAACCGCCGCCAAGGTCCCTAAGATCAACAACCAGAACGTTGAGGAACAGTTTGCTCCTGCAGATCCTCGGGTCTGTACAGTTGAAGCAAGCGTTCCCGACAAGCTTCGCCCCGGCGAGCTTGCCGGGGGGCCTTCAGCTCCGGCGGGTCCAGAGGTCCTCGCCGTAGAAGCTGAGGTTCCCGCAGCGGCCCTCGAGCCTTTAGTCCTTGCCGTCGAGCCTCAGGCTCCGGCATGGGCACAGCAGATCGTCCGTTTCCTTCAAACTGGAGAACTTCCCGACGACCCAGAAGAAATAGAGAAGATAACCAGGCAGTCAAGTATGTACCAGTTCGTGGATAACGAGCTGTACAGAAGAAGACTCAATGGTGTCAGACTGAAGTGCATCTCCAGGGAAGATGGACAGAAGCTGTTGGCAGAAATACACGGAGGCATATGCGGCCACCACATTGGCGTAAGGGCGCTTGCCGGAAAGGCTTTCCGGCAAGGGTTCTTTTGGCAAGAGGCCCTCCAAGATGCAACTGCACTAGTAACCAAGTGTGAAGCGTGCCAGTTCCATGCAAAACAGATTCATCAGCCAGCTCAAGCTCTCCAAACAATCCCTTTGTCCTGGCCCTTCTCGGTCTGGGGGCTCGATATCCTCGGCCCCTTCCCCCGAGCTGTCGGGGGCTTTGAGTACTTGTACGTTGCAATCGACAAGTTCACAAAGTGGCCAGAAGTGGAGCCGGTGAGGAAGGTGACAGCACAGTCAGCAGTCAGGTTCTTCAGGTCAATTGTTTGCCGTTTCGGAATCCCTAACAGGATCATCACCGACAACGGTACACAATTCACTAGTCGCACCTTCATGCAGTACGTCCAAGACCTTGGCACCAAGGTCTGTTTCGCTTCTGTTGCTCACCCGAGGAGCAACGGTCAAGCGGAGAGGGCGAATGCTGAAGTGCTGCGCGGACTCAAGACAAGGACCTTTGACAGGCTGCGCAAGTGCGGAAGAAATTGGATAGAGGACCTACCGGCGGCTCTTTGGTCAATCAGGACGACACCAAGTCGAGCCACCGGGCAGACACCCTTTGCTCTAGTCTATGGAGCAGAAGCAGTTCTCCCCACGGAACTCGTATACGGATCTCCTCGAGTGCTCGCTTACGATGAGCTCGAGCAAGAGCAATTGCGGCAAGATGACGCGTTGCTCCTCGAGGAGGGACGTCTCCAGGCTGCTGTACAAGCTGCTCGATACCAGCAAGCCTTGCGTCGCTACCATAGCCGCAAGGTCAAGGCCAGGAGTCTCGAGGAAGGCGACCTTGTTCTTCGGCGTGTTCAGTCCGCCAAGAATTCCAACAAGTTGACGCCGAAGTGGGAAGGCCCTTATCGGGTGAGACAAGTCACGAGGCCCGGCGCTGTCCGCCTCGAGACCGAAGAAGGCTTACCGGTGAGCAACTCCTGGAACATAGAGCATCTTCGCAAGTTTCACCCATAAGGCACGGTTGCCGTGATCCGTTCCGGCAACCACCTTTTGTACAAGCTTTGCCGCTGTTGCATGTAACCCTTTGTACAAAGCCGGGCGCAGACCCCGTGCATCAGTAAAGTTTCCGTGTTTTGCGCTATTTGCCTTTTGCATGCTTTTCTTTGCTATTTGCATGTGTTATTTGGCAACTTGTGCGATACACAAATCCGGTAAGCATTACAACGCCGAAAGGCCATATACTTGTTTCCCTCTCCCTTTTCTTTTCCCTTAAGCAGAAGGAACGTTCCTCGCGCACAAGTTTGCCGGGGGGGGAAGGAGGTGGAGGAGGAACCAAGTGCCGTTCAAGAAAGAGAAGCCTTACCGGAAAGCAAGCAATATAAGCAAGCAACATATGAAAGCTAAGTTGTTAGGATTTGACCAGTTCAAATTTTAAATTTCAGTTGTCTTCCTTGAACAATCACACTTTGTATGGAAAACCTGTGCGCGGAGGAACCTACCCGTAGCTTGCCGCACCCTTATCTTGTTTTCGAGTTCGCTCAACGATTTAAGTGAGCTGCGACAAGTGTCGCGCCCTTGCTTCGTTTCCGAGTACGCTCAGCAAGCTAAGTGCGTTGCGACTAGCCGCGGCGAGGTTGCTTGCCGGTAAGACCTTAGCCAGCAGGCTGCTTAGAGTCCAGCACTCAGCGCTCGCGGCAAAGACCCCTTGCCGGCAAGCTCCCCGGGAGCGTAGGGTGAAAAACATACAAAGTCAAAGATTAAGACAAGGAAGATAACATTGCACTGACTGATCAAAATGAGATAAATATCTTACAAGGGATAACTTGCCACGATGGACTAATAAGTTCATGATATCATATGCAGCAACAAAAAGATGAAGATAATGGAGCCCTAATCTACGCGGTCGCCCTCCTTCCTGGAGATCTTAGCCACCTTCTCGATGATGTGGGCGACCTGCTCCTTCAGGGCCTCCGTGTTTGCATCGGCCGGCAGGCTGCGAAGAACGTTGGTGAGATTGATGCCCGGATTGCGGAACACGATCTTCGTCAGCACGCGCTCCAGAGTTCCCGCGCAGAGCAGGCGCGACTCCTCGGCCAGCTGCGCGGGGATTCGGTTCCGGAGACCTGCAAGGGCCGGCGCGATCCCTCTGAAGAAGAGGCTGAGCTTGGCGCTGTGCGGGAGGTCCGGATCCGGCGAGTAGATGAGATGTTCAACCTTCAGCGCCAGCAGCTCCTGGTCAATGTTGGACGCAGAAGATACCAAGTCTTCGGTCCATACCTCAATGGTCTGGCGGAAGAGCTCGGATGCTTTGTTGACGCTGTCCACCAAGGTCCGCTCCTTGCGGAGCTCCTCCTTTAGCTTGGTCTCCTGAGCCCGGGCAGCGTCGAGTGAATCCTTCAGAGTAGTGACCTTCAACTCCAAGTCCTCGATGGAGTCCTTGGCGGCCTTCAACTCGTCTCCCCTCTTAGAGAGGCTCACCTGGAGCTCTGAATTTGTGTGGGCGTCCTTCTCGCGCTCCGTGATGAGCGCGGCAACCTTCTCCGCGCTCACCTTTAGCGCCTTCTCCAGCTGCACAACCTTGGCGGAGAGCTCCTTCTTGGCGTCTTCCGCGGCGGCTTTCGCCTCCTTCAACTCCCCGCCAAGGGCCGCCTCGCGAGTGGCAAGGTCCTCCTCATGGGAGTCCAGCTCGACCTTCCGCTGCGCGAGCTCTCCTTCTCGCCGGGACAGCTCCACCCCGGCGAGCCGCTGCTGTTCCTCAGCTTCGGCCTTCTCCAGCACCCATTCTTGGTACTCGCCGGCGAGACGCTCGCGCTCCTCCGCCACCTCGCGGAGGGCCGCCTGGTTGGCGGCGCTGAGCTCTGCCGCGCGCTTCTCCATCTCCGCGGCGGCCTTGGCGGCAAGGGCTTCCCGGGAGGCGAGCTTCGCCTGCCTGGCCCGGTAAAGGGCCAGGAGCTGGTGGAGCAGCTTCTCCTCCTCGGGCCCCTCGCTCCCGCCGGGCGCCTCGACGATCTTCAGACCTGCGGAGGCGAGGACTTCTCCGTCAAACGCCTCGCCCTCCACGGGAGCTCGCGATGAAGACCCCCAAGGCATCTGGATGAAGACGCCGTTGGGGGCCTCAAGGTAGTAACCCTGCTCCTTGCTGGCGGAGGGGTCGGCGGCTGGTGCAGCATCTGATGCTCCCGCCGCCTCCGGGTCGGCGGTGCAGTCGCCGTCCCCCTCCCCGGCCGCTGCGTCCGTAGCCGGAGCAGTCTCCTGCGCGGTCGGCTCGGCGGCCTCGGCCATCTCCTCGGTGGCAGGGACGTCACCGCCGCCGCCCTGCGCGCCCTCCTCCTCGAGGTTGATAACCTCCGTCTCCATGGGCTCAGGAGGAGGAAGATCTAAAAAGAAGAAGAAGAAAAAGAAGTTCAAGCAAAGATCCAAAAAGAGACGAAGCCAAGAAGACAAATCACAAGACATACCTTGGCGGACGTCCTCAGCGGCGGGCTCCCTCGCCGGGGAGCTCGGCCTTGTCGGAGTGACCGCCCTTGCCGGGCTGCTCGCCCTTGGCGGGGTACTCTGCCTTGGCGGAGTACCCGCCCTTGGCGGAGCACTCTCCCTTGCCGGAGAGTTCGGCCTTGGCGGGGACGGCGGGGCCTGCGGCTCCTCGGCGACGGTCTCCGGGCGCTCTTCCCGCTGTGGCTCCACCTCTGCACAAAACAAGACAAGAAACGTCAAGACGATGAAAGAAGACAAAATCCCTAAGCGCATCCCGACAAGCGGAAGGGTGGAGCCCAGACTTACGCTGGGGGCTGCGCTGGGGGCTGCTCCTCGGAGCAGCGCTCGGGTCCGGCAGGCTCGGCTCCGGCACGCCTCCTGTTGCCGCAGCTGCTGAGTCTCCCGCGACCTCGACCGCGGGCGCCTTGGCCTTCTTCGCCGCGCGCTCAACCAAGGTCCTGGAATCAAAGCAACAAACAAAGTCAGCATCAACAAAAATCAAGACAAAACTCGAAAAAGTGTAAGATCTTGGGCTCTTACTCCTGGTCCTCCTCGTCGTCCTCGCTCAAGACGGAGAAGTCGTACTCCACCGTCGGCGCGTCGGCGCGAGGAGCGGAAGACGAAGATTCCCTCGCGCGCTTGGTGGTCCCTGGGGCTGGGGGCTGCGAAGACCCAGCCCCTGTGGTAGCCGGCGCCCGAGGAGCGGGCGGAGCCGTTGCTCCGCTCCGAGAAGACCCCTGTCGGCTCGGCGCCGGCCTGCGAGGCGCCTCCGTCGTGGCCCGCGCGCGGGCCGCCTCTGCTGTGGCCGGTGCGCCGGTCGCCCTTGGCGCGGCTTGGCTCCCCCGGGGAGCTGCCCGGTGAGCTGGTTGTTGCCGGGGCGCTTGCGCCCTCTCTCCCGTCGCCGTCTTGCGGAGACGCTTCGGTGGAGACTGTCTTGGGCTTCCCGGGGGCGGGGAGCTCTCCGACGAGGAGAGGTCGTCGGCGTAGAGCTCCGTAGATCCGCCGGAGTCCTCGGCCTCCTCCTCCTCCTCCTCCCCGGCCGGCTCGCTGGGCCCAGCGCCCTGCGCTGCGGCCTCTTTTCCCTTGGCGCCTCCGCTCCCTCCGGCACCTCCGCCCCTCGCGGCGCCTCTGTTCCCTCCGGCGGCACCCTCCATTGCCGCGGCCTCGGCCACGATTCCGTGGATTCCGGAGTGCCTCAGAGAGGGGACCCCGGCGAGCGCGTCGGGAGGGAGCTGCAGCAATCTGCGGATCTCCGCCTCCTCCGCCTGGCTGGACGCATCCGCAATCTCCGCCTCCTCAGGCGTGTATCCAAAAATTCCTGCCGCTGCGGCTGCAGCGGCCTCTTCAGCCCGAGAAGCCATGTAGGCAATCTCCTGGTCGGTGGTGTCCCGCGTATGCTCCTTGAGGTCATTCTTGTTCTTCGCCACCTCCGCGAGGTTGTCGTAGAAGTTGAGGACGTCAATGGGCTTGGGCGCGATCCACGTACGGTCCACGCCGTGCGAATCGCAAGCTGGCATCATGGCGAGGAGGCGGTCCCGGACTGTGCTGTTGCAGAGCGGCACCACTTCCCGGGGAGGTCTGAACCACTCAGGGTGTGCCGGGTCGTACTTGAAGAGTTCCCGGACCATCCCCTTCAGCTCCAGCGTGGTGAAGTTGAAGTTGAGCCCGGGGCGCAGCCTCATTATGTCCGCCGGGCCGCCGTACTCCCAGGCCGGCCTCTTCCTGTTTTGGAGAGGGGCGATGCGGCGGCGGAGGAAGTCTGCGCCCACCTCTGCAACGGACAGTTTCGCCATCCAAAGACGAAGAATCCGGACGAGGGCGATGTCGAGCTTGATGTCGTCCGAGTCTAGCTCACTCCAGTCCCTGCCGCGCACGATTGGCGTTGTGCGCGGCGCGGTGAAGGCCTGCGGCTCGTCCTCAACAATCCAGCACCACTCCGCTCGCCATTCCTCCCACTTGCCGCGGAGCTCCCCCGGCAAGTACGCTCCCTTCTTATTCAGACGGAAAACCCAAGAAATTCCTTCGGAGAGGGGGGCATCGGCCTCGGCTCTAGGAGTGAAGAAGTGTCTAAAAAGCGCTACGTTTGGGTGTACTCCTATGAAGTTTTCGCACATGTGTGCGAAAACCGCCATGGTGAGGATGGCGTTGGGGGTGAAGTCAAGCAGATGGAAGCCGTATGTGTTCATAATGTCGCAGAAGAAATCAGAGAAAGGAGGGCAGAGACCGCAGTGAAAAAAGGCTGCGAAGAAGTAGTACCCGCCGGGATAGTCGTCCTTGGCGGCGGCCGGATAAGCTCGCGTGCGGGGGTGCGCCTTGGTGTCCTTGGCCCAGAACAAGTAGTACTTGTTCCAGAGCTCTCGCACGCCGAGCTTCGGCGGGAAGACGAGGTGCTTCTTCCGGTACGCGGCGAGCTTCGCCGCTTGCTCCGACTTCTCCCTCTTGGCCTTCTCCGCCTTCGCCTTATCGGTCTTCGGGGCCATGGCGGGCGCGGCGGAAGGAAAGGGAGGCGAGGAGCCCGACGACGCCGGAGATGCAGACGGCGGCGGCGGAGGTGTGGAAGCAGGGCGCGAGAGAGATCTCTGGAGGAGGAAGACGATGCAATGAAAGCGCAAGGAGGGGAATCGCTCCTGCTTCCTCTGCTTTTATGGGGAAGTGGGGGGCGTTTCGCCCCTTTCCATTAAGAGATCGTGGGCACGTCCCATCCCACGACGCCGCGATCGACGCGTGCCGTTACGGGGGGATGCGCCGGATACGGAAGTGGATTCGGCGCGCTGCGGGCCGCGTGTGCCCGTGCACTGTTTTGGGCCTGGCCCAACAGCGCTCGGCACCGTGTGTGGCCCAGGCCCGGGGGCTCCTGTCGGTGTACTAAGGTAGGGGTACCTCAGTACCCCAACTTGTGCACGGGCAGTTGCAGCTTCCCGCGGCAGGGTTTACCGCGTGCTCGCCGGAGACCTTCCTGCTCCTTATTTAACCATTCAAAAACAAAGTATACAAGAAAGAAGACCGAGACCCCGGCAAGAGGAGCTTGCCGGGAAGGCCGTACCAGGCTCAAGACTGCCCCACTAGCACAAGGCCCTGGCAAGAGGAGCTTGCCAGGAAGACTAGAAGACGCGCCTCGGCGCTATATGCGCCCCGGCAAGGGCCCGGGGAGCGGCAAGCTCCCGGGCCCGGCAAGATCAAGGCCCCGGCAAGGTGCTTGCCGGGAAGGCCGCGCTGTGTGCCCGCGCTCCAGCTCATCGGCCCACGCGTCGCCCTGGGGCCTATCCAGGGACGCGTGGCGGATGGCTGTGCAGCCTGGGGTACGCGGTGGCACTCCACGGTGGTGGATCCATCGCCGTGGCAGACGGAGACGCAAGAGCGGGAGCTTTTGGGGTCGACGGCGACGGGCATTAAATGCCCTTGTCCCCCACTGTCAAAGTAGGTATAGACCACTGTTCTGCACTGTAGCTCCACTGTTCCCGCACTGTTACAACTACCACCTCTTTTACGTTTTTACCCCCTTCTCCTACGTTGACACCTGTCGGTGACCCCTTGCACTATAAAAGGAGGCCCATGCACAACGTGGAGGGGGTTCGGAAACTTGATCACTCTCACGCTCGGTGTAGCTGCTTCTTCAAGCTCCCGAGCTCTCCAACTTAATACACAACCAAGCAGGAGTAGGGTTTTACGCGTCTACCGCGGCCCAAACCTGGGTAAAACTGCCCGCGTGCTCGCTACGATCTGCTCTTCGTGCTCCCTCCGCCCTCGTACCGCACAGACAAGGGGCTCCGGTCCCATAGGTGTTCGCGGCGGACAGTTTCCCCCGACAATGGGAGTCCTAAAGAAATATGTCTGTTACCACGCTAGGCCATAAGGAAGCATCTCCATGCGCCATCAAACAGAGGATGTCATTGGGTTTTGTGTTGACTTCATTCCTGGCCTTAAGAAGATTGGTCTCCCTAAATCGCGGTATGAGGGGAGACTAACTGGGAAAGGCACGCTTGGAGGGGAGTCAATAATATGCAGGGACGGACATTCTTGATCCGAAGCACACTACATAGTTCTACAGAACTCTACCGTGGTGACCCAGTATGTCGATGAACACAAGAACAGTCTGTGCTCAAAACAACAGGAGCGGTGTGACGACTGGATTACATGTGAACACATCAAGACTTTCGACAGTTGGTTGGAAACACGTCTCAGTGGTGACAACACTGTTTGTGATGAGCTGTACTCGTTGTCCAGGGGACCATCTTCGACTATATTGACTTATAAAGGATACGAGATAAATTGGAATACATTTTACACGATCACCCAAGATAAAAAGAGCACCAACCAAAACAGCGGTGTCCGCTTTGATGCAGCAACCAAGAAGGGAAAGGACACATATTATGGTTACATAGTGGACATATGGGAACTTGACTACGGACATGATTTTAAGGTCCCTTTGTGTAAGTGCAAATGGGTCAATCTATCAGGAGGAGGGGTACAGGTAGACCCAGATTACAGAATGACAACAGTGGATCTGAATAATCTTGGGTACACAGACGAACCGTTCGTCCTAGCCAATGATGTGGCGCAGGTTTTCTATGTGAAGGACATGTCTACAAAAAACAGAAAAAGAAAAGATATGGAAGCTAACACATCAAACGATGAGCCAAAGCGCCACATAGTTCTTTCAGGAAAAAGAGACATCATGGGAGTGGAGGGCAAGACAGACATTTCCGAAGATTATGAAAAGTTTCATGAAATTCCCCCCTTCAAAGTGAAGGCTGACCCAAGCACCCTGATAAACGATGAAGATTAACCATGGTTACAACGCAATAAGCAAAGGACACAAGCGAAGAAAAAGTGAAGACATTCTCTCCACAAGTATTGTCATGATGCCTTTAATCTAGAATATCACTTTGTAATGGTGCATTTTGAACACAGAAGTAGTCTGTAGTTCAAATAAGTTAAAAAAAAAAAGAAATCCCTTTGTAACAGATGAGTTTTCGTCTGAAACCTTGATACCTCGAAACAGATAGTCCGTTTTGTACATGAAGTGCAACCAGTTTTTGTCGTAACCCTCTCAACTTTTTAGCACATGCTATGTGGGTGAAATGATGATGTCATGCCAACTTTCAACCTTTTGAGAGTTCATTTGAAATGCTTTTCAATTTCAGGGTCATTTAGCTCAACCAAATAAGTAAATGCATGAAAAATAACAAATGAAGTCAGAAAGGGTTGAAAATTGATGATGTGGCTTTAAATGATCCATTTTGAACACAGAAAAAGTCTGGAGTTCAAATAAGTTCAAAAAAGGTTGAATGTTTTTGTATGTGTTCAAAACATTAATAGCAAAAAGAAACTTTCTAAGAATTTATGCAACTAAAAGCAAAAGGAACCAACTAAAAAGCTTTTATAAACCTCTAGTATTTTTGAAACTAAAATTATCAAAGAATTGTCTGTTCAAAACATCAAAAATCTATTTTTATAGTAAAGTTATTCACAAACTAGTGATTCACGGAAATTTCAAAAAAAATAATTTGAAAACTAATGGCACTAACAGAAAGTTTATAATTTTTGTGACCTAAAAGCCAAAAAAATAAAAAAAAATAAAACAAAAAATAAAAAAAATGCCGACTACTGGGCCACCATGGCCTGAATACGACTAGAAACCCAACCAGCAAGGTGGGCCAGGATTCAGGCCCGCAGCAGGCCCACAAGACCCACATGCATGTAAAGAAAGGTTAGGCCCGTAAGCCTGCTGTAGTGAGGAGCTCGACAGTTCAGGCGCACCGCACCTTATAAACAGGTGCGGCTCTCTCTCAGCTAGCGAGGTGGGACTAAATTCCCACCACCACGCCGCTGTGTAAGGCGTTTGGTCCCTGTTGCTGGCACCAACCGGGACTAAAGGTGGGAATTGGTCCCGGTTCGTGGCACCAACTGCGACCAATGCCACCCTTTAGTCCCGGTTGGTGCCACCAATCGGAACCAAAGGTCATAGTTTCCCGCCCTCCGGATCGAGCCAAAGTACGGAGTCTGGCCAGGTATATATATATATATATATATATATATATATATATATATATATATGTATATATATTAAGCATGTGCTGATAGTAGATAGCTAATTGATACATTGATTGTTTTGGTATGTACACGTATTAACTCTATTCTTTCTTCTTTTCTAGCCCTCCGGATCGAGCCAAAGTTTGGTAAGGACACGAGGCTCGAAGAAAAGGTTGCGCCAGGATGAAAAGTTCATCATCGAAGAAATCGGGCGCGATGGCTTACCGAGTAAACCCATCAAGGCCAAGGACGCATATTCTGCTCAGTGCGGGGTTGTTGATAGGGACATGATCCCGATCAGCATCCACCTATGGTACAAGCCAAAGAACGAAGATCCTCAGGTGTCTTATGTCAACGATATGCAGAAAAATGATCTTTGGACCGCGCTGAAGGCCAATTTCACCCTACCGCCAGAGGAGGATCCGGAGAAGTAGCCACCAGTTATAGAGCAATTGGTCAAGGAGGCCGCTCTTAAGAAGATGGGGCAACTATTCAGGAGGTGGAAGAATGAGCCGAATGCAAAGTTTGACAAAAAAACAAGACTCCAGAATTCACCGGCAGGTTTGAGAAGATTAGAGATCACTGGGATGCATTTGTGGCCCACAAGAAATCCAGTGGACGACAAAGAGGTGGGGTGGACCGTTGCAGCGTACTGGCATCCAGTGGACCCCACCACAACCTCTTTGCCGTCTGCTGACGGATGGCAAAGTACTTGCTGATGGCAAAGATAACCTTTGCCATCAACCAGTGCTTTGCCGTCTGTTATTTGTAGCTGACGGCAAATACTTTCTTTGTCGTTCGCTAGCAAACGGCAAAGAACTGACAGATGGCAAAATCCCTGATTCCATTCCAGTAGTGGAAGACTCCATGCCTATGGCGGAAGGAGCTCATCAATCTTCCGAACTGGACTCCTCCGCCTCCTCCGGCGAGTCAGTGCACTCCGCCTCCTCCTCTGGCGAGGGATCAGGGCACTCCGCCTCCTTCTCCGGGTGCTCAGGCGCGTGGCGGCACTCCGCCTCCTTCTCCGCCTACGCCGGCGCGTCCGAGCAGCCCGCATCCTTCTCCGCCTACGCCAGCGTGTCCGAGCAGCCCGCCTCCTTCTCCGCCTGCGCCCGCGCGTCCGAGCAGCCCGCCTCCTCCTCTGCCTCGTCAGCAAGGCGTGAAGAGAGCAGCCGACGCTCCGGCTGCTCCAGCGGGTGGTAGCACCCCGCCTCCTCCTCCGCCTCGTAAGCAACAAAAGAAGGCAGCCGCTGGGACTGCTCCGGTGTCTAGCAGTACAACCAGAGGTAGGAGGCAATATAGATACGGTCCATCTCTCAGGCCCTTAGAGAAGTTAGCATACGAGAGGACCCACGAGGAGAACACAGAGATCTGTAAAGCCGAAGTGAAGGACTTTTTTGCAAAGAAACCTCCACCTCCAAAGCAGAAGATAGATCCGGCGAGAGCGAAACACACTATTGATGCCCTGAAGAAATCACCACCGTCTCCGCCGAAAACCAACTATGAGCGCATTATTCAAAAGTCATATGTCGAAGCATCGCGGTCGGGAAGTACTTGCAGTGATCACATGTTAGCACAAAAAAAAAGTGGGAAACAAATTCCCCAGCTCGGCGAACAAGAGAACCAATCGTGCCCCCCGCTCAAGGTGCCTAGCGACATCATCCCTCATCATCCGGGGATGGCGCCCGGTAGCTATCTTTGAGATTACCTGACCGATGATGTAGTTCTTGATGTGTTAGAGCTGGACGATCACAAATACCGGTACAGAAAGCCTCTTGTCAAAGAGGTCAGAACTTTAACCACGATGATGCGAAGATTGCATGACTGGTACATGGAAACCTCCAGAGACTCTGGTGGCCAGGATACTCTGATGCTGAAAGTTAAAGAGGGCCACGACCTCGTTGGAATTGATATGTTGTCTATTACATTTGAGGAGTTCTTCCAGTTTTCCAATCAGAAGGCCCTCGATAAACCAACGATCACTTGCTACTGTCTGTAAGTACTAGTTCTGTCATGAATAAGTCTCTATATATAGCTCAGCTCTTCATATTGCAAGTATACTTCATTGCAAGTATATATACTTATCCTCACTATATTATGCAGATTGAAGATCGTCTAATGTAGAAAAGCAGATATCTATGATAATGGGTTCATTAACACAAATCTCATAGATGAATATCAGGTCCAACTTCATGCCAAAGAAGCCGAGGCCAACTTGCTACAATCGTTGATAATAAATCAAAACAAAGATAAAATACTGTTTCCTTACAACTTCAAGTGAGTGTTACTGTCTTGTGCATATTCGGTTTCCCTTAATTAAATATTACTCGAGGTTATATTAATTAATGTAATTGATGAGTTGAATGCATGCGTGCGCAGGTTCCACTATATTCTCCTAAAGATTAAGCTTGAGGAGGGACTAGTAACCGTCATAGACTCGAGAGGAAAAGATCCCGAGACCTTTGCGGACATGTCTAAAATGCTCAACAAGTAAGTTCAATCGATCATTACCGCACCATATCGGCAACTTTGTTCATTTCCTGATATAAAGTATTTTTTTCTTTGTCTCGCAGGGTTTGGAAAGAATTAACCAAAAAAGTTTCGGCACCGCCGCGGGAACTGTGATGGATTTACCCGAAAGTAAGTACTACTAGCTAGCTAGTTCCACGCATCTCCCGTTGACTCTAGTTATACTTTCATCAATGCCATTTATAATGATTCATTATCAGTTTGATTGACCTCTATTTCTTGTAAAGTGCTTGTGGCGGGAAGCCGGGAATAATTACTGTGAATAGTACATCTGCGAATTCATCTACAACGCAACGGCCAAGAATAGGCGGGGCTACTCTAAAAGACAATTTGATGTGAGTAAGCAAAAATATTCACAATTTTATTGTATTACCATCATTTCTGTTGAGTTTAATTCATATATATATATGGTGGGTCTATTCTCGTAACACCCCTTAAGACCTTATTCTCATAACAAAAACCTTATTCTCATAACACCCCCACTTAAATAGGTTTCTAGCGCGGAGCGCCCCGAGGACAGTAACCACTGCCCCGCCTCCTACCCCCGCGCTGCCGCCCCGCCTCCTTCCCCCAGCACCGTCGCGCCGGCTCCTACCCTGATGCAGTGCGGTTTTCTTGTGCAGTTTCGAAGCGCAAAAAACGCTCGCTGCCATTATTCGTCGGCCGCACCATTTTCAAAACTGCTCTTAAACCGTGCGGAATCTCGAAAAGTGTTCAACATGGCGAAGTTGCGTCTACTCCATAACTTTTCAACGCTATATTACACGCATAATTCCGATAAACGGTTAAAAAAACTAGGGCAAAAAAGGTACAGAAAAAACGACACGTACAGTTTTTTCGAACATGTAGTTCACCGTTTTCAAAACTGCTCTTAAACCGTGCGGAATCTCGAAAAGTGTTCAACATGGCGAAGTTGCGTCTACTCCATAGCTTTTCAACGGTATATTACACGCATAATTCCGATAAACAGTTAAAAACTAGAGCAAAAAGGTACCGAAAAAACAACACGTACAGCTTTTTCAAACATGCAGTTCACCGTTTTCAAAACTGCTTTTAAACCGTGCGGAATCTCGAAAAGTGTTCAACATGGCGAAGTTGCGTCTACTCCATAGCTTTTCAACGGTATATTACACGCATAATTCCAATAAACGGTTAAAAAACTAGAGAAAAAAAGGTACCGAAAAAACAACACGTACAGTTCATGCAGTTCACTGGTCTCTGTGTTTCAGTAACATGCAGTTCGGAAGCGCAAAAAAACGCATCGATTTGGGTGTCGCGAAAAACAGAGTTTCCGCGTTTTTGTAATTTCAAAACTGCTCTTAAACCGTAATGAATTAGAGAGGGTGTTCTACATGCAAAAGTAGCGTCTCGACGATATCTTTCCAACGGTGTATCATTTGAATCATTTCGACCAACGTTTTGTAAAAATATCACGAAAAACGGCCACTGCCCTTCGTAGTCAGCCGCACGATTTTCAAATTTAACTAAAAACCGTAAGGAATCTCAAAAACATTTCAACATATGAAAGTTGTGCCTCGTTCGTAGCTTTCCAACGGTATATTACACGCCTTGTTTCGACAAACGGTTAGAAAACTGGAGTGAAAACAGTACCGAAAATTTGAAAAAAAAATCGAAAAACACAATTCCGTGACTTAGTAAATTCAAAACTGCTCTTAAATCGTAGCGAATTAGAAAAAAATAATAGATATAAAAAAGATGCGCGCCGACGATACCTTTCCAACGTTGTATTATACGTTTCATTCCGACGAGCGGTTTAGAAAAAAACGCAAAAAAACGCTCACTGCCATTCGTTGTGAGCCGCACGATTTTCGAAACTGCTCTTAAAATATGATAAATTTTGAAAAGTGTTCAACATGACGAAGTTGCGTCTACTCCATAGCTTTTCAACGGTATATTACACGCATAATTACGATAAACGGTTAAAAAACTAGAGCAAAAAAGGTATCGAAAAAACAACACGTACAGTTTTTTCAAACATGCAGTTCACTGGTCTCTGTGTTGCAGTAACATGCGGTTCGGAAGCGCAAAAAAACGCGTCGATTTGGGTGTCGCGAAAAACAAAGTTTCCGCGTTTTTGTAATTTCAAAACTACTCTTAAACCGTAATGAATTAGAGGGTGTTTTACATGAAAAAGTAGCATCTCGATGATATCTTTCCAACGGTGTATCATTTGGATCATTTCGAACAACGTTTTGTAAAAATTTCACGAAAAACGGCCACTGCCCTTCGTAGTCAGCCGCACGATTTTCAAATTTAACTAAAAACCGTAAGGAATCTCAAAAATATTTCAACATATGAAAGTTGCGCCTCGTTCGTAGCTTTCCAACGATATATTACACGCCTTGTTTCGACAAACGGTTAGAAAACTGGAGTGAAAACAGTACCGAAAATTTGAAAAAATTCGAAAAACACAATTCCGCGATTTAGTAAATTCAAAACTGCTCTTAAACCGTAGCGAATTAGAAAAAATAATAGATATGAAAAAGATGCGCGCCGACGATACCTTTCCAACGGTGTGTCATACGTTTCATTCTGACGAGCGGTTTAGAAAAAAACGCAAAAAAACGCTCGCTGCCATTCGTTGTCAGCCGCACTATTTTCGAAACTGCTCTTAAACTATGATGAATTTTGAAAAGTGTGCAACATGGCGAAGTTGCGTCTGCTCCACAGCTTGTCAACGGTATATTACACGTATAATTCCGATAAACGGTTAAAAAACTAGGGCAAAAAAGGTACCGAAAAAACAACACGTACAATTTTTTCAAACATGAGGTTCCGTTGCAGTATCTGTGCAGTGCGCATAGTTTTCCAATGCAGTAAAACAAAGCAGTTCGGAAGTGTTATGAGAATATTATTATTCTCATAATGTTATGAGAATAGACCGGCTGTATATATATATATATATATATATATATATATATATATATATATATATATATATATATATATATATATATATATATATATATATATACCCCTTCTTCAAATTAGATGTGGTAGATGCGGGATGAACTCCTACCACAAGATCGCATACGGGCAATTCAAGAGGAATTGGCGGAATTCTTTCTTGACCACGTCATCAATAAAGCCGGACAATACCATCTTGAAATTGAGTTAAGATATTAGGAAATTGTAGTAAGAGATCTTATATTGTATGTATGTAGCCAGTAGCGTCGGATAGATATACGAAAACTTGGTGTTCGACTAATATCTCTTGGAGAAGGAGAGAGGTCGATCTTCTGTACTTAATGGTTTCCTTCATTTGCTTACTAGCTAGCGGGTCGAGTCCTCCGATCTATACGTATATATATAGTATGTAGCGTCGACCAAGCACGGAGATAAGAGAGGACACTTCTCTCTATTAGCGGGCTAACACAATATATGAAACCCCTAAATTAACCCTACAAAACCCCCAAACCCCCTGCCCCCTTCTAGAAAAAAAAACAAAAACCCTAGCCACTGAACTGTTGACGCGTGGAAACTTATTTGTCCCGGTTGGTGCTACCAACCGGGATAAAAGCCCCCCCTGCCTGGGCAAGCCGCAGTGGCCACGTGGAACCCTATTTGTCTCGGTTGGTATAAGAACCGGGACTAATGGTCTAGGGCATTGGTATCGACCATTTAGTTCCAGTTCCCCAACCGGGACAAATGACCCTTACAAACCGGGACAAATGGCCCTTTTTCTACTAGTGTTCGTTCAACGGGAAGGTCACTTTTGGTGGGCGTCCGTAAAGCTGTGTATCAGCGATAGAGCCGTGTCGAGCTCGGGCGAGGAGGTGATCCGTCATTCTTTTATTCGGTGGCTACTGTAGTGGTGCCGGAGGCAGGTGAATGGCGTTGGTGTCAAGCTAAGAGATATTTTGTTATCTTTTCAGTTTTCTCATGTCGATCCTTACGTGACTTGTACGTTGATCTTTATGATATGATGAATGAGACACTTATTACCATGCAAAAAAAAGATGTAGTCACATGTGTACCTGTGTGTTATCAGACTTGATGTGAGTCACCATGTATATGTCGGTGAGTCGACTTGAGAGAATAAAGAACGGCGACATACGCAGGAAATCCTTGTGTGCTCGAGTTCGTGTTGAGGTTGTGTCCTTCGGTCCGCGTTTGTCGCCGAAAATAAACCATGCATGTGCGGCATGCGTGACATGCGTGTGTGCGTGTGTGGTATGGTGATGCGTGACGTAGGATCACGTCCGGTTTCCGCCGCAATAGTGCTAGGCTGTAAACGCCGGGTTGTGGGCTGCAGCGTGTCCAAGCACCAGCCCGGGCATGAACATGCTCGATGGTTGTTAACCTGTAGCCACAGTTCATTCTGAAAGAACGAGCAGGCCGTTCTGCGGCCAAGGGTACGTCAGAAGGGTACGTCCGAACAGAGTTTAGCCATAGAAACACATGGACAAACGGGAGAAACAAATTGAAACTTTTTGTTACAGGCATGTCACAGCACACATTTGTTCACTAATTAATCCATAACTGAAACCAAACAAGACAACTGAAACAAGATATTTTGCTGAGATCTTGATTGATCGCTGAGTTGCTTTTACTCATCATGAGTCAAACTATCCTATTTGCCGAGTTTCATGTCATTGCCAAGTTCATTAGCCAGGTCGCAGCAAACTGCTAACATTGCCGAGCTCCCAATAAAAAGTTCCCCGGTAAACCCCTTGAACAAGGCATCTTCGGTGATTCCAGTAGTGATGTATCATAATTTTATATATCGTACACTTTCAATACATTCAAGACGATGCTCTCGCAAATCCTTGCTAGTTGTATTGCAAATATGGTACATGTAGAAAATATAACAAATCACAATAAGAAGATTGTTCTTGTAACCGAAACATAAGCGATGAATTGCTTATTCCATGGTACGCTTACCAATATATATCAGATCAAAATATGAAACCAGCAGTATTTATGCAGAGGTGCCATCATTTGTCCGGCGTGTCGCTTCAACCTTCATAGTAATTAATGGTTTACGCAGCTGTTGAGCAGCTTGTCTATGGGGTCTGCTGTCTCCGACGAGTGGGTGTAACCGTCCAGGTTCTTGTACATGCATTCCATGACCCGTGCAAGGTTCACTACACGTGTCAGAACTTCAACAGGCACCATGGTATTAGTAAGGAACTCCTCGTTGATGCTTCTCCACTGCTCCTCCACGAGGCTGCCTAACGCTTCCTTTGCTTGATCCACGGTCACACCATGCTCTTGGATATAGCAATCAACTGCGGTCGCAACGTTAGACCTCTCCTTCTCGCACTGCCAAGTGAGACAAGGTTATCTACTGAGCTAGCTTCCGGTCAACTATGCTGTAGAAAGCATGTCATGTAGGTCGAGGGTGTGTTACCTCATGTCCAGAAATATCGTCCATTAGGCGTGACACCATTGCAGCATTCTGTATGATTTTTGGGAACGAGATTGCCCAGCTGAAAACGTCGTCGCCTACATCCATTCCGGCAAATGAAAGGCATGACAATGCCCAGTAGAACGTGCTTATTGCAGTTGTCCTGAGATGGTCATGAACAGGTGGAATTTGCCCCTCTTCTCTCCATAGTACCTCTTGCAACATGCATCTGCTCACATGCTTGATCTGAATGTATAGACATCCATTAAAATGTCATACTACTGATTATTTCTCCATATTTGTGTCAACATATATAGGAGCAAGATAGCATGATCAAGGGTGCATACCTTGCATCAAACAATATCAGTGGTGATAAAACCATGAATTAAAACAACAAACCTATCTAAACTGACCGGGTTGAGATTCACAAAAAGGCATACTACTTACAATCTCTTTAGTGCAGGCAATTCCTATGGCTGAAGCTCCGTCCTCCACAAATTGGTCCAGTGTGTTGGAAAGACGTGACATTACGTACCCGTAGCACATCCCGATGCGTCTTGCATCTTCTTCATCCCATCTAATATGTAGATGTAAAAGTTTAATCAGCACTTCAGGCATATTAGGGTGACATGGAACGGACATAAAAACATCAATGTTTTTCACATTTTATATATAGTTAACATTGCATCTTTTCTCAATGAAAATGAACTATGTCCAGCTTGTTCAAATATGTAATTACTGTTAGTGACAGGGAAAATAAGGATACACAATAGAAGGGAGAAGCCGGGAAACTACTACTCCCTCCTTCCTGAAATATAAGATGTTACTACAACCAATATGTGAGTATATATCGGTTGTAATGACATATTTTATTTTCGGAAGGAGGGAGTACTATAATTGGTTTTAATTTGTAGGTAGCTAGGGAGATAATAAAAAGGACTCAGCGCCGTTTATCTCTTGCACTGGCCTGGTGGAACTCGAGATGATCCTCGTAAACCTGTTATCCACTCGTAACCGGATTTTACCGGATGCTATCCTCGCGGAATAAAAAAGTTATTCCATTTTTTCGTTAGATTAGTCCAATTTGTATATAATTCATCCAGAGCATTGGAACTTTTGATTTACCATTGTAGTGACAATTAGCTTGTCCACATCCTCTGTGGTTTGGGCCAGGTTATCAGGGAAGTTCTAAGCTGGATAATTCTACCTTTTTTTCTTAATTATTCTTAAGCCGGAGCTCAATTACCTAAACAAAATTTGTCCACATCCTCTGTGGTTTGGGCCTGCTTAATTATTCATAGGCCTAAACAAAAGATGAAGCTTGTGAGATACCTTTACACAATTTGTCTATGATTATAAAGTTTGGCAGTCGTTAAACTGGAATCAGAGACAAAGCAGGAGCTCAATTACCTTTGTACCGCATGATTAAACTGACGCAGCTCCTCCAATGTGCCGTATGAATCAAATGTATCATCGAAAAACGAGAACATCTTTATAAGCTTTGCAAACATCATACGTGCCTTGGCATACTTTGGCTCGTAGAACACTCCAAGGGCCCAAAAGTAGCACTCCACCGGTCTTTCTCGAATGTATTCACCAAGCGTGCTGCCAGGATTAAGTTCCTTGTACCACCTTAGTTAAGTAATAAAAATAAGAAAGTTTGTTAACAAATGCATCGTCGACATCCTTATATGTTCTGATAGGTTTTCTGTTTTTGTTGTAGGCACAAGATACTATGGTTGGAGAAAAAATCTTTAATGGCACTCCAACTATATATGTTGTTTAGAATTATACATCATGGACTCTATTTTCTCATAATTACGCCTTCTTTCCGGATCCACAATGCAATAAATTCATTGGCCATGCATGCGACAGAGTGCAAAAGGATGGACATCGTTTATTATCTAAAACAAATTACCCTTTCTATTATCATATCTATCTTTGTTGTTGCCAGGTGTAAATCACAATAAATATGAACTCCAACGAGATATGTTTACTCACAGAGATATGCTCTTGACCTCATCCCGGTGCATCATCTGCAAGATGTGAAAGTCCAGCTTAGCAAGCTCAAGTATATCTTGGTCAACTTCATAATCCTTCTCGTAGATGGAGATGTAAAGCTTAGCCTCCAACCTTTTCATTCTTCGCTGTGACGGCGTAGCTAAGGCATGTCGTACTCTTTCTAGGACATGATGAGATAGTTGGTTAGCTTCTGATATGGAACTGAGGCAGCTGGTTGTGAATCTGATAGCATCAGTGAGGAAGTCCTCCTCAACTTTACCAAGGTGGGCTGCCTCGTATAGACTAAGTAGAGTGCTAACGTCAGATCGCACAATATCTTTGAAGTTGTCTCCATTTTCGTCTTTGAAACTCTTCAATACTTCGTCTACAGTATTTAATTAGTGCAATTAATTTACCACTTTTCGATTATGTAATACTAGTACTTTCCATCAATTATATAGTACCTAGAATTCCAAAAACATCTAATAGAAGAACAATTTGAGTTTACTTTAGTGCAGTATGTTGTACAATTACCGCAGGTAATGTCGTAGTGGTGCTGCCTCAACAGTCGGAACCGTAGGGCGACTGCGGCCAAGTCATTCTCATCGATCGATGTACTGATGAGGACATCCATGAACTTGCCGATCTCGTCCTCAAACTGGTAACCAACACCAAGGCGCTCAATGGCATCCACTATCATCATCCCCTTTGATAAATCCTTCTTACTAGATCTATACCTTTCGATCATGCAACACACTGTCTGCACAAGCTCATCCCTCCTTTCCTTGATAATTTTGTTGGACTATTGTTCAAATAAGACAATCAAACAGAAAATATAAGAAATATTAATATAATAAATGCACTCGCGTGGTATGTATGTAACTGAAAACTTGGGGCCTAGTGTTGTTTTGTGTGGAACCGATGGTATGCGAAGTTCTTGTAAGAGTAATCAATATACAAAAGAAAATAACATGTGTGCGAAAGATCTCCTTTTTAACCTTAAGAAAAAGGGACTTCATTGTTTGTGAAAAAATCGAACTACTTCATAACTTAATAAAGATCCACTGCTTGAGGTACTCCCTCCGTTTATGTATATGTAATTATGTATGTAGTGTAGTGCATTCTGCCATACATAAAAGGATGGATACAAGGAGTGAGTTAATAGAGTTTGAATATTAGTTTCTTAATCAATTATTATTATTATTATTATTATTATTATTATTATTATTATTATTATTATATGTGGATCATCCAGCGATTAGCCTTAACTCTCGTGTCTTCTGGGCTTGGACCACGTTGTAGTACAGCTTTAATCTAGTGCTGTACCCAAAAAATAAACATAGCATAAATCTAGTATTGGCCCGTACGTAAACTAGCTGGGAGGGCCGATCATTGGTGGGGGCAGATGGCCGTAAAATGAGTACGATAACCTAAATCTTTGAGACAGTTAGCAAAAATTAGTTGGGTCTACAGATCGTTTCCGTCACTCGATGCTAGACGCATCATCGTAACTGGGGCTAATCAGAGAGATCTTTATTTCATCTTCAGAGAGCGCCGCCGTCTCGTCTTCTTGAGTAGGACACAAATCCTAACAAACCTTCGAAAAAGGATCTAAAAATGGAGCCCTCCCACCGACGAGGGCCGGGATCCACCCCCCTCCCAATGGCCCTAAGGCCACGGAAGACGGGCGGACCGGCGCCGGCGCCATCGGGAGGCAGAGAAACCCTAGCTTTTTTGGTAGGCGGCGGCTGGGGGTGTCTCGTGTTCGCGGTCTCGTGTCCTGAACGTAGCTATTATATAAAAGTAATTGACAAGTTAGAAATTACCACAAAAATTAGAAACGTCTGGCCATTGATTTGATGTGTCCAATTTATATACTCGCTCCGTCCGGAAATACTTGTCATCAAAATGGAGAAAAGGGGATGTATCTAGATGTATTTTAGTTCTAGATACATCCCTTTTTGTCCATTTTGATGACAAGTATTTTCGGACGGAGGGAGTATATAGGAAAATGGTTGTGTATTCCTGGGAGTACGTACTCCTGCTCCTCATATACCACATAGATGAATCTTTCATACCTCATTATTATTTTTAATATACTTCATTAATAATTATTAGATACTCCAAAATAAGTTTCATGAAAAAAAACATGTGAGTCTACATATTTTTGAAGGTTTACGTATATACTGATTTGTTCGTACGTGAAAAAGGTATATTACAAAAAGGTATATATATGCATGGAATATGTCTTGAGTTCATGGGGTGCTCCTTTTAGGTAATATTTTTGTACTATTGTAGAAAGTTGGTAAGTTATAGTACTTTTATATTATTGGAAACATACACATAAGCTCATGTTTGAATTGTGCGAACCAATTTGGGGTTGGTAGGTTAGGAGAATAGTGATATCTCAGTCCACTAAAGTTCAAGTCCTAGAGTTGGCAATGCTGCTCGCATTTTCCTATTGTTATGTCAGGCATTTCCGCGATGTGCGTTATGTGGGAGGAGACATTCCCATCGGCTATGTAGATGTATGAGGCGACTTCGTCAACCTTAACATGATGTGCCCGCTAAGTCTCTTGGGGGTGCTAGCTAATATGGGTAATGTAATAAGGTTTTCGTGCGTGCATTCATAGAGATGAGTTTATGTGTGTATATATAAGCGTTTGCATCTTCTCTTTCAAATGTAAATATAAGCTACTCGAATGCACGTTTTCGTCACTATTATAAACGTACTATGAATGGTGAAACTATTCATAAGTAAGCCTAGGACAAGGATAGTTAGCAATTAATAAACATTTTCCCTTCTAATTTTGTTGTTGAGTGATAATAGTTTATAGCATCTTTCCTTCTAGTTTTAAAGATCTAGGTGTATCTACTTCTGGGTCGTGCGCTCACAATATTCCCTCCAGGCGGATGGCATCAGACTAGATGCATGTTTCATCGAACCGAACCAGTGTCGGTACTGCCGTCATAGCCGGCGCCGCTGGCATTGTCCGGCCGATCAGGCCATTGAGGGCAAGCAGAAGGATGCGATGAACTAATCAGCCCATTGATGGTAAACCACCTGGTGCATGTTTATCGAGCAAGCTTGATGCCTGCATTTATTTTTATTTTTTAGCGAGGGAGCTTGATGCCTGCATTATGGCCGATTGTTTCATATGCAGGTATTAAGATGAACAGAGACAAGGTAAGAAAGTGGAACACATGTGTGTACGTCCGCTATGTATATTCCTATTTCTATCAATTATTTGGAAGAAACTACGATTTAAAGCTGCTTTGTGTTTTCTTATCAGTAAGTCATCTATCACATGTTATATTCATCCAATAAATAATGCAGCGGTCGTCAAGTTCAAAAACAAGTTGAGGTCTCTTGAAAGTAAGCATATGTATAGTTATCTTGCCTGGAGGCGATAAATTGGGTGTTAGTTTGAAAATCAATATTTTTTAAGGGGGGCAGCCCAGTTCACGGGGCTCCTGCTTGCGCATGGTACAAACGTTACATGGAAAACTCCAACCACTATGATTCTTTTGTACGCAGTCTTTCCAAATATTCCTAGTCACAAGGCCATAACTTCAGCACCGCGCCCCCCTTCGGAAATTTATGTCCAACAATCTTCGGAACTAGCTTCAGAAGAAAATCACAACTTACACATTCTAGCAAGAAATAACAACCAAAATTTATTCTCATTAGTTTTTTTTGGCATGTACTCCCTCAGTCCCAGTTTATATGACGGTGATGAATTTTGAGGTTCAAGTTTGTCAATCGATTTGACCAACTAAACGTGAGATATGTTCAAAAAAATGAATATTGTTGAATTCATATTTAAAAGAAGTTTCTAATGGTATAATCTTTCCGCAAATTGCATATGAATCATTACTAACTTGCTGGTGCATGCATAAAGAAAATTCTATATATTATTAGTAATTAACATCATCCAAAGTATATTGCTCTTTATAGATAAACACCCTTCACCACTTGATTTGATTCAAATCATTGATCTTGCAAACTACACTTCAATGTGACAGCGAATACCAACCAAATTATTATATTCATAGTCGTATATCTAACATAAGTAGAAATTATCGGCTCTTGTGGTTGTTAATATGATGTTCTGGAATTGGCACAGTAACTATTAAATCTACAGATTTTATGATAAATATGTAATCTGCACATGTATATTCTTTTAGCAAAAAATTATAATGGCTATATTATAACCTAACTATTTTCATTTTACATACTATGAATATCCATCCATTAAATATCAGAAACATTTTTAAATATTTCTAGTTTATGAAAAGTGATGCACTCGCATTTGCTAGCACCTATAAGCTACTCCCTCTGTCACATAATAAACACTCTTATATTATTGGACGGAGGTTGAAACAGAATGGTACCTGGCGAGAGCAAGGCAACTGGACAGCGTCAAGGAAATATAGGGTCCACTTGCTGTCTTCTAGCTGCCCAATAACCGGTCGCTCCTGTTTTTGCTGCTCCATGTAGTACCTCTGTTTGCACATAAATTACAACATTTTGGGTAAGAACATAGTATCCCAGATATGAATTTAACAGTATGTTTTTAGTTACCAAACGAGAACGAATCAATAATATTGAAATAATACGTGCACCAAGAAGTAAAATTAAAATGATTAACATGTGCATCGATTGTTTCCAAAATAAATGTCCCGACTTTATATTAACTTTATACTATAAAGTTAGTACAAAATTGAGACATTTATTTTTTAACAAGGGAGTATTTAAGTAAAAGAGCTACATACCGAGATGAGAGATGAGGCAGCTTTTTGTTGGGCTCTGGCGCCTACTTCAATACTCGAGGTCAAAATATACATACAATGCACACGCCTCCAGCCGTTTAAATAGAGCAGCAACTTCTCCTTCGTGAAAATCCCTCCTCATGCGCCCGTACCATGTGTGCTGGTCGGCTGTAGCTGTTGGGTCCACCCATGTGGGTTGTCTGGTACGGCTCCTCGGCGTTTATGTTATTACAAATAGGCAGGTTGCAGAACCTTGTTAGAGCACTACAAAGCCTTGTTAGGTTACAAATAGGCAGCGTACCAATGACTGCAACCTTGCGACAGAAGGCATCATCTACAAGGTTAATTCACATGAAATTTAATCTTGTGGATGTTTCGTTTGCTATGGCCAAACATGTAAAGCCTTGTTGAATTCTAAACCCATTTAACGTAGTGTTGAATTCAACATGTAAAACAGTGTTGAATTATAAACCCATTTAACACCCATATAGGCATGGCCCAACATGACCTATGTACAAGAGTTTGTTGTAGTTTCTTCCGTAGTTTAATCTCAAGAAGAAAATTTCTTGGTTAGTCCGTATATACGTGAGGACTTAGAAACTCTTGTCATACTTAGCTAAAAACGTTGGTCGTTGCTATGTGCAAGACTTACCACAGCTCATAGCTTGCATTCAGCAAAGGAATAACAAAGCCTTAGTTATTTTGATGTATACCTAAAACAAATCATGGTCAACAAATATGAATTCACTTACTGAATTTGATAACATAGCCTTAGTTAGATTTAGTTCCAAGAATTTTCTTCATGTATAGTACAATATTGTCCCTTTATTCTACCTCTAAAATGCTTCTAGCGTGCATGCATACTACCCTTAAAATAGAGATGCAATTAATTGAGCATGCATGGTGGCCATAGAGCTCAAGCATTCGGATGACTCCGAGCATATTACGGGAGCAATGAGCAAAGTGATGACACACATAGTTTTTAATTTCTAATGCTTGTTCTTAATAGTATGCCACATATGTGAAAAAATCCACAAAAATCCAAAAAATGCAGAAGAAATGAGCAAAACAAATCGAGAAAATTGTGAATTTATGAGGCCAAATCGAATACGAAGGTGAACAGAAAACAAAAATCATATCGGTGGACTTTGCCTTCATATTAGACGATTGTGTAAACAATTTTGCTATGCTAACCACACAAGGGTAACCCATGAATAACATATTTTACTAATTTCAATATATTTTGGAATAATTGGTGATCCAGAAAGATTCCGTGCTTAACCTTTACTATCACCTATTAACATAGTAATGAAAATGATATAATTAATTAATGTAAATAATAGTTGTTTTTGGAGAAATATTTCCTTGATAGCTACAATTTCTTTTAAGAAACGACAAATATTACCTAACATTTTTTACAAATCACTTGGATCCCTTGGTAAGCACAATACATTCTAGAAACCACGTATGAACATAGTACATGACGAAGAGACCTACGTATTCTATGCTAATCAGTCTACTTTTTTTAGTTCCTATCTTTTTTTCCTTTTTCAAAAAGGATCATATCAATTATAAAGATTCATTGGATATACAAAGCATCTCAAACATAATTAAAATTACATGCAGGTCCATGGATCACCAAACGGCCATTGCCGCCACCAGAACGAGCCGGCGACGTGGCGCTTTGGTAGCTCCCATATCGGAGCCAGCCTGACCTTGTCGATAATTGATAGCCGGGAAGTCTTCATGCATGTGCTCGTAAAGACCAGCTGTTATATAATCTCCCACACTGTCCCTATTCTCATACCTATTGGGTGTTTTTTCTAAAAATAATCTTACCTCTTATGTGCATAAGCTGGGCTTGCTCCATGCATGTAATTTTACTTTGAATCTTCAAATTTATTTTGTGTGAAATTCTCAAAGGATTTCAACACACTATCGATGACGCGCTCACAACTTCCGGGGCCACTGTGCTAGTTTCAGCTAAAATGGCATTGCAACTTGGGAGAGCCCCGCTCTCTACTCGTCGGTTCCATCCATCTTGTCCACCCACTCCCATGCTAAGCAGCTCTCTCTCTCTCTCTCTCTCTCTCTCTCAATCCAGCCCTACTCCAGCCACATGATCCAGCTGCTAATTTCACACCACATGACAAGATACACAGCTCCATATGTCGCTCCATCCAGCACGGACTACACATGCCAATTCGTGTGCGTGGCCACTTAAAGCATAGGACGGCTCTGTTTTGGTTTGTAGCAAAGAGAAGACAACCCAGAGCATCATGCCATGGACAGATTCTGAAAATGGTTCCGTCAGTCCTACTTGCGGTCCATAGAACTAGCAGAAATTTTCCTTGTCGCTCAATCCAGCTCGGACTACTCATGCGAACTTATGTGCGTGGCCATATAAACTGTAGGAGGGCTCCGTTTTCGTCGGTAGCAAAGAGACGAAAACGCAGAGCATCAAGCGAGGGACAGATTCTGAAAATGATTCTGAAAATGGTGCCGAATAGACCTAGGAGCACATTTCCTTGTCTTGTACGATCGATCGACCACCATTCTTTGCTTATCCGGTGGCTCTGTCTTCTTGCTAGCCCATACCCCAGCCACACGATCCTGCTATTCCCTCTAACTTCTCTTTGTGCACTGAGGAAAAACAGAAATTACTAGTACAACATATATGACAGTACATAAAATAACACTGGCCCCCGTGCTCTCTAGCTTCTTGAGTGCCTCTCCATTGCTACGGAACAAAAAAAATTCACATGTCGCACACCATCGTTGCTGTCAGTGGACACCGATCCAAGAATTCATGTGTCGTATGTGGCTTATTATTACACTGCCACAAATATAACCTTATTGTAAGATCCCATTAATTCAAGGTGACACCTTGCACTATGTACGTAAGCCTGGGAATAGTTTGGGCTCAAACTTAAGTTTTAGTTTGGTTTTCCTAGTGGATTGTTTTGGATTGGTTTAAATGGTCTGGAGGCGTAATGTAATCTGGTCTGGTTTGGATTTTAACAATTATTGGAGGTTAACATTTGAGAAAGCATATGCTTTCATACACCCTCTTATCTAGCCATTCATTTCTGCATCGCGTTTCGTGCGAGCATATCTTGTCTTTTTTGTTTCTTCTGAATAAAACATCATATGAACTTCAAACTTCACAGAACAACAAAACATTCTAGCTAGAATGCAGGATAAAACTTTCAGATTTTTTCGTGAATCATATATACAAAAAAGTAATATTTTTTACTTAAAAATCTCATTTTGTATATTTATGTTGGACCAAAAAATCTGAAAGTTTTTTCCATCATTGTAGTAAGAATGTTTTGTTGTTCTGTGAAGTTTGAAGTTCATATGTTGTTTAGATTTGAAGAAACAAAAATGAGAAATTTTCGTTTTGTAAGTTAGTTGTGTAGCAGAGATCTTAAAGCAACATTGGAAAGTAAGGTTAAGAGATGTCCAGAAACCTGAGCTTTCTAAATCCACGTCCGATTATTGGACTGGATTGGATCAGTCTGGACACAGACCAAGAAGTCTCAAAATCGTTTTGATCTTGTAAACTAAATCAGCTATCAGAGTCTACAAACATACCTGCATACAGACCAGCGTCTCTAGAAAAAAGGACGTACGAGACCAACGCTTCAACGGCGGATCGCCGGGTCGTCGTTGCTACTGGAGTTCCGGCCGCCGCGTTTCCCTCCCTCGGCCTCATGGTCTAGCGGCAGCGCACCCCCGCCCCCCACCCTCGACCCACTTGGCGGAGGCGGCGACATTAAGCCCTCGTGGCCGTCCCTCTGTCCATTAGCTTCATGCTAAGAACGCAGCAGCTTGTCTACGGTTTCAAACTGTGGATATAATCCAAAAACGTGAAACGGTTTGGATTGGTTTGGATGGGAAATACACTTGGCTTGGTACGGTCTAGATTCTGTACTTCAATATTTGGATTGGATTGGATTGGTTGTTGGAAGGAAAGACGAGTGGTTTGGACTGGTTTTAATTTGGATTTGAAACTATTCACATGCTTATATGTACGCTTGGACATCGACATTCGAGAGGGCGGCACTAGATAAAAAGAAAAATTAGCAGTGCCATACTCCTCAGATCTAACATTTATTGAGAATCAAGCTCGATATGTGGTGGAACCACTCATCAAGAAAAACTCTTGGTACTCATTTCAAACATTATATGAGGACTATGTGTATTCTTTGTTGGTGCAGAAGCAATTAAGTTAAATTCTCTTCAACAGGACTACCCCCCGCCCCCCAGCTTCGCCAACTCGGGAGCCACCAATCCCAGCGGCAACACGCGCCTCCTCACGCACCTTACCTCCTCGTCGTCGCGGTCGGAGCCGCCGGGCAAAACCCCGGACGGTCGACGTTGGCAGTAGGCCATCTCCCATCTCGTCCCACGTCTTTGATGTTCTAGTAAATTGATCAATTCCTGTCCACCGTCATGGCTAGTGGCACCCAAGAGAGATGCGGTTGTTTTGCCTTGGATGGTTGTCACATGCAAGGATTTGGATTTCGTTTTGCAAATTTATCGTCCCTGGACAAAATGGGCGAAATTTGGTAATTTCGGATTTTTTTGGAAAATTCCGGACGAAAAGACTGAATCAAAATTTGAATTTTTGAACGAAAAATGAGCTAAATTTGAAAAAAAATTCAACCAAAATTTGAAATCATGCAGCAAAGGAAACAAATAAGGATCCAGAATTGCAACTACGGATTGATTGCTTGCATGCATGTTTCGCTTCAGGTGCAGCAAAATCCAATCACGCTGCTCACTCCTGGTCCCGTTCCGGCCGCTAGCAGGACGCAAGTCCTATGGCCGACGACCGAGCTAGGGCCTGTTGTTGCCGTGGCCTTCCTCTTGCACTCTTTCTCTGCAGCTCCCTCACGCTCTCTCTCTCTCTCTCTCTGACACAACAAAGACGAAGGAGGAGGAAGAAAGGAGACAGTGGAAACAAGAGATTTTCCAGCCGGCGCACGAACGCCGTCACGGGCGCACGAAAGCACAAATCTTTTTCCTCTTTGCACTGCTACATCGCTACAACTCGGCTCAGCACATACCGCGGCAACCGAACCAGTACACACAGGCGAGGGATTTATACCCGGAGCACACACACGACCCGGCCACTAACTCCACAACTCACACACACGCCGTAAGCTAGCTACATGCAAGGCCAGTACCACCGCCAGAACCGGCCACTAGAGGTAAACATCACGCATGCACTAACTAACCTGGAGTCTATCCATTCGTGACTAACAAACTCTATCCATACGCTGACCCATGACGCGGCTGCTCCCAATGGCCTTGGACTCCAACATGAGCACTGACTCATGCGCCCACCCCGTAACACATAGGCGGTGCCGTGGCTTAGTCCTAACATTCTCCCCCTAAGCCACAACCTCGTCGTCGCCGGAGTTGTTGCAGCTTCTGTCATTGTCGTCGTCACGGCCATGATCCAGCCCGCGGACCCGACCCGGCGCATCGACGCCGGTCGCAACGCCACGGACCCGACCTGGCGCACTGACGCCGGTCGCATCGTGCTCCGTCACGGCCCCGGCGACATACGCCAAGCTCCTTCTCCGCCGGCGACACATGCCTCGCGTCCCTCCGCGCTCCGCACGTCCCGTGCGCCCCGGACGCACCCGACGAGCCCGACCGCACCAGTACGACCCGCTCGTCCCGCGCGCACCCGACGCGCCCGACGAGCCCGACTGCACCAAACGCTCACCGCGCGCCGCCTCCGCGTCCGCCATGACAGCTGCCAGCGACAAACGCCGGAAGGATGTAGCCAAACTCGAGCATGGACTCGAGCAGAACGGCGAAATACGCCTCCTCCCAACGTTAACCGCACGCTCGTACGCGCGCCCGCGGTCCCGACGCGCCCGACGCGTCCAGTGCGCACCCATAACACGCACATGTCGCGCCCGGCTCGCCACCACGGCTTACTGCCCTGCACCGCTGCGGCCTCAACCGTAGTGCAGCATATCCATGCCGCCATGCCGCTGTGTGTCGTTGAAGCCGCCACCACGCAGGTCCTTCGCGGCCTCCTCACCGTGCCGCCGCAGCCATCGCGGTCTCCTCACCGCGCCGCGAAGCTTCATAGACCGACACACGGCCCAGAGCATCGCGCAGCCGCGGTGAACTCCGCCACCGCCGGCACACCTCCGGCAAGGAGAACGACGCCCAAGACAACCAAGCTCGGATACCAATTTTTGTTGCCGTGGCCTTCCTCTTGCACTCTTTCTCTGCAGCTCCCTCGCGCTCTCTCTCTGACACAACAAAGACGAAGGAGGAGGAAGAAATGAGACAGTGGACACAAGAGATTTTCCAGCCGGCGCACGAACGCCGCCACGGGCGCACGAACGCCCAAATCTTTTTCCTCTTTGCACTGCTACATCGCTACAACTCGGCTCAGCACATACCGCGGCAACCGAACCAGTACACACAGGCGGGGGATTTATACCCGGAGCGCACACACGACCCGGCCACTAACTCCACGACTCACACACACATGAAGTAAGCTAGCTACATGCAAGGCCATTACCATCGCCAGAACCGGCCACTAGAGGTAAACATCACGCATGCACTAACTAACCTGGAGTCTATCCATCCGTGACTAACAAACTCTATCCATGCGCTGACCCATGACGCGGCTGCTCCCAACGGCCTCGGACTCCAACATGAGCACGGACTCATGCGCCCGCCCCGTAACACATACGAGCCACCGGCGGTGCCGTGGCTTAGTCCTAACAGGTCCATACTTGCACTCGTCGCCGTGCCAAGCTGCCGGACAGAGGCATATGGAACGTTCAGCTACCGCCTGTGGCCGAGGCTATGCGCTCAGGAGGCGGCGGCGCGAGCACATCTGGGTCGGGAGCGAGGAAAGCGCCGCCGCTAGAAGAGATGTGAGGATTTGATGACGTTTAGGTTTAGGAGCTTTGTTCAGGCCTTTTTACTTTGCGGGAAGGGCTATCCAGGTTGGGCCGAACACCGGAATGGGCCAAACAAATCAAATAGGGCCGACAAATTTGGCCGGCTAACATATCCACCGGGCCTGAATGAAATGGGCGAATTTCGCTGGAATTTCGTTTTTTTTGGACGAAATCCAAAACTCTCTCACATGCTGGTCGCCTCTTTCAGTGTGTTGCCGGCATTGTCCGGCTTGCATGGACCTAGTATTAGATGGGCGGGGGCATGAGTACTATTGTGGGAATGCGTAGTAGTGGCGGGCAGAACAAGTACAACAGTGGCTGGCAATGCTCTCAGGGGCGCCCTCCACTGACATCCCACAACTGCAGACATGGCATAGTGGTAGGCACGCGCCCGCCAATGGTGGGTCTATTGTAGTGTCGGGCGAATTTTAGTGCCCTCCATAACTATTCCAGATAGCAATTGCTACATTTCTCCATTCCCACCACTACTGTGCATAGTGACCTAGGCCTATAGAATAATTTCTATCGCGCCAACATTTGAATAAAGTGGTTGCCGTATTTTGCACATCATCATCTGATAGGTGCAAAACTGCTGAAACGAGTTCATGCCCGAGGGTGGTCCAATCTTCACATCATAGGATCGAATCAGGGAGGATAATTAGCTGCAAGCAGCCGGGATAACAAGCTTTATATCTGTCAAGGTTGGAAGCAACCCGTACGTATGGGATAGCTGAACAGAGCTACAAGAACTCCAACCCGTTGTCCGAACAATCATAAGAACCACAAACTAGGACAAACCCGCACTTAACGGCCTGAACCATAAAGCACGAATTAGGAGGAAACATAGGCTCCTTCTAACAAAATCTAGTAAATCCACAAGAGCAATATGAGAAGACCTATATGATCTTAGGTAAGGTGATTTTTGGCTAAAATGTTGCTAGAGGATGGGGAAGATGGAGTTATATAACTAGGGACAATCCCATGGATAGGTGTCAAGGAAGCTAACTTTGGCAACCAACACAGGTGTGAAAACGAACTAGCTTCGAGACTTAGTGGGATAGTTTCTTGAAATCTCCAAGGAAGGCGCAAACAGTTGACCCCGACTAAACACTTTTTTATCAGGGTACAAAAATTGTTTCTTCAGCAATGAGCTTGGGCTTCAGGAGTTCTTCGCAAAATGTGGATGGCTAAAGTCAAGTAAAACAATGTTTTACCAGAGTCAGAACATTGTTTTCACTGACATTAGACTTGTTTCCTCATGTGCTTCTAACATTCTTTCTTCCTCATAAAAATATTATTTCTGCATAGACTGGACATCATTGGCCTTCTTCATCGTTGCACCCGAGATCATACAATAGCAAGAAAGATGAAGGTGCAGACGTGTGTTCAAGATCACAATATGAATTTAGGTTAGCGTTCACCTGATCTTGTAATTGTTTGGTGTGACTTCTTATGATTGGTCCTAATATTGTTGGAGTCTTGTCGATGGTTGTCATGTCCTCATCATCCCCCCCTCCTTGATAAGGAGTCTTCCTCGACACTGATGGTCCAAATTATGGAGAGAGGTAGGAGAAATTTAAAGTTGGACTAGCACCATGATCATGTAGGCATTGTCATTTATCTTTGAAAGCACATTGAAAGGGCCATCACCACATTGTTGTAACTTACATTTGTATTGATCCAGGAAATGATCCTTCCGCATGTGTACCCAAACAAGATCTCCTTCTTCAAAGAACAACATCTATCTTCCCTTGTTTCCTCATTTTGCATATTGCCCAGGCATCTTCTGAATGGTTTCCTTGTTCTTGTAATGAATTTTCTTCAATAAATCAATGCCCTTACTTGCATCAAGATTAGTTCTCTCCTGGAGTGGCAAAGGCAGAACATCTATGGGAGCTGCAGGTTGGAAACCACAAACAACTTCAAAAGGGAAAAATTTAGTGGTCAAATGTACCTCACTGCTGTGTGGATACACCGTGTGGCGGAGACATTCCTCCCAAAACTTTAAATTCTTATTTAGAACAACTCTCTCTTTCATGAATAGTGTACGGTCGATATCTTTAGTTTCCCCACCTATATTTGGGTGGCATGTCGTTGAAAAGAGAAGCTTTGTTCCTATATTTTCCCACAATATTTTCCAGAAATAGCTAAAAAATGTGGTGTCATGATATGAGACAATAGTGCGTGGTACCTCACGTGGCCGCATGACTTCCGTGAAAAACCATTCAGCAAAGTGTGACGCCCCCGATTTGTCCGTACACTAATCATGCACGCAAATGTGTACGGCCAAGATCAGGGACTCACTGGTAGATATCACAACACAACTCTAAAAGTAAAATAAGTCATACAAGCTTCATATTACAAGCCAGGGGCCTCGAGGGCTCGAATACAAGTGCTCGATCATAGACGAGTCAGCGGAAGCAACAAATATCTGAGTACAGACATAAAGTTAAACAAGGTGCCATAAGATGGCTAGCACAAACTGGGATACAGATAGAAAGAGGAACATGCCTCCTGCCTGGGATCCTCCTAAACTACTCCTGGTCGTCATCGGCATACTGCACGTAGTAGTAGGCGCCTCCGGTGTAGTAGGGGTCGTCGTAGGTGGCATCTGGCTCCTGGGCTCCACCATCGAGTTGCATCATCCGAGAAAAAGGAACAGAAGGAGGAAAAGGGGGAGCAAAGCAACCGTGAGTAGTCATCCAAAGTACTCGCAAGCAAGGATCTATACTACATATGCAATGGTAACAATGATATGGGTAGTATCGGTGGACTGAACTGCAGCAAGCCAGAATAAGAGGGGCATAGCTAATCCAAACGAAGACTACGCTTCTGGCAGCCTCCATCTTGCAGCAGTAGAAGAGAATAGATGGTAAGTTCACCAAGTAACATCGAATAGCATAATCCTACTCGGCGATCCTCCCGCACATCACCCTGTGAGAGAGCAACCACCGAGTTATATCTGGAACTCATCTGGGTGTGTTTTATCAAGTATCCAGTTCTAGTTGTCATGAGGTCGGAATACAACTTCGGGTCATCCTTTTACCGAGGGACACGGCTATTCGAATAGATTAACTTCCCTGCAGGGGTGTACGACATAACCGAGCACGCTTGATCCCATTTGGCCGGACACACTTTCCTGGGTCATGCCTGGCCTCGGAAGATCAACACGTCGCAGCCCTACCTAAGCACAACAGAGAGGTCAGCACGCCGGTCTAAACCCTAAGCGCACGGGGGTCTTGGCCCATCGCCCAATGCACACCTGCACGTTGCGAGGGCAGCCAGTAAGCAGACCTAGCCTCTCCTAATACCAGAGTAGGCTTTCCAGTCCAATCCGGCGCGCGCCGCTAAGTCGCTGACGTCAAGAAGGCTTCGGCTGATACCACGACGTCGAGTGCCCATAACTGTTCCTATGCAGCTGGTTAGTGCGTATAGGCCAACGACCAGACTCAGATAAACATCCAAACTCGTTAAGCGTGTTATTATGAAATAACCGCGGACAACGACCAGGGCCAGGCCATCTCTCGACTGGGTGTCTCAACCTGCCCTGTCGCTCCGCCACAAAGATCCACACAGAGGGCCGTCGGGAAAGTATGTCCCTTCAGCCCCCAATCTGTGAATCAACCGCGGGTACTCAACGAGCCGACCCGACTTTAGTCACAACATGTATCATGTATAAGTGTAGTATATACCCGTGATCACACCCAAGTGATCACGGCCGGATAGAATAGTAGGGCAGATAGACAAGGGTGTAGGGCCACTGATGGAATACTAGCATCCTATACTAAGCATTTAGGATTGCAGGTAAAGGTGTCAACAGTTGAACCAACAATGACAGGCTATGCGTCAGAATAGGAGTATCGAAAGCAGTAACATGCTACACTACTCTAATGCAATCAGTAGAGAGAAGAATAGGCGATATCAGGTTGATCAAGGGGGGGGGGGCTTGCCTGGAAGCTCGACAGCAAAGGTGGGGTCGTCAACACCGTAGTCGATCGGGGCAGCAGCAGCGTCAGTATTGTAGTCTACCGGAGAGAAGAGGGGGAAGAAACAATGAATACAATGCAAACAGATGCATGACGATGCATGACATGACATGTAACGGTGCTAGGTGTGCCCTAACGCAGTATCGGGTGATACTGGCGAAGGGGGGGATGAACGAATCCCCGGTAAGTGTGAGGCATTATTCATACATGTATTCATGCGCCAAAAGGAGCTGCGCGGGCATAAAGGATTCTCGGAATAACCAAAGGATTTCAGGGTATCTTGTAATAACAAGATCAATTGAAATGAAGGTATGGACGACAAGTGTATGCAGCTATCCTTAGGGATTTATCGATGATATGGAATTGCAATGGCGAAGGGCACAAGGGTCTCGGAAAAACATCGAATATTATCTCCAGAATCTTCTAATGAAGTGGGCGACCATCTTGACTGAAGGGACTCTCCGGGAGGAAGTAATTTCGAGAACCTAAAGTTAGATTTTAGCAAAATCATTTAACCCGAATAGAAGGGAGAACATAATCCCAGAGTAAAGACGAGGAATAAAAGATCCTAATACCACCCAATTGGCGACGTGGGCCCGTAAGCCACACAGCCAAGTTAGTTAATCTGTTTTTCAAAGACTAGACTCAACTTCGACCAAGGAGTTGGAAAGGGGGTTCCTACAGGCAGTCGGCTCTGATACCAACATGTGACGCCCCCGATTTGACCGTACACTAATCATGCAGGAAAATGTGTACGACCAAGATACCCCCGCCACCGCCGCTCGCCGCTGGCCATGGCCCCCCTCTCCGGGCCACCAGTGGCCTCACCGGGGTCGGTGTCAGGCCGCCGTCGTTCCCCTGTCCTCCCTCACCCGCGCTCCCGCCCGCTTACTTATAACCCTCAACCGTAAGTGATCGAGATAGTCTTCGCGGGTAAGAATAACCCAATTTATTGATTCGACACACGGGGAGCCAAAGAGTATTTATAAGCTTTGACAGTTGAGTTGCCAATTCAACCGCACCTGAAATATACTTACTTGCAACAAAAGATAAGTGGTAACAGTGATATGATAGTGATGATAATGATAGTAAAAGTAAACAACAAAAGTAAATAGCAAGAGTAAATAGCAAAAGTAGCGACTAGTAACCAGCAGGATTTAAAACACTATAGGCTAGGGAGACGGATGGTTGGGCGCTGCATGGATGAGATATATCATGATTCTAACTTGGGGCACGACACACGGAAAAGTAATGATCATCTAGGCAAATATCAAACATTAGGCATGTATCCCGTAGGTAGTTGTACGTGCTTGCAATAAGAACTTGCACAACATCTTTTGTCCTACCATCCCGCTACGAACGGGGCCAAAAGGAACTTATGGAGATTAAGGTGCTCCTGTCAAAGAGCACCGGAACAAAGCAATGAACTCAATGGATACATGTGATCCTCAAACTACGGACCATCCCCTTTGGTGTCCCAAGCTGTCACTTTTGGGATCGCCGGTTCCGAACCGTAACAGGTGCAAACAACTCATAGATAGGATCACGAACACAAATATATTCATGCAAACACATATGGTTCAGATCTGAAATCATGGCACTCGGTCCCTAAGTTTCAAGCATTATGAATAACAAGTTGAAGCAATGATGATAAACACCATAGTAGATGATAGGCAACATGCCCCAACGATCTGACAAACTATTACACGATCTAACTCATCCAATCCCTACCACCCCCCTTCGCCTACAGCAGGGGAATTACTCACACATGGAGGGAGAAGTCATGGAGGGATGATGGAGTGGTGATGATGATGACGATGGCGACGATCTCCCCTCTCCGGAGGCCAATTCAGCCTCCAGATTAGCCCTCCCGAGGAAGAACAGAGGGTGGCGGCGGCTCCGCGACGGAAAACTGCGAAAAAGACTTTTGATCTGGGGTTTCCGTGTCGCGAGTAAAAATACGAGGCAAAGAAGGGCACCAGGGGGTGTGGGGCCCACCCAGGCGACCCCCCGGCGCGGCCAGGGGATGGGCCGTGCCACCAGGGCGCCTGGGCACCCCCTGCCCCCCCTGTGGCTCCCCTTCTGGCTCCTGGTTCCTTCGGTTGCGTGGATTTTCTGTGATTTTTCGTGGATTTTTCTGAGATACCTAAAAATCCGTTTTTGTGCACACAATAAAACCATACAGGCAGCTCTGCTGAAAACAGCGTCAGTCCAGGTTAGTTTAGTTCAAATCATGCAAGAATGAGGTCAAAACAATATCAAAAGTGTTTGGAAAAGTAGATACGTTTGAGACGTATCAACTCCCCCAAGCTTAGCATATTGCTTGTCCTCAAGCAATTCAGTTCAACGAACTGGACGCGACAAAGAAAACTTTGACAAACTCTTTTGCTTCATTAGATGTATATAAGCATGTACTACGAAAAGAGTCTAGCAAGTATTGAAACAGTACTATGAGGACAATGCAAGGAGCAATCCTTCTTTCAAGTGACTAGTCACAAATACTTAAAAGTAAATAATATACTACTGAAAATCAAGACAAGATTACATTGCACATAGCTTGAGCATACTAGGGCGGTATCTTGCTAGTCTCCATGAGTGAAGCAAAACATAAATGCAGAAACTCCTCCAGAGTTTTAAAGGAGACTAGAACTAAGAATTTCAGAATAAATCATATCACAAGCATGCAGAAGACAATGTAATACTTTGGGACAATGCACATTACACTCAGAATGACAATTATGCTCTCCTAGTTAGTGCTTTGAAGAAGGAAGGTGGAGACTCTCGACCCGTGGCTTTTGTTGGCAAAGTTGAAAACGCGTGATCGGAAACAAAAACTAAACATGTACCAGAGCTCTTGGTTTTTAGAAACAGAGGTAAAAACGTTTTTGAGAGGTGCATATTTCATCAACGAATGCTAGCAGATAACTCAATCACTTCTTGAGCTGGACAAGTCTCGAGGAACAGCTCCCGCATGAGGACGATCACATCCTCTTAATCTCCTTTGTTTATCACTGCCAAAGTTTTCTGATTTCTCATGAATAAAGCGTGAAGGAGGGTTTGTTTGTTATATTATCTTTTTGAGCCGGGCGCACTCAATGCCAGTTCCTTCTCGTATTATGGGTTTGCGCATTATACATGCAATCCAGGGGTGAAACTTGTCCAACTTAAAAAGATCATGAATTAACTACTACTTCCTCATGAGCTAAAACATAGGCACAAAAAGAGAAATGCTTTTGATTAATTTCGAGATGGCACACGAAAGTCTTCGTTAGGAATGGCAGGTAAATACCATGTATAGGGAGGTATGGTGGACTCATATGGCATAACAGGTTTTAAGGATTTTGGATGCACAAGCAGTCAGTCCGCTTAGTACAGGTGGAGGTTTAGCAAAAGACCGGGAAGCGACCAACTAGAGAGCAATAACGGTCATAATCATGCAGAGCAACAAAGCAACATTGAATCGGGCATGAAAGTGATATAACTATTCTGAAACTCAAAGATCATCAAGGCAGAGTAGACTTTTTAGTATTAAGCATGTGTAAGCATGTGCCAAGTCAATCCAAAAATTCTCTAAAGGGAAATACCACCTTAGTATACCAGACTATGAACAGTGCAATGCATGTAGATCAATTCGATAACACATTATATACTCTAGTTATTCGAGACTAGCCACAAGGAAAGCATGAACCACTGGAAGAGCATTGTAAACATAGCACTATGTCGCTACAAGCTGGTCTCTAGATCATAGGTACAGGCATATGTTGGGGAACGTAGTATTTTAAAATTTTCCTACGATCACGCAAGATCTATCTACCAGATGCATAGCAATGAGAGGGAAGAGTGTGTCTACGTACCCTCGTAGACCGGAAGCGGAAGCGTCAAGTGACGCGGTTGATGTAGTCGAACTTCTTCGCGATTCAACCGATCAAGCACCGAACGTACGACACCTCCGTGTTCAGCACACGTTCAGCTTGATGACGTCCCACAAGCTCTTGATCCAGTTAAGCTTCACGGGAGAGTTTCGTCAGCACGACGGTGTGGTGACGGATATGATGTATTCACCGGCGCAGGGCTTCGCCTAAGCACCGCGACGGTATGACCGAGGTGTGTTTCCGTGGAGGGGGGCACCGCACACGGCTAGAACAATTCAACTTGTGTGTTTTTGGGTGCCCCCCTGCCCCCGTATATAAAGGAGCAAGGGGGGAGGCCGGCCGGCCCTTGTTTGGTGCGGCTAGAGGTGCAATCCTACTAGGAATAGGATTGCAATCCTATTCCTAGTAGGAATCACCAAAGAAGGAAGAGAGGGAAAGGAAAAGAGGGAGAGGTGGCGCCCCCCCAATCCTAGTCCAACAAGGAACCCTAGGTGGGGCGCCGGCCAGCCCTATGGGCTGCCTCTCTCTTTCCCTTAAGGCCCACTATGGACCATCCCCCTTCGTAGGGGGTTCCGGTAACCCCCTCCGGCAATCCCGTTAAATCCGAAACTTTTCCGGAACACTTCCGGTGTCCGTATATAGTCGTCCAATATATCAATCTTTATGTCTTGGACATTCCGAGACTCCTCGTCATGTCCGTGATCTTATCCGGGACTCCGAACTACCTTCGGTACATCAAAACTCATAAACTCATAATACCGATCGTCATCAAACGTTAAGCGTGCGGACCCTACGGGTTCGAGAACTATGTAGACATGACCGAGACTCATCTCCGGTCAATAACCAATAGCGGAACCTGGATGTTCATATTGGCTCCTACATATTCTACGAAGATCTTTTATCGGTCAAAACTGCATAACTACATACGTTGTTCCTTTTGTCATCGGTATGTTACTTGCCCGAGATTCGATCATCGGTATCTCCATACCTAGTTCAATCTCGTTACCGGCAAGTCTCTTTACTCGTTCCGTAACACATCATCTCGTGACTAACTCATTAGTCTTTTGCTTGCAAGGCTTATTGTGATGTGTGTTACCGAGAGGGCCCAGAGATACCTCTCCGACACTCGGAGTGACAAATCCTAATCTTGATCTATGCCAACACCACGAATACTTTCGGAGACACCTGTAGAGCATCTTTATGATCACCCAGTTACGTTGTGATGTTTGATAGCACACAAGGTGTTCCTACGGTATTCGGGAGTTGCATAATCTCATAGTCATAGGAACATGTATAAGTCATAAAGAAAGCAATAGCAGTAAAACTAAACGATCATAGTGCTATGCTAATGGATGGGTCTTGTCCATCACATCATTCTCCTAATGATGTGATCCCGTTGATCAAATGACAAATCATGTCTATGGCTAGGAAATATAACCATCTTTGATCAATGAGCTAGTCTAGTAGAGGCATACTAGGGACATACTGTTTTGTCTATGTATCCACACATGTACTAAGTTTCCGGTTAATACAATTCTAGCATGAATAAAATACATTTATCATGATATAAGGAAATACAAATAACATCTTTATTATTGCCTCTAGGGCATATTTCCTTCAGTCTCCCACTTGCACTAGAGTCAATAATCTAGCTCACATCGCCATGTGATTTAATACCGATAGTTCACATCGTTATGTGAATAACACCCATAGTTCACATCGCCATGTGACCAACACCCAAAGGGTTTACTAGAGTCAATAATCTAGTTCACATCGCTATGTGATTAATACCCAAGAGTAATAAGGTGTGATCATGTTTTGCTTATAAGAGAAGTTTAGTCAACGGGTCTGTCACATTCAGATCCGTATGTATTTCGCAAATTTCTATGTCTACAATGCTCTGCATGGAGCTACTCTAGCTAATTGCTCCCACTTTCAATACGCATCCAGATTGATACTTAGAGTCATCTGGATTTAGTGTCAAAGCTTGCATCGGCGTAACCCTTTACGACGAACACTTTATCACCTTCATAATCGAGAAACATTTCCTTAGTCATCCAGTTACTAAGGATAATTTTGACCGATGTACAGTGATCTACTCCTGGATCACTATTGTACCCCCTTGACAAACTCATGGCAAGGTACACAACATGTTTGGTACACAGCATGGCATACTTTATAGAACCTATGGCTGAGGCATAGGGAATGACTTTCATTCTCTCTATATTTTTCTGCCGTGGTCTGGCTTTGAGTCTTACTCAACTTCACACCTTACAAGTCAGGCAAGAACTCCTTCTTTGACTGATCCATTTTGAACTACTTCAAAATCTTATCAAGGTATGTACTCATCGAAAGTCTTATCAAGCGTCTTGATCTATCTCTATAGATCTTGATGCCTAATATGTAAGCAGCTTCACCGAGGTCTTTCTTTGAAAAACTCCTTTCAAACACTCCTTTATGCTTTCCAGAAAATTCTACATCATTTCTGATCGACAATATGTCATTCACATATACTTATCAGAAAGGTTGTAGTGCTCCCACTCACTTCTTGTAAATACAGGCTTCACCGCAAGTCTGTATAAATCTATATGCTTTGATCAACTTATCAAAGCGTATATTCCAACTCCGAGATGCTTGCACCAGTCCATAGATGGATCGCTGGAGCTTGCATATTTTGTTAGCACCTTTAGGATTGACAAAACCTTCTGGTTGCATCATATACAATTCTTCTTTAATAAATCCATTAAAGAATGCAGTTTTGTTATCAATTTGCCAGATTTCATAAATGCGGCAATTGCTAACATGATTCGGACAGACTTAAGCATCGCTACGGGTGAGAAAGTCTCATCGTAGTCAACTCCTTGAACTTGTTAAAAACCTTTCGCAACAAGTCGAGCTTTGTAAACAGTAACATTACCGTCAGCGTCGGTCTTCCTCTTGAAGATCCATTTATTTTCGATGGCTTGCCGATCATCGGACAAGTCAACCAAAGTCCACACTTTGTTCTTATACATGGATCCATCTCAGATTTCATGGCCTCAAGCCATTTTGCGGAATCTGGGCTCATCATCGCTTCCTCATAGTTCGTAGGTTCATCATGGTCTAGTAACATGATTTCCAGAACTGGGTTGCCGTACCACTCTGGTGCGGAACGTACTCTGGTTGATCTACGACGTTCAGTAGAAACTTGATCTGAAGTTTCATGATCATCATCATTAGCTTCCTCACTAATTGGTGTAGGAATCACTGGAACTAGTTTCTGTGATGTTCCACTGTCCAATTCGGGAGAAGGTACAATTACCTCATCAAGTTCTACTTTCCTCCCACTCACTTCTTTCGAGAGAAACTCTTTCTCTAGAAAGGATCCACTCTTAGCAACAAAGACCTTGCCTTCGGATCTGTGATAGAAGGTGTACCAAACAGTTTCTTTTGGGTATCCTATGAAGATTTACTTCTCCGATTTGGGTTCGAGCTTATCATGTTGAAACTTTTTCACATAAGCATCGCAGTCCGAAACTTAAAGAAATGACAGCTTAGGTTTCTTGTCAAACCACAGTTCATACGGTGTCATATCCACGGATTTAGATGGTGCCCTATTTAACGTGAATGTAGCTGTCTCTAATGCATAACCCCAAAAGCGATAGTGGTAGATCGGTAAGAGACATCATCGATCGCACCATATCTAATAAAGTACAGTTATGACGTTTGGACACACCATTACACTGTGGTGTTCCAGGTGGCGTGAGTAGTGAAACTATTTCACATTGTTTTTACTGAAGGCCAAACTCGCTAACTCAAATATTTTACCTCTATGATCATATCGTAGAAACTCTTATTTTCTTGTTACGATGATTCTCCACTTCACTCTAAAATTCTTTGAACTTTTCAAATGTTTCAGACTTGTGCTTCATTAAGTAAATACACCCATATCTGCTCAAATCATCAGTGAAGGTCAGAAAATAACGATACCCGCCGCGAGCTTCAACACTTATTGGTCCACATACATCTGTATGTATGATCTCCAACAAATCTGTTGCTCGCTCCACAGTTCCGAAGAACGGAGTTTTAGTCATCTTGCCCATGAGGCATGGTTCGCAAGCACCAAGTGATTCATAATCAAGTGATTCCAAAAGTCCATCACTATGGAGTTTCTTCATGCGCTTTACACCAATATGACTTAAACGGCAGTGCCACAAATAAGTTGCACTATCATTATTAACCTTGCATCTTTTGGCTTCAATATTATGAATATGTGTATCACACGATCGAGATCCAACAAACCATTTTCATTGGGTGTATGACCATAGAAGGTTTTATTCATGTAAACAGAAAAACAATTATTCTCTAACTTACATGAATAACCGTATTGCAATAAACATGGTCAAATCATATTCATGTTCAACACAAACACCAAATAACACTTATTTAGGTTCAACATTAATCCCGAAAGTATAGGGAGTGTACGATGATGATCATATCAATCTTGGAACTACTTCCAATACACATCGTCACTTCATCCTTTAACTAGTTTCTGTTCATTATGCAACTCCTATTTCGAGTTACTACTCTTTAGCAACTGAACCAATATCAAATACCGAGGGGTTGCTATGAACATTAGTAAAATACACATCAATAATCTGTATATCAAATATACCTTTGTTCACTTTGCCATCCTTCTTATCCGCCAAATATCTAGGGCAGTTCCACTTCTAGTGACCATTTCCTTTGCAGTAGAAGCACTTGTTTCAGGCTTGAGTTTAGCTTTGGGTTTCTTCACGGGAGTGACAACTTGCTTGTCATTCTTCTTGAAGTTCCCCTTCTATCCCTTTGCCCTTTACTTTAAACAAGTGGTCTGGTTAACCATCAACACTTGATGCTCTTTCTTGATTTCTACCTTCGCCGATTTCAGCATCGTGAAGAGTTCGGGAATTACTTTCGTCATTCCTTGCATATTATAGTTCAACACGAAGTTCTACTAACTTGGTGATAGTGTCTAGAGAACTTTGTAAATTACTATCTTATCTGGAAGATTAACTCCCACTTGATTCAAGCAATTGTACTACCCAGACAATCTGAGCACATGCTCACTGGTTGAGCTATTCTCCTCCATCTTGTAGGCAAAGTACTGTCAGAGGTATTATACCTCTCGACACGGGCATGAGTATGAAATACTAATTTCAACTCTTGGAACATCTCATATGCTCCGTGGCGTTTCAAAACGTTTTTGAAGTCCCGGTTATAAGCCGTAAAGCATGGTGCACTAAACTATCAAGTAGTCATCATATCGAGCTTTTGTCAAAACGGTCATAACGTCTACATCTGCTCCTGCAATAGGTCTGTCACCTAGCGGTGCATCAAGGACATAATTCTTCTGTGCAGCAATGAGGATAATCCTCAGATCACGGAACAATTCCGCATCATTGCTACTAACATCTTTCAACTTGGTTTTCTCTAGGAACATATGAAAAATAAACGGGGAGCAACATCGCGAGCTATTGATCTACAACATAGATATGCTAATACTACCAGGACTAAGTTCATGATAAATTAAAGTTCAATTAATCATATTACTTAAGAACTCCCACTTAGATAGACATCCCTCCGGTCATCTAAATGATCACGTGATCCAAATCAACTAAACCATGTCCGATCATCACGTGAGATGGAGTAGTTTCAATGGTGAACATCTTATGTTGATCATATCTACTATATGATTCACGCTCGACCTTTCGGTCTCCAGTGTTCCGAGGCCATATCTGCATATGCTAGGCTCGTCAAGTTTAACCCGAGTATTCTGCATGTGCAAAACTGTCTTACACCCGTTGTATTTGAACGTAGAGCTTATCACACCCGATCATCACGTGGTGTCTCAGCACGACGAACTTTCGCAACGGTGCATACTCAGAGAGAACACTTATACCTTGAAATTTAGTAAGGGATCATCTTATAATGCTACCGTCGTTCTAAGCAAAATAAGAAGCATAATAAGATAAACATCACATGCAATCAAAATATGTGACATGATATGGCCATCATCATCTTGTGCTTTTGATCTCCATCTCCAAAGCACCGTCATGATCACCTTCGTCACCGGCGCGACACCTTGATCTCCATCGTAGCATCGTTGTCGTCTCGCCAACTATTGCTTCTACGACTATCGCTACCGCTTAGTGATAAAGTAAAGCAATTACATGGCGATTGCATTTCATACAATAAAGCAACAACCATATGGCTCTTGCCAGTTGCCGATAACATTACAAAACATGATCATCTCATACAAAAACCGTATAACTCATCATGTCTTGACCATATCACATCACAACATGCCCTGCAAAAACAAGTTAGACGTCCTCTACTTTGTTGTTGCAAGTTTTACGTGGCTGCTACGGGCTTAGCAAGAACCGTTCTTACCTATGCATACAAAACCACACCGATGTTTCGTCAAGTATGTGCTGTTTTAACCTTCATAAGGACCGGGCGTAGCCACACTTGATTCAGCTAAAGTGAGAGAGACAGACACCCGCCAGTCACCTTTAAGCAACGAGTGCTCATAACGGTGAAACCAGTCTCGCGTAAGCGTACGCGTAATGTTGGTCCGGGCCGCTTCATCTCACAATACCGCCGAAGCAAAGTATGACATGCTGGTAAGCAGTATGACTAGTATCGCCCACAACTCATTGTGTTCTACTCGTGCATATCATCTACGCATAGACCTGGCTCTGATGCCACTGTTGGGGAACGTAGTATTTTAAAATTTTCCTATGATCACGTAAGATCTATCTACCAGATGCATAGCAACGAGAGGGAAGAGTGTGTCTACGTACCCTCGTAGACCGGAAGCGGAAGCGTCAAGTGACGCGGTTGATGTAGTCGAACTTCTTCGCGATTCAACCGATCAAGCACCGAACGTACGGCACCTCCGTGTTCAGCACACGTTCAGCTTGATGACGTCCCACGAGCTCTTGATCCAGTTGAGATTCACGGGAGAGTTTCATCAGCACGACGGTGTGGTGACGGATATGATGTATTCACCGGCGCAGGGCTTCGCCTAAGCACTGCGACGGTATGACCGAGGTGTGTTTCTGTGGAGGGGGGCACCGCACACAGCTCGAACAATTCAACTTGTGTGTTTTTGGGTGCCCCCCTGCCCCCGTATATAAAGGAGCAAGGGGGGAGGCCGGCCGGCCCTTGTTTGGTGCGGCTAGAGGTGCAATCCTACTAGGAATGGGATTGCAATCCTATTCCTAGTAGGAATCACCAAAGAAGGAAGAGAGGGAAAGGAAAAGAGGGAGAGGTGGCGCCCCCCCAATCCTAGTCCAACTAGGAACCCTAGGTGGGGCGCCAGCCAGCCCTATGGGCTGCCTCTCTCTTTCCCTTAAGGCCCACTATGAACCATCCCCCTTCGTAGGGGGTTCCGGTAACCCCCTCCGGCAATCCCGTTAAATCCGAAACTTTTCCGGAACACTTCCGGTGTCCGAATATAGTCGTCCAATATATCAATCTTTATGTCTCGGACATTCCGAGACTCCTCGTCATGTCCGTGATCTTATCCGGGACTCCGAACTACCTTCGGTACATCAAAACTCATAAACTCATAATACCGATCGTCATCAAACGTTAAGCGTGCGGACCCTACGGGTTCGAGAACTATGTAGACATGACCGAGACTCATCTCCGGTCAATAACCAATAGCGGAACCTGGATGTTCATATTGGCTCCTACATATTCTACGAAGATCATTTATCGGTCAAAACCGCATAACAGCATACGTTGTTCCTTTTGTCATCGGTATGTTACTTGCCCGAGATTCGATCGTCGGAATCTCCATACCTAGATCAATCTCGTTACCGGCAAGTCTCTTTACTCGTTCCGTAACACATCATCTCGTGACTAACTCATTAGTCTTTTGCTTGCAAGGCTTATTGTGATGTGTGTTACCGAGAGGGCCCAGAGATACCTCTCCGACACTCGGAGTGACAAATCCTAATCTTGATCTATGCCAACACCACGAATACTTTCGGAGACACCTGTAGAGCATCTTTATGATCACCCAGTTACGTTGTGACGTTTGATAGCACACAAGGTGTTCCTACGGTATTCGGGAGTTGCATAATCTCATAGTCATAGGAACATGTATAAGTCATGAAGAAAGCAATAGCAGTAAAACTAAACGATCATAGTGCTATGCTAACGGATGGGTCTTGTCCATCACATCATTCTCCTAATGATGTGATCCCGTTGATCAAATGACAACTCATGTCTATGGCTAGGAAACATAACCATCTTTGATCAATGAGCTAGTCTAGTAGAGGCATACTAGGGACATACTGTTTTGTCTATGTATCCACACATGTACTAAGTTTCCGGTTAATACAATTCTAGCATGAATAAAAGACATTTATCATGATATAAGGAAATACAAATAACATCTTTATTATTGCCTCTAGGGCATATTTCCTTCAGCATATGTACAAAAGTAGAAACAATAAGAGTTCATACCGGTCTTCCTTGTTGCTTCCTTGCAGTCGATCTTCGTCATTACTGCTTGTCACTTGCACGATCGAACATAGGAAATATAATCAAATGCCATCACGGACTCGAGCTGAACTCTGAAAACAAAGCAAACTAAAGAGAAAAAGGAAATCTTTTTGGATTATTTCAAAGGTTGAACGAAAGCAAAAGAAAGAGAAAATCTTTTTGTTTTTTTTGCAAAGAGAGAATTAAAGAAGAACGGGCAAAAACTTCGAAATGATCAAAGCGAACAAAACGGATAATACAATGGAAAAGTGAGAGGGGCACGTACTCCCCCAAGCTTAGGCTTTTGGCCTAAGTTGGTAGCAGCTACTGCCCCCAGGAGCCTCCTGCTCCGGGGGTATGGTGGTGAGTCCAAGGGTCGTAGAAGGATGCTGGCGCGTACACCGAACTCCTCGGAGTCTCCCACGAGGAAGGTTCCGCACGCCAAACAGAGGAAGACCCTTCACCAAACTCGGTGGCGGTTTCTTCCTGAAAAGGTGGTAACTCACCGTGCTCCTCCTCGTCAGGCACAACCCCCTCCATGGGGTTATGAAACTGATACTGGACCATGAACTCATCGAACTGGACAACATCAAAGGACCATCCGTTCCTGCGAGAAAAATCAAACAAAAGAGGTGCAGGTAGACGGATCTCGCGTTCCGCGGTAGTTCCGAAACGCAAGATATAAACAAGATTATCAAGCTCAGAAGCCATGGTAACAAACTTATGCCTTTTCATAGCAGCAAGATCAAAGCTTAAATAAGTAAAAGGATTATCATCAGGGTGTGGGGTGCCTCCAAGATGTTCTAAGATAAGTGTGGCATGAATGCCACCATATAAGTCTCCCTTGTTACCGTTCATAGCAAGGTGTCGAGCAATTAAGGCACCCAGATTATAATCAGACCTCCCTGAGAGGGCTGCTGCCAGGATAGCAATATCCGGAGCAGAAATGCTGCTCGTGTTGTCACGAGCTAACACCCCTCTGGCAATATAATATGCAAAATACCCGAGGTGAGGAAATAAAATGCTGGAGATCTTCGACCGATGAATATCCCTCGTACCCATGCTGCAGAGAGAGTTGATGACGGTTTTCATCTCGGAGGGCTGAGTGGCCATCCTAGCCGTCTTCCCAACTTTCGGCACACCCTAGCAGTCGAGGGTGAAGCTGCGGCTCTAGTAACTCGATCGGAGTGTGCGGGCCTCCTCTTCTCAAGCCACCCTTTTGCCCTTCCTAACAAACTCATTTCTGATTTTTTTTGACAATTTACAAAAACGAGGATTAAAACAAGGTGAGTTAAGGCAAACTGCTCAACTCACTTGCCCAAGGCATACACTTGCATCGAAACTTGGAAAATAACTTTCTACACATGCATGCAAGCTCATCTATACAGCACCAAGAACTACTAAATACTCACAAATGAAGCCACCAATCAGAAATCTAATTGGAGGGGTGGAGGAGTCACATACCAGGGAGTATTTGCTCAAAATTTCAGCTCAAATGATGGGTTGTAGAGAGAGATCGAAAAATCGCCTCCAAGAACAGCAAGAACACAAGAACAAGTGCAGAACTCGCGTTTTTGGAGAAAGAGAGAGAGAGAGAGAGGAAGAAGACATACCTGGAGGGGGGCCCCGTGGGCCCCAGGCGCCCTGTGGGCGCGGCCAGGGGCTGGGCCGCGCCAGCTGGCCACCTGGGCCACTGGTGGGTCCCCCTGGTTGGCCCCAGGACTTTCTGGGTCGCTCCCGACGTGGAAATTTTAATTTTAATTTTTCTGGAATTTTTCTGAAAACTTCACTGTTGAATTTTTTTTGAAATTCAAAAAGCTGTGAAACTCTCTGAAAACTTGAAGCAGTTAGTAGTATTGTGAAGCTTCAAAACATAGATACTTGGTACAGCAAGTAGAACAAAAACTAAAAACAAATGAAAACATAACAAGCTCAACTTTTTATCTATATAAAACATGTTTACTAGTAAGATTGATCAAGTCTTACCGACAAACAGGCGATATATAGAGCAAAAAGACTCACCTCTTACGAAGTAATCACTGAACCTTTACTTTGATGGACATTGTCCCCACCATGATAGTTTTGTATTTGTGAGGCACATGTAGTGGACAGTCCCATTCTCCAATTTTCACGGTCTCGATATTCTCTATAGAATTGAGGCCATGCCTCCTATCGCTCTTCTTTGGAAAATATACCGTGTGTTCTTTATCATTCACATGGAAAGTAATCTTCCCTTTATTGCAATCAATAATAGCACCTGCGGTGTTAATAAAAGGTCTACCAAGAATAATGGACATGCTCCCATCCTCGGGCATGTCAAGCACGACAAAATCAGTAAGAATCAAACAATTAGCAACTTCTACGGGAACATCCTCACAAATACCTATCGGAACAGCGGTTGACTTGTCAGCCATCTGAAGGGAGATATCTGTAGGAATTAGTTTCTCTAAACAAAGCCTCTCGTAAAGAGAGAGAGGCATAACACTCACTCCTGCTCCAAGATCACATAAAGCAGTTTTGACATAATTATTCATTATGGAGCAAGGAATGGTGGGTATACCTGGATCACCGAGCTTCTCAGTAATCTTGCCACTGAAAGAGTAGTTAGCAAGCATAGTAGATATTGCATCATTAGGAACTTTTCTTTTATTAGTGACAATATCTTTCATCTATTTTGAATAAGGAAGTAACTTAATAGCATCAGTCAAAGGGATTTAAAGAAAAAGAGGTTTAATCCACTCACAAAACTTATTGTAATGCTCTTCTTCTTTAGATTTGATGGACTTACCTGAAAAGGGCATGGGTTTATGTACCCATGGTTCTCTTTCCTTCCCATGTTTTCTCGCGATGAAGTCTTCTTTAGTGTACCTCTTACGTTTGTCAGGTGCTTCTTCTTCTCGAACTTCAGGCGGATCATTCTTCTCTTTATCCTTACCTTCAGGTTCAGCATCGTCTTCAGTCTCAGCATCGGAGATAGATAAACTGTTGGGATCAACAGCTGGCTATTCATCTACAATAGGGTCATTAGAATTGTCAGTCTCCTTATGTTTCTTCTTCTTCTTTGGAGAGCCAACAATTTCTTCTTCCTGCATTTGAGAATCCTGCTCGATTCTCTTCGGATGCCCCTCTGGGTAGAGAGGATCTTGAGTGCTAGTTCCTCCTCGGGTCTTAATCCCGAAAGCCTGCAAATTATCTTGTTTGGCATTGTTAGCAAGCAAATCTCTTTGCACATTAGAAATTTGGTCAAGCTGAGTTTGAACCATATGAAAATGCTTCACAAGACATTGAACATCATTAACTGTTCTATCTAAAACATCAAGCAGTCTTTTGATAGCAGGGGAATTATCATGCAATTGACTTTGTATCCTCTCATTAAAACGATTTTGTTTCATAATAAAATTATCAAACTCATATAAACATTGATCAGGAGGCTTACCATGAGGGATGTCACTTGCGTTGAAATCTAAAAGAGAGTGTACCTCTACCATAGGAGGGTGAGTAGTAGGCTCACACAGCTTCTTAATAGGGGGTAGATTCTTCACGTCTTCAGCTTTAATACCTTTCTCTTTAATAGACTTCTTTGCTTCTCGCATATCTTCGGGGCTTAGAACAAACACGCCCTCTTCTTTGGTGATGGAGGTGGTTCAGGGACGGACCAATCTTCATGGTTTTGGGCAATCCTGCCCATCAAATCTTCCGCATCGTCCGGTGTTCTTTTCCTGAAAACACAACCAGCACAACTGTCCAAATAGGACCTGGATTCATCAGTTAGACCAGCATAGAATATATTGATTAATTCATTCTTAGGGATTTCATGTCCTGGTCTAGCCCGAATCAGACCGCAGTACCTCCCCCAAGCTTTAGGGAGGGACTCATCCTGCAACTGTTTAAAGTTATAAATTCTTTGTAAAGCAGCATGTTGCATGTGAGCAGGAAAGGACTTATCAACAAAAGAGTGAGCTAAGTCTTGAGGACTCTTAATGGAACCGTATGGGAGTGAATCATACCAATCTTTAGCACCTTCCTTCAAGGAGAAAGGAAGAAGCTTGGTCACATAAAAGTATCGTATCTTCTCATCTGTGGTAAATAGGCCACCTAACTCACCGAGTTTAGTTAGGTGTGCAATAGCATCATCATTTTCTCTGCCATAAAAGGGGTCAGCTTCAACCATAGGTATAAGTGAAAGATCAACAGAGAAATCATAATCAGGATCATCAATGCATATAGGAGATGTAGCAAATTCAGGATCACGAACAGTTTTGTTCTTCAAAGAGTGTTTTTCAAACAGTTTCTTAATAACTTCAGGGTCAGAGCCAGAAAACTCCGTCAGTTCCCTGCATAAATCTTCATCAAGCGTATAGTAATCATCATCAAGGAGCCTCTCTTTGAGTTTACTCAAATCAGGATAATCATAGGTTTCACCAATAGGGTAGCGAGTAACAGGAATTTCAATTCCAGACTTTTTAGCAGCAGCAGCAATTTGTTTCTCAAGAGCATAACCAAGGGAACTAATATCATCAACAGTAGTAGAAGCATCATCAAGAGTATCGGACATAGTAACAGATTCAGTAGGAGCATCATGTGGTGGTGGTGAGGCAAACTTACTCATAACAGAAGGTGAATCAAGCGTAGCACTAGTGCTCAGAACAGTACCTCTTCTTGTAGTGGATAGTAAGATCGGAACCTTGGGGTCTCCTTTCTTACCCATAGTGGATGAAGTGCAGAAGGTAGGATACCTCAAGTAGACTTGTAAATATTGCTATGCTCCCCGGCAACGGCGCCAGAAAACGGTACTTGATAACCCTCAACCGTAAGGGATCGAGATAGTGTTCGCGGGTAAGAATAACCCAATTTATTGATTCGACACACGGGGAGCCAAAGAGTATTTATAAGCTTTGACAGTTGAGTTGTCAATTCAACCGCACCTGAAATATACTTACTTGCAACAAAAGATAAGTGGTAACAGTGATATGATAGTGATGATAATGATAGTAAAAGTAAACAACAAAAGTAAATAGCAAGAGTAAATAGCAAAAGTAGCGACTAGTAACCAGCAGGATTTAAAACACTGTAGGCTAGGGAGACGGATGGTTGGGCGCTGCATGGATGAGATATATCATGATTCTAACTTGGGGCACGGCACACGGAAGAGTAATGATCATCTAGGCAAATATCAAACATTAGGCATGTATCCCGTAGGTAGTTGTACGTGCTTGTAATAAGAACTTGCACAACATCTTTTGTCCTACCATCCCGCTACGAACGGGGCCAAAAGGAACTTATGGAGATTAAGGTGCTCCTGTCAAAGAGCACCGGAACAAAGCAATGAACTCAATGGATACATGTGATCCTCAAACTACGGACCATCCCCTTTGGTGTCCCAAGCTGTCACTTTTGGGATCGCCGGTTCCGAACCGTAACAGGTGCAAACAACTCATAGATAGGATCACGAACACAAATATATTCATGCAAACACATATGGTTCAGATCTGAAATCATGGCACTCGGGCCCTAAGTGTCAAGCATTAAGAATAACAAGTTAAAGCAAAGATGATAAACACCATAGTAGATGATAGGCAACATGCCCCAACGATCTGACAAACTATTACATGATCTACCTCATCCAATCCCTACCATCCCCCTTCGCCTACAGCAGGGGAATTACCCACACATGGAGGGAGAAGTCATGGAGGGATGATGGAGTGGTGATGATGATGACGATGGCGACGATCTCCCCTCTCCGGAGGCCAATTCAGCCTCCAGATTAGCCCTCCCGAGGAAGAACAGAGGGTGGCGGCAGCTCCGCGACGGAAAACTGCGAAAAAGACTTCTGCTCCGGGGTTTCCGTGTCGCGAGTAAAAATACGAGGCAAAGTAGGGCACCAGGGGGTGTGGGGCCCACCCAGGCGACCCCCCGGCATGGCCAGGGGCTGGGCCGCGCCACCAGGGCGCCTGGGCACCCCCTGGCCCCCCTCTGGCTCCCCTTCTGGCTCCTGGTTCCTTCGGTTGCGTGGATTTTCTGTGATTTTTCGTGGATTTTTCTGAGATACCAAAAAATCCGATTTCCTGCACACAATAAAACCATACAGGCAGCTCTGCTGAAAACAGCGTCAGTCCGGGTTAGTTTAGTTCAAATCATGCAAGAATGAGGTCAAAACAATATCAAAAGTGTTTGGAAAAGTAGATACGTTTGAGACGTATCACTCACGCTTGCATACCCCCCGCCACTGCTCGTCGTCCCGCGCGCTGATGCTGCTGCCCGGCTGCGCTAGCCAGAGCCACCGCCGTCGTTTCCCGCCATGGACACGACCTCCACCGCCGCTTCAGGACACCGCCAGCTGCCGCAGCCCCTATGTCCAACACATGACCATTAAAATATTCCCAACCGTTCAAGCCGGGAGCCACTGAGTCGAGCATGCGGCCTCTTCTTCCCCTACGGCCACTTCGACTCCGGCGATGGCTCCGGCGCCAGTGAGCCTCCCCCGAGCCACCTTTTGCACACCTACAGGCTCCCGGTGAGCCGCGTGTCCCCTTCCCTCTTTCTCCTTTGCTCCCCTTGCCGTAGCCGCCGTGTACAACCGCCGCCCGACCTAGGCTTAATAGAGAGGTCATGCATGCCAGACTAAACCCTATGCCCCCAGGGGTCATGGGCCAATCGCCCCGGGAACTCCTGCACGTTGCGTGGGCGGCCGGTGAGCAGACCTAGCAATCTCCTTTAAAAAGGTAGGTGCCTAACCAGTCCAACCCGGCGGTACATGCGTGGATGGAATTCCGGTAACCACCGATGGATGAGAACTTTGCCTATTGGTTCGCCTCATCTCAACGAGCAGGAAAATGGTTCTCTTTGTCCCCCGCCCTTGGTACCAACGTTGTTGCCAAACTAACTGATAGGCTATCCTCTGACATGCCTTGCTATCATGACCGTGCAAGATGTCAGCACCCTTCTTACTTTTAACCCACATGGTGGGCCCATAACCCATAGGTCCACTGGATTGAAACCTGACTCTTCCTTACAACCCGGATTCTAATGTATCCTTTGCACCTGTTTTCATATGTGATTCACGAGCTAAATTCTATACCATTATTCCAAGCTATTCTTGTTGGTCAAGCCCCCATTCCAGCTTCTGTCTAGGCATCGAATGATTGCCTACACACTTGAAACTTTGGTACCATCGTATATTGCACTCAACAAACTAACTGAAATACAACTCGTGGGGTACCTCGTGTATTTCCCATTGAGTTCGCCGTTAGATGCCCAGCTTTGTGGAGATGCGTTCTTCCAAATTTTTCCCCCTTATTGCGTTCGTAGGACGATGGAGATCCCAAAGAAAGGATGATGACTTGATCACGATAACTTGAAGCAGAGAAATGAAGACATCAACGGAAGGGATCAACCTCTTCGAAAGGGCAGCCAAGACCGAGAAGACTCGTTAGGTTTTCGCTACCAACACTTTCCCCCTTACTCCACCGTTTAAATCCCGGGACTAGATTTCTTGTAGTGGAGGAGAATTGTGACGCCCGGATAATTAAGCTACAGTAATTCCCTACTAATGATGCCACGTCACCTCTATCACTGGAGTTAATCTCGGGTTAGCTCAAAACCGTTTCAAATTCAAAATTTAATTATAGGCAAACAACAAAAAAATTCAAATGTTGAAACAAAAATGTTCGAAGTGTGCAGTTAAATGCCTAGGTAATTATAGTGCGGAGAACACCTTTTTAGAAAATGCCTAAATACATTAAAATGGATTAAAACAAAATAGGAAAATAAATAAATAAAAGAAAAGGAAAAAACAAAACTAATAAAAAGAAAAGGAAATGAGAAAGCCCCTTGCCTCATGGGCTTTGGCCCAGCAGGACACAGGCCGGCCCAACCGGCCACTCCCCCACTCCCCATAACCCCCACTCCCCCCCCGTCCAACCCTAGCCGCGACCACTGCCCCCACTCGTCCCCCTCGCCCGATCCAGATCCAGATCATACGCCGCTGCCTCATCCTCGTCCGTCGCCGGCCGGAGCCTCCTGGACCTCGCCGGACCTCCTCGCCGGCCTGCTTCTTCTTCGCCGTCGTCCTCGTCAACCACCCCGAGCAACGCTGCCTTGAACCCTACAAACCCCATGTGAGCGTCCCCTCTCTTCCTCTCCGAGCTGCTCCTCAACCCCGCTCTGAGCTAATGTTCCTCCTCGACCTCATTCCGTTGCTCCCCGTGCACAATAGGCCCATTCCCACTGCGATCGAAGTCCCCATCCGCCGCGCCACTGCTCGCGTCGCTGCGCTCACCGCACCTTGGTCGCGCTCCCCTGATCACGCCCGCACGCTCGCGAACCGCGCTGCTGCCCCGCCCTCCGACAACGCCCCGCCCCCCCTGCGCGTGTCGCCCCCTGCTGCTTTCCACCGCAGCGCGCCCGTGCCGCTTCTTGTCGTCCGCGCATGGCCGCTCCCGCTCGGCGCAGATGCTCTCCCCGGCGCCATGCGCTCGCCTGCTGCTGCTTCGTGTCGCGGCCGCCACACACCCCGCTCGTCGATGCCCGTGCCGCCTTCTGCTCCCGGCGAGCCTCCCCGCACGCTCCTCCGCCTGGCCGACGCCGTGGTCACCAATAGCTCTGCCGCCTCACGTGAGGCCGCAGCGCGCCTGCTGCTGCCTCCGGCGCCGCCTCCTGCATCCGCTTCCTTCGCCGGAAATGGCCGGCCGATGAGCCCCGCCCTGGCCAGCGGCGCCAGTGCCCCCGTCGCGGCTCGGTTCGCCCCTCGTTCGGACGCCCGCCCGTAACCACTAGCGCCAGCACCCGCTAAGACCCCCCCTGTGACAATTACAGATGGGGCCCACGCCCTTAGAACGTTAAGAAAAAGAGAATAAAAATAATAGTTAAGAAAATAATCAATTAATTAATTCACTTAATTAATCATGTTTAATTAATGTAATTAATTAACTAACCTAACTAATATGTTAATTAAACTAATTAATTTGGTTAATTAGTTAAGAGAGTATGACATGCGGGACCCACACGTCAATTTGACTAAGTCAACGCCCTGTTGACTGTTGACGTCATGATGACGTCAGCGTACACTATTCTGGATAATGTTGATTTAAAATAATTAAATAAATTTTCTAAAAAAGATTAAATCTTTTAAAATTAATATAAAATAAACCATAGCTCGGATGGAAAAACTTTGTACATGAAAGTTGCTCAAAACGACGAGACGAATCCGGACACGCAGCCCGTTTGTCCGCCACACATCCCTAGCATAGCGAACACGCAACTTTCCCCCTCCGATTCATCTGCCCAAAAACGCGAAACACCGGGGATACTTTTCCGGATGTCTCCCCCCTTCACCGGTAGCACTACTATCGCGTTATGGCACACTGAACACCGCGTATTGTCTTGTTACTCTTTGTGATGCTTTGATTGCTCTGTTATTTATTGTGTTCCCTCTCTGTTACTTCTTTCCGATAGACCCTGAGACTACCGGCGACCCCCAGTTCGACTACGGTGTTGACGACCCCTCCTTCTCGGCTGAGCTTCCAGGCAAGCCCCCCCTTTGATCACCAGATATCGCCTATTCTTCTCTCTACTGCTTGCATTAGAGTAGTGTAGCATGTTACCGTTCGGTTACTCCTATTCTGTTGCATAGCATGTCATTGTTGCTACAACTGTTGATACATGTACGTGCCATCCTAATGCTTGGTATAGGATGCTAGTATTCCATCAGTGGCCCTTCATTCTTGTCCGTCTGCCATGCTATTCTATCGGGCCGTGACCACTCCGGGAGGTGATCACGGGTTTATACTATACTATTACACACTCATGATGATGATTCGGAGATGGGGGCTGAAGGGGCAGGTGGTTCCACACAGGTAGTGGTGGGCCTGGGTTCCCGACAGCCCCTTGATGGTTACTTTGTGGCGGAGCGACAGGACGGGTTGCGACCACCTAGGAGACAGGTGGGCCTGGCCCTGGTCGTTGTCCGCGGTTATTTCATAATAACACGTTTAACGAGATCTTGGTATTTGATCTGAGTCTGGCCATTGGCCTATACGCACTAACCAGCTACGTGGGAATAGTTATGGGAACTCGACGTCGTGCTATCAGCCGAAGCCTTCTTGACGTCAGCGGTTTAGCGGCGCGCGTCGGATTGGACTGGAACACCGCTCTGGTATTAGGAGCGGCTAGGTCTGCTTACCGGCCGCCCTCGCAACGTGCAGGTGTGCATTAGGCGATGGGCCCAGACCCCCGTGCGCTTAGTGTTTAGACCGGCGTGCTGACCTCTATGTTGTGCTTAGGTAGGGCTGCGACGTGTTGATCTTCCGAGGCCGGGCATGACACTTGAAAGTGTGTCCGGCCAAATGGGATCGAGCATGCTGGGTTATGTGGTGCACCCCTGCAGGGAGGTTAATCTATTCGAATAGTCGTGTCCCCCGGTAAAAGGACGACCCAGAGTTGTACTCTGACCTCATGACAACTAGAACTGGATACTTAATAAAACACACCTAGACAAGTTCCAGATACAACCCGGTGATCGCTTGCTCACAGGGCGACGAGGGGAGGATCATGGGTAGGATTATGCTATACGATGTTACTTGGTGAACTTTTACCATCTGGTCCCTTCTACTGCTGCAAGACGGAGGCTACCAGAAGCGAGGATACTTGTTACTTCCAGCTACTCTCTTCTTATGCTGCGAGATATACGTTGCTAGAAGCGTTGTCTTCGATTGGATTAGCTATCCCCCTCATATTCTGGCATTCTGCAGTTTAGCCCACAGATATTTCCCCTTTACACATATATCATTTCATATGTAGTGTAGATCCTTGCTTGCGGGTACTTTGGTTGAGTACTCACGGTTGCTTTGCTCCCCCATTTTCCCCTTTTGTCCCTTCTTCTCGAATGATGCAACCAGATGGTAGAGTCCAGGAGCCAGAAGATCCCGAGGATATTTTCTACGTGGAGTTCGGTTTGAGGAGTTGTTAGGAGGTCCCAGGCAGGAGGCCTTGCCTTTTCGATCGTTGATGTCATGTGCTAGCCTTCTTAAGGCAAACTTGTTTAACTTATGTCTGTACACAGATATTATTGCTTCCATTGACTCTTGTGTATTCGAGCCCTCGAGGCACTGGCTTGTAATATAAAGCTTGTATTATTTTAATTTGTGTCTAGAGTTGTGTTGTGATATCTTCCAGTGAGTCCCTGATCTTGGTCGTACACATTTGTGTGCATGATTAGTGTACGGACAAATCGGGGGCGTCACAAGTTGGTATCAGAGCCGACTGTCTGTAGGAACCCCCTTTCCAACTCCTTGGCCGAAGTTGAGTCTAGTTTTTGAAAAATTGTTTTACTAACATGGATGTGTGGCTTATGGGCCCACGTCGCCATTGGGTGGTATTAGGATCTCTTACTCCTTGTCTATACTCTGGGATTTTGTTCTCTCTTCTAATCGGGTTAAATGATTTTGCTAAAATCTAACTTTAGGTTCTCGAAAATACTTCCTCTCGGAGAGTCCCTTCAGTCAAGATGGTCGCCTACTTCATCAGAAGATTCTGGAGATAATATTCGATGTTTTTCCGAGACCCTTGTGCCTTTCGCCATTGCAATTCCATATCACCGATAAATCCCTAAGGATAGCTCCATACACTTGTCGTACATACCTTCATTTCAATTGATCTTGTGATTACAAGATACCCTGAAATCCTTTCGATATTCCGAGAATCCTTTATGCCCGCGCGGCTCCTTTTCCCGCATGAATACATGTATGAATAATGCCTCACACTTACCAGGGATTCGTTCATCCCCAGTTGTTCATGTGTTTCACAAATGTCTTCGGAACGCTATTCAATCTTCCAAAATCTTTAGCAACCTATTGCTCTGGAAAGATTTTACCTGCTTGCATAATGGTTAATTCCATATGTATATCAATATTCATTAAAATCCTTTGTGATTGACTTTCTGATCTTATTGATTCAATAGGTTGCAAATACTCGCAATCATCACTCAAACTAGAATTCGTTCTTCCAACTCAGACGTCATTCTGAATATGAGCTAATTCTCGACCAACCAAATTGTCGTCGATTGCACCCCTAAGTCATTTCAACTTACCCATCCTTAATCAGAGCATTGCTTCTGATCCCTTGAATTGGAAATCATAATTCCTTTTGCATTTGAGTTTTGAAATAGTCAGTGTTTATATAAACTGATACCCTTGCACTCTTTCTTCTTCTGGTTGAGTACCGATGCTCACATCAGATCCCATGTGGACCGTCATATCCTTGGTTGGATTATTATCCGACAATGTCCTCCATATTCATTAACCTTGTGAGTTCTTTCCCTGATACGTAATGCCTTCGGTAAACTGTATCCTCTGCCTTGACGAACATACTCTGCTTTCGAGCCTGGGTTGTTTACTCCTAAAGTTTGTGGTATATGTTCCTAAGATGCTCCTATGGGTTGAACCTATGCCTTCCCTAATCCGTGTGAACCTGAGAGTTTTCACGAGTTATACTCTTCTGGCGTTTTGCCAGATATAATTTCAACACTACGACCTCATCGGAAGCGAGAAGTGAATGGAAGGTTATGCATTGAAGAAGTGGGAGTCGAGCTTGAACTTCTGTTCATGCCCATGGACACGATGTAGATCTTGTCATTAAGGCTTCTCTTAAAATTAATTATTCCCTTGATATAAGTTCATCTTATACCAAGGATCTGGCCTTTTGCAATCGTGGTTCGGACCATGCCCTCCTTTAAATACCATTTCTCGGATAAGTTAAACCACTTGTCCTCTGCAGGTCAATGCACCTGTCCAACCTCTATTAGGATCTACCTTCGAGTATTACCCCGTGGTATCTCGATAATGTCACAGAACCATATTACTTCTTATGAGTTCTTCTTCAAGTATTACTTCTCACCGGTTCCAATTTTCCTCGGGTTTTGAGTTGTTAGGCACTCAAGGACATCGATAAGTGAATCAATTCCGCACTCCGATTCAATAACTCTAGGAAATCTCCATTGCTTATGAGTTTATTAATTCTTCAAGTCATATCTAGCCTGATTGGCTATATCATTATCGTGCACCTATTTAACTGTGCTACCTGGTCCTTCTTCGCGGAGCACAATTTTGCCAACAAGCTAAGCATACGCCGATCTTCCTCGGCATACCATTTCACCTTGAAGAGCTAGCTTGATTTCAAGTTTGTATTGTACTAGTGGTTTCAATGACCTTTCGCTCCATCATTCATTTCACTTGATGTCATCGCCGATCGATTACATCCTAATGAAATCTCTCGACAAATGTGTTGTGATCACCATCAACAATGATTTGCCTTCTTCCAAGTTGTGAATCGAATTCATGATGGGAAATACCATCCTTGCCCCACGATGATTTGTGTTATCATCGACAACATTTATGCCTTCGCCCCAACACAAACTGGTTCATATAATTTTGGAATTACATCCTTTTTGACATGATGATGGATTGCAGCTGAACCCATCGGCCACATCCACATCCACACCCATTCTATAAGTTGTTCCTGATGGATCCTTTGTGTATTCAAAAATCGGGTCTTTACCCAATAATCATGCCGGTGCTATCTCGAAGCATGTCTATGTTACTCCAAAGATCCACAAGAACATGGTAAGCGCAATGCTAAATGTTTTTGATCAACTATCCAACATAGTTGTGTGGGTACATATCATAATTCTTCGTACCCCTTTTATCTATGTGGTCATGACTTTGATCTGCTGACACGTATATCATGCCCTGCTTAATCTTGGGGATGATTTACTCCTATTCATTATATTTAAACACATTTTCCTTTCCATTTGTTTGTTTAACCTTTCTTTGGTCTACATATAATCTAAGCAGTAATAATTTTTTGCTTATGTAAACACCTTGGTGTACAGCTCTGTCAGTAAGACCCTATTACTATTGTTGATAACATTCTGGTAACCACAGATGGACGAGAACTTTGCCTATTGGTCCGCCTCGTTTCAACGAGCAGGAAAATGGTTCTCTTCGTCCCTCGCCCTAGTACCAACGTTGTTGCCAACATAACTGACAGTCTATGCTCTCACATGCCTTGCTATCATCGCCCTTTCTACTTTTAACCCACATGGTGCGCCCATAACCCACAGTTCCACATGATCGAAACTTGACTCTCTTGTATACCTTTGTTGCCAAAGATGTTCCTCGCACTTGGATTCATATGGAAATCACAAGCCACATTCCTAGTGATCTATGTTGGCATCAGACACAATACTTATTCCCATTGCTCTGAACTCATTTCATCCTCTGTTTCGGGCAACGAATGATTGCTTACCCGGTTGAAGCTTCTAATTGCACCTCATTACTTTGCTCTCGATGGCTTTCTTGAATTTCAACTCGAGAGATGCCTCTTTGCCACGTTCACTGAGATAGTCCCCAGATAACTATCTTGTGTAGAGCTCCGTCCTTCCTGGGTCTTTCCCCCTTACTCCACCCCTTAAATCTCGGGACGATATTTCTTGTAGTGGAGGAGATTTGTAACACCCCGAGAATCATGTTATAGTAACTCCACTCTAGTGGTGCCAAGTCATGATCATTATGCCCCTAAGAAAAACAACTAAGAAATATTTCAACCTCAAATTTATATTTAAAGTCAAAATATTGTTTATCCAAACAGCAAAACAAAAATGCTCTTAATATCACAGAAATTCCCAGAGCTATTATAAAAATATAACCAACATTATTTGGAACTCCAAAATGCCCTAGCTAATTTTTGAATGACCCATCAACAACTATCCGTCACATTTAAATTCATAACGGCATTCAACTTAAATTGTCATGCCACCAAACCTTTTGTGGCAGTGCAAAATATTGCATAATATTTGTTTTGGAAAGTTCCACTTGTTCCAAAAGTCATTGGTGCACTAACTAAATGCAACTAAGTAGTGGAATAGTAAAACAGAAGGAAAAGAAAGAAGCCTAACTACTACTATGCACTTGCAGCCCATTGCTACAGTGCACAGCCCAGCCCAACAACGCCTTTTTTCCCTTCCTCCCGCTACAGGAAGCAGAGGGGGATCGCGGAGGCCATCCATGATGCCCCGGCCACGCGCTGGCCATCCCGTGGCCCTCCCTGGAGGTTAAGAGCATCGCTCCGTACTGCCCCGGAAACCCTAGCCCCAGTTCCCTCCTTCATCGCGTCGTTTCCCTCTCTCCCACGCGCATCGCCCAATGTTCCCCGCCATGGCCGATGTTGTTCGCACGCTCCCCGTCCTCCCCGCGTCGTGGGACCGAGTCTGGGAGCACCGCCGTCGTCTTCTATGTCTTCCTCGCCCACTGGGTCAAGCCAGGACCATACATCGCCTACATCATCTTCTTCTTCATGCTCTGGCCGCCGCTTCGATCCGCCGTCGTTCGACCCGCTCCGGCTTCATCGAGTTGCTCCTCGTCAGCGATGTGAGCTCTCCATCGAACCCCTCTCTTCCCCGTGCGTCTCCTTCCCCGTGTCACATCATGAAATCGTCGTCGTTGCTTCAGCCCGCGTCGTGCTCTGCCCCGCAGAACGGCCATCGTGCCTGGCCGCGGCCAGCGCGCGTCCACGCACCACACGGCCACCCAGAGCACGCTCGCCCTGCCTCACCTCGCCTCGCGTCCGCGCCGCGACAGCCGCTCGCTTCGCTCGCCTCTGCCGCCCCGGCAACTCTTCCTCCCGCAGCCCCGCCCCTGCTGGCCGCTGCGGCGCCGCACGCCCCCGCCTGGCCTCGCGCGCACCGCCCTGCCGCGCCTGCGCCTCGCAGCGCTGGCCGCTCCGGCCGCTGTCGCACTGTTGTTGACCACCGCCGCCTTCCGCTGCTTCAATCTGCGGCTGTAGCCGCCCGCCGACCTGCCGCTACTAGGGCCCGCCTCCCCACGACGCCAAGGCCGCGCCCGCTCGCCCCCTACTGCGTGGCCGGCCCGGTCCCGCCGCTGGCTGGCCCTCCTCCCCCTCGCCGGCTACCGGCGCCCTGTCGGCGCCCCGACGGCCTCGTCCCGTCGTGCGGGCAAACACTCGCTCGGGCACCCACGCCCAGGCACCCGTGCCCGCCCCGGTAACCGCCCGCTCCAGTGGCCTAATGGGCCACTGAGTAGTGGGGCCCTTTCCCCTTAAAAAACAAAAAAATAAAAGGGAAAAAAAATGTTTTTTAAATAAATAAATATAAATTTAATTAACTAATTGGTTAATTAATTAAATAGTTAATTAACGAACAATTAACAGTGCTTAATTAGCCTAATGAGCTAGGTTAGTTTATTTAAATCTGGTAGTTAAGTTGTACCTATGACAGACGGGTCCCACCCGTCAGTTTGACTAAGTCAACTGACCGCTGACATCATGATGACGTCATCGCATACTATTCTGAATAGTGTTGATTTAAATTAATTAATAAATTCCAGAAAATGTTTAAAACTTTAGAAATTCATATAAAATAATCCGTAACTCGGATGAAAAAGTTTTATATATGAAAATCGCTCGGAACGACGAGGCGAATCCGAATACACGGTCCTTTCGTTTGCCACAACTAACTAGCATAGTGAACCTGCAACATTCCCCTCCGATTCATTTGTCCGAAACACGAGACACCGGGGATACTTTCCCGAGTGATATCCTCCTTCGTCGGTACCGTGTACCACCGCGTTAGAGCACCCTAGCACTGCGTGTTAACTTGCCGTGCTTCTTTATTGCATCTGTATGCTTTGTATTTATTGTTTCTCCCCCCTCTTCTCTCCGGTAGACCCCGAAACCAAAGATGCCCCGGTGATCGACTACGGTGTTGACGACCCCTCCTTCTTGCCAGAGCAACCAGGCAAGCCAACCCCCTTTGATCATTCCGATATCTCCCATTCTCTTCTTTCTTATGCTTGCATTAGAACTGCTACTGCTTTTTGTATGATCCTATTCTGATGCATAGCCTGTTGTTGATACTGCTTTCATACCTTACATGTTTATACTAAACTGCTTAGTATAGGCTGGTTAGAGATCCACCAATGACCCCCTACCTTGTCCCGACTGCCCCCGCTGGATTATCAGAAGACCCGATGAATGAGATCGAAGACCAAGACCCGGCACTGCACATCACTTTCCCCTTAGTTGCTCGACACTACTGGGTTACTATCGAGTGCCGAGGGTGAGACCTCATCAGCACTTCTGATGTTAACCTTGTTGGTTAGTTCATCGGTTGTGGTCATCGAGGGTGATTCCTCTTTCTCCACTCCCGATAATGACACTGTCATGCAACTCCTCAAGAGTGGACCTCGAGAGTGACTCCTCTTTCGTTCACCTTGACGATAAACATCAGGTGGAATTCCATCGAGGGTGATTTCCTCAGGTTTTCCTTTGGTGTCAGACACACAGTTACTATGGTTACTATGACTTTACACTGAACCTGGTTACTAAAGACGGGTCGGCCCTGAGGGGTACCCGCGCGAGCTTAATTGCGAGTGATGTGTAGTCGGGTTGACCTGGAAGGTGCCCGCGATATAAATACAAGGCGTGGTCGGGCACTCGCCCTTGCCGCAAGTCCTCGAGATGGGGCGATGGGGTCACATGATCGTGAGTCTTTACTCGTTACCGCGTGTTCCCAAGACACTAAACGGTTTGGATATTTAATCCAAGGGGCCTCTGGCCTGATAGCGCTAACCATCACGTGGGCATAGTATGGGCGTTCTGCGTCATATGCATCAGCCGAAGCTTAACTGACGTCATTGCGACTGAGCGGCGCGCGCCGGGTTAGACTGGTTAGGCTCCTACCTTTTTAAAGGAGGTTGCTAGGTCTGCTCACCGTCCACGTACGCAACGTGCAGGAGTTCCCCGGGAGATTGGCCCATGACCCCTGGGGGCATAGGGTTTAGTCCGGCGTGCATGACCTCTCTATTAAGCCTAGGTCGGGTTGTGGCGTATTGTTTGCCCGAGGGCGGGCATGACCTGATGGTGTGTCCGGCCGAAGTTAAGCAAGTGTGATGGGTAAGTTGGAGCACCCCTATAGGGAAGAAAACATCTATCGATAGTCTGTCCTACGGTAACAGACACTTGGAGTTGTATCCTGATCGCTACAACTAGAACTGGATGCTGAGGCATTGTTTGGATATGTTGCTTCGGGAGTCGAGAAAGGATCCCGGAGCGTTGGAACAACCACATAAATATGATTTATGATATACTACTCTACTCCCCCTTGTTGCTGCAAGACGGTGGTTTCCAGAAGATGCTAGCCTTCGATAGGACTAGCTCCTCCCCCTCTTATCTGGCATTCGGCAACTTATTCCATAGATACTACCCTTTTCATTGATACCGATGCATATGTAGTATAGATCCTTGCTTGCGAGTACTTTGGATGAGTACTCATAGTTTCTTTGCACCCCCTTTTCCCCCTTCTTTCTTCTTTCTGGTTGATGCAACCAGATGGCGTTGTCCAGGAGCCAGAAGCCACCCTTGACGACTGCTACTACCCCGACGGAGCCTACTACTACGTGAAGACAGCGGACGACTAGGAGTAGTTAGGAGGTCCCAGGCAGGAATCCTTGCCTTTTCAATCGTGTTGTTTTGTGCTAGCCTTCTTAAGGCAAACTTTTCTAACTTATGTCTGTACTCAGATATTGTTGCTTCACTGACTCTTGTGTATTCGATCCCTCGAGGCCCCTGGCTTGTAATATAAAGCTTGTATTATTTTATTTGTGTCTAGAGTTGTGTTGTGATATCTTATAGTGACTCTCTGATCTTGGGCATACACATTTGCGTGCATGATTAGTGTATGGTCAGATCAGGCCAGAAGAGGAGGGGAAAAGCCTAGCCTATCGAAGACTAGCATCTGCAAGCATCTTCTGGAAACACCATCTTGAAGCAGTAGAAGAGAATACAGAATAGCAGTTTATAATTAACAAGCATGTTGTAGCATTAACGGTCTAGAGATCCTTCCTCGACTCCCCGCGAGAAAGTAATCTCGCAGCCAACATATCCATCACATATCTCAAGTATCCATTTCTAGTTATAATAGATCAGGATATAAGACTGAACGTCCGTTACGGTGGACACGGCTATTCGAATAGATAACTTCCCAGCAGGGGTGCACCACGTTACCCTCACGCTCGATCATCTCTGGCCGGACACACTATTCTGGGTCAATGCCCGACCTTGGAAGACCAACACGTCGCAGCCCTACCTAGGCTCAGCAGAGAGGCCTCCGCCGGTCTACATCCTAAGCACTCCGGGGTCATGGGCCATCGCTCGTTACACTCCGGATCGTTGCGCGCAGGGCGATCCGGGCCACCTCCACTGGGCCGCCGACCAGGCTGTGCCGCAATGCTGAACTGGACGTCTGACAAAGCTTCGGCTGATACCACGACGCCGAGGCCCATAATTATTCTCGCGTGGCGGTTACTGCGTAAATGCCAGAGGCCAACTCAGAACAAATACCCAAATCTGTTAGTGCATTATTGACAGAAATGACGTCTGTCGGGACAAGTCCAGAGCTATCACCCCTCCTGGGTGATACCGCTAAACAGCTAGCCGCCACTGTAAGAACTCCCGCGGGTGCTCTCCGGGCCCGCCCGCCTTTCACAATGGTCTCAAGTAAAGTCCATGTAACCGTGTGTCCAAAACATCAAGGTGGAAAACAAGAGGAATCACCCCCGACGAATTCCACTAGATGTGTCCGTCAAGGCGAACTATGAGGAATCACCCCCGAGGTTCACACTTGAGGGGTTGCACGACAGAGTCGTATCGGGAATGGAGAAAGAGGAATCACCCTCGATGTCCATGACCGAATAGCTACACTACAGAGTTATCATCATGAGTGTGTTACGAGGTTTCACCCTCGGCACCTGATACGTCCAAAACGTATCTATAATTTCTGCTTGCTCCATGCCCTTTTTGTGTGATATTGCTATGATATTTATGCACTTTCATACACTTTTGATCATATTTGGACTAAGCTACTAATGGTTGCAAAAGTGCACAATGTTCTTGTTTTACACTTTATTGTGTAGTTGGAAATTGACAAAAACGCAAAAGGAGTCGTATTGGAGTAGGACTCTGACTTTCCTGAAATCTGTCTGAGAAAGTTTTTTAAAGATGGTCACGTTCCGGCCCGAAGACGACGTCAAACGGATAAAGTCTAGTTGCGAAAGTTGTGGCGAATTTCGAGGCGATGCTTCTGGATATAAAATTCGTCCAAATCGGAGTCCGAACGGCCAAGTAGAGCCTGTTTTTATGAGGCCCAAAATCTGATGACGGGAATCCGAGAGTCTATATAAAGAAAGGAAACCTAGGTCACCAAGGGCCACGAATTTTCCTCCTCCCAAGCCGCCGTCTTGGAGGGGAGGACCAGCACCATTTCAGCACCATCCACAAGGAAGAAGGGGGCCCAAGGAGCCGCTGCCCCCTAGGGCCGCCGCCGCCCCCAAGGGCCGTCGCCGCCCCCTAGGGCCGCCGCCGTCTCCTCCTCGCCGCCGCCGCCTCCGTGGCCGCCGCCGGCCGCCTCCTCCTCGCGGGGCTGCACCTCTCCATCACCACCATCATCAACCTCCTCCTCACCATGTCCATGTGTGAGTAGTCTTCTCCGGGGCCGAAGGCTCGTACGTGTAGCTATGTGGTTATCTCTCTCTCCCATGATGTGGTTCGTTGTGATCATAGGCTATGTTAATCTAGGGTGATCCCATGATATTTCCCCTTCCTCTATGTATTGGATTGATGTACTCACTTGTCTTTATCTAGTATAATCCCCGAGACCAGGGTGACAGCGGTCTATTGGACATGGATTAGAAAAATATTTTCATGAGTGATTTCCTCTCTTGTGTGTTGATTGAAGATTGAGAGTCTCATGGTGCTTGTCTTTGACTATCCTTTAGATATGTTGTGGTGATTGTGGGACTTTCTTTGGATGGCCGCGGTGACATTGGGAAATCCTTAGATTGAGGACTACGAACTTTGAGGTGTGCTTTTGTAGCCCTACATAATTCTCGTCCTCTCTTGACCATGGAGGAATGACCTCCGGGTGCGTCTCCATTGCATGCTTTATGGGAAATATCATATGATTCGATTATGTTAATGTTGTTGGGAGTTGCCACTAGTGAAAGTATGAAGCCTAGGCCTTGTTTCCACCATTGCAATACCATTTGTGCTCACGTTTACCACTTGTTTGTTTGCTGCACTTTTTATTACAGATTTATATTACTTTGTTTTGCCATCCATATCACTTGCCATTTAACATCTCTTTGCCGAACTAGTGCACCTATACATCTAACAAGTGTATTAGGTGTGTTGGGGACACAAGAGACTTCTTGTATCTTAGTTGCAGGGTTGCTTGAGAGAGACCATCTCCATCCTCTACTTCCCTGAGTTCGATAAACCTTAGGTCATCCACTTGAGGGAAATTGCTGCTGTCGTACAAACCTCTGCGCTTGGAGGCCCAACATAGTCTAGAAGAGTAGAAGCGTGTGTAGACATCAAGCTATTTCTGGCGCCGTTGCCGAGGAAGTGAGTGCTTGAAGGTATATCTTTAGATCTTGCAATTAAATCTTTTTGTTTCTTGTTTTTATTTCACTAGTTATGTTTATGGAAAACCGCATTCTTAGTTCGTTGCTTGTGGGAAGACGCCCCACACCTGTGGTGGTTGCTCCTCCCCCTACTGAAATTGTGCCCTATAAAATACCAGCTGGTATTATCGATTATGTTTTGGCTAATCGTTATGCAGGAGACAGACATCCCGGTGAACACTTGCTATATCTGTCACAACTATGTTCATTATTTTAGCTTGCGGGTGTATCAAAGGAGTTTGTCATGAGGAAATTGTTCGCCGTATCACTTATAGATAAAGCTTCAGATTGGTATAAGCTTCTCGATAAGTCGCACTTGCTTGATTGGCAAGAGCTTATGTCTCTCTTTTATACTAAGTTTTATCCTCTTCATGAAATTCATCGAGAAAGGAGCTATATCTATAACTTTAGGTCTCGTGACGGAGAGAGCGTAGCTCAAGCTTGGGGGAGACTGAAAACGGTAATGCTAAAATGTCCTAACCATGGGCTCCCCAAAGATGCTTATGTGGAGAGTAAGAGTACCTTTTTGCATGTGGATCATGGTAACAATGCTTTATGTGATGCTTATATTGTTGAGTTTATTCGTGATCCCACTGAAAATTATTATGAGAAGGGAACATATGCTTATAGATATTTCAATAATATCAAGTTCCCTCTCTTTATGGTGAATATTTTGAAGTTATGCTTGTTCTGCCTTCCTATGCTAGTTGCTTTATGCTTCCATAATTTATTTTCTTACAAGATTCCCATGCATAGGAAGTATGTTAGACTTAAATATGTTTTATATATGCTTCTTGATGCTCTCTTTTGTTCTTCAACTCTTATTCCTACGAGAGCATCATTAAAGTCTTAAGCCTATCTTTATGGCTATAAAGAAAGAGCTCTAGGGAGACAACCCTTGTTATCTTTACTTTCAGTTTGTTCTTTCAGTTTTTAGTGGTCTTGATGTTTGTTACTACTGTAGCAACATCATTGTATCTTTATTTTTCAGCTTTGTGCCAAGTGTAGCCTCTGATTGCAAGAAAGTTCAAAAAGACGTGCTGTCCAGGAAACAGATTCTGTCCTTGGATAGAAAAATTCGTATAAAATCACCAGATCATCTTTTTGGTCTGAATGTTTTCGACAGCGTGTTCTATACAATTGGCTTTCGGACGTCTGTTCTGAGTTTTTTGATTTGAGTTGCAGAAGTGCCCCGAAAAAATTATTTACTACCTGCTGGTCTGTTTTTCACAGATTCTGTCCTGTTTTGCCTTTTCTTCGTTTTGCAAACCTTGAGCTTGCTTTTTCTTTGAAAAAACCTTTTGGCAATCTTGAGAAACAGTAGACCTTCAAGAATATCTTTATTTCCAGTAGGGAAAAATTATTTTATTATGGGTACTAACCTCGCTAATCAGATTATGATGAGTTATGTATGAAGGGAGTTTTCAAGTGTGCGAGGGAAGATGATAAAAAGATTCAGGAGTGTCAAACGCTCAAGCTTGGGGATGCCCCCATGCACCCCCAAGAAATATTCAAGAAGACTCAAGCGTCTAAGCTTGGGGATGCCCCCGTGCATCCCCTTCTCCATCAACATTATCAGTTCGTCTTTCGTTCCATTATATTTTAATCACTTCATGTGTTATGTGCAATGCTTGGAGCGTCTTGCTTTTAGTTTCCTTTTTAGTTCTCTTTAGCTTTGCTTGCTTTCCATAATGAGTTGGAACTCAGCCTTCTTTGTGTGGGAGAGAAACACGCTCCACTTCAACCTCGAACACAACATAGAATTTTCATGTTTATCTTTGCTGTGTATGTTCTTGGTCTTTCAATAGCTACTGTCATGCTTAGCTCTTAGTTTTCATGCTTTTCTTTTTAAAGAGCTTTTGTTTAGTTGGTTGCTGGAACTCTCTTGAATTATCATGCTTATCTTGTTAAGAGAGTTGGCTTCTGTTGCACTGGTTGATATGTCTATGATAAAAATGCTATGTGCATAATGGTGCTTAGTAGTTCATGTTTTCTTATGGTTAGTCTCAAATAGCTGGGGGGTTCTCAATGTGTTATTGGAGTACCAACATGATTTGTTTGCCTATGATGTGGTATGGTTTAGTGGTATCTTCCCCCAAGAATTTATTTTGATTGACTTGGCGTATGATCATGCATATTTAAGACTGTAAACAAAGTCTATCAAGCCTTAATGATCTTTAATTTCTGAGTAGCGATATAACTTTCATGACTGATTCAATGTTGCTTTGTCGCTCTGCATGATTATGACCGTCATTGCTCTCTTAGTTGGTCGCTCCCAGTCTTTTGCTAACATTCACCTATACTAAGCGGACTGACTGCTTGTGCATCCAAAATACTTTAAACCATTTATGTCATATGAGTCCACCATACCTTTCTATACATGGTATTTACCTGCCATTCCTAACGAAGACTTTCATGTACCATCTCGAAATTAATCAAAAAAAACATTTCTCTTTTGTGCCTCTGTTTTAGCTCATGAGGAAGTAGTAGTTAATTCATGATCTTTTTAAGTTGGACAAGCTTCACCCCGGGATTGCTTGTCTAATGTGCAAACCCATAATACGAGAAGGAACTAGCACAGAGTGCGCCCGGCTCATTAAAAAATTATACAACAAACAAACCCTCCTTCACGCTTTGTTCATGAGAAATCAGAAAACTTTGGCAGTGATAAACAAAGGAGATTAAGAGGATGTGATCGTCCTCATGCGGGAGCCGTTCCTCGAAACTTGTCCAGCTCAAGAAGTGATTGAGTTATCTGCTAGCATTCGTTGACAAAATATGCATATTCTAAAAAAATAATTATTACCTCTGTTTTTTCAAAACCAAGAGCTCTCGTACATGTTTAGTTTTTGTTTCCGACCACGGGTTTTCAACCTTGCCATCAAAAGCCACAGTTCGAGAGTCTCCACCTTCTTTAAAGCACCAACTATTGAGAGCATGATTGTCATTCTGAGTGTAATGTGCATTGTCCCAAAGTACCATTGTCTTTTGCATGATTATGATATCATTTATTCTGAAATCATTGTATCTAGTCGTCACTTAAACCTTGGAGGTGCCCCTGCATTTATGTTTTGCTTCACTAAAGGGGGCAAGCGAGGTACCACTTTATCATATTTGCACACCATGCTCATTACAAATCTATTTGAGTGTTTCAGTATCATATTGTAAAACTTTCAGTTATTTGTGATTCTCTCATGAGGCAACTTAATTACTACATATTCATTGTCTCAGTAAGCACTTGTCATGTGACTGTGAAAAGTCCTTATATGGTTAATAGCATGTCACCACAGAAATTATGCTTGTTATCATTTACCTACTCGAGGACGAGCAGTAATTAAGCTTGGGGATGTTGATACGTCCAAAACGTATCTATAATTTCTGCTTGTTCCATGCCCTTTTTGTGTGATATTGCTATGATATTTATGCACTTCCATACACTTTTGATCATATTTGTACTAACCTACTAATGGTTGCAAAAGTGCACAATGTTCTTGTTTTACACTTTATTGTGTAGGAATTACTTGGAAATTGACAAAAACGCAATAGGAGTCGTGTTGGAGTAGGACTCTGACTTTCCTGAAATCTGTCTGAGAACGTTTTTTAAAGATGGTCACGTTCCGGCCCGAAGACGACGTCAACCGGAAAAAGTCTAGTTGCGAAACTTGTGGGGAATTTCGAGGCGATGCTTCTGGATATAAAATTCGTCCAAATCGTAGTCAGGACGGCCGAGTAAAGCCCGTTTTACTGAGGCCCAAAATCTGATGACGGGAATCCGAGAGTCTATATAAAGAGAGGAAACCTAGGTCACCAAGGGCCACGAATTTTCCTCCTCCCAAGCCGCCGTCTTGGAGGGGAGGACCAGCACCATTGCAGCACCATCCACAAGGAAGAAGGGGGGCCAAGGAGCCTCTGCCCCCTAGGGCCGCCGCCGCCCCCAAGGGCCGCCGCCGTCTCCTCCTCGCCGCCGCCGCCTCCGTGGCCGCCGCCAGCCGCCGCCTCCTCGTGGGGCTGCACCTCTCCATCAACACCATCATCAACCTCCTCCTCACCATGTCCATGTGTGAGTAGTCTTCTCCGGGGCCGAGGGCTCGTACGTGTAGCTATGTGGTTATCTCACTCTCCCATGATGTGATCTTCGTTGTGATCATAGTCTATGTTAATCTAGGGTGATCCCATGATATTTCCCCTTCCTCTATGAATTGGATTGATGTACTCACTTGTCTTTATTTAGTATAATCCCCGAGACCAAGGTGACAGCGGTCTATTGGACATGGATTAGAAAAATATTTTCATGAGTGATTTCCTCTCTTGTGTGTTGATTGAAGATTGAGAGTCTCATGGTGCTTGTCTTTGACTATCCTTTAGATATGTTGTGGTGATTGTGGGACTCTCTTTGGATGGCCGCGGTGACATTGGGAAATCCTTAGATTGAGAACTACGAACTTTGAGGTGTGCTTTTGTAGCCCTACATAATTCTCGTCCTCTCTTGACCACGGAGGAATGACCTCCGGGTGCGTCTCCATTGCATGTTTTATGGGAAATATCATGTGATTCGATTATGTTAATGTTGTTGGGAGTTGCCACTAGTGAAAGTATGAAGCCTAGGCCTTGTTTCCACCATTGCAATACCATTTGTGCTCACGTTTACCACTTGTTTGCTTGCTGCACTTTTTATTACAGATTTATATTACTTTGTTTTGCCATCCATATCACTTGCCATTTAACATCTCTTCGCCGAACTAGTGCACCTATACATCTAACAAGTGTATTAGGTGTGTTGGGGACACAAGAGACTTCTTGTATCTTAGTTGCAGGGTTGCTTGAGAGAGACCATCTTCAACCTCTACTTCCATGAGTTCGATAAACCTTAGGTCACCCACTTGAGGGAAATTGCTGATGTCCTACAAACCTCTGCGCTTGGAGGCCCAACATAGTCTACAAGAGTAGAAGCGTGTGTAGACATCAGCACCCGATAGTACCTCTGCAGAGTCGAGCAACAAAGGGGGTGTGATGTGATGTGAAGTGTCGGGCTCCGGTCTTCGATCACGTTGCTCGAGTCATTGATGATGAAGTAGGGGTAACAAGGACAGTCGGGCTTCGGTCTTTGATCACGTTGCTTGAGTCGTCGATGATGAAGCAGGGCAACAAGGACAAGGTGGGGTCACTATTGGATCACTATCCAACCTATACTAAGTAGTTTAGCATAGTATGTAGGTAACAATAGCAGGTACCACTACTAGGAAAAGACATGCTAGTGGCGCACCACTTTTGCCTACTAATGGCGCACTAGTGGTGCGCCACTAGCACCACGCCATTAGATTTTTTTACTAATGGCGCACCGCTGGTGCGCCATTAGTATCTGGTGCACTAATGGCGCACCAGGAAGTGCGCCATTAGTATGTCCCTCTGTGCGCCATTAGTATGCCTCCTAGGGGGCCATATGTATGCATGTGCTTTGGCATACTAATGTCGCACTGATGGGTGATGCGCGATTAGTTTCATCTGGACAGTGCGCCATTAGTATCTTGAGTGGTGCGCCACTAGTATGAATATTAGGGATTTTTTTTCTTTTCTGATATTTTCGCAGGATACAAAATATATTATTGGACAGAATTTAGACAACACCAGACAGCAACACCGGATTCATCGAATACAATAGAAGGTTATTCTCGGAATACAATTCATCATATTAGTCTCCGAGTACAATTAATCATATTAGTCTCCGAATACAAAAGACCGAACAAAGATAGAACATTATATTGCAAGTCTCGAGACCGCGAGTAGCGAGTTTATCTTCACATTACAAGTCAGTATCGATCATCTAAACTAGCATCACATAGAAGAGAGCTGCGGTCATCACGATGAGCATCATCGCGATGAAACTCGTCTTCATCCGGTTCCTCCAACGCTCCCTCCGCTCTCCCGCTAGATAGCGCACGTATCTAGATTCCGCCTCCGCCCTAGTGGTGTACCCTTTGTAACTGTTAGCGCTGAAACGGTGAACCTGTCTCCGACACTTCTCCCAGTCGTCGTAGACTCCGGGAACCTTACCCTTGTACACGACATACGACGGCATCGCTATGCACTAGCCAAACGAAACGTTATTACCAATTCACAGACGATACATAAGCAATATATAAGTATGCAACAAAAGGATCGGAAGAGAAAAGCAAGACATAATAGCATCAATTACATCTATGTTGAACGACTGTCCAAACCAAAGAGACATACTAGTTCATTAAAGTTTAATTACAACATGAGCCAATCGATGTTTCAGAACTGGACATAGCATCACTACTTTCGACTCAAATCAAGGGACCGGAGCGTGGGTGAAGCCGCCGTCTATCGTGGGAGTCATGAAATTGCGGGTGTTGTCAGCCTGCATGTGTAGCATTGTGTCTATGTCACTGTTGGACGGTTGATTTCTGAGGTAGAACTGCCCCGTGGTACGAAGGACATCTTGATGGATGATTTTCGGAAACTCCGACTGGATGCGAAAGAATTCTTGTATAATGTCCGCGTCCTGGATTGCCGACAAGCTCGCGGCCCAATCTTTGAGTTTATCTGGTAGCAGAAGCTGATGATGGTCCCGTACCATCGCCCGCATGTGATGGATGGCGTAGTAGGCACCTTCTGACCGCCAGGCGGCTGCTTGATGCTGCAGAACGTCGTATTGTGGGCGAACACGTGCTTGCCGTACTTACAAACTATCCTGGTGAAGGTGCCTCCAGATTTGGCGTAGCTGGGGCGAACATCGTCAAGAACTTGCTTGACATTTGTGTAGTCTACCTTCGACTGACGGTCCGAGTCAAAATACGTGGCCATGGAATATTTCGGGCTTAGGAGGATGAGTGTCCAATGTGTGTCATTGCACAAAACACGGAATGTTAAAAGAAAAACGATCGAAATCTAAGAAATCATATGTTACGGGGCGGTTGAGGGGACGACTTACTCGGGAAAGTAAGGCACGAGGAAGTTATCCTTATCTCGGTTTGCCAGAATGACGCCTTCGAGGTAAGAACTCGCGACTTGCCGGTCCCCAGCGCTGCCCAAGATCTTGGCACGAATGTAGAAGGGGTCGACTATCGCGATGTCCGGGGTCTTGTCTCTAATGATCCGCATCTCCATACTCAGCGAAACTAGCCGATCGAAGGTGTAGTGCAGCGGATGAAGGTTAAACATAGCGAAGATGTCATCAAACCGCAGGACGATCGTACCCCCAATGGAGTTATCCATAAAGCTCTTGCCCTCTGGCACCTTGGCTACGAAAACCGGGTATGCCACATCCTTCTCTCTGAGACGCCGCATCTCCAAAGAAAGAACACTGTCATGCAGACTCCGCATAGCACAGGTTGCAGCATTGAGCATATTAGTCGGTAGCATCGGCCTACCCGCCACATGCACCCTCCTCATTATATCCTTAGGTGAAGGTGGCCAGTCCTAAGCATGGATCGTACTCGGTGCCGGCTCACTCGCACCCCTGTTACTCTTTCTTTTTCGTGCCTTCTTCTTCTCCTATAATGGGACCGAGTTCTACTCACAGACCGCCTTCTTGAGTTTGTTGGGGCTGATAATATTTCGCACCTCGGCTATCTGAGGCTCGGTGAAGTCGGCAGCTGGAGGCGTCTCCTAAGAACTGAACGCCAGACGACGCCTGTTGCAACTTGGTTTCTCCGCGGTACCAGCTAGATCGCGATCGTCTTTTGTAGGGTTGGGTTCTTGGGAAGGAGCCCCCTGAATTCGCCATCGTACCCATGATCGGCAAAGTACTTATCGACGTTGGCAAATGTACCGTCGTCGTTGTCGTCGTCGTCCGGATCATGTGCCATATGCATGTTCGGATCATGTTCCATAGGGATGTCCGGCAGCGTTGCGGCGGTCTTGCCATGGCTTCACGCCGGCAAGACTGGCGGTGTTGTCTTTGGGGTGGTGTCCCCCGCCCCCAAACGAATCTGGCTCTTCGGCCAAAGCAGGGGCAAACTTAGGCAGGCGCTGAGGGTCATCACATCATCTTCGTCGGCCCCGGCGGGTCGAACCGGAGGTAACAACTCGTCGTAGCCTGGCAGCACCCAAACCAGTTGAACCCTATAAACGGTGGGTGGCATCAGATTACCGTGGAACATGGGGTTGCCCGATTGAACGATTCTTCCCTTGGCGACATCGACCAACTCGTCGTTCACAAAGTGCAGGAGAGTGCACGGAACATCGGCGACGCCATGCGAAAACATGTAGGGCGTCAGGGATGCCCAGCCAAAGGCAAGGAGACGAAGTCCTCGGCCGAGAGGCTTAATTAGTTACCGAGATGATGGCGTCGAGCTCGGCTAATGTCGAGGCACCGCCAACGGCGGGCGTGCAATTGACGGAGGGGCCGCTTGCTGCAGAGGTGCCGGCCGGCGTACACCCGGGTGCATTAAGCTCCAATGCCCGTGCCGGCGTTGGAGACACCAATGCCGCCTCCGCCGGAGACACCAAAGGCCCCGCCTACGCGTTCTGCGAGTTGCTGGCCGTGAAGCTGGGAATCAGGGGCGGTCCCTGTTGGCCGCCCGCAATCCACGTCGTCAGCCCCTGAATCAAGGTAGGCATAATGCCGGTGAGCGCCGATCCCAATTGTTGTTGCACTTGCTCTTGGAAAATCTCCAGAATCCGCGCCACTTGTGCCTTGAGTTCTTGAACCTCACGCACCTGGCTTTCTGAGCTGGTCTTTTTCTCCTCTCGCCCACCAGCGTTATCGTATGACGACCATTTTGTGGACAAGCCTTTGTCGGCCACACGACCAGCTGACGACGGCTTACTGAGCTTATCCTTTTTTTCATTACATTCAATGCCCTATTTAGAGTGGTGTCCAAAGGGGTGCTCTGAGTCGACCCCGCGCTACTGCTTTCAGTCGCCTGCGAAAGGAATGTGAACCATTTAGAAATTTGGGTTCATTAATTAGAATGCAGCCATATGGAGCTAATTACGCGGGGGTGTATTCCTTACCAGAACAAGCTCAAGGGCCCTGGTCTTCGGATCCGTGGTGAGCTCCTTTGTTACCGGGTCCTCCTTGTACCGGGCCCTGACAAAGTTCCTGGTCTGCTTGTCACCTTATTTATCGAAGAGGGGCGGTAGGCCTTGCTCGGCACGCTCCGCGTCCTCCTTGTCCCATATAGCCTCCGCCACTCTGTAACCGCCGGGACCGAGTGTGTGTTCCCCTAAGTTCAACTGCCGCATTTCTTTCCCCCACTGACTTGATTCGGAGGTTGCGGTGCTCTCGCACTTGATCTTGAACTCCTTGTAGTCATCTTCGGTGATCGAATGATTTTTCTCCTTGATCTACTCATAACTAAAACCTTTGTCAATCATTCTCTTCACCGAGTTTCTCCAAGTAGACAGGGCCGTGCTCATCCTCGTGAGGGCGACATTGTTCACTTTATTCCCTGTGAGGCTTGTGTTTTCAAATTCAGCGGGGAACTTGTATCGTTCTTGCAGCTTTGTGAAGAGGAGGTTGCACAAATTCCCTCAGTCCTTATGCCTTAGGTTCTCGGTGTTGATCGAGACGGTGCTCCGGACAATGCACCCGAGCTGAACCGAGTACCCCTTGACTATTTGTTTGGGCGCCGTTGGATTCCCGTCGGAGTCCACTTCAGTAAATTCCTCCTTGACGGTGCGGAGCACGGTTGGGCGTCGGTCCTTCCGTTGCCTCTTCGGTTGGCTGCCATCTGTGCGTGCGCCGCCATCATCAGTGGTGGCATCCTCGGCGGCACCATCAGTGGTGTCATCCCCGACGGCACCATCAGTGGGGTCATCCTCGGCGGCACCAATAGTGGTGTTAGGATCGGTGTCTTTCACGGCGTCCTCATAGAAGTGAGGTTGCTCCTCCATCTCCTGGGATAGCTCCCGGAATGCCTTGCCGCCCGAACCGCCGGCCTCATCGTTGTGGGCCATGTTTCTCTCTAAATAGGAAACAAGTTTGGTCAAAAAGTTGGTTATTGTCAAGGAACAAGATCATGGTCTCATCATTTAGGGTTTGTCGACACCGAGGCATCCTAAAAGCTAAGCTTTTATCATTTAGGGTTTTTTGACGCCGAGGCACCCTAAAAGCCTAAGATTTCATCATTTCGGTTTTTATCGACACCAAGGCACCCTAAAAGCCAAGGTTTTATAATTTATCGTTTGTCGACACCGAGGCATCCTAAAAGCTAAGCCGGGAAGGAGAATTCTAAGTTGGGCCTAATCACTTGGCTGCATTGCCGCCTATGGTTTAATGCAGCAAGAATAAAGGGGCAGTTGATCCTACTTAATTAAGTACTAAGATACCCCGGCCCATGCATTAGTCACAAGTACCCCATATGTCCTATTTTTAGCAAAGTCATGCTAAAATTCACGGAAAATTTCAGCATGACCTTTGCTGAAAATAGGACATATGGAGTACCCGGAACGGAAGTTAATCGACATTCCAACAAACTCAAGGGCCTCTCGAGGTACCTGCAAAATCATCACGACACGACGGTCGGAGACAAAACCCAGCAAAAAGCTGCTCCAGGTTCACCAATTGACTAATACTCATGGATAAGCAAAGCAAACTACTACTACCAAAACAAGAACCAGACAAACTGATATATAATGTCAAGCATGTCTAATACCAACAGTTAATTGTAGCTTTTGCTTTTCAGTGCCAAATTCTAGCTAGTACCAGCAGTTAATTAGTGGGGAATCTGATATATAATGTCAAGTGTTATGTAAGGTATCACCTGGTGTTTTGTTTGTTTACATGACTCAATTTTTCAGACTGTTTGTTTCTAATTGGAAGGGACGATGCATTACGTCGTGTTCCTATGTAGATCATCACTTGACCATTATAAACAATAACTAAAAATCCTGACATATATAGTATACATAGATATGTTGCTTAATTGACAGTAGTTTTTCTGTTCAGGTAAAATTAACAGCTAGCAGCAATCATTTTCAAATATATATACAAGACAGTAGGTAAAAGGAATTTATATGTGCCCACTGGACATTTTTATATTAACCTAAGGAAAAATGAATAGTTAGGTTAATTACCCACTGTTAATAACAACACTTATATAAGAGAAACACCTGCTGTATTATCTCAATAAAATGAGCCAGATTTGCATTCCCTTCAACAAACAAAAAATAAATTTATGCGTGGCCTTATTATTTATGAAATATAACAGAGACAACAAAATATATAAGAGAGACAGACACTTGCTCCACCCAACTGATGTAGCTTTGGTGATGCAAACTTACAGACTGAATAGGGTTGATTTGTTAGAAAGATTTTCTTGGGAAAGAGAACACGTACGGCTGGACCCTGCTGTGCAGCACACACTTGGTAATTCAGATTTTCAGAGTTTACAGTGTCGCACATGGATATAAGTTATCACTTCTATATTTGGTGAGAGTGTTGTGATTGTGAAGCCTCGCCCTTTCATCCATCGGTCGCTACGGATCCAAGGTCTAACTTGACTGGAAGACAAGAACAAATTTGGTAAGCACTAAATAGATAGATCCAGGTCTTAGCCACGCTTTACAGTGTTCTGTTAATGGGAAACAAGTCAGCTAAGATCAAGTGGCGAACATGTGGCCTGTCAGACACCATGTGACCTTACCCACAAGTCCAAAACTGTGTATATCTAAATCATGTATGATCAAGTTGAGTGCTCTGATTATGAATTGGGGGTTTGGTTCGAGCAATGGATGTCCCGCCGCCCTTTTTGTAATCGTTATTAACTAAGTAATACCAATGGTTGCCGTTGATACGTCCAAAACGTATCTATAATTTTTGCTTGCTCCATGCCTCTTTTGGGTGATATTGCTATGTTATTTATACACTTCCATACACTTTTGATCATATTCGGACTAACCTATTAACTCAGTGCTCCCCAGTGCCAGTTTCTGTTTTCGGCTGTTTTTGTATTTCAGGTTTTCACATTACGAGAACTGCCAGGAAAAATCCAGAAAAATTATATAAAAAATCAGCGTTCCAGAAGCTACCGTGCGCCCGAAGTACAGTCGGGGGGGGGGGGAGGCACCAGGGCTCCAGGCGCGCCCCCCTGGGCCGCGCCGGGGGGCGCCTGGGCCCCCCGAGGCTCCGCTGATGCCCCCCTTTGGCATATATTTAAAGCGTCTCCCGAAACCCTCGGGACGGGAACACTTTTTTGCGATCTCATCTTTGTTCCACCGCCGCCGCCGCTTCCAAGATCGGGAGCACCAGGAGAACTCTTCCCGGCACCCTGCCGGAGGGGAGGATCACCACCGGGAGCTTCTCCACCACCATGGACGCCTCCCGGATGAGTTGTGAGTAGTCTCCCTTGGACCATGAGTCCATGACCAGTAGCTATGTGATGTTCTCCTCCCGTTCTTGTGCTTCACTAATTAGTCCTCGTGAGCTGCCCTACATGATCGAGGCACATATGTAATCCTTATGCTGTTGCTATGATGAGTTTGCTGGGATCCGATGGATTATGAGATTATGTTCAGATTGTGTTTGAGTAATATATTTGATCTACCTCTTTTATATTTATGTTCGTAAGTAATTCTTGCATGTTCTCCGTTGTTATTTATTGCTTTGGCCAAGTAATAGGTAGTGACTCCAAGAGGGAACGTTATGCTCGATTGTGGGTTCATGCCCCTCGATGACTAGTTTGAGTGACAGAAACATGAGTCTAGGGGATGTGCTATTGCCACAAGGGGGAAAACAACGGTGCTTGTGCCCGCGGGTGCAAGGACTGTTTACTTTACGCAAAGTTCTTTTAATGCAGTTGTCTGTTGCTTTGAGTTTACACTATGGGTGGGAGTCGCAACTTAATACCACCGAGATGTTCTGGATAGATATCTCAAGGTGGATGATTAGTAGTAGATGCAGATGGATTTCGGTCTACTTACCTCGGCGTTCCGCCCATGCTTTGAACCTCAACCTTTCTTGCAATGTAGTCAGCATTGGTTTGCGCACATGGTCCTGTCAATTGCCCAGCTGTAATTCGTTTACCTCACATAGCTATTTTATCATCTTTTGGGAGAGAGACATCACTAGTGAACATCATGAGACTCCGGTCCATATTACCATCATTGATCACATCCGCTATTTACTTTCCGCTTTTACTTAATATTGCAGCATTACCTATCACTATTATCACTTGCGTTTGATCCTTTGTAAACTACAAGGCCGGGGGGATTGACAACCTCTCTGTACTCGTTGGGAGCAAAGTTATTTGTATCTGTGTGCAGGTCCACGTTGATTGCTAATATCTGGCGCCGTTAGCAGTTGACACCTTCTTGTTGAAACTGGGAGTCTCAGGGAAATCGATCCTTGGTATCTTTGCCAAGGGAAAACTTCCGCTACACTGCATCTCTAACCTTCCACTTGGGGTAACCAACGAGGGGCGAGAAGCCATCAAGCAAAGTTTTCTGGCGCCGTTGCCGGGGACTCCACTCTTCAGGATAGGGGAGTTGCACGCTATCTTTTACCTTTGCTTTTTAGTCTTGTTAGTTTACCTTTCAGTTTTGCTTTAATATCTTTTATCAAAAATCACAAAAATAGTTATCCCATTCTTTAGTTGTCATTATGTCGGGTCCTTTTGTCTTTGACGAGGCAGAAGTTCTCAGCTTTAAACAAAGGGGTGGGGAAAGTTTGAAAGATGCATGGTATAGAATTAATGATTCACAAAAGAGAGCCACCAAGAAGCAACCTACTACTATCTTGCTTAGAAATTTTAATGTTGAAATTACTTCTTGGAATAGGTTTATTCTAGATACTGCTATCAATGGGAATTTCCTAGAGGCCCCAGTTTGGGAGTCCCTTAGTATTATTGAAAATCTTGTTGGGAATCCCCCCGTTGTTAGCATTCAAGAGGACATCACCCTAGCTCACATTATGAAAAAACTTGAAGAGATAGAGTTAGAGATGCCAAACATTAATAAGATGAACGAGTTGGATTGTAAGATCCAAGGGAATTAGAATAGGCTTGATAGCTCCATGCATAAAATTTTCAAAACTTTGGAGACCATCAAATCCCATGACTCGGACTCTTCTAGGATAGACAAGATTGAGGATATCTTTGATACTCTAGGAACTACTTTTTCCTCAATCAAAACCAAAAAGGTAGAAACTCCGGCAAGGAAGGAGCCTAAGTTCGTTCACGTTCCGAAGGCTCCCCGCTCTAAAAGTAATCCATCTATTGCCAAAGGGGTTGAAACTGTAAAGACTTTGGAAGAAACACCTCTCTGTGATGAATTTATAAATGAATCTTCCCTTGACTTTTATCCTTTTGGTCTTCTTCCTAGAAGTATCTCTATGAGGCCTTTGTTTGAAAGTCCTCTTAAGACTAGTTGTATTATTGAAGAGCTTTTTGATGATCTTGATGATGGTTCAATTGATAAAACTTGATCTATATGCATTATGCCTAGCTTAAAGGCATAAAAGAAAGCGCTTTTGGGAGGCAGCCCACATGAATAAAAAATTTATTCTGCTTTTGTTGTGTCTTGATGTTGTTTACTACAGTAGCATCATCATTGTATCTTTGCTTTTCAATTTTGTGCCAAGTATAGCCTCTGATTGCAAGAAAGTTCAAAAGTTGTGAGGTGCTGTCCAGGAAACAGATTCTGTCCTTGGATAGAAAAATTCGTATAAAATCACCAGATCATCTTTTTGGTCCGAATTTTTTCGACAGCGTGCTCTATATAATTGTATTTCGTGCATCTGTTCTGAGATTTTTTATTAGAGTTGCAGAAGTGCCCCGAAAAAATCATTTACTACCTGTTGTTCTGTTTTTCACAGATTCTGTCCTGTTTTGCCTTTCCTTCATTTTGCAAACCTAGAGCTTGCTTTTTCTTGCAAAAAACCTTTTGGCAATCTTGAGAAACAGTAGACCTTCAAGAATATCTTTATTTCCAGCAAGGAACAATTATTTTATTAAGGGTACTAACCTCGCTAATCAGATTATGATGAGTTATGTATGAAGGGAGTTTTCAAGTGTGCGAGGGAAGATGATAAAAAGATTCAGGAGTGTCAAACGCGCAAGCTTGGGGATGCCCCCATGCACCCCCAAGAAATATTCAAGGAGACTCAAGCGTCTAAGCTTGGGGATGCCCCCGTGCATCCCCTTCTCCATCAACATTATCAGTTCATCTTTCGTTCCACTATATTTTTATCACTTCATGTGTTATGTGCTATGCTTGGAGCGTCTTGTTTTTAGTTTTTCTTTAGCTTTTCATAACGATTCGGAACTCGGCTTTCTTTATGTGGGAGAGAAACACACTCCACTTCTACCTAGAACATAACATAGAATTTTCATGTCTATCTTTGCTGTGTGTGTTCTTTGTCTTTTAATAGCTACTATCATGCTTAGCTCTTAACTTTCATGCTTATCTTTTTAAAAAGCTTTTGTTTAGTTGGTTGCTTGAACTCTCTTTATCTATCATGATTATCTTGTTAAGAGAGTTTGCTTCCATTGCATTGGTTGATATGTCTATGATAAAGATGCTACGTGCATAATGGCGCTTAGTAGTTCATGTTTTCTTATGGTTAGTCTCAAATAGCTGGGGGATTTCCAATGTGTTATTGGAATACCAACATGATTTGTTTGCCTATGATGTGGTATGGTTTAGTAATATCTTCCTTAAAGAATTTATTTTGATTGACTTGGCGTATGCTCACGCATATTTAAGACTGTAAAGAAAGTCTGTCAAGCCTTGATGATCTTTTGTTTCTGAGTAGCGATATAACTTCCATGCCTGATTCAATGTAGCTTTGTCGCTCTGCATGATTATGACCGTCATTGCTCTCTTAGTTGGTCGCTCCCAGTCTTTTGCTAACCTCCACCTGTACTAAGCGGACTGACTGCTTGTGCATCCACATTCTTTTATACCAGTTATGCCATATGAGTCCACCATACCTTCCTACATGGTATTTACCTACCATTCATAACGGAGACATGCATGTACCATCTCGAAATTATTCAAAAAGAAAAGCATTCCTATTTTGTGCCTCTGTTTTAAGTTCATGAGGAAGTAGTGGTTAATTCTTGATCTTTTTAAGTTGGACAAGCTTCACCCCGGGATTGCATGTATAATGTGCAAACCCATAATACGAGAAGGAACTGGCATTGAGTGCGCCCGGCTCAAAAAGATAATATAACAAACAAACCCTCCTTCACGCTTTGTTCATGAGAAATCAGAAAACTTTGGCAGTGATAAACAAAGGAGATTAAGAGGATGTGATCGTCCTCATTCGGGAGCCGTTCCTCGAAACTTGTCCATCTCAAGAAGTGATTGAGTTGTCTGCTAACATTCGTTGACGAAACATGCATAATCTAAGAAAAAAATAATTATTACCTCTGTTTTTAAAACCAAGAGCTCTGGTACACACTACTAGGAAAAGGCCTATTAATGGTGCACCTAGTTTGGCCATTAATGGCGCATTAGGGGTGCGCCATTACTAGCATGCCATTAGTATATTTTACTAATGGTGCACCTCTGGTGCGCCATTAGTATCTGGTATACTAATGGCGCATATGGTACGCACATCGAAACTATTAGAATCTACTCCCTCCGTTCCGATTTACTCGTCGTGGTTTTAGTTCAAATTTGAACTAAAACCACGACGAGTAAATCGGAACGGAGGGAGCATATAATAGCTCATAGAACAACTTAGCATCATGCATCATCGATCATAATAATAATAAAAAGTCAACATTGGTATTAAATAATAAGTCTTACACATCATTATCGACCATACAACTTCTACTACGTAGCAATTTTCTAAGATAAAATGGCATAAAACAAGATGGCGTTTGTCTCTAAATCAATTAGATTTAAAGGGCCATTGTGGAGATCGCAGATTATCTTGTCTCCATTTCTTGCCCTTCTCACTCTATTGCTTCCAAGTACCTCCTTACGAGTTTTCGTTATTTTTCGCCATTCTTTGATTCTAATTCCTTCATTTTTAGAAGAAATCCGATATGGACACGTGTGATTTGTAGGTTCACCTGGCAGAATGTTTAAAACTTCTAGTTGACCAGATTGAAACATGACAGGAGGCACACAGTCACTAGGGAGAATCTGTTGCAAAACATAGTAAGACTTCGTAGTTAGCATTGTAGTTCCGTTCGAGAAGAACTAATGCAAAACATGCACGAATGTCGTAATAGTAAAAAAATATTACCATGGTATCTCCATTGATATTAACGTAGTTCAAGACGTGCACTAGTGGGACGTATTGACTATATTGTGGATCAATATTGCGATATTGAATGTAATCTAGAAGAAAGGAATAAAAGAAGATGATCTGCTCTTTGTCCTTATAAGTACATTCTGAGCCAGGGGTGTAGTAGGTTCTGTCTAGCATCATCCTCACATTATTTGAATAATCAAAATAACCTATCAATGGAAATAAGTTGTCAACTATTTTGAAATAAACAATATAAATTACTAAATAACTATGTTTGATAAACTCACTTCTCGGTAGAATTGGAATCATATCGTCAACAAGGACCCAAATGTCCAAATCGTCTTTGGCGATGGAATCCGGATTACCAAGATCCATGGTGAGAAGCATACCCTCATAAAAACCATATATCTTGCAAAATGATTCCCAATTCTTGCAACCAAAAGTGGTTACGTTATCTGAATTGTACAAATCCACTTCTAAATCAACATTATGCATGGTCCTTAGTTGAATTTGCTTTGTCTCCGTAGTTTCATGATCTTCAAATCCCATCATCTCCAAGACATAGCGTCTTGCATGACACAGGATAAACTAGTTGCATGTAAAAGAAGAAAATTAATTACTTACACGTTGAAGTACCTAGAAATCGTGCTTAATTAATTACGAAACAAGACTTGTCGTTGCGTACCGTTTCGACATCGAAGGTCTCGTCGAGCTTAATACTGAAGTAACGACCGTCCACTAGGTGAGGCCTGTCGCACAGACCCCGGTCGTCACCGCACCAGGAGCACTCCGGGATCCTATCGTCGTCGGAAGACGACATTTCCTATGTTTCAAAGAGATTAAACTTTATAAATTAAAAATATGTACCTAGACAAGCGAGCTGTGGCACCATCCTAGGCTCATTAGGACTAACATTGTCAACACTTTTGCACTAGTTCTGCTACATACCATCCTAGGCTTTTTAAGTTTCAACATTGCTACAGCATACAAACTTGAAGCGCTTGTGACTTTCAGCAGAACATCACAATTTGATTACTATCCTCTCTATAAACTCATTTTAAACGAGTTCAAAAAGTGTAAGATCTTTATCCTAAAACACCACCAAAAAATTAGGGCATGGAATCTAATAAGCAATGTTTGGAAATACAGTAAGTTTAATCTATGCCTAGCCATCCCTTACAAGGATAGGTGGACATATTTCAGTTGTTTCAAACTTGAAACAATAACATGTGATGACCAACTTCTTAAAAATGCAGAGAACTAGTAACCAGTTGCAATTTTGCCATCATATTGTAGCAGACAGTATTGTGCCTGGCAGTATTACCACTATGTATAGCTTGGTCTTTGTGCATACATATAAATAACAATATAATTATAGTTCATTAAAACAATTCATTTCATCATGGTCCCAATATTGTCAATATTTCCAACATTGGGCTCTCATGAATGCACAAAGAAACTGGAAGAGAGAACGCATCCCTGTTATTGTGGAAGATTATAAAACAGGATAACTGCAAGTTAGTGGTTCACCCATACAAATTTACTGACGTAGGACAATATTTTCTAGTACATCATGGACAGCATAACATGCTGGGGCAGGAGTTCGGGACAACAAAACAAATAAAGAAGCCGCATTGTCAAAACAGCTCCGATACTTGGATCATACAGACAGCGACACTTATTTTCGGACGGAGGGAGTATCCTGCAGCCAGAATGGTGAAACCCACCCAGGCATATTAACGGCAAGTCCGATCAGCTCTTAACAGTATATCATCAATTATATATCATCAAATGACCCATTAATCAAACAGGGACTACCATTGAAGAGCAAGCTCGAATCTTAAAGGTATATCAGTATATCATCATCTTCATGAGAACAATAATCAGGAAACAGCAGATTTCCACTCTCACGCAGAATAGGTAGGGGGAAGAGCACGAGCTAGTTTAAGCAACCGGAGTTGGAGAAGGCGAACATCCATCCATCAAGGCTCCTTCCATTTAGGGGCTAATCAAATTTTGATCCAAGTGACCTAAATTTTGATCCAAGTGACCTAAATTTTGATCTCAACCGCGTACTTCAACGATAATGGCAGAAATACAAAAAAAAATGACTTTGTGGTGGTGATTAGAGAGGAAGGAGGGAGGAGTGATGGCTACCTGCGTATGGAGTGGTCGCCGGCGTAGCTCCGGGCGGCGGCGTTGCTGCAGAGTCGGGGGAGGCCGGGGCGTCGGGGGCGCGGGCGTCGAGGCCGGGGCGTCGGGGGCGCGGGCGGCGACGGCGTAGCTCCGGGCGTCCGGGGCGTCGGGGGCGCGGGCGTCGAGGGCGTCGGCGGCCCGACGCTCGGCTTAGCGGGGTGGCGCGGGGGCGGCGGCGCGGCGCTGGAGGGAGAGAGAGGCGTCGGGGAGAGGGGGGAGATCTGGCGAGGGAGAGAGAGGAGGGTGCGGCCGGTGGGGGGGATATGGATGGGGGAATACTAATGGCGCACTGCACCTCTGTGCGCCATAAGTATGTAGATTCTTATGGCGCACGTTCCCTAGGTGCGCCATTAGTATGTTTGGACAGGTGCGCTAGTTCAAAAAAAAACTTCTTGATACTAATGGCACACTCTGGACATCGTGCGCCATTAGTAGTTCGAGCTCTAATGGCGTATCTGTTGTTGGTGCGCCATTACTATATTCTAATGGCGCACTGCTTGTCCGGTGCGCCATTAGTATCAATTCCATCTATAGCCCTTTTCCTAGTAGTGACATGTTTTTTCTTTGTTTCCGACTACGGGTTTTCAACCTTGCCAACAAAAGCCACGGTTCGAGAGTCTCCACCTTCTTTTAAAAGCACCAACTACTGAGAGCATGATTGTCATTCTAAGTGTAATGTGCATTGTCCCAAAGTAGCATTGTCTTTTGCATGATTGTGATATCGTTTATTTTGAAATCATTGTATCTAGTCATCACTTAAACCTTGGAGGTGCCCCTGCATTTACGTTTTGCTTCACTAAAGGGGGCAAGCGAGATATCACTTTATCATATTTGCACATCATGTTCATTACAAATCTATTTGATGTTTCAGTATCGTATTGTAAAACTTTTAGTCCTTTGTGATTTTCTCATGAGGCAACTTAATTACTATAGATTCATTGTCTCAGTATGCTTTTGTCATATGACTATGAAAAAGTCCTATATGGTTAATAGCATGTCACCACAGAAATTATTCTTGTTATCATTTACCTACTCGAGGACGAGCAGGAATTAAGCTTGGGGATGTTGATACGTCCAAAACGTATCTATAATTTCTGCTTGCTCCATGCCTCTTTTGGGTGATATTGCTATGTTATTTATACACTTCCATACACTTTTGATCATATTTGGACTAACCTATTAACTCAGTGCACCCCAGTGCCAGTTTCTGTTTTCGGCTGTTTTTGTATTTCAGGTTTTCACATTACGAGAACTGCCAGGAAAAATCCAGAAAAATTATATAAAAAATCAGCGTTCCAGAAGCTACCGTGTGCCCAAAGTACAGCCGGGGGGGGGCACCAGGGCTCCAGGCACCCTGGCGGCGCCCCCCTGGGCCGCGCCGGGGGGGGGGCGCCTGGGCCCCCCGAGGCTCCGCTGATGCCCCCCTTCGGCATATATTTAAAGCGTCTCCCGAAACCCTCGGGACGGGAACTCTTTTTCGCGATCTCATCCTGTTCCGCCGCCGCCGCCACTTCCAAGATCGGGAGCACCAGGAGAACTCTTCCTGGCACCCTGCCGGAGGGGAGGATTACCACCAGGAGCTTCTCCACCACCATGGACGCCTCCCGAATGAGTTCTGAGTAGTCTCCCTTGGACCATGAGTCCATGACCAGTAGCTATGTGATGTTCTCCTCCCGTTCTTGTGCTTCACTAATTAGTCCTCGTGAGCTGCCCTACATGATCGAGGCACATATGTAATCCTTATGCTGTTGCTATGATGAGTTTGCTGGGATCCGATGGATTATGAGATTATGTTCAGATTGTGCTTGAGTAATATATTTGATCTACCTCTTTTATATTTATGTTCGTAAGTAATTCTTGCATGTTCTCCGTTGTTATTTATTGCTTTGGCCAAGTAATAGGTATTGACTCCAAGAGGGAACGTTATGCTCGATTGTGGGTTCATGCCCCTCGATGACTAGTTTGAGTGACAGAAACATGAGTCTAGGGGATGTGCTGTTGCCATAAGGGGGAAAACAACGGTGCTTGTGCCCGCGGGTGCAAGGACTGTTTACTTTACGCAAAGTTCTTTTAATGCAGTTGTCTGTTGCTTTGAGTTTACACTATGGGTGGGACTCGCAACTTAATACCAGCAAGATGTTCTGGATAGATATCTCAAAGTGGATGATTAGTAGTAGATGCAGATGGATTTTGGTCTACTTACCTCGGCGTTCCGCCCATGCTTTGAACCTCAACCTTTCTTGCAATGTAGTCAGCATTGGTTTGCGCACATGGTCCTGTCAATTGCCCAGCTGTAATTCGTTTACCTCACATGGGTATTTTATCGTCTTTTGGGAGAGAGACATCACTAGTGAACATCATGAGACTCCGGTCCATATTACCATCATTGATCACATCCGCTATTTACTTTCCGCTTTTACTTACTATTGCAGCATTACCTATCACTATTATAACTTGCATTTGATCCTTTGTAAACTACAAGGCCGGAGGGATTGACAACCTCTCTGTACTCGTTGGGAGCAAAGTTATTTGTATCTGTGTGCAGGTCCACGTTGATTGCTAATATCTGGCGCCGTTAGCAGTTGACACCTTCTTGTTGAAACTGGGAGTCTCAGGGAAATCGATCCTCGGTATATTTGCCAAGGGAAAACTTCCGCTACACTGCATCTCTAACCTTCCACTTGGGGTAACCAACGAGGGGCGAGAAGCCATCAGCCGTATGTATGTATGTATGTATGTATGTATGTATTGAATTCATGCTCCACCCAATTGCTTCAAAAGTCCCAACTGATGGAGAGATATATCTCAACAGCATGGATGTTTGATTTCAGATTCAGATAGATAGATAGATACTCCTCCAGTCCTACTCTATGGTAAACATGCAACAGATGCCTCATTGTTCATGTTTTTGGGAATGTTGATGGTAAACCAAAAACATCACTTGACCAATTGGGGCATGGTTTGCAAAATCAAGGATTCTGGTGGCCTACTTAAGGAGGATATTAATCTACAGTAAAAAAAGAAACTAGTTTGCTGGAGTTGACAAAATTTGGGTTAAATTGGTTGTGTAAAAAAAGAAATCACCATTTGTTGGAGGTGATTTTGTAGGAAGAATAAGAAGAAAGGGAAAAAAAAGAAGCGGCAGCCGAATAGTACCTGACCGGATCTGGCGATGGCGCGCCGAAGTTGATGCGGGCGACGAGGGCGAGGAAGGCGCGGGCCTCGGCGTCGGTGCGGTACAGCGACCCGTTGAGCGGCCTGAGCTCGAGCGTGGAGAGGCAGACGGAGATGCTTGTGCGTTGGAGAGGCGTTGGAGAGGCACGCCCCGTCGTAGATGATGACGGGGGACCAGCGGGTGGCGCCGAGGTAGAGGTCGAACTCCGGGAAGGCATCGTCGCCATCGAAGCCGGCGTAGAGGAAGGTGTCCCGCATCAGGTAGCGCGCGCGGGTGGCGACGGGGAGCGCGTAGCAGTGCGGGGGAGCTGCGATGGTGGGGGGCGCGGTGGCGCGGGGGCGGCGGGGGTGGAGTCCGGCTGGGGTCGGGGCGGCGGCGTCGGGGCAGCGTGCGGGGTTCGGGGCGGCGGCGTCGGGGCAGCGCGAGGGAGAGTGACGAAGGGGATCTAGCGAGCGAGGGCGAGGGAGAGAGGCCAGAGGAGAGAAGTGTATGGATGGGGGGGCTAATACTAATAGCGCACATCCCCCTGGTGCGCCATAAGTACATCTATAGCAATGGCGCACCTCCTCGTGGTGCGCCATTAGTATTTTTATTTATTTCTATTCGAGCCCACAGGTTATCTTCCACCAAACCCCATGTACATCAAACCCCATCTAGTAGCCCGACTGGTCAGCACGCAACACACACACCAGGAGGTCATGGGTTTGATTCCCAGGCTCCCCAATTTTTGTTTTTATGCTTTTTTTCTTTGCAAATATCTTTGTATCCATGCATCCAAATATAACATGTCACATATGCTAGATGCTGAGAAGTTCATGTAGAAAAATAATATGCAGTTTGTTGCCATGTTAACAACATTTAAAATGCTGTTTGATATTTATTTGTGTTTAAATATGTTCAAACTTGTTTAAATCATAACTAAATATCCATAGCTCCAAATTTGACAAACTTTTTATGCTTTTGGGAGTAACATATAACCAAGCACAACTAGTCTTTTTTTTTGGATTTTTACTTGCATTCATTTGTGAATTGGTAAAACATTTATGAATATGAAAATATATCATCAAATTTGAAAAAATATTCATGAATTCAAAAAGTGCCCATGAAAAAACATTTATGAATATGTCGAAATACAATCGAGAAATGAAGGCTACAATTTAAATATAATCAATCTTAGCTAGCTATCTGTTCACAATGTTATTGCCCTACTTTTTTCGCAAATGGAGTTCTTCTCTAGAACGGACGTCCTTTAGGTAGGGTGGTCCTGCTTCTTCTTGTGGAGTATGGCACTTCATCGTCGTCGTCATGTTCCATCTTCGGGTCGCCGTACTTGTCGAAGTCTTGCTCATTGGTGACTCCATCCATTCCGATGATCTTCCTTTTGCCTCTCCTCACGACAACACGACTGGGCTTTGACGCGTCGGTAATGAAGAAGCATTGATCCACTAGGAAGCCAGTACCCATGGCTCATTTCTCGCGGTGACGTTTGCGCCCGCGGTCTTGGATTTGGCTTTGGGTATAACCATGGTGGTGAAATACCGGTCTAGTTTTAGGACGCTCTTGGCCCATCTGACACGGAACATCGGGACCTTCTCTCCAGCGTAGCTCAGCTCCCAGATCTCTTCAATCCTTCCGTAGTATCTGTCCTTGTCGTTACCGGTGTAGGATTCCATCGTTACCCCGGAGTTCTGATAACCATCACTCTTCATGTCCTTGTCCTCGGTGTAGAACATGTACCCTTTGATATCGTACGCCTCATAGGTCAGCAGGTTGTGCTCGGCGCCCTGTGACAAGGCGAATATGAGATTTTCTTCTGCGGAAGAATCCTCATGTAAAGGGTACGACAGAAGCTTCTCCTTGAACCAACGCGTGAAACATGAGTTGTGCTCTTTGATTATATCTCCGTCCGTCCTCTGTTGGCCTCGGTCATTGTACGTCTTCTCAATAAAGGTTTTGCGCTCTACCACCCAAGGATCGACCACGTCTATGTGTTGTAGCGCGACTAGGTTTTCTCTTTCAAAGTCGGCGAGTCGACCCTCGAAGTCGACATGCATTTCGCGGCGACCCTCCCGGTGACCCCATCCAGCGAGCCTGCCGAGGTGCCATTTGACGGGCAGACCAACGGGGTTCTCGATGCCTAGATAATTCATGCAATAGGAGATGCACTCTTCGGTCAGAAAGCCCCTGGCTATGCTTCCTTCTGGACGTGACATGTTGCGAACGTATCTTTTGATGACACCATTGATCCTTTCGAATGGCATCATGCTGTGCAGGAATGTCGGCCCGAGTTGGATGATATCCTCCACGATATGGACCAGCAGATGCACCATAACGTCGAAGAATGTGGGCAGGAAGTACATCTCAAGCTCGCATAGTATCACCACGATCTCTTCCTGTAGCCTTCTGAGTTGCCTCACGCCAACCTACTTCCGAGAGATGATGTCGAAAAAGTTGCATAGGCCAAATAGCGTTTCACGGACGTGCGCATCCATGATCTCACGGATTGCAACTGGAAGTATCTGCGTGATCAGCATGTGACAGTCCTGAGACTTCATCCCGCTGAACTTCGGCTTCGCTGGGTCTAGGTATCTGCTTATCTTCCCCGTGTAACCATAAGGAAGTTTTACTCCTACGAGGCAGGTGAAAAATTGCTCGATCTCCTCCTGACTTAGAGTGAAGCACGCGGGAGGGTAGTCATTTCCGGTCTTCTTGCCCTTTTTGCCTTTGCAACCACTTTCCGTGTCCTGCTTCGCCTCATCATCATCATCATCATCATTAGCGTGAAGCTCCTGCCTGATGCCCATTGATTTCAAGTCTGCCCTTGCTTTCGGCCAATCTTTGGTCCTCTCTGGCATGTTGAGCAGGGTACCAAGCAGACTCTCGCACATGTTCTTCCTGATATGCATGACATCAAGGCTGTGAGGCACACGGTGGATCTTCTAGTACGGCAAGTCCCAGAAAACAGACCTCGTTTTCCATACCTTCAGTAGCGGCTCTGGCGCCTTTCACTTCTATCCCGGCTCTGGCGCCTGTTGCTTCTTTCCCGGCAGTGGGCAATCTTTCCCATTTTTCAACAGCTCATCTATTTCCTTGCCGCTCCTTGTACGTGGGCGTCTTTGGGGTTCGGTTTCACCATCGAACAGATCCTTGCGTTTCCTCCACGGGTCATCTTCGCGAAGCCACCTTCGACGTCCCATGAACACGGTTTTCGAAGACCTGGGATCTCTATCTAGCTGGCGATACGTTGTGTCATCCATGCACCTGACGCATCCAGAAAATCCGTTGACCACCTGCCCCGCGTCATATCCGTAACCGAGATAGTCGTGCACCGTCGTGACGAGTGCGGCTCTCATAGGGAAATATTCTTTCTCTGCGACGTCCCACGTATTGGCCGGCGTTTTCCACAGCGTGTTTAGCTCCTCTTTCAGCAGCCCCAGATACAGATTGATGTCGTTCCCTGGTTTTTTCGGCCCTTCAATTAGCATACTCATGTGAATGTGCTTCCTCTTCATCCAAAACCAGGGGGGAAGGTTTTACATCCACACAAACACAGGCCAGGTGCTATGTGTGCTTCTCTGGCTGCCAAACGGATTGACTCCATCGGTGCTCGCACCTAGCATGATGTTCCTTGGATCGTTCCGAAATTATAGGTCTTCGAAGTTCAACGCTTGCCACCGGCTCGCATCCTTAGGGTAACTCAGCATCTTGTCTTTTTTATTTATCTCCGGATCATTTCCGTCATCTTCTCGTTTCTTCTCCTTCCTACCCGCGTCCCAATGCTGGAGCTTTGCTACCTTAGGGTCCGCGAAATACCGCTGCAGACGAGGAGTGATCGGAAAGTACCACACCACTTTTCGAGGAGCTTTCTTCCGCTTCATGTATCGAGTGACGCCGCACACCGGACATTTGGTAGACTCCGCGTGCTCGTCCCGATAAATGATGCAATTGTTCATGCACACATGGTATTTCACGTGCGGTAAATCCAGAGGACACACGATTTCTTCGCCTCCTCGAAACTGGTCGGGCACTTGTTCCCCTTAGGAAGACGTTCGTGCCAGAATAAAATGTTCTCGTCGAAGCATGCATCGGTCATTTTGTGTTTTACCTTCATCTCCAGAGCCATGAGCATTACTTTCAAGCGGGTATCCTCGGGCATGCATCCTTCATACAATGGAGTAACCGCGTCTATCTCCAGTTGATACAGCTTGGCTTTCTCTTGGGCGGCAGCTGATTACCCTCAACCGTAAGGGATCGAGATAGTCTTCGCGGGTAAGAATAACCCAATTTATTAATTCGACACACGGGGAGCCAAAGAGTATTTATAAGCTTTGACAGTTGAGTTGTCAATTCAACCGCACCTGAAATATACTTACTTGCAACAAAGATAAATGGTAACAGTGATATGATAGTGATAATAGCAATAGTAAAAGTAAACAGCAAAAGTAAATAGTAAAGGTAAATGGCAAAGGTAGCAACTAGTGACAAGCAGGGTTTAAAACACTGTAGGCTAGGGAGACGGATGGTTGGGCGCTCCATGGATGAGATATATCATGATTCTAACTTGGGGCATGGCACACGGAAAAGTAATGATCATCTAGGCAAATATCAAACATTAGGCATGTATCCCGTAGGTAGTTGTACGTGCTTGCAATAAGAACTTGCACAACATCTTTTGTCCTACCATCCCGCTACGAACGGGGCCAAAAGGAACTTATGGAGATTAAGGTGCTCCTGTCAAAGAGCACCGGAACAAAGCAATGAACTCAATGGATACATGTAATCCTCAAACTACGGACCATCCCCTTTGGTGTCCCAAGCTGTCACTTTTGGGATTGCCGGTTCCGAACCGTAATAGGTGCAAACAACTCATAGATAGGATCACGAACACAAATATATTCATGCAAACACATATGGTTCAGATCTGAAATCATGGCACTCGGGCCCTAAGTATCAAGCATTAAGAATAACAAGTTGAAGCAAAGATGATAAACACCATAGTAGATGATAGGCAACATGTCCCCAACGATCTGACAAACTATTACATGATCTAACTCATCCAATCCCTACCATCCCCTTCGCCTACAGCAGGGGAATTACTCACACATGGAGGGAGAAGTCATGGAGGGATGATGGAGTGGTGATGATGATGACGATGGCGACGATCTCCCCTCTCCGGAGGCCAATTCAGCCTCCAGATTAGCCCTCCCGAGGAAGAACAGAGGGTGGCGGCGGCTCCGCGACGGAAAACTGCGAAAAGAACTTCTGATATGGGGTTTCCGCGACGGAAAACCGTGATTTTTCGTGGATTTTTCTGAGATACTTAAAAATCCGTTTTCCTGCACACAATAAAACCATACAGGCAGCTCTGCTGAAAACAGCGTCAGTCCAGGTTAGTTTAGTTCAAATCATGCAAGAATGAGGTCAAAACAATATCAAAAGTGTTTGGAAAAGTAGATACGTTTGAGACGTATCAACTCCCACAAGCTTAGCATATTGCTTGTCCTCAAGCAATTCAGTTCAACGAACTGGACGCGACAAAGAAAACTTTGACAAACTCTTTTGCTTCATTAGATGTATATAAGCATGTACTACGAAAAGAGTCTAGCAAGTATTGAAACAGTACTATGAGGACAATGCAAGGAGCAATCCTTCTTTCAAGTGACTAGTCACAAATACATAAAAATAAATAATATACTACTGAAAATCAAGACAAGATTACATTGCACATAGCTTGAGCATACTAGGGTGGTATCTCGCTAGTCTCCATGAGTGAAGCAAAACATAAATGCAGAAACTCCTCCAGAGTTTTAAAGGAGACTAGAACTAAGAAATTCAGAATAAATCATATCACGAGCATGCAGAAGACAATGTAATACTTTGGGACAATGCACATTACACTCAGAATGACAATTATGCTCTCCTAGTTAGTGCTTTGAAGAAAGAAGGTGGAGACTCTCGAACCATGGCTTTTGTTGGCAAAGTTGAAAACCCGTGATCAGAAACAAAAACTAAACATGTACCAAAGCTCTTGGTTTTAAAAACAGAGGTAAAAATGTTTTTGAGAGGTGCATATTTCGTCAACGAATGCTAGCAGATAACTCAATCACTTCTTAAGATGGACAAGTCTCGAGGAACGGCTCCCGCGTGAGGACGATCGCATCCTCTTAATCTCCTTTGTTTATCACTGCCAAAGTTTTCTAATTTCTCATGAACAAAGCGTGAAGGAGGGTTTGTTTGTTATATTATCTTTTTGAGCCGGGCGCACTCAATGCCAGTTCCTTCTCGTATTAGGGGTTTGCACATTATACATGCAATTCAGGGGTGAAACTTGTCCAACTTAAAAAGATCATAAATTAACTACTACTTCCTCATGAGCTAAAACATAGGCACAAAAAGAGAAATGCTTTTGATTAATTTCGAGATGGCACACGAAAGTCTTCGTTAGGAATGGCAGGTAAATACCATGTATAGGAAGGTATGGTGGACTCATATGGCATAACAGGTTTTAAGGATTTTGGATGCACAAGCAGTCAGTCCGCTTAGTACGGGTGGAGGTTTAGCAAAGGACTGGGAAGCGACCAACTAGAGAGCAATAACGGTCATAATCATGCAGAGCGACAAAGCAACATTGAATCGGGCATGAAAGTGATATAACTATTCTGAAACTCAAAGATCATCAAGGCAGAGTAGACTTTTTAGTCTTAAGCATGTGTAGGCATGTGCCAAGTCAATCCAAAAATTCTCTAAAGGGAAATACCACCTTAGTATACCAGACTATGAACAGTGCAATGCATGTAGATCATTTCAATAACACATTATATACTCTAGTTATTCGAGACTAGCCACAAGGAAAGCATGAACCACTGGAAGAGCATTGTAAACATAGCACTATGTCGCTACAAGCTGGTCTCTAGATCATAGGTACAGGCATATGTACAAAAGTAGAAACAAAGAGAGTTCATACCGGTCTTCCTTGTTGCTTCCTTTCAGTCGATCTTCGTCATTACTGCTTGTCACTTGCACGATCGAACGTAGGAAATATAATCAAATGCCATCACGGACTCGACCTGAACTCTGAAAACAAAGCAAACTAAAGAGAGAAAGGAAATCTTTTTGGATTTTTCAAAGGTTGAATAAAAGCAAAAGAAAGAGAAAATCTTTTTGTTGTTTTTGCAAAGAGAGAAATAAAGAAGAACGGGCAAAAACTTCGAAAAGATCAAAGCGAATAAAACGGATAATACAATGGAAAAGTGAGAGGGGCACGTACTCCCCCAAGCTTAGGCTTTTGGCCTAAGTTGGTAGCAGCTACTTCCCCCAGGAGCCTCCTGCTCCGGGGGTATGGTGGTGAGACCAAGGGTCGTAGAAGGATGCTGGCGCGTATACCGAACTCCTCGGAGTCTCCGCACGCCAAACAGAGGAAGACCCTTCACCACACTCGGTGGCGGTTTCTTCCTGAAAAGGTGGTAACTCACCGTGCTCCTCCTCGTCGGGCACAACCCCCTCCATGGGGTTATGAAACTGATGCTGGACCATGAACTCATCGAACTGGACAACATCAAAGGACCATCCGTTCCTGCGAGAAAAATCAAACAAAAGAGGTGCAGGTAGACGGATCTCGCGTTCCGCGGTAGTTCCGAAACGCAAGATATAAACAAGATTATCAAGCTCAGAACCCATGGTAACAAACTTATGCCTTTTCATAGCAGCAAGATCAAAGCTTAAATAAGTAAAAGGATTATCATCAGGGTGTGGGGTGCCTCCAAGATGTTCTAAGATAAGTGTGGCATAAACGCCACCATATAAGTCCCCCTTGTTACCGTTCATAGCAAGGCGTCGAGCAATTAAGGCACCCAGATTATAATCAGACCTCCCTGAGAGGGCTGCTACCAGGATAGCAATATCCGGAGCAGAAATGCTGCTCTTGTTGTCACGAGCTAACACCCCTCTGGCAATATAATATGCAAAATACCTGAGGTGAGGAAATAAGATGCTGGAGATCTTCGACCGATGAATATCCCTTGTACCCATGCTGCAGAGAAAGTTGATGACGGTCTTCAGCTCGGAGGGCTGAGTGGCCATCCTAGCCGTCCTCCCAACGTTCGGCACACCTATTATTTCACAAAAATTTCCCAAGGTCATGGTGATAAGATCATTGTAAATTTTAAACTCAATAGCACCTGAATCAGGATTATATCTAAAACTATTAATGAAACTGGAGGTGAGTTTTTGATACTGAGTAACACGGCTCGTGACGAGCCGTGTCAAACCTGCATTAGCACAAAGATTATAAAACTCATCCTTGATTCCCGCGGCTGCAAAGAATTCATCACATGGAAACGTCATCGCACACGCTGGACTTGTGTCTTCCAACAACTCCAGGGGCACATGATCTTCATTATAGCTCACCCTAGCAGTCGATGGTGAAGCTGCGGCTTTAGTAACTCGATCGGAGTGTGCGGGCCTCCTCTTCTCAAGCCACCCTTTTGCCCTTCCTAACAAACTCATTTCTGAAAAAAAAATTGCAATTTGCAAAAATGAGGATTAAAACAAGATGAGTTAAGGCAAACTACTCAACTCACTTCCCTAAGGCATAAACTTGCATCAAAACTTGGAAAATAACTTTCTACACATGCATGCAAGCTCATCTCTACAGCACCAAGAACTACTAAATACTCACAAATGAGGCCACCAATCAAAAATCTAATTGGAGGGGTGGAGGAGTCACATACCAGGGAGTATTTGCTCAAAATTTCAGCTCAAATGATGGGCTGTAGAGAGAGATCGAAGAATCGCCTCCAAGAACAGCAAGAACACAAGAACAAGTGCAGAACTAGCGTTTTGGGAGAAAGAGAGAGAGAGAGAGGAAGAAGACATACCTGGAGGGGGGTCCTGTGGGCCCCAGGCGTCCTGTGGGCGCGGCCAGGGGCTGGGCCACGCCAGCTGGCCGCCTGGGCCACTGGTAGCCCCCCTGGGTGGCCCCAAGACTTTCTGGGTCACCCCCGATGTGGAAATTTTTATTTTAATTTTTCTGGAATTTTTCTGAAAACTTCACTGTTGAAATTTTTTCGAAGTTCAAAAAGCTGCGAGACTCTCTGAAAACTTGAAGTAGTGAGTAGTATTGTGAAGCTTCAAAACATAAATATTTGGTACCACAAGTAGGACAAAAACTAAAAACAAATGAAAACATAACAGGCTCAACTTTTTTATCTATATAAAACATGTTTACTAGTAAGGCTGATCAAGTCTTACCAATAAACAGGCGATATATAGAGCAAAAAGTCTCACCTCTTACGAAGTAATCACTAAACCTTTACCTTGATGGACATTGTCCCTACCATGATAGTTTTGTATTTGTGAGGCACATGTAGTGGACAATCCCATTCTCCAATCTTCACGGTCTCGATATTCTCTATAGAGTTGAGGCCATGCCTCCTGTCGATCTTCTTTGGAAAATATACCGTGTGTTCTTTATCATTCACATGGAAGGTAACCTTCCCTTTATTGCAATCAATAATAGCACCTGCGGTGTTAAGAAAAGGTCTACCAAGAATAATGGACATGCTCCCATCCTCGGGCATGTCAAGCACAACAAAATCAGTAAGAATCAAACAATTAGCAACTTCTACGGGAACATCCTCACAAATACCTATCGGGATGGCGGTTGACTTGCAGCCATCTGAAGGGAGATATCTGTAGGAATTAGCTTCTCTAAACAAAGCCTCTCGTAAAGAGAGAGAGGCATAACACTCACTCCTGCTCCAAGATCACATAAAGCAGTTTTGACATAATTATTCATTATGGAGCAAGGAATGGTGGGTATACCTGGATCACCGAGCTTCTCAGGAATCTTGCCACTGAAAGAGTAGTTAGCAAGCAGAGCAGATATTGCATCATTAGGAACTTTTCTTTTATTAGTGACAATATCTTTCATATATTTTGAATAAGGCAGTAACTTAATAGCATCAGTCAAAGGGATTTGAAGAAAAAGAGGTTTAATCCACTCACGAAACTTATTGTAATGCTCTTCTTCTTTGGATTTGATGGACTTACCTGGAAAGGGCATGGGTTTCTGTACCCATGGTTCTCTTTCCTTCCCATGTTTTCTTGCAATGAAGTCTTCTTTAGTGTACCTCTTACGTTTGTCAGGTGCTTCTTCCTCTCGGACTTCAGGCGGATCATTCTTCTCACTATCCTTACCTTCAGGTTCAGCACCGTCTTCAGTCTCAGCATCGGAGATAGATACGCTGTTAGGATCAATAGTTGGCTCTTCATCTGCAATAGGATCATTAGAATTGTCAGTCTCCTTATGTTTCTTCTTTTTCTTGGGAAAGCCAACAATTTCTTCTTCCTGCATTTGAGAATCCTGCTCGATTCTCTTCGGATGCCCCTCTGGGTAGAGAGGATCTTGAGTGCTAGTTCCTCCTCGGGTCTTAATCCCAAAAGCCTGCGAATTATCTTGTTTGGCATTGTTAGCAAGCAAATCTCTTTGCACATTAGAAATTAGGTCAAGCTGAGTTTGAACCATATGAAAATGCTTCACAAGACATTGGACATCATTAACTGTTCTATCTAAAACATCAAGCAGTCTTTTGATAGCTAGGGAATTATCATGCAATTGACTTTGTATCCTCTCATTAAAATGATTTTGTTTCATAATAAAATTATCAAACTCATCTAAACATTGATCAGGAGGCTTACCATGAGGGATGTCACTTGCGTTGAAATCTAAAAGAGAGTGTACCTCTACCATAGGAGGGTGAGTGGTAGGCTCACATAGCTTCTCAATAGGGGGTAGATTCTTCACGTCTTCGGCTTTAATACCTTTCTCTTTAATAGACTTCTTTGCTTCTCGCATATCTTCAGGGCTTAGAACAAACATGCCCCTCTTCTTTGGTGGTGGAGGTGGTTCAGGGACGGACCAATCTTCGTGGTTTTTGGCAATCCTGCCCATCAAATCTTCCGCATCGTCCGGTGTTCTTTTCCTGAAAACACAACCAGCACAACTGTCCAAATAGGACCTGGATTCATCAGTTAGACCAGCATAGAATATATCGATTAATTCATTCTTAGGGATTTCATGTCCTGGTCTAGCCCGAATCAGACCGCAGTACCTCCCCCAAGCTTTAGGGAGGGACTCATCCTGCAACTGTTTAAAGTTATAAATTCTTTGTAAAGCAGCATGTTGCATGTGAGCAGGAAAGTACTTATCAACAAAAGAGTGAGCTAAGTCTTGAGGACTCTTAATGGAACCGCAAGGAAGCGAATCATACCATGCTTTAGCACCTTCCTTCAAGGAGAAAGGAAGAAGCTTGGTGATATAAAAGTATCGTATCTTCTCATCTGTGGTAAACAGGCCACCTAACTCACCGAGTTTAGTTAGGTGTGCAATAGCATCATCATTTTCTCTGCCATAAAAGGGGTCAGCTTCAACCATAGGTATAAGTGAAAGATCAACAGAGAAATCATAATCAGGATCATCAATGCATATAGGAGATGTAGCAAATTCAGGATCAGGAATTGTTTTGTTCTTCAAAGAGTGTTTTTCAAATAGTTTCTTAATAACTTCAGAGTCAGAGCCAGAAAACTATGTCAGTTCCCTGCATAAATCTTCATCAAGCATATAGTAATCATCATCAAGGAGTCTTTCCTTGAGTTTACTCAAATCAGTATAATCATAAGTTTCACCAATAGGGTAGCGAGTAACAGGAATTTCAATTCCAGACTTTTTAGCAGCAGCAGCAATTTGTTTTTCAAGAGCATAATCAAGTGAACTAATATCATCAACAGTAGTAGAAGCATCATCAAGAGTATCGGTCATAGTAACAGATTCAGTAGGAGCATCATGTGGTGGTGGTGAGGCAAACTTACTCATAACAGAAGGTGAATCAAGCGTAGCACTAGTGCTCAGAGCAGTACCTCTTCTTGTAGTGGATAGTAAGATCGGAACCTTGGGGTCTCCTTTCTTACCCATAGTGGATGAAGTGCAGCAGGTAGGATACCTCAAGTAGACTTGTAAATATTGCTATGCTCCCCGGAAATGGCGCTAGAAAACGGTACTTGATTACCCTCAACCGTAAGGGATCGAGATAGTCTTCGCGGGTAAGAATAACCCAATTTATTGATTCGACACACGGGGAGCCAAAGAGTATTTATAAGCTTTGACAGTTGAGTTGTCAATTCAACCGCACCTGAAATATACTTACTTGCAACAAAGATAAATGGTAACAGTGATATGATAGTGATAATAGCAATAGTAAAAGTAAACAGCAAAAGTAAATAGTAAAGGTAAATGGCAAAGGTAGCAACTAGTGACAAGCAGGGTTTAAAACACTGTAGGCTAGGGAGACGGATGGTTGGGTGCTCCATGGATGAGATATATCATGATTCTAACTTGGGGCACGGCACACGGAAAAGTAATGATCATCTAGGCAAATATCAAACATTAGGCATGTATCCCGTAGGTAGTTGTACGTGCTTGCAATAAGAACTTGCACAACATCTTTTGTCCTACCATCCCGCTACGAACGGGGCCAAAAGGAACTTATGGAGATTAAGGTGCTCCTGTCAAAGAGCACCGGAACAAAGCAATGAACTCAATGGATACATGTAATCCTCAAACTACGGACCATCCCCTTTGGTGTCCCAAGCTGTCACTTTTGGGATCGCCGGTTCCGAACCGTAATAGGTGCAAACAACTCATAGATAGGATCACAAACACAAATATATTCATGCAAACACATATGGTTCAGATCTGAAATCATGGCACTCGGGCCCTAAGTGTCAAGCATTAAGAATAACAAGTTGAAGCAAAGATGATAAACACCATAGTAGATGATAGGCAACATGTCCCCAACGATCTGACAAACTATTACATGATCTAACTCATCCAATCCCTACCATCCCCATCGCCTACAGCAGGGGAATTACTCATACATGGAGGGAGAAGTCATGGAGGGATGATGGAGTGGTGATGATGATGACGATGGCGACGATCTCCCCTCTCCGGAGGCCAATTCAGCCTCCAGATTAGCCCTCCCGAGGAAGAACAGAGGGTGGCGGCGGCTCCGCGACGGAAAACTGCGAAAAGAACTTCTGATCTGGGGTTTCCGTGTCGCGAGTAAAAATACGAGGCAAAGTAGGGCACCAGGGGGTGTGGGCCCCACCCAGGCGACCCCCCGGCGCGGCCCGGGGGGGGGGGGGGCGCCCACAGGGCGCCTGGGCACCCCCTGGGCCCCCTCTGGCCCCTCTTCTGGCTCATGGTTCCTTCGGGTGCGTGGATTTTCTGTGATTTTTCGTGGATTTTTCTGAGATATTTAAAAATCCGTTTTCCTGCACACAATAAAACCATACAGGCAGCTCTGGTGAAAACAGCGTCAGTCCGGGTTAGTTTAGTTCAAATCATGCAAGAATGAGGTCAAAACAATATCAAAAGTGTTTGGAAAAGTAGATACGTTTGAGACGTATCAGCAGCTCTTGCGTTATCTGTCTACTTGAGAAGCAGCTCCTGAATATGAGGGTCCTGCACCCAGCCTCCATCGTCGTCTGCTCCGGCATCTTCATCTAGATCATGATCATGCCCTTCGTCTTGATCTTCCTCATCATCATGTCCGGCATCTTCTACATGATTACTGTGTACAGCATCACCATAGTGATCATGTCCTGGAGATTCTTCATCTTCTCGCCCGCCCTCGCCGCGGTGGTTGTCTTGCTGCCCTTCATCATTTCTTGCCCGGCCATGGACGACTTCATAGTCATCTTCATCACCTTGCCACCGATAGCCATCCATGAAACCACGCAAGAGCAGGTGGTCCCGCACCTGCCCGGAATCCGGGTGCGCAATAAGGCTCTTCAGCTTGCATCTTCGACACGGATATCTTATCTCCGTCTCGTTCTTTTGAAGCATCTCGGCCTTCGCGGAGCTCAAAAACCTATTCACGATGCCTTCGGTCATCGTGCGGACCATGGTCGCCTGCGGGGTAGAGCAAAACGATATTTTAGAACCAAGAAAAAATTTGGCATGACTTTCCCTAAAAATAGGACCAAAAAGAATGCACATTGCCAAAATTCTCGCCGAAACGGAACTGAATCAACATTTCGGCAAAATATTGGCAACTATCGCATTTCAAATACCGGTACCTGCAAACACAAACATATATGGGACACCACAAACATACATAGATCTAGCTAGGCCATAAAAAGTGCATGTGCACGGTTGTTGGAGCTCGAGGGAGAAAAAATGATCTACAACATATAGATAGCTTTCCCCCCTTACTTACCTATCAAAAAAAGGTAATTTAACAACTTAATTTTGATTAATCTATGGTGCAAATGAGGTGAGGAGGAGGAGGCAGCCGACACAAGCTTGGAGGAGGAGGTGGAGAAAATGAAGTGGGGAAAGTGAGTGTGTAGATGTGGCTGTCCAAAATATCTAGCTGGTCCCACTTTACTAATGGCGCACCACTCATCAATGCGCCATTAGTAACCAGTGTTACTAATGGCGCATTAGTGAGAGGTGCGCCATTAGTAGTTTTGCAAAAAAAAAGTACTCGTGCACTGAGTTGGAGGTGCGCCATTACTAGTTAAACTAGTAATGGCGCACTGTGCCACCGTGCGCCATTAGTATGTCTGTAAAAATAAAAAATAAAAAGTTGTTACTAATGGCGCACCGAATGTCTGGTGCGCCATTAGTATTTGGACACTAATGGCGCACCAACACATGGTGCGCCATTAGTATATACTAATGGCGCACCACATGTCTGGTGCGCCATTAGTGGCCATATCATCTATAGCCCTTTTCCTAGTAGTGTACAAAAACAGACTATGCATCAGAATAGGATCAAACAATAACAGTAGCAAAATCTAATGCAAGTATAAGGAAGAATGGAATGGGCGATATCGGGATGATCAAAGGGGGGGGGGCTTGCCTGGAAGCTCTGCTGAAACGGAAGGAATGTCGTCGTCGACACAGGGGCATCAGCAGCGGTCTCGGGGTCTACCAGAGAAGAAGAGGACCAGTGAGTCCCTGATCTTGGTCGTACACATTTGCGTGCATGATTAGTGTACGGACAAATCAGGGGCGTCACAAGTTGGTATCAGAGCAAAACTCTAAAAGTAAAATAAGTCATACAAGCTTCATATTACAAGCCAGGGGCCTCGAGGGCTCGAATACAAGTGCTCGATCATAGACGAGTCAGCGGAAGCAACAAATATCAGAGTACAAACATAAAGGTAAACAAGGTGCCAGAAGATGGCTAGCACAAACTGGGATACGGATCGAAAGAGGAGCAGGCCTCATGCCTGGGATCCTCCTAAACTACTCCTGGTCGTCATCGGCAGACTGCACGTAGTAGTAGGTGCCTCCGGTATAGTAGGGGTCGTCGTAGGTGGCATCTGGCTCCTGGGCTCCACCATCTGGTTGCATCATCCGAGAAGAAGGAACAAAAGAGGGAAAAGGGGGGAGCAAAGCAACCGTGAGTACTCATCCAAAGTACTCGCAAGCAAGGATCTATACTACATATGCAATGGTAACAATGATATGGGTAGTATCGGTGGACTGAACTGCAGCAAGCCAGAATAAGAGGGGGATAGCTAATCCAAACGAAGACTACGCTTCTGGCAGCCTTCATCTTGCAGCAGTAGAAGAGAATAGATGGTAAGTTCACCAAGTAACATCGAATAGCATAATCCTACTCGGCGATCCTCCCGCACATCACCCTGTGAGAGAGCCACCACCGAGTTATATCTGGAACTCATCTGGGTGTGTTTTATCAAGTATCCGGTTCTAGTTGTCATGAGGTCGGAATTCAACTCCGGGTCATCCTTTTACCGAGGGACACGACTATTAGAATAGATTAACTTCCCTGCAGGGGTGCACCACATAACCCAGCACGCTTGATCCCATTTGGCCAGACACACTTTCCTGGGTCATGCCCGGCCTCGGAAGATCAACACGCCGTAGCCCTACCTAAGCACAACAGAGAGGTCAGCACGCCGGTCTAAACCCTAAGCGCACGGGGGTCTGGGCCCATCGCCCAATGCACACCTGCACGTTGCGAGGGCGGCCGGTAAGCAGACCTAGCCTCTCCTAATACCAGAGTAGGCTTTCCAGTCCAATCCGGCGCGCGCCGCTAAGTCGCTGACATCAAGAAGGCTTCGGCTGATACCATGACATCGAGTGCCCATAACTGTTCCCACGCAGCTGGTTAATGCGTATAGGCCAACGCCCAGACTCAGATCAAATATCCAAACTTGTTAAGTGTGTTATTATGAAATAACCACGGACAACGACCAGGGCCTGGCCACCTCTCGATTGGGTGTCTCAACCTGCCCTGTCAATCCACCACAAAGATCCACACAGAGGGCCGTCGGGAAAGTATGTCCTTTCAGCCCCCAATCCGTGAATCAACCGCGGGTACTCAACGAGTCGTCCCGACTTTAGTCACAACATGTATCATGTATAAGTGTAGTATATACCCGTGATCACACCCAATTGATCACGGCCTGATAGAATAGCAGGGCAGACGGACAAGGGTGTAGGGCCACTGATAGAATACTAGCATCCTATACTAAGCATTTAGGATTGCAGGTAAAGGTGTCAACAGTTGTAGCAACAATGACAGGCTATGCAGCAAAATAGGAGTATCGAAAGCAGTAACATGCTACACTACTCAATGCAAGCAGTAGAAAGAAGAATATGCGATATCAGGTTGATCAAGGGGAGGGCTTGCCTGGAAGCTCGGCAGCAAAGGTGGGGTCGTCAACACCGTAGTCGATCGAGGCAGCAGCAGCGTCGGTCTCGTAGTCTACCAGAGAGAAGAGGGGGAAGAAACAGTGAATACAATGCAAACATATGCATGACGATGCATGACATGACATGTAACGGTGCTAGGTGTGCCCTAACGCAGTACCGGGTGATACTGGCGAAGGGGGGAAACATCCGGGAAAGTATTCCCGGTGTTTCGCGTTTTCGGGTGGATGAAACGGAGAGGGAAAGTTGCAGGTTCGGTATGCTAGAGACATGTGGTTGACGAACGGTCTGCGTATTTGGATGCGTCTCGAAATTCTAAGCAACTTTCATATATAAAGTATTTTCATCCGAGTTACGAATTATTTTATATTAATTTTTTAAAGTTTTAAAACATTTTCTAATTTATTAATTATTAAATAAATCAACATTATCCAGAATAGTGTATGTTGACGTCATCATGACGTCAGCAGTCAACAGGGGTGTTGATTGGTCAAACTGACTCGTGGGTCCCGCGTGTCATACTATGTTTAGTTTAATTAGGATTTAGCTAATATAATTACCGTTTTAGTTTAAACTAACTATTTAATTAGATTAATTAAACATGATTAATTAACTTAATTAATTCACTAATTAATTAATTAATTAATTAATTATTAATTTTATTATTTCTTTTTTTTTCTTTTTTTTACGTTCTGGGGGCAGGCCCCCTGCCATAGGCCCATGGGGGGCCTGGCGGGTCGGGCGGTTAGCGGGCGCTGGGCGTGCTGGCGCAGCCCAGCACCGCGCTGCGAGATGCCGGCAGGCGAGCGGCCAGGGGCCGCGCGGGGCCGGCGAGGCAAGCCGCGGAGGGGCGGCGGCGAGCCCAGCGGGGGCAGCCCGACGCCGACGGAGGATGGCCGCGGGCGACGGAGTGGCCATCAGTGGCCGCGCGGCGAAGGGAAAGCGGAGCACAGCGGCGGCGTGATGGCTGGAGCGCGGGGAGGCCAGAGCGGCAGCAGAGCAGCGGGGCACGATCGATGCGCGTGTGCGGTGGAGCAGGGCGACGAGCCGGGATGCGTGCGACGGTGCAGCAACGGAGCGGCGTCGGGCCGAGGGCGCGGACGACAACAACATCGTGACGCAGCAGCAGAGGGGGGCGGAGCGAAGGCAGCATAGCGCTGCCGAGCGGGCGCCGCGGCGAGCTAGCGCGTATGACCGAAGGAGAAAGGGGAGAGGGGAAGAGGAGGCCGAGGAGGCCGAGGCCTCACCGGGGGCCGTAGGGGTCGTGGAAGAGGGGCGCGAGGTGGAGATCGGAGACGTGCACCGAAGGGGAGGCAGTCCGGCGGGGAGGTCTGGCGAAGGCTCTCCGGGACGTCGGCGTCGGGAGTGGTGGGGCGATGGCGCGCGACGGGTCGAGGCGTCGGTTGCCCCGATCCAGATCCACTCGGGGCGGGGCCGGCCGCCGAAGGACGGAGGGAGGAGTCGCTGGGCGGAGGCGATGGCTCCACGGCTCGCCGGAGCGAGGGGAGACGGCGACGTTGCGACAAGAGGTCGGGGGCGGAGCCGGGCCCCGATCCAGATCGGATCGGGGGAGAGGGTGGCGACGTGAGGGGGGGAGTTGGTGCGTGGGGGGTTAGGGTATGACCGGGATTGGGGCAACGGGGCCATATAGGCCAGAGGGTTGGGGTGGGCCGGCCAGCTGGGTGTCCAGCTAGGCCAAACGACCCAGGGAAGGGAGATTGGCCTTTTGCTTGCTTTGTTTTCACCTTTTTATTATTCTTTTCTATCTCGGTTAATTTTTTGGGCACCAAATGAGTTTTGTAAAATATGAGAGCTGACCCACAAATCACAGCATAATATATCCTACCACCAAAAACTAATTTGGGGTAAGTATCTTTTCATATTTCTTTGGTATTAATAAAAAGATTATTAAATAATGTTTTCAGCCACTGTTTGAGGTTGTTTAAGTCACTTAAAAAATTTCACTAATGTTGTTTACAATTTTACCATAGCCTCTGATTTATCTACTAGTTATTGAACATTTTAGTTTTAATATTTGAAAACTTTTATTGTTTGCTTGATTTTGAATTTTGAATTATAATCGGTTTCGAACTAACACGAGATTAATAACAGTAATCTTGGTGACGTGGCATCGTTAACATAGGTTTATTGTAGCTTAATTATCCGGGCATCACACAAAGTGTGAAGCATCGTCGCTCTTATGACATGGGATAAAACGAGCCATTTTGCTGAACCTATCAACCACCACAAAATGGAATCACTCCCTCTCTTAGTGCGCGGTAAACCAAGAACAAAGTTCATAGAAATATCTTTCCAAGGTGTACTAGGACTTGATAAAGAATTATAAAGACCATTAGGTTTAAGCGTGACTTACCTTTGCGGAAAATTTCACAACGCATCACCTAGTGCTCGACATCACGCCTCATCCTCAGCCAAAAGAAATGGTCAAATAGTGCACTCTCAGTCTTTTTTCCTCCAAAATGTCCCATGAGGCCACCAGCGTAAGCCTTCTACAAAAGCAACAAACGAGCAGAACAATCTGGGATGCACAATTTGCTAGCTCCAAACTAGAATCCGTCATGCAAGTGAAAAATTTCCCATCACATTCCCTCACTACACTTTCAGTGTGGTTCATAAAAATATGGCTCATTGACATACAATTATTTGATGTGTTGTGTCCCCATTAATATGGCGTCTAGACAAAGCATCGGCAACAATATTATCCTTTCCTTTCTTGTACTTAACAATATAAGGAAAATATTACATGAATTAACTCCATTTTGCATGCCGATAGTTCAGGTTTAGTTGGCCCTAAGGTGCTTCAGAGTTTCATGGTCGGAATGTATAACAAATTCCTTACGCCAGAAATATTGTAGCCATGTTTCCACAGATCTCACAAGTGCATATAATTCTTTGTCATAAACAAATTATTTTATTGTTGGACCACTTAGCTTCTAACTGAAATATGCAATAGGCCAACCTTCTTGCATTAGTAGTCCTCGAATACCAACACCACTTGCTTCCGACTAAAACAAAGCCATCCTAGCCTAGGACCCTGTAAGTGGTTTCAAACATCCATGTTCGTGACTTAGTGTCGGTAGGTCCTCTCTGTGTATCTTTTCATGTGTAGAAAAATGGTGAGGCTAAAGTAGGGTATAGCTCGAAGATAAAGACATTTTTCTTGGGGTTAGATTTTTCCAGGTTGGTATTTACGGAAACCGAACAGTCACCTGATCCACTGTCCACTACCGATAATTGCTGATTCCGCATGAAAATATTCAAACCAATTTGAATTTAAATGTATAAAGGAGTCATACAAGATGCTTATGCCAGTTTTAATGGATTGCAAGTCTTGGACCTTTGGTAGCTATGCTTTTCTTTACCTCCATCAGGTCGCTGGGTCAAATAGATCCTACCCATGTCATTTTTCTTTTTGCTATGTAGGAGAAATGTCAATGCAAGGCAGAAATGATTCAAACCCGAGCTTTTGGGGTGAACGCTCAGCGGATGGACCACTACGATAGGGGTATTAGGAAAAAAGTTTCTTCCGTCCTCTCCGAAAGAAAATTGTATCAAAAAAACATCGTTGGATTTAGCGGAGAGGAGCGACAGGATAAGGAAAGAATGGTGGTCGGTCGATTATGCAGGCATGGAAAATTCATCATATGTCGATCAATCATACATACGGTTGATGGAACCATTTTCAGGATCTCTCCATGTTTATACGCTCTAGGTTGTCTTCTCTTCACTTGCGACCAAAACAAGGCCGTCCTAGGCTAGGACCTTCGAAGTGGTTTTAAATAGCCAAGACAATGAGTCAGCGTCAGTAGGTCCTATCTGTGTATCTTGTCATGTGCAACTCCATCATGCGGCTAGAGTTGATGATTGCTAGAAGACAGAGATACTTGTCTTTTTTTAAGGGCCTACGGAAACAAAATGGTTACCTACTCTACCGTCCACACCCTAGAATTTCTGATTCCGCCCGAAAATATTCAAATCAATTTGCATTTAAATGTATAACGAAGTTGAACAATATGCTTATGCTAGTGTTAACACTTTACAAACCTTGGACCATTGGTAACTATGCTTTTCTTGACCTCCGTGTGGTCGCCGGATGGAATCGCTCCTACCGCTCATTTTTTCTCTCTGATATGTCGGCGAGAAGTAAATGTGTGTCAGAAAGGATTCAAACCCAACCTTTTGGGTGTTCACGCACACTAAGATAAAGGACAACTACGAAACTGACTAGTAGCAAAAAAGGTTCTCACATCATCTCAGAAAGAAATATTTATTGAAAGAAATATCATTCGAGTGGGTGAAAAAAATACATCATTGGAGTGGGCGGAAAGGAGTGACCGGACAAGGACAGAATGGTGGTCGATCGATCATACGTACGATTGACAGAACCATTTTCAGAATCTCTCCATGGTTTTATGCTCAGTGCTGTCTTCTCATCGCTTGCAACCAAAACAAAGCCGTCCTAGCATCAGTAGGTCCTATCCGTGGATATGGTCTTGTGCAGCTCAATCATGTGGCTAAAGCAGGGGCTATCTAGAAGACAGAGATACTTGTCTTGGGGTCAATTTTTTCCGTTGGTATTTGCTTTATAGCTACTTGCTTTTGTATTTGTATACGCACACGTCTGAGCCATTTATTCCAGATGTGCTCCGCGGCTAGTCTGCTAGCCGGATGTGCTTTGCTCAGATGACCTGTGGGCGTCTTTGACGCTTGTCCAAAGAGCTTACTGTCGAGTACTGTTCAGCTGATTAATCTGGGAAGAACAATGGATCGAGCCATGATATAAGAGAACTCAAGGAACTTTTCATGGACCACGTACGTTCAATCCTGGAATTAACTTGATGATGTATGGATCGAATATCACCTACGCCCACCCTCGAACAATTACCCGGTAGAATTCTCTAGTTCACATGAAGTACAGAGCATCCCAAACATAATAGAATTACATTTGGATTCCGAGACCACCGAACGACTACCACCACCACCAGAACAAGCCGTCGACACCGAGTTGTCGCCACTCCCGTACCGGAGTTTGTTTGATGTTGTCCATGATAACCGAGAATTATTCATGCACATGCCCCTAAGGACCAACATCCTAAAGCCGCATTCGTCATCGTTGAACCCTTCCGTAGATGTGAAGCATCTGACACATAGTCTTCCCACATGACGAGAAACCCTAACCTCTCCGTTGACTGCATCCAGTTGGACGAATTCGAGGAGGAACGAAGCTCGGAAGACAAACTCGAAGAAGAAATGCCGCCATTCGCCCGAGCACCACACCTAAGAGGACTATAAAATCCTAAATAAACTACTTACCGGAGCGGAGGCACCGGGATTCCCCTCTCCCCCACCGGCCACTGGAGTAGCACGCAGAAGGGAAGGTAAATCCATGGGCTCGCCGCTGAAGCTTGGAGGTGAGAGTTTCACCTAAACCCCAAGGGTTAGGGGAGAAAAATGGGAGGAAGTGAGATTCCTTAGAAAAAGTGTAACCTACCTAGCTATTTCCTAATTAATTAACTCAATCAAACAACAAGGCTTTTTTGGGAAAACTTTTGATATAATGATCAAACATCATGGCAGAACAAAGAACACCATCAGTAACAAAATTAACATCCAGGTCTATACACCACCTAGTGACGAGTACTCCATCATCTCCCACCCCTCACTGGAGCCGGGGAAACAATATTGTAGTGACCAGTTGTGAAGTCGCAGTGTTAAGGTCATAAGGACCAGTGCACCAGAACAAAGATATTGCTGATGAAGAGAAGCGTATATCGGAAGAACAATTGTCACATAATTAATTAATTCAACCTAAGGGCGGTACAAAGAACACCATAAGTAATAAAAATATACCAAGGCTATATGCGACCTAGCGAGGTCTACAATCAGTAGAGTGAGGCAAAGCCGCCTCGCCATCATCTCCCATTCCTCACTAGAGCCAGGCAAACATTACTGTAGTAAACAGTTTCTGAATTCGTGATGTTAAGGTCCCAAAGGACAAGTGCACTAAAACAACAATTGTTCCCAATGAAGTGAAGTGTCTATCAGAAGGATCCAATCTATATATACACAAACAAAGAGGAAGAAAATACCAATTCTTACAAATAAACTAAAGACAAACACCAACCGAATCCCATAATATCCGCTGGGGACATACCTCCACATGATCTCCAACAATGTTATCCTCCAATGTGAGACGCACCGCCGGAATGGGGGCTAGCCGAGGAAAAGCTTATTTCATCTTCAAGAACCCGCAACCGCCTCACCTTCCTGAGTAGGGCACAAAGCCTAAACAAACTAAAAAAACACCTACGACGAAGCAGGAGCCCTCCCATCCCCAAAGCTTGAAGTTTACGTTCTTTTGATTTCTAAGCATCTTAAAAATGACAACTCCTATAATTCGGTCGCATCATAAAAAATTATTGTTCGTATTGACTTGGAAGCATTATAAAATTGTGGCTCATATTATAAAAAAAAATTGGGTAGCGGAATAAATCTCCCTACACGGCCAATCATAAATAAAATATCGGAACTACTTTTACAATGGTGAAAACTGTATTGTGCACCCATGTAGCTACAGCACTTATCTAGATCATCCATTTTTGTGTCAAAAATCCTACGTACAAACTTATCTTTTTTGTTTCTCCCAAATAAGAAAATATTTAAACTTGAAAATTTGCATGTCAATATCACCAAAGTACTACCATGTGCAGAATATTTTTCAAACGGTTTTCGGCAGGGCCAAAATATATAAAATGATAAAGTTCACGTGAAATCTATAATTTGACTAATTTTTGGTGCATCAGTAAAATCAGAAACATTTTATTAACAGTTCGGTACTTTTGTGGCTTCGTCGTGCAAGTTTCGAGGCCAAATAATTCTCTTGTTTGGAAGAAAAAATAGAGGAATTTCTTCGTAAACACAACACAGATGCAAAGCTGGAAGGCCGAGATAGAAGGTGTAGGTAGAATAGAAAATCAACATTCCGTACATTAAAATAATCCCCTAAAGATTCATGAAGGGTTCCACAGTGGGTCATCTGTTCATATTTCTTGTTAACCCTTATTAAATGCTTTGATACTACATTTCCCATTGCATTGTATGTCAAACTATTTCGTTTGCACAACACATGGCTGTTGGCGAAAATTGCAGATGATTTAGTGTTGACGGCTCATATCGATGGGGAAGCGTCTTAAATTGATGGCGTGTATCAACTTGGAAGTATGTTAATGTTGACAACCCATTGATTTGGTAGCATGTCAAAATCGATGGCTCCTTTTATTTGTAAGCATCAAAAAGTTCGTGCTCAGTCGATTTGTATGCATCTTAAAATTGACAACTCATATCAATTTCGTAGCATCTAAAAATTGACTGTTCATAATGATTTGGAAATAATTTAAAATTGACTATTCATATCAATTTTAAAGCATCTTAAACCTAAGAACTCATATTTATTTTGGGAGCTCTTAAATCTCCATACACGACCAATCATCAATAAACTATCACGGTTACTTTTACATTGGGGAAATTTGTGGCTGTGTAACCATGTAGCTACACTTCTTATCTAGACTGCATTGGATTTGTAAGTACCAATTTTTTTGCATATAAACTTCTCCTTTTTGTTTGTCCCAGATAAGAATACATGTAAACTTGAAACTTTGCGAACCAGCATCACACAACTACTACCATGTGAAAAATATTAGTTGGACCTTTTCGTGAAGTATAAATATATAAATTGATATAACTCACTTGAAATTTCTGATGCATCAAAATATTCGGAAACATTTTATTGACAGATTGGTAATTTTGTGGCTTTGACCTGCAAAGATTCAGGGTCAAATATTCTATGGCTTTGAAGAACTACAAATAAGGTATTTCCATGTAGTGACATCACCGATTATGATGCAAAGCTTGATGACGTAGATCGAAGTTGCAGCTAGATGATGAAATAGATATTCCACAACCCGTACGTTCAAACTATCCACTGTAGATTCATGTAGACCACAGTGGGTTGTCTGTTTATTTTGTTTCTTAACCTACCTTATATGTTTAGAGACTACAATATCCAATGCATTGTATTTTAACCAATTTCATTTCCGCAACACTCCTCCTGAAACAATTATAGTTGTTTGTGAAAACTGCTGATGATGTAGTGTTTACATGCTATGTTGCATGAATATATCACTAATCATGTGTATCTAGCTGGATACAGACTTGAAGCGGCCAAATACATATCCCGTATATATCCCTTAATTTCTTGATATAAAATAAAAATAAATTGATACACCTGGGTGACGGTGTCCTGCATTAGGGGGTATTAACCTAGTCGGCCCATCATCGTCATGTTGGGCCGATGGGCCCTCATTCGTGCTCAAGCTGGACTCCAGAAGCCGTACACATGAGGCGTGATCAGAATTACCTCTATCGAAGAACTGATGTATTTTCCAAGATCTCTCCTGCCGCCCTTCTCCTAAGATACCGAACTTATGACCCTAGATACCCTGCCTGGCATGTATATAAGCCGCATGGTTTAGCCCGTAGTTGATAGATGGGACATCAACGCAATATCATTCACTTAGCCCTAGAATTAGACCACATATTACGATCTCAAGGTAGATCAACCATGTACTTGATACATATCCATTAAAATAAACAAGAGCAGGAAGTAGGGTTTTACCTCCATTAAGAGGGACCGGACCTGGGTAAAATATCATCTCTCTGTTCTTGTTACCATCCCCCTACCCCGAGGTCTGTCGGTTTTGACACCGACACTAGTGCTTTCATTGAGAGTTTCGATGTGCGATCACCAAAAGGACCGATGGCTCATCGGCAATTCAACTGCGCCGATGGCCATGGGAGCGTTTACGCCCCTGGACAGCTTTTTCTCTTCAGTGGCATGGTCTTTCGCGACGACTCAACAGGCCATCTGGCCTCTGTCAAAAACTAGGCCCCGGGTCGGATTGTGACCTTCGGTGGCCTCGAGTACACCGCGTATTCCCACGATGAACTCGTCCTGGCGGGATGGGCACCCAGCCGAATTGAGAGATCGTCCGCCTCTGGAGGCTCGACTACGGAACCCATCTCCATCGCGGCATCACCAGAGAACCCCGACATAATCACTCTGGCCAGTCCCCTTCTGATCTCCAGTCCGGACGTAGATAAGGCTCCCACCTCTGAAATTATGTCAGGGTTAGAATTGACCTCGACGCAGAATCCGGAATCACCCCTCGATCTCGTTCGGGCTGAAGACGCGTCAAGCGTAGCACTAGTGCTCAGAGCAGTACCTCTTCTTGTAGTGGATAGTAAGATCGGAACCTTGGGGTCTCCTTTCTTACCCATAGTGGATGAAGTGCAGCAGGTAGGATACCTCAAGTAGACTTGTAAATATTGCTATGCTCCCCGGAAATGGCGCTAGAAAACGGTACTTGATTACCCTCAACCGTAAGGGATCGAGATAGTCTTCGCGGGTAAGAATAACCCAATTTATTGATTCGACACACGGGGAGCCAAAGAGTATTTATAAGCTTTGACAGTTGAGTTGTCAATTCAACCGCACCTGAAATATACTTACTTGCAACAAAGATAAATGGTAACAGTGATATTATAGTGATAATAGCAATAGTAAAAGTAAACAGCAAAAGTAAATAGTAAAGGTAAATGGCAAAGGTAGCAACTAGTGACAAGCAGGGTTTAAAACACTGTAGGCTAGGGAGACGGATGGTTGGGTGCTCCATGGATGAGATATATCATGATTCTAACTTGGGGCACGGCACACGGAAAAGTAATGATCATCTAGGCAAATATCAAACATTAGGCATGTATCCCGTAGGTAGTTGTACGTGCTTGCAATAAGAACTTGCACAACATCTTTTGTCCTACCATCCCGCTACGAACGGGGCCAAAAGGAACTTATGGAGATTAAGGTGCTCCTGTCAAAGAGCACCGGAACAAAGCAATGAACTCAATGGATACATGTAATCCTCAAACTACGGACCATCCCCTTTGGTGTCCCAAGCTGTCACTTTTGGGATCGCCGGTTCCGAACCGTAATAGGTGCAAACAACTCATAGATAGGATCACAAACACAAATATATTCATGCAAACACATATGGTTCAGATCTGAAATCATGGCACTCGGGCCCTAAGTGTCAAGCATTAAGAATAACAAGTTGAAGCAAAGATGATAAACACCATAGTAGATGATAGGCAACATGTCCCCAACGATCTGACAAACTATTACATGATCTAACTCATCCAATCCCTACCATCCCCATCGCCTACAGCAGGGGAATTACTCATACATGGAGGGAGAAGTCATGGAGGGATGATGGAGTGGTGATGATGATGACGATGGCGACGATCTCCCCTCTCCGGAGGCCAATTCAGCCTCCAGATTAGCCCTCCCGAGGAAGAACAGAGGGTGGCGGCGGCTCCGCGACGGAAAACTGCGAAAAGAACTTCTGATCTGGGGTTTCCGTGTCGCGAGTAAAAATACGAGGCAAAGTAGGGCACCAGGGGGTGTGGGCCCCACCCAGGCGACCCCCCGGCGCGGCCCGGGGGGGGGGGGGCGCCCACAGGGCGCCTGGGCACCCCCTGGGCCCCCTCTGGCCCCTCTTCTGGCTCATGGTTCCTTCGGGTTCGTGGATTTTCTGTGATTTTTCGTGGATTTTTCTGAGATATTTAAAAATCCGTTTTCCTGCACACAATAAAACCATACAGGCAGCTCTGGTGAAAACAGCGTCAGTCCGGGTTAGTTTAGTTCAAATCATGCAAGAATGAGGTCAAAACAATATCAAAAGTGTTTGGAAAAGTAGATACGTTTGAGACGTATCAGCAGCTCTTGCGTTATCTGTCTACTTGAGAAGCAGCTCCTGAATATGAGGGTCCTGCACCCAGCCTCCATCGTCGTCTGCTCCGGCATCTTCATCTAGATCATGATCATGCCCTTCGTCTTGATCTTCCTCATCATCATGTCCGGCATCTTCTACATGATTACTGTGTACAGCATCACCATAGTGATCATGTCCTGGAGATTCTTCATCTTCTCGCCCGCCCTCGCCGCGGTGGTTGTCTTGCTGCCCTTCATCATTTCTTGCCCGGCCATGGACGACTTCATAGTCATCTTCATCACCTTGCCACCGATAGCCATCCATGAAACCACGCAAGAGCAGGTGGTCCCGCACCTGCCCGGAATCCGGGTGCGCAATAAGGCTCTTCAGCTTGCATCTTCGACACGGATATCTTATCTCCGTCTCGTTCTTTTGAAGCATCTCGGCCTTCGCGGAGCTCAAAAACCTATTCACGATGCCTTCGGTCATCGTGCGGACCATGGTCGCCTGCGGGGTAGAGCAAAACGATATTTTAGAACCAAGAAAAAATTTGGCATGACTTTCCCTAAAAATAGGACCAAAAAGAATGCACATTGCCAAAATTCTCGCCGAAACGGAACTGAATCAACATTTCGGCAAAATATTGGCAACTATCGCATTTCAAATACCGGTACCTGCAAACACAAACATATATGGGACACCACAAACATACATAGATCTAGCTAGGCCATAAAAAGTGCATGTGCACGGTTGTTGGAGCTCGAGGGAGAAAAAATGATCTACAACATATAGATAGCTTTCCCCCCTTACTTACCTATCAAAAAAAGGTAATTTAACAACTTAATTTTGATTAATCTATGGTGCAAATGAGGTGAGGAGGAGGAGGCAGCCGACACAAGCTTGGAGGAGGAGGTGGAGAAAATGAAGTGGGGAAAGTGAGTGTGTAGATGTGGTTGTCCAAAATATCTAGCTGGTCCCACTTTACTAATGGCGCACCACTCATCAATGCGCCATTAGTAACCAGTGTTACTAATGGCGCATTAGTGAGAGGTGCGCCATTAGTAGTTTTGCAAAAAAAAAGTACTCGTGCACTGAGTTGGAGGTGCGCCATTACTAGTTAAACTAGTAATGGCGCACTGTGCCACCGTGCGCCATTAGTATGTCTGTAAAAATAAAAAATAAAAAGTTGTTACTAATGGCGCACCGAATGTCTGGTGCGCCATTAGTATTTGGACACTAATGGCGCACCAACACATGGTGCGCCATTAGTATATACTAATGGCGCACCACATGTCTGGTGCGCCATTAGTGGCCATATCATCTATAGCCCTTTTCCTAGTAGTGTACAAAAACAGACTATGCATCAGAATAGGATCAAACAATAACAGTAGCAAAATCTAATGCAAGTATAAGGAAGAATGGAATGGGCGATATCGGGATGATCAAAGGGGGGGGGGGCTTGCCTGGAAGCTCTGCTGAAACGGAAGGAATGTCGTCGTCGACGCAGGGGCATCAGCAGCGGTCTCGGGGTCTACCAGAGAAGAAGAGGACCAGTGAGTCCCTGATCTTGGTCGTACACATTTGCGTGCATGATTAGTGTACGGACAAATCAGGGGCGTCACAAGTTGGTATCAGAGCAAAACTCTAAAAGTAAAATAAGTCATACAAGCTTCATATTACAAGCCAGGGGCCTCGAGGGCTCGAATACAAGTGCTCGATCATAGACGAGTCAGCGGAAGCAACAAATATCAGAGTACAAACATAAAGGTAAACAAGGTGCCAGAAGATGGCTAGCACAAACTGGGATACGGATCGAAAGAGGAGCAGGCCTCATGCCTGGGATCCTCCTAAACTACTCCTGGTCGTCATCGGCAGACTGCACGTAGTAGTAGGTGCCTCCAGTATAGTAGGGGTCGTCGTAGGTGGCATCTGGCTCCTGGGCTCCACCATCTGGTTGCATCATCCGAGAAGAAGGAACAAAAGAGGGAAAAGGGGGGAGCAAAGCAACCGTGAGTACTCATCCAAAGTACTCGCAAGCAAGGATCTATACTACATATGCAATGGTAACAATGATATGGGTAGTATCGGTGGACTGAACTGCAGCAAGCCAGAATAAGAGGGGGATAGCTAATCCAAACGAAGACTACGCTTCTGGCAGCCTTCATCTTGCAGCAGTAGAAGAGAATAGATGGTAAGTTCACCAAGTAACATCGAATAGCATAATCCTACTCGGCGATCCTCCCGCACATCACCCTGTGAGAGAGCCACCACCGAGTTATATCTGGAACTCATCTGGGTGTGTTTTATCAAGTATCCGGTTCTAGTTGTCATGAGGTCGGAATTCAACTCCGGGTCATCCTTTTACCGAGGGACACGACTATTAGAATAGATTAACTTCCCTGCAGGGGTGCACCACATAACCCAGCACGCTTGATCCCATTTGGCCAGACACACTTTCCTGGGTCATGCCCGGCCTCGGAAGATCAACACGCCGCAGCCCTACCTAAGCACAACAGAGAGGTCAGCACGCCGGTCTAAACCCTAAGCGCACGGGGGTCTGGGCCCATCGCCCAATGCACACCTGCACGTTGCGAGGGCGGCCGGTAAGCAGACCTAGCCTCTCCTAATACCAGAGTAGGCTTTCCAGTCCAATCCGGCGCGCGCCGCTAAGTCGCTGACATCAAGAAGGCTTCGGCTGATACCATGACATCGAGTGCCCATAACTGTTCCCACGCAGCTGGTTAATGCGTATAGGCCAACGCCCAGACTCAGATCAAATATCCAAACTTGTTAAGTGTGTTATTATGAAATAACCACGGACAACGACCAGGGCCTGGCCACCTCTCGATTGGGTGTCTCAACCTGCCCTGTCAATCCACCACAAAGATCCACACAGAGGGCCGTCGGGAAAGTATGTCCTTTCAGCCCCCAATCCGTGAATCAACCGCGGGTACTCAACGAGTCGTCCCGACTTTAGTCACAACATGTATCATGTATAAGTGTAGTATATACCCGTGATCACACCCAATTGATCACGGCCTGATAGAATAGCAGGGCAGACGGACAAGGGTGTAGGGCCACTGATAGAATACTAGCATCCTATACTAAGCATTTAGGATTGCAGGTAAAGGTGTCAACAGTTGTAGCAACAATGACAGGCTATGCAGCAAAATAGGAGTATCGAAAGCAGTAACATGCTACACTACTCAATGCAAGCAGTAGAAAGAAGAATATGCGATATCAGGTTGATCAAGGGGAGGGCTTGCCTGGAAGCTCGGCAGCAAAGGTGGGGTCGTCAACACCGTAGTCGATCGAGGCAGCAGCAGCGTCGGTCTCGTAGTCTACCAGAGAGAAGAGGGGGAAGAAACAGTGAATACAATGCAAACATATGCATGACGATGCATGACATGACATGTAACGGTGCTAGGTGTGCCCTAACGCAGTACCGGGTGATACTGGCGAAGGGGGGAAACATCCGGGAAAGTATTCCCGGTGTTTCGCGTTTTCGGGTGGATGAAACGGAGAGGGAAAGTTGCAGGTTCGGTATGCTAGAGACATGTGGTTGACGAACGGTCTGCGTATTTGGATGCGTCTCGAAATTCTAAGCAACTTTCATATATAAAGTATTTTCATCCGAGTTACGAATTATTTTATATTAATTTTTTAAAGTTTTAAAACATTTTCTAATTTATTAATTATTAAATAAATCAACATTATCCAGAATAGTGTATGTTGACGTCATCATGACGTCAGCAGTCAACAGGGGTGTTGATTGGTCAAACTGACTCGTGGGTCCCGCGTGTCATACTATGTTTAGTTTAATTAGGATTTAGCTAATATAATTACCGTTTTAGTTTAAACTAACTATTTAATTAGATTAATTAAACATGATTAATTAACTTAATTAATTCACTAATTAATTAATTAATTAATTAATTATTAATTTTATTATTTCTTTTTTTTTCTTTTTTTTACGTTCTGGGGGCAGGCCCCCTGCCATAGGCCCATGGGGGGCCTGGCGGGTCGGGCGGTTAGCGGGCGCTGGGCGTGCTGGCGCAGCCCAGCACCGCGCTGCGAGATGCCGGCAGGCGAGCGGCCAGGGGCCGCGCGGGGCCGGCGAGGCAAGCCGCGGAGGGGCGGCGGCGAGCCCAGCGGGGGCAGCCCGACGCCGACGGAGGATGGCCGCGGGCGACGGAGTGGCCATCAGTGGCCGCGCGGCGAAGGGAAAGCGGAGCACAGCGGCGGCGTGATGGCTGGAGCGCGGGGAGGCCAGAGCGGCAACAGAGCAGCGGGGCACGATCGATGCGCGTGTGCGGTGGAGCAGGGCGACGAGCCGGGATGCGTGCGACGGTGCAGCAACGGAGCGGCGTCGGGCCGAGGGCGCGGACGACAACAACATCGTGACGCAGCAGCAGAGGGGGGCGGAGCGAAGGCAGCATAGCGCTGCCGAGCGGGCGCCGCGGCGAGCTAGCGCGTATGACCGAAGGAGAAAGGGGAGAGGGGAAGAGGAGGCCGAGGAGGCCGAGGCCTCACCGGGGGCCGTAGGGGTCGTGGAAGAGGGGCGCGAGGTGGAGATCGGAGACGTGCACCGAAGGGGAGGCAGTCCGGCGGGGAGGTCTGGCGAAGGCTCTCCGGGACGTCGGCGTCGGGAGTGGTGGGGCGATGGCGCGCGACGGGTCGGGGCGTCGGTTGCCCCGATCCAGATCCACTCGGGGCGGGGCCGGCCGCCGAAGGACGGAGGGAGGAGTCGCTGGGCGGAGGCGATGGCTCCACGGCTCGCCGGAGCGAGGGGAGACGGCGACGTTGCGACAAGAGGTCGGGGGCGGAGCCGGGCCCCGATCCAGATCGGATCGGGGGAGAGGGTGGCGACGTGAGGGGGGGAGTTGGTGCGTGGGGGGTTAGGGTATGACCGGGATTGGGGCAACGGGGCCATATAGGCCAGAGGGTTGGGGTGGGCCGGCCAGCTGGGTGTCCAGCTAGGCCAAACGACCCAGGGAAGGGAGATTGGCCTTTTGCTTGCTTTGTTTTCACCTTTTTATTATTCTTTTCTATCTCGGTTAATTTTTTGGGCACCAAATGAGTTTTGTAAAATATGAGAGCTGACCCACAAATCACAGCATAATATATCCTACCACCAAAAACTAATTTGGGGTAAGTATCTTTTCATATTTCTTTGGTATTAATAAAAAGATTATTAAATAATGTTTTCAGCCACTGTTTGAGGTTGTTTAAGTCACTTAAAAAATTTCACTAATGTTGTTTACAATTTTACCATAGCCTCTGATTTATCTACTAGTTATTGAACATTTTAGTTTTAATATTTGAAAACTTTTATTGTTTGCTTGATTTTGAATTTTGAATTATAATCGGTTTCGAACTAACACGAGATTAATAACAGTAATCTTGGTGACGTGGCATCGTTAACATAGGTTTATTGTAGCTTAATTATCCGGGCATCACACAAAGTGTGAAGCATCGTCGCTCTTATGACATGGGATAAAACGAGCCATTTTGCTGAACCTATCAACCACCACAAAATGGAATCACTCCCTCTCTTAGTGCGCGGTAAACCAAGAACAAAGTTCATAGAAATATCTTTCCAAGGTGTACTAGGACTTGATAAAGAATTATAAAGACCATTAGGTTTAAGCGTGACTTACCTTTGCGGAAAATTTCACAACGCATCACCTAGTGCTCGACATCACGCCTCATCCTCAGCCAAAAGAAATGGTCAAATAGTGCACTCTCAGTCTTTTTTCCTCCAAAATGTCCCATGAGGCCACCAGCGTAAGCCTTCTACAAAAGCAACAAACGAGCAGAACAATCTGGGATGCACAATTTGCTAGCTCCAAACTAGAATCCGTCATGCAAGTGAAAAATTTCCCATCACATTCCCTCACTACACTTTCAGTGTGGTTCATAAAAATATGGCTCATTGACATACAATTATTTGATGTGTTGTGTCCCCATTAATATGGCGTCTAGACAAAGCATCGGCAACAATATTATCCTTTCCTTTCTTGTACTTAACAATATAAGGAAAATATTACATGAATTAACTCCATTTTGCATGCCGATAGTTCAGGTTTAGTTGGCCCTAAGGTGCTTCAGAGTTTCATGGTCGGAATGTATAACAAATTCCTTACGCCAGAAATATTGTAGCCATGTTTCCACAGATCTCACAAGTGCATATAATTCTTTGTCATAAACAAATTATTTTATTGTTGGACCACTTAGCTTCTAACTGAAATATGCAATAGGCCAACCTTCTTGCATTAGTAGTCCTCGAATACCAACACCACTTGCTTCCGACTAAAACAAAGCCATCCTAGCCTAGGACCCTGTAAGTGGTTTCAAACATCCATGTTCGTGACTTAGTGTCGGTAGGTCCTCTCTGTGTATCTTTTCATGTGTAGAAAAATGGTGAGGCTAAAGTAGGGTATAGCTCGAAGATAAAGACATTTTTCTTGGGGTTAGATTTTTCCAGGTTGGTATTTACGGAAACCGAACAGTCACCTGATCCACTGTCCACTACCGATAATTGCTGATTCCGCATGAAAATATTCAAACCAATTTGAATTTAAATGTATAAAGGAGTCATACAAGATGCTTATGCCAGTTTTAATGGATTGCAAGTCTTGGACCTTTGGTAGCTATGCTTTTCTTTACCTCCATCAGGTCGCTGGGTCAAATAGATCCTACCCATGTCATTTTTCTTTTTGCTATGTAGGTGAAATGTCAATGCAAGGCAGAAATGATTCAAACCCGAGCTTTTGGGGTGAACGCTCAGCGGATGGACCACTACGATAGGGGTATTAGGAAAAAAGTTTCTTCCGTCCTCTCCGAAAGAAAATTGTATCAAAAAAACATCGTTGGATTTAGCGGAGAGGAGCGACAGGATAAGGAAAGAATGGTGGTCGGTCGATTATGCAGGCATGGAAAATTCATCATAGGTCGATCAATCATACATACGGTTGATGGAACCATTTTCAGGATCTCTCCATGTTTATACGCTCTAGGTTGTCTTCTCTTCACTTGCGACCAAAACAAGGCCGTCCTAGGCTAGGACCTTCGAAGTGGTTTTTTTTTTTTTTGAGGGAAACAGCAGGACTCTGCTGCGTATTTTTATTAATTTTAAATAAATGGGTACAAGTAGTCCAAGCAAGAGAAAAAAGAACTATACATCAAAATTGAAAAGAAAACCTAGGGAAGGTAAAAAGAACAGGCATACATACAAACATACAAGAAATACAAGCAACAGACAGAACACTCCACAAGACGAAAAAAGAACAGGCTCAATCGAAATCTGGACCTGCGAGTTTATCTGAACATTGCAACCCAATCCGCCATGCCAGAATAATCCTGTCTCTTTGCTCTATGAATGAGCCATTTCATCTCTTCTTTGAATTTGCGCCTGGAAGCATATAGATTTGGGGGAATCTTTTTAAAAATGAAATCATTCCGTGTTGTCCATATTGCCCAGGAGACTAGAATGATGATTTCCAGAGCAAAAGGCAAGTTGATGAGATGCTTTAGATGCGCCACTTCTCCCTGAATATTGGTATTCTGGGGCTGCCATGAGGGGCACACATATTGCCAACAGAGCTGAGCATATGGGCAGTGGAAGAAGAGATGATCTCGTGTTTCCAGGGAGTGTTGATTACACATAACACAGGTGTAATCCTCAATGAAGAAATTTTTCCGGTGTAGCATAGCTCTCGTATTTAATCTGTTGAATATCAAAAACCAATAGAAGATTTTGTGCCTTAGTTGACAGCAGGTTTTCCATAACCATTTAACGACAGGAATGGGCTCTGAATAAGTGGCTAGCAGCTTATATGTCTTAGAGACGCTGTAAGCATGGGCTCCTTGTGGTAATTGCCAGATATCATGCTCTGAAACTAGACCAGTATTGTTCAACAGAAGTTCCAATTGTTGAAATTGCTCATAAGCTTCTTCTGACAGAGGAACATGAAAGTGTGTAGTTAAATCCTCCAAATTACCCAACTTGTTGACAGAAATATTCTGATTCTGTGAGAAGGAAAATAGGTGTGGCCATAAGTCCCTTTTGGGTTGATCATCCCAGATATCAGACCAAAAGGAGAGAGATTGTCCATCCTGCAAAGAACAGACCGCAAGTTGCTTGTAATCAGGTAGGAGCTTAAGGCAATCCCTCCACCAGAAGGAGCAAGTGTGATTATTAATTGGTGAGAGTCCCTCTGGATAATATATCTCCCAAACCAGATTCACCCATGGAATGTCTGCATGATTGATGAATTTATGCACCATTTTCATTAATAAACATTTGTTTTGAAGCCACAGGTTTAAGATACCCAAGCCACCTTTGTTCTTGGGTCTACAGATCGTATCCCATGCTGCTAAAGGTGGGTTTTTCTTTTCAAGGTCTTTTCCTCTCCAGAAGAGATGCCTTCTATATTTATCAATTTGCTCAATAATGCCTTTATAAAGGAGCAGGCAGCTCATGAGAAAAGTTGGCAATGAGGAAAAGACTGCATTGACCATAAGTAGTCTCCCGTCATAGCTTAAATACTGCGAGCATGTGGAAAGCCTCTTCTGAATCCTCTCAATGAGATACATGAAGTGCTCCATTTTTGGTTTAGTAAAGCTAAGAGGTGTTCCCAAATAAGTAAAAGGGAACTTTCCAAGAGCACATCCCAAGATAGTAGATAGAAATTGCATTTGTTCCTCCTCCACGTTGATAGGGATCATGTTGGATTTCTGGAAATTGACCTTGAGGCCAGAGGCCTTAGAAAAAATGCCCAGAAGGTGTTTGAGATGTTGCAGCTGATTGGGGCAAGCAGGCATGATAATCAAGGTATCGTCCGCATATTGAAGAATGGGAAAATCGGGACAAGTTTGAAACCGAATGGGTGGTTGAATGAGCTCTCTATGCATTGCATCATTGAGAATAGTTTGTAGGAAATCTGCGGCCAAAACAAAGAGCAGAGGAGAGAGGGGGTCCCCCTGTCTCACCCCTCGTCTGCATAAGAATTGAACTCCAGGAATGCCATTAAGGAGGACAGAAGATGTGGCAGAGCCAAGAATCTGTTTGATCCAAGAGCACCAAGTGTCTCCAAAACCTTTTCTCTTAAGGATTGCAAGAATCATACCATGTTCCATCTTATCAAAGGCTTTCTCAAAATCCAACTTGAGTACAATAGTTGGTTTCTTACTTTTATGACATTGAAATAAAAACTCATATGCCCAGGCAATACAGTCTTGGATGGTCCTTGATTTGAGAAACCCATATTGATTAGTGTGTACTAATTCCAAAATAACAGATTGCAATCGATTAGCCAGTAGTTTCGTCAAGAGTTTAATGGTGCAACTCAAGAGTGATATTGGTCTGAAGTCGTTGACTCCAGATGCATCAACCTTTTTCGGAATTAGGGTGATAAAGGAACTATTTATGCTTTGAAGACACAAATCTCCTTTATGAAATTGATCACAGAGGTCGTAAAAGTCCTGTTTGATGATAGGCCAACACTTCTTGATGAAATCCGTATTAAATCCATCCGGCCCCGGAGATTTGTGAGATGGTAGGTCTTTAATAACCGCATCAATTTCATCTTTGGTGAAGGGGTTTTCCAGGAAAGATAAATCACTATGGGCCTGTATGAGATTCAGAAGATCATCAGGAATATCAATGGAATCGGATTGGCCCAGCCTCTCCTTGAAAGCCGCATGGAGTATATTAGCCTTTGCCTCATGGCCAAAAACCTCTACACCATCAGAGTCAACAAGAGAGGTGATGCAGTTATGTCTGTGCTGAACAGAGGCTAAAGCATGGAAAAAATCTGAATTTTCACTGCCTAAGGTTACCCATTTAATCTTGCCTCGTTGCCGCCAATATTCCTTCTGTTGGGAGAGCAATTTCTCCAAGTGACACTTAAGAGCCGTTCTAAAAGAGGATTCAAGAGGGTATAAATTTCTGGATTGCTCTAAAGAATCCAGCATAGCAATCAGAGCATTCAGTGCTAAGATATCCTCTTTAAGATTGGAGAGTGTTTTAGCCCAGTTCTTCAAACTTTTTCTCAATATTTTCATTTTTGCATTAATCCTCTTTGCTGCATCTGCATAGTGAATGCTTTGTTTCCAGACAGACTCAACCAAGGGTAAGAAGCTATCATGGTCCATCCACCAGTTTTCAAACCGAAACACATTACTTCTGGGCATAGAATTCTGGATAGAAATAATGCATGGTACATGATCAGAGGTTGTCATTGCCATAGGAAAAGCCATAGTATTTGGATAAGAGATGGTCCAAGCACTAGATGTGAAAACCCAGTCTAGCTTCTCTAGGAGTGGGCTTTCCTGCATGTTGCTCCAAGTATATTTTCTCCCCTTCAATGGAATCTCAATCAAACCCAGCTCGCTAATAACAGCATTAAAATGCAGCATGTCCGAAATTTTACCACCAGGTTTGTTTCGATCATCAGGGCTTCTAATGAGGTTGAAATCTCCTACCAGAAGCCAATCTGCATCATCTGGGATTTGAATTCCCTCTAACCAGCCTAAGAATTCCATTTTCTTATCATCTTGGCATGGAGCATAAACATTTGTTAGAGTCCAACAGCTACCACATTTAGTAGATTGCAAACCCACTGAGACTGCGTAGGTATTCTGAAATAAGAGTTCCCCTTTAAAGTGAGCAGAGTTCCAAACAGTAAGAATTCCCCCAGACCTACCAATCGAAGATGTGAAAGCAAAAGCATCAAATCGCGGTGGGCAAAAATTCCGGATGAAAGATATATCAATAGTTTCCTTCTTAGTTTCTTGAAAACATACGATGGAACAACCACTTTCAGAAATCTTATTCTGTATATGCAGCCATTTGTCTGGAGAGTTAAGACCTCTAATATTCCAGTTTAAAACTTTCCAGTGTTGTTTATTCATTTGGATGTGCTTGATAAAACAAGGGACTGATTTCCCACAGACCACTGCCCCAATCCCATAGGGAAAAAGTGTCACTATTAGCTGACATAATAGGATCAAGTCCAAAACAGCCATGAACATGTAATATATAAGCATACATCATAGCCTGGATTGGACCAGGCTCGCAAATATCAAGGTACTGATCATATAAACTGGTCCACATCAGGATAGAGATAACATAATAGGTCCACATAATCATGTCCAAAAGCAAACTTCCGACAGAGTACTTATAATTGTAAAATAACATAAGAAACTGTTTCAGAAGGGCAGAAGCCCATTCTTCACTTCTTCTTGGGCTGGACATTCTTGGGGTCATCCACATTCTTCTTGGTTGTCTTCTTTACTTTCTTTTGAAGTGGCTGATCCTCAGCCAAACCAAACTTATCATAAAGATTCTTCACAATATTCTTATTAAGGGGTGGCTCCACAGCAGAACAAGCCAAGCAGTTTTTATCAAAGCATGTTTTCCCCTTGTAACCTTTATGAAGAAGCTTGAGCCTGTCACTCCGTCGTACCTCTGATATAACCATAGGTGTTCTTGCATTCTTCTTGCGAGCACGAACCAGAGTAGTACTGAGCATCTCAACCTGAACAACTGGTGCAATCTTGGCAGCTTGAGGGGTGGAGAAGCCTCTACTAACCTGCTGACTAGCAGCATGTAGAAAACATAATGGCGGTGCACTGGTTGGACATGTTGTGGGAAGCACAAACTGCCTAAGAGAACTAGCCGAACAACCATGCTGAAAAATCTCCCACAGCTTGGACTGAAGGATGGACCTAGCCCAATCAAAATCCGCTGGTGATATCAGTTTCGAAGTGGTTTTAAATAGCCAAGACAATGAGTCAGCGTCAGTAGGTCCTATCTGTGTATCTTGTCATGTGCAACTCCATCATGCGGCTAGAGTTGATGATTGCTAGAAGACAGAGATACTTGTCTTTTTTTAAGGGCCTACGGAAACAAAATGGTTACCTACTCTACCGTCCACACCCTAGAATTTCTGATTCCGCCCGAAAATATTCAAATCAATTTGCATTTAAATGTATAACGAAGTTGAACAATATGCTTATGCTAGTGTTAACACTTTACAAACCTTGGACCATTGGTAACTATGCTTTTCTTGACCTCCGTGTGGTCGCCGGATGGAATCGCTCCTACCGCTCATTTTTTCTCTCTGATATGTCGGCGAGAAGTAAATGTGTGTCAGAAAGGATTCAAACCCAACCTTTTGGGTGTTCACGCACACTAAGATAAAGGACAACTACGAAACTGACTAGTAGCAAAAAAGGTTCTCACATCATCTCAGAAAGAAATATTTATTGAAAGAAATATCATTCGAGTGGGTGAAAAAAATACATCATTGGAGTGGGCGGAAAGGAGTGACCGGACAAGGACAGAATGGTGGTCGATCGATCATACGTACGATTGACAGAACCATTTTCAGAATCTCTCCATGGTTTTATGCTCAGTGCTGTCTTCTCATCGCTTGCAACCAAAACAAAGCCGTCCTAGCATCAGTAGGTCCTATCCGTGGATATGGTCTTGTGCAGCTCAATCATGTGGCTAAAGCAGGGGCTATCTAGAAGACAGAGATACTTGTCTTGGGGTCAATTTTTTCCGTTGGTATTTGCTTTATAGCTACTTGCTTTTGTATTTGTATACGCACACGTCTGAGCCATTTATTCCAGATGTGCTCCGCGGCTAGTCTGCTAGCCGGATGTGCTTTGCTCAGATGACCTGTGGGCGTCTTTGACGCTTGTCCAAAGAGCTTACTGTCGAGTACTGTTCAGCTGATTAATCTGGGAAGAACAATGGATCGAGCCATGATATAAGAGAACTCAAGGAACTTTTCATGGACCACGTACGTTCAATCCTGGAATTAACTTGATGATGTATGGATCGAATATCACCTACGCCCACCCTCGAACAATTACCCGGTAGAATTCTCTAGTTCACATGAAGTACAGAGCATCCCAAACATAATAGAATTACATTTGGATTCCGAGACCACCGAACGACTACCACCACCACCAGAACAAGCCGTCGACACCGAGTTGTCGCCACTCCCGTACCGGAGTTTGTTTGATGTTGTCCATGATAACCGAGAATTATTCATGCACATGCCCCTAAGGACCAACATCCTAAAGCCGCATTCGTCATCGTTGAACCCTTCCGTAGATGTGAAGCATCTGACACATAGTCTTCCCACATGACGAGAAACCCTAACCTCTCCGTTGACTACATCCAGTTGGACGAATTCGAGGAGGAACGAAGCTCGGAAGACAAACTCGAAGAAGAAATGCCGCCATTCGCCCGAGCACCACACCTAAGAGGACTATAAAATCCTAAATAAACTACTTACCGGAGCGGAGGCACCGGGATTCCCCTCTCCCCCACCGGCCACTGGAGTAGCACGCAGAAGGGAAGGTAAATCCATGGGCTCGCCGCTGAAGCTTGGAGGTGAGAGTTTCACCTAAACCCCAAGGGTTAGGGGAGAAAAATGGGAGGAAGTGAGATTCCTTAGAAAAAGTGTAACCTACCTAGCTATTTCCTAATTAATTAACTCAATCAAACAACAAGGCTTTTTTGGGAAAACTTTTGATATAATGATCAAACATCATGGCAGAACAAAGAACACCATCAGTAACAAAATTAACATCCAGGTCTATACACCACCTAGTGACGAGTACTCCATCATCTCACACCCCTCACTGGAGCCGGGGAAACAATATTGTAGTGACCAGTTGTGAAGTCGCAGTGTTAAGGTCATAAGGACCAGTGCACCAGAACAAAGATATTGCTGATGAAGAGAAGCGTATATCGGAAGAACAATTGTCACATAATTAATTAATTCAACCTAAGGGCGGTACAAAGAACACCATAAGTAATAAAAATATACCAAGGCTATATGCGACCTAGCGAGGTCTACAATCAGTAGAGTGAGGCAAAGCCGCCTCGCCATCATCTCCCATTCCTCACTAGAGCCAGGCAAACATTACTGTAGTAAACAGTTTCTGAATTCGTGATGTTAAGGTCCCAAAGGACAAGTGCACTAAAACAACAATTGTTCCCAATGAAGTGAAGTGTCTATCAGAAGGATCCAATCTATATATACACAAACAAAGAGGAAGAAAATACCAATTCTTACAAATAAACTAAAGACAAACAACAACCGAATCCCATAATATCCGCTGGGGACATACCTCCACATGATCTCCAACAATGTTATCCTCCAATGTGAGACGCACCGCCGGAATGGGGGCTAGCCGAGGAAAAGCTTATTTCATCTTCAAGAACCCGCAACCGCCTCACCTTCCTGAGTAGGGCACAAAGCCTAAACAAACTAAAAAAACACCTACGACGAAGCAGGAGCCCTCCCATCCCCAAAGCTTGAAGTTTACGTTCTTTTGATTTCTAAGCATCTTAAAAATGACAACTCCTATAATTCGGTCGCATCATAAAAAATTATTGTTCGTATTGACTTGGAAGCATTATAAAATTGTGGCTCATATTATAAAAAAAATTTGGGTAGCGGAATAAATCTCCCTACACGGCCAATCATAAATAAAATATCGGAACTACTTTTACAATGGTGAAAACTGTATTGTGCACCCATGTAGCTACAGCACTTATCTAGATCATCCAGTTTTGTGTCAAAAATCCTACGTACAAACTTATCTTTTTTGTTTCTCCCAAATAAGAAAATATTTAAACTTGAAAATTTGCATGTCAATATCACCAAAGTACTACCATGTGCAGAATATTTTTCAAACGGTTTTCGGCAGGGCCAAAATATATAAAATGATAAAGTTCACGTGAAATCTATAATTTGACTAATTTTTGGTGCATCAGTAAAATCAGAAACATTTTATTAACAGTTCGGTACTTTTGTGGCTTCGTCGTGCAAGTTTCGAGGCCTAATAATTCTCTTGTTTGGAAGAAAAAATAGAGGAATTTCTACGTAAACACAACACAGATGCAAAGCTGGAAGGCCGAGATAGAAGGTGTAGGTAGAATAGAAAATCAACATTCCGTACATTAAAATAATCCCCTAAAGATTCATGAAGGGTTCCACAGTGGGTCATCTGTTCATATTTCTTGTTAACCCTTATTAAATGCTTTGATACTACATTTCCCATTGCATTGTATGTCAAACTATTTCGTTTGCACAACACATGGCTGTTGGCGAAAATTGCAGATGATTTAGTGTTGACGGCTCATATCGATGGGGAAGCGTCTTAAATTGATGGCGTGTATCAACTTGGAAGTATGTTAATGTTGACAACCCATTGATTTGGTAGCATGTCAAAATCGATGGCTCCTTTTATTTGTAAGCATCAAAAAGTTCGTGCTCAGTCGATTTGTATGCATCTTAAAATTGACAACTCATATCAATTTCGTAGCATCTAAAAATTGACTGTTCATAATGATTTGGAAATAATTTAAAATTGACTATTCATATCAATTTTAAAGCATCTTAAACCTAAGAACTCATATTTATTTTGGGAGCTCTTAAATCTCCATACACGACCAATCATCAATAAACTATCACGGTTACTTTTACATTGGGGAAATTTGTGGCTGTGTAACCATGTAGCTACACTTCTTATCTAGACTGCATTGGATTTGTAAGTACCAATTTTTTTGCATATAAACTTCTCCTTTTTGTTTGTCCCAGATAAGAATACATGTAAACTTGAAACTTTGCGAACCAGCATCACACAACTACTACCATGTGAAAAATATTAGTTGGACCTTTTCGTGAAGTATAAATATATAAATTGATATAACTCACTTGAAATTTCTGATGCATCAAAATATTCGGAAACATTTTATTGACAGATTGGTAATTTTGTGGCTTTGACCTGCAAAGATTCAGGGTCAAATATTCTATGGCTTTGAAGAACTACAAATAAGGTATTTCCATGTAGTGACATCACCGATTATGATGCAAAGCTTGATGACGTAGATCGAAGTTGCAGCTAGATGATGAAATAGATATTCCACAACCCGTACGTTCAAACTATCCACTGTAGATTCATGTAGACCACAGTGGGTTGTCTGTTTATTTTGTTTCTTAACCTACCTTATATGTTTAGAGACTACAATATCCAATGCATTGTATTTTAACCAATTTCATTTCCGCAACACTCCTCCTGAAACAATTATAGTTGTTTGTGAAAACTGCTGATGATGTAGTGTTTACATGCTATGTTGCATGAATATATCACTAATCATGTGTATCTAGCTGGATACAGACTTGAAGCGGCCAAATACATATCCCGTATATATCCCTTAATTTCTTGATATAAAATAAAAATAAATTGATACACCTGGGTGACGGTGTCCTGCATTAGGGGGTATTAACCTAGTCGGCCCATCATCGTCATGTTGGGCCGATGGGCCCTCATTCGTGCTCAAGCTGGACTCCAGAAGCCGTACACATGAGGCGTGATCAGAATTACCTCTATCGAAGAACTGATGTATTTTCCAAGATCTCTCCTGCCGCCCTTCTCCTAAGATACCGAACTTATGACCCTAGATACCCTGCCTGGCATGTATATAAGCCGCATGGTTTAGCCCGTAGTTGATAGATGGGACATCAACGCAATATCATTCACTTAGCCCTAGAATTAGACCACATATTACGATCTCAAGGTAGATCAACCATGTACTTGATACATATCCATTAAAATAAACAAGAGCAGGAAGTAGGGTTTTACCTCCATTAAGAGGGACCGGACCTGGGTAAAATATCATCTCTCTGTTCTTGTTACCATCCCCCTACCCCGAGGTCTGTCGGTTTTGACACCGACACTAGTGCTTTCATTGAGAGTTTCGATGTGCGATCACCAAAAGGACCGATGGCTCATCGGCAATTCAACTGCGCCGATGGCCATGGGAGCGTTTACGCCCCTGGACAGCTTTTTCTCTTCAGTGGCATGGTCTTTCGCGACGACTCAACAGGCCATCTGGCCTCTGTCAAAAACTAGGCCCCGGGTCGGATTGTGACCTTCGGTGGCCTCGAGTACACCGCGTATTCCCACGATGAACTCGTCCTGGCGGGATGGGCACCCAGCCGAATTGAGAGATCGTCCGCCTCTGGAGGCTCGACTACGGAACCCATCTCCATCGCGGCATCACCAGAGAACCCCGACATAATCACTCTGGCCAGTCCCCTTCTGATCTCCAGTCCGGACGTAGATAAGGCTCCCACCTCTGAAATTATGTCAGGGTTAGAACTGACCTCGACGCAGAATCCGGAATCACCCCTCGATCTCGTTCGGGCTGAAGACGCGTCAAGTTATACACCGAGCATACTTCGAGTGAGCCCCACTTACAACCCAGTAATGGATCCCAAAGAGTTGTCTCACCTCAATGAGGTGCTTTACCGTATCCAGAGCATATCCATCTCGGATGGCAAGACTTCAGTTTGTGATCAGGTTAGACTTAAAACTGACTATCAGGAAATTTACATCCCACCCATTACCCACCTAGTCGCCAAGGTCGATAATTTAACCGACCTGCTACACTACGGCAAGGCCACGGACATGGATGAAGATGCCGGTGGCCCCACAAAAGACACATTGCCTTTGGTAAACACCGTCGTGTGGACTGCTACATCTACTTATGATGTTTACATGGTGGACACCCCAATTGACCTCCAAGATTTCGGCATAGACGCAAAAGAAGAAAAAATGGGGAACCTAGAGGCAATAACGCAACCGTCGACAACAGGTACTCAACAACCAGTGATGCCGACAATCCTGAGGGGGGCCATCAAGCTTCCCCTCGGTGGAACGGCACAACTAAAGGACATCTCGAGGACTTAGATCCCGGCGACCTCTTTGAAGTGGCCGACGACAACTACATGCCGAAATCCTTGGAGGACGAAAGCCTTGGTACCGAGGACTACGTCATCTCCAAAGATTCTTTCGAACAAGAGCACTTCTGGCGGTGCCTTATTGCGACGGCTCGGAGCATGAAGCACAAGCAGCAGTGCCTGCAAGCCAACACCGACGCACTGAATGAAGTATGATGAGGAGCTCGTCTGCGACCATGACCGACCCCCTAGAGGCAGGAACATGCTAATGCGGGAAAACCTCAACGATCGGCCATCCCGCTCCGTTATGTCAAGGACCCCGTGGATTAAATATACCCTCACGATGTTTGACGTCATATTGGGGCAAATAGGGCCCCTCCTCGGTCCATCTACGGATCAAGAGGACGCGCACCCACTGGGCTTAACGGCTACGTTGCCTGGATGGTTAGGAACGTCTGTGCCCGAGACCAGGCCTACTCATGGCTCTCCCCCGACCTCCGGTGGGATGCTCATTGGTTCCGTGGTCCAGACCACCCGATCTGCTTCACAGACAGGGTAATGGAACATGAATTTCTTGAAGGATTTAAGACCATCAATACAGAATCGTATGTTGGCACCACCGATCAGGCAGTATGGATGGAGGACTTCCTTCTCCATATACACATGGCCAACGAAGATGATCTCCATGTGATTAAATATTTGCCGCTCAAGCTAGAGGGGCCAGCTAGACACTGTCTTAACAACCTGCCTCCTCATTCCAGTGGCAGCTGGGAAGCCCTCGAGGACACTTTTCGAGCAAATTTCCATGGCACGTACCTACGACCTCCGGACACTAATGTCGTGAGCCGCGTCACCCAACAACTAGGCGAATCAGCCCGAAAGTTCTGGAACGGGTTCCTCACCAAGAAGAACCAGATCATAGACTGCTCTGAAGCTGAGGCCATGGCCGCATTTAAGAAAAAATATACATATCTCGGCCAAGATAACCCGAGGACAATGGCATCCTCACTTCGCCCTTGTCCTCACTTTTCTGCGGGAGAGGATAGTTGGCTCGCCCGCAGTACTCACAATGGCGAGGCGGGCTCCTCGGAAACACGCGATGCTAGTGGAAAGCCCAAGCGCAATAAAAATAAGCGCAGGCATAAAAATGGCGGAAGAGATACAAAAGACGTTGCGGTCGACGCAGGGTTCACCGGACCTAAATCCGGATAGAAAAGGAAGCCCTTTAAAGGGTACAAAGACGGATCTAGCCAGCTTGACAGTATCCTGGACCGGCCGTGCCAAATTCACGGCACCCAAGACAAACCAGCAACCCACACTAATAGGAATTGTTGGGTCTTTAAGAAAGTCGGCAAGGTAGCGACAGAGGGTCAAAATAGAACCCAAAATCGCAGCCAAGACGAGGATGAACCTCGGCCGCCCAATAATGAAGGCCAAAAGAAGTTTCCTATTGATGTAACAGAGGTCTGTATGATCTACGTTACCGTTATCCCCAAAAGGGAGAGGAAGCCTGTTCTTTGAGATGTCTACACGTTGGAGCCAGGAGCCTTCAGGTATGACCCATGGTCTTCTTACCTGATCTCATTTGACAAGAATAATCATCTGACCAGCATCAAGCATGGTGGATCAGCGGTGCTTGTCCGGACCAAATTATCGATGGTTAGGATCTGACACACGTCCTGATGGACGGAGGAAGCAGCCTCAACCTCATTTATGACGACACAATTAGGAACATGGGCATCGACTCATCCCGGATCAAGCCGAGCAGCACCACCTTTAAACTAGTCATCCCAGGCATTGATGCTCGCTGTACCGGAATAGTCACTCTAGAGGTAGTCTTAGGTTCGCTCGATAACTTCAGAAGCGAGGAGTTAATCTTCGACATTGTCCCCTTCCGAAGAGGATAACACATGCTCTCAGGGCGCACAACTTTCGCACGCGTCAATGCAGTCCCACGTTATGCTTATCTCAAACTCAAATTTCGAGGACCCAACGACGTTATCAAAGTCAATGGTAACACCGACACTCACTACGGACGGAGGAGCAGACTGCGACTTTCGCAACCAAGGTATAGGCTGCCGAGGAGGCGTCCCTCTGCATTAAGCGCACCACTAGCTCTTTGAAGCGCACGCGGGCTGTACAAATCAACCTCGGCCATGTACCGCCGCATCCTAAATAGGGATACGGGGTCCTTGCATGCCCTCTTTGTATCTGACACTACATTCCCAGAGTGCATAATTTCGCACACAAGATTCCCTAGGCCGCCAAGGACCCAAAATTCATTGAAGCACCAGAAGGCTCGACCAAGGACCGACGCGGCTTCGAGCCCTGACACCGTCAGGTATCTGGGAAAGATCCGGCAAGCATGACTCCATAAATATAGCTTAAACCACAGAACATATATACTCATATACAACCTCCTTAAGGGGCTCGACCAATAAATGCTTGAAGTCTGTAAAGGGCCGAGACTGCACCGATCCTACTCAATCCTCACCTTTCATGATGGCAAGATGGGCAACAGCCCAGAAGTGCAGACGTGCGGTAGGATGCGGCCCGGGATTCTCAAACCCGACGTCAATATCTGCCCTATTTTGTCTTCCTTCCCCATGCACTCTCTCACATTGTATTCTTTTTACTTTCTCTCTTAGTAGTTTCGCATGTAAAAACTCGCGTTTATAAAATAAAGAGATATCCTTTGCACTACAAGAATGTCTTTAAAGATACAACCTAAAGATACAACCTTTAAACATCTCCTGCCTTACCAGTCTGAAGTATTCGGCGTCTCAGATTTTGGTTGTATATTCATTGGGTTGCCCGGCTCCTTCGTGTACCCCTTACATTCCCATGAATTCGGCTAAGAGTGTAATGGGAGAGCTATTGCGATTGCGCTGCCAGGTTAATTAGCAGAGTGCCTCAGTGGAGAAAGCCAAAAACTGACTATCTAGGTAGGCGCAAACTGGTCGGCCATCAACAGACCGTGTTAAGCGATGTGACAATAGAGCACACCTATGTTTTACGAATGGCTTTTCCTTTTAAGCCGAAGTGCGTCATGGCCTAGACTTCAGCTTGCTAAGCCGAGCACTTCACATAAAGGGGGCTCGCCATCAGCCGCCACAGTCAAACCCCTAAGACTATGTGAAAGTTATCAAGCCATTATATACTGATTGTAGGGTTCCTATCAGCAGAGACCGCCTCCGCGTACCGAGGCGTCGGCCAAGGGTCAAAACTGCATCTCAGAATAACCTTGGTATACTCTACATTGGGGTAGACGCCGACAACTGGTCACATTTAGTTTAAAACGGCCCGTGGAAGACCAGTTCTGGGGCTACTGACGGATCCGAGGTTGTTATTGTCAGGAAGGTCATCCCCGGCATAGAAGACCAGTTCGGAGGCTACTGACGGTGTCCTAGATCAAGGGGGGTCGATGGTCCCTCATTAGTGCTCAAGATGGACTCCAGAAGCCGTACACAGGAGGCGTGATCATGACTACCTCTACCGAAGACTTGACGTATACTCCAAGATCTCTCCTGCCGCCTTCCTTCTAAGATACCGACATTGTAACCCTAGATACCCTGCCTGGCGTGTATATAAGCCATAGGGTTTAGCCCGTAGAGGGGACACCAATGCAGTATCATTCCCATAGATCTAGAGTTAGACCACATATTACGATCCATATGTAGATCAACCTTGTACTTGATACATCTCCATTAAGATAACAAGAGCAGGACCTAGGGTTTTACCTCCATTAAGAGGGCCCGAATCTGGGTAAAACATTACCTCTCTGTTCTTGTTACCATTTGCCCGAGATCCACAGCTCGAGACCCCTTACACCAAGGTCTGCCTGTTTTGACACCGACACTGGGACGCCACTTTGATATATTTTGGATACGTGAAGCCCCTCGTTCGACGTAAAAACCCATCGACTCCTTTGTGGAGCTCCTGCACATCTCCATAAATTATCAGCATGCCAAGTCCACTCCTCTCACCAATGTTCTGTCCTGCTGAATTCTAATTTAATCCACCATGGGAAAATCCCATTGCCAACTAATGAAAGTGCACCAAGTGCATGAAAAAAGGGTTAATCATCTTGAGGTAGGCTTTGACATGTAAGCTACTTATTTTTTTTAATATGAATAATTAATATAACTCCCTCCATTCTATAATATGGTGTGTTAGTTTTTTCGAAACTCAAACTTGTACATGTCTGACCAAGTTTTTATAAAAATATCAGTATCTACAATATCAAAATTGTAAGCACTAGATTCATCATGAAAAGTATTTACATGTTTTATTGATTTTGTATTGTAGATGTCGATATTTTATTTTATAATCTTGGTAAAACAAACATAAATTTGACTTGCGCGGAAGCTAACACACCTTATATTCTAGAACTGACGGAATATATGTACAAAGGTATCCCCGTATCCCAGTTTCTAGAAAATTGGTGTATCGAGCATCTCTCTATATTGTGTATCCGATATGTATCTAAGTATCTATGCACCATAGTTTACGCCTCGTTTCGATTTTGGTGCAACTTAAAATTGATGGGTGGTCGTATCATGGAAGTATGTTGGAATTGACAACTCATAGATTTTGTTGCACGTTAAAATCCAACGACTCATTTGATTTGTAAGCATCCCAGTGTTGGTGTTCATTCGATTTGTAAGCATCTTAAAGTTGACAAGCTCATGTCGATCTGGTAGCATCATAAAATTGACTGGTCATACTAATTTTGAAGCATTTTAAAATGAACATATCATATTGATTTAAAATAATGTTAAAACCGAGAGGTCCAATTTTTTGGCAGCACCTTGAATCTCCCTACACGACGAACCAACAATAAAATATCTCGCCCACTTTAACATTGGGGAAAGATGTGGTTTTGTGGCCATGTAGCTACACCTCTTATCTAGACCATCCATTTTGCCATCAAAATATGTGCGTATAAACTTCTCTTTTTGGTGCTCCCTAATAGGAAAACATTTCAAGTAGCAACTTTGCAGGTCAACTTGAAAGAAGTACTAACTTGTGCAGAATTGATTTTTTTTCCTGAATAGAAAGATGTATATAAAGTGATAAAGCTCAATGAAACTTCTAATCTTAGAAATTTCTGATGCATCAAAAAAATCAGAATTTCTTTATTAACAGATTGGTACTTTTCTGGCTTCGAGATGCCAAATTTCAAGGACAAATGTTCTCTTGTTTGGACGAAACAGAAATGAGGGATTTCTATGTAAAAGTAACACATAAATGCATTGGAAAATGTACTAGTATCTAAGCATTTAATACAGACTAACAAATAACATTAACATTCGAGACACACTGCAGGCGCCCTTGGTGAAATCTTTATGGAGTTCTTTACAGACACACACACACGCAAGAGGCTCACAGGCAAAAAAAGAAACACGTACAAGAGGCTACACATTTATCTATGTCAGTGTCTCACGTGTACACCACAAGCCTAGCAGCAACAAACACACCAGCTACACGGTGCCGCACTCACAGTTGATCACCACAACAGCAGCTCATCCTCCTCTCGTGCCATTAGCTGAGAATCATCCTGCCTCACACAGTGCCCATGTCGTTGAGCTTCACTGTGCAGCGGAAGGCGGTAGAGCTCGTGATGCCGGCCGGGCCGACACCGCGGGAGATGAAGCGGCTCTCGGACATTGACGACCAGGACGGTCTACGGTTCCACATACCCGTCATCCAGTTTTACCGCCGTGTTGCGTCCATGAGCAGCAGGGACCCTGCAGTGGTGGTCCGGGACGCCGTGGCCAAGGCACTCGTGCACTACTACCCATTTGCCGGCCGTCTAAGGGAGCTCGAGGGTCGCAAGCTTGCTGTCGACTGTACCGGTGAGGGCGTGCTGTTCATCGAGGCCAACGGTGATGTGCGCCTGGAGCACTTCGGTGACGCCCTGCAGCCACCATTCCCAGGACTTGAGGAGCTCATCTTCGATGTCCCTGGCTCATGGGAAGTCCTCGGCACCCCACTTCTCCTCTTTCAGGTAAGTTTAGCTTTCTGTAATGTTAAAAATCTGATGTCATACTTTTAATTATGGCAAAACGAACATATTGTCTTTTGCAATTTAAGTTGACCCGAGGATGACAAATTTAGTTTGTAAGCACGGCAATTTCATGGCAATAGAATGAACTGAGAAGGATTTTTTATGTTTGGCAACTAAACTTAATTGACATCTTGGGCAAACATAAATGCCCTAAAAACGTTAAATATGCCATACGGTAAGAGATATGATGTAGGATCTGTGGTTAAGTTGAAATTTTCATAAACACACTGTTAACAGCTAGCTAGCTTACCTCTCTCTCTCCTTGTACGTGGGCACGCCATGCATGCACGATCCCACGATCCATGCACGTCGCCACGCCCCGGCGCTCTGCGCCCTGTTGTAACCAGCTATATATACATGAGTATACACCGGAGAGCACCCAAGGTGCGATCTCCCTCTTCCTTCACTATTCTACATGGTATCAGACGCTGGGCTACTCCCTCGCCTGTAAACCGTTCCACTCCGCTTCCGCAAATCTGCGCTCGCCGGCGCCATGACGCCGCCGCCGCCGCCTCCCCCACCACCACCGCGTCCAGGCTCTCTCTCTGGCGGCTCGCCCGTCACACCTCCCTCCTCTCAGGCCGTGCACCAGCCCCTTCTCACCCCATCTGCACTTGCCCGCGGGGCTCTCTTCGTTCCAGACCCCACGGCCTCCTCCACGACGCACCAGCCGCCCGCCTCCCCACTCGCCGGCGTATTCATCAACCAGCACGTCCCTCTTGTGCTCACCCTCAACCCACCTAATTTCTCCCACTGGCGCACCCTCTTCGAAGTCACCTTCCAGAAGCTCGCCGTCGCAGATCACCTCACCGGACCGCCGCGCCCGCGCGACCCTGCCTGGGCGCAAGACGATGCTCATCTCGTCTCTTGGTTGTACAACCGAGTCAGCCCGGAGGTGTTCGGGCTCATCCACCAGCGCGGCGCCACCGCCGCCGTTCTCTGGGCGACCATCTGCAACCTCTTCCTCGAGAACGCCGAGCACCAGGTGGTGTTCCTCTCCACCGAGTTTCGCCGCATCGAGCAGGGGAGCTCGTCCATCCTCTCCTTCTTCGCACGGCTCAAGGACTGTGCCGACCGCCTTGCCGAGCTCGGCGTGCCCGTCACCGACCGCGACCAGGTGCTCAACATGTTCCGAGGTCTGCACTCGCGTTTTCGCTACGCTGTGCCCATTCTGACGATGCAGACCCCCTTCCCGGCGTTCCTGCGTTGCCGCGCATTCTTGCTGCTCGAGGAGAGTCGTTTGTCCGTCGACGCCAACACTGAGACTGCGCTGCACGCTGCCCGTGTGCCGAACACCAACACCAACAGCTGCTCGGGCGGGCAGAATGGTGGCCACGGACGCAACGGCGGCGGGAACGGGCGCTACAAGGGCAAGGGCAAGGCCAACTACTCCGGCGGGGGTCAGGGCTCGTACTCCGGCGGGGGCGACCACATGACTCGCCCTCCCACACCTGCTGCCGCTCCATGGACCGGCATGGTCCATGCCTGGCCGATGCCTTGGCGTCCCCATGCACCTGGCGCCGGCATCCTTGGACCTCGACCCGGTGGAAGCACGCCGTTCGCCGGCACTGCATCGCACTACACCGCCGGGCCAGGCGTTCCAGTGCACGTGCCTCCTGTGGTCTGGCAACCAGGGGTCGTGCCCGCTCACCCTCTGTACGGTGCCCCGGCGAACAACTCCACCAACCCTTCTGGTCCTTCCTGGGATCAGACCGCGCTCATCCACGCCTTGAACACCATGTCGATGCAGCAGCAGCAGCCAGCGCCGCCAACGGCTGACTGGTACCTGGACACCGGAGCAACATCGCACATGGCGTCTTCATCTGGTATGCTCTCCTCCTCAGTCCCTTATACTTCATCTCGCATCATTGTCGGCGACGGGAGCACGCTAGCGGTCACATGATCGCTGCTCGTCCATGCTCACATGCCCTACTCGTACTGGGCTGAAGCGCTTCAGACAGCCACCTTCCTCCTCAACCGGCGTCCGTGTCGCCCTCGCCATGATCACACACCGTTCTTCCTTCTATACGGCGTCCACCTCGATTACACAGCCCTTCGGGTGTTCGGCTGCCTATGCTATCCAAACCTCGCAGCCACCACCCCGCACAAACTTGCTCCCCGGTCGGCGCCTTGTGTTTTCCTCGGCTACTCGCACGAACACAAAGGCTGAATCGCGCTACCGGGCGTGTGGTCATCTCACGGCATGTCGTTTTTGACGAGAGCACATTTCCCTTCCAAGAGAACAACGCCATAGAAACACCCACCACACCATCTCTCGCCGACGAGCTCTACTCCATACCGCATGTCCCGCGACAACCACGCACCATCCGACCACCCACTCCACCGGCGGCTACACCCACACCTTCATGTTCCCCACAACAACCCGAGCCTGCCGTCATGGCAGCCACACCAACGCCCCCCACACCCCTACCTGATCTCACGGCAACCCATCCCGAGCCCATCACCCCCGACGTCGATCCACCTGCTTCCCCTGACGTCTCTCCCCTGCCCTCCTCACCAGCACCGCCTCCAGCATGCCGTCGTGAGTGCCCAATGCCCACCCACACCATGCGCACACGTGCTCAGGCTGGTAAGTTCTTCCCAAACCCCAAATATCACCAGAACCACACCACCTCAACGTCTAACGAGATCTCACCCATCCCAAAGAGTGTGCGTGCCGCTTTGCGCGATCCTTGTTGGTTGACTGCGATGCAGGTGGAGTACAGGGCACTGATGGCGAACAATACCTGGCGACTCGTGCCCGACCGCGCGGCGCCAACATTGTCACTGGCAAGTGGTTATTTCGACACAAGCTCAAGGCCGACGGCACGCTGGAGCGTTACAAGGCGCGCTGGGTTGTTCGCGGCTTCTCCCAGCGCCCGGGTGTCGACTTCGATGAAACCTTCTCGCCGGTCGTCAAGGCGGCCACGATCCGTGTCGTCCTCACCATCGCGGCGTCGCGGGGCTGGCCAGTCCACCAGATGGACGTCAACAATGCCTTCCTCCACGGCCATCTGACGGAGCAGGTGTACTGTCAGCAGCCGGCTGGCTTTGTTGACGCCGCCCACCCCGACCACGTCTGCCTCCTCGACAAATCATTGTACGGGTTGAAGCAAGCGCCGCGCGCCTGGTTCGCACGGTTCGCCGCGTTCGCCTGCAGCATCGGGTTCGCCATCTCGCGCGTGGATCCATCTCTGTTCGTGCTCCAAAGCGACGCCGGTGCCGCCTACTTATTGCTGTACGTCGACGACATAATCCTTGCCGCGTCGTCCACCGCTCTACTACGACGACTGCAAGGTCTGCTCTCCGCCGAGTTCTCAATGAAAGACCTCGGGCCGCTTCACTACTTCCTCGGCATCGCTGTGACACGCACGGCCGATGGGTTCTTCTTGTCGCAACGCAAGTATGCTGAAGAACTCCTCGAGCGTGCCAACATGCAGACCTGCAAGCCGGCGTCGACACCCGTGGACACGCGCTCCAAGCTGTCGGCCTTGGCCGGCGCACCCGTCCCCGACGCCTCAGAGTACCGGAGCATTGTCGGCGCCCTTCAGTACATGACCATGACACGGCCAGACATTGCCTACGCGGTGCAGCAGTGTTGCCTCGTCATGCATGACCCCCGCGCTCCGCACCTTGCGTTGGCAAAGCGGATCCTCCGATATCTTCGAGGCACCACCTCCCACTGACTGCATCTTCGTCGCGCCGCCTCCCTCGACCTCGTCGCCTACTCCGACGCGGACTGGGCGGGCTGCCCGGACACGCGCCGCTCCACTTCGGGCTACGCGGTGTACCTCGGCGACGCCCTGGTTTCTTGGTCATCCAAACGCCAAGCGACCGTGTCTCGCTCCAGCGCGGAAGCCGAGTACCGCGCCGTCGCCAACGCCGTAGCTGAAAGCTGCTGGATTCGGCAACTTCTCGACGAGCTCGCTACACCGCTTCGCAAAGCCAGTGTAGTCTTCTGCGACAACATCTCCTCCGTCTACATGGCTGCCAACCCGTGCATCACCGTCGAACAAAGCACATCAAGTTGGACATCCACTTCGTCCGGGAGAAGGTTGCCCTTGGTGAACTGCGCGTTCTCCATGTGCCCACGAGCCAACAGTTCGCCGACGTGCTCACCAAAGGGCTCCCCACGCCGGCGTTCGAGGAATTCCGGTCCAGCTTGTGCATCCGACCACCGGATGCTCAAACTGCGGCGGGGTGTTAACAGCTAGCTAGCTTACCTCTCTCTCTCCTTGTACGTGGGCACGCCATGCATGCACGATCCCACGATCCATGCACGTCGCCACGCCCCGGCGCTCTGCGCCCTGTTGTAACCAGCTATATATACATGAGTATACACCGGAGAGCACCCAAGGTGCGATCTCCCTCTTCCTTCACTATTCTACACACACAACATGTTTACGTGATTAATATGCAGGTGACACGGCTAGCGTGCGGAGGCTTCATCCTAGCAGTGCGGATGATGCACACGATGGCGGACGCGCGGGGATGGTCCAGTTCCTGGCTGCCGTGGCTGAGCTGGCACGGGGCGCCACGGTGCCATCCGTGCGGCCGGTGTGGCGGCGTGACCTGCTGGAGGCGCGGAACCAGCCGCGTCCTGTGTTCACGCACCGGGCATACGACGAGGTGCATGGCACCATCATGCCGCTCAGCGACATGGTGCACCGCTCCTTCTTCTTGGGGGCCGGCGATGTCGCCGCCATCCGGTCTCACCTCCCGCGGGGCCTTCGGGAGCATGCCACCACGTTTGAGGTCCTTACGGGTTGCGCCTGGAAGTGTCGCACTGCGGCTCTGGCCCCTGACGCCGATGAGGAGATGCGGATGATCTGCATCGTCAACGCCCGTGGCGGCAGGGCCGCCATCCCGAGCGGCTACTATGGCAACGCTTTCGCGTTGGCGGCCGCCGTGTCGGCCGCCGGTGATCTATGTGCTGAATATGAGATGGGCTTTGGGCCCATTTAGCAATTACATAAAAATCCCTAAGGGCCCATGCTGCCTAGCAAGTGGTGGTGGGAGTTTAGTCCCACATTGCTAGTTGAGAGAGATGTACACCAACTTATAAGGTGAGACATTCTCCCACTAGTATGAGTTGGTGTGAAGGAAGGAGAGGTGTTCCACACGCGCGCTCCTCCTCCTCCGCCGCCCGCCCGTCTCGCCGCGCCGCGGGAATCTCGCCGAGCCGATGTGTTCTTTTTGTCACGCAGGATTGGAATTTGAACAGTCAACTGAAAACGATTAATGGAAAATGAATACGAGCTGAAACGTTTCGTCTTAAGTACGGCCTTACCAGAATTCATTGTGATTCATTATGTGCGGTCTTAAGTACGGCCGTTACCAGAATTCATTGTGATTCATTATGTGCGTTTATGCTGGACCGTTTGTCTCCTCCTCTGCGCCTATATAAAAGAGGTCGCTCCTCTCCAGAGAACAATACAGATCACATTTGCTCTGCCACCACCACCTCTGTCGTTCCTCTCGCTGCTGCTGTCGCCGGTGACTCCATCCCGTCTTCCGCGTACACGGCCGACGGGAGAGCAGGCCTCCGAAACCCCGCCTCTCCAGATCCTGTACGGGAGAGGGGCGATTAGGTTTTTGGGGAGCGTCTTCTACGCGACTGCTCGCCTCGGTTCGACTGCTTCCTCTACGTCGACTACATCTTCGTCCGCATCGCCTTCGCCTTCACCATGAGCACCAGCACCGACGCTGACAAGGCCGCCCCCGACAAGCGCATCGCCGACGAGGCAACCGCCTCTGCTGCTGATCCGGCCAACTGGCCTACTGGAGGGTACAACATGCTTATCCTTATCCTGATTATTTCCATGTGTGCAGTACTAGTGGTTTGCGTAGATGTTTCTACTATATGTCTAGTATGTGCGTACATCATGAATTTTCAGTATGTCATTAGCACTGTCTATATCATGTTCATGATTTATTCTTGGATTAAATTAATCGAACAATTGCTTAATTTCTCAACAATCCAAAAACCTAATCTGTGTAGGCAATTTTCGATCCATGGTTTTGCTGCTGCACTGAAACCTGCCCCGTTTACGGGGACGTACTTTAAGCGTTGGCAGACCAAAACCGTCTTATGGCTCACGGCGATGAACGTGTTCTGGGTCACCGGTGTGACTCCCACGGGAACGATTGCTCTTGAACAGGAGAAGGCGTTCAGGGAGGCCACCGTCGTCTTTGTTGGATGCGTTCTGAGCGTGATCGGAGATAAGTTGGTTGATGCATATTTACATATGCGGGTTGCCAAGGACTTGTGGGAGGCGCTCGAATCTAAATTCGGCGCAACCGATGCTGGAAGCGAGATGTATATTATGGAGCAGTTCCACGATTACAAGATGGTTGAAAACCGTCCTGTATTGGAACAGGCTCATGAGATACAGTGCATCGCTAAGGAACTTGAGGTTCTGAAGTGTGTGCTGCCGGGCAAATTTGTCGCGGGATGCATCATCGCTAAGCTACCCAATTCCTGGAGGAATTTTGCTACCACTCTGAAACATCAGAGGCGTGAATTCTCAGTTGAGGATGTCATTGGCCATCTGAGTGTTGAGCAGAACTCGAGAGCAAAGGACTCGAATGGAAAAGGGAACGAAGGGACCTCTGTCGCCAACATGGTGCAGACGAACTTCAACCCCCACAAGCCCAAGGGAAAGACTGGTGTCCAACAGAATACCGAGTTTAAGAAGAAGGGCAAGAAGCCTTTCAAGAAGGATAAGAAGAAGGGTGGCTGTTTCACTTGTGGTTCTGATGAACATTGGGCTGTCAAGTGCCCACACAAGTTCAAGAAGCCAGGACAGGACTCCAAGACTGTCAACATGATTGTGAGCAACAATGAGAGTGGGCCATCTGGGTACGGTAATTTGTTTACTGTATTTTCAGTTTGCCAGTCTACCGATTGGTGGATTGACACAGGTGCAAATATTCATGTGTGTGCTGACATTTCATTGTTTTCTTCTTATCAGGCCACAGGAAACGGGTCCGTACTGATGGGGAATGGCGCGAGTGCTTCTGTTCATGGTGTTGGCACGGTCGATCTGAAGTTTACTTTGGGAAGGATCGTGCAACTGAAGAACGTGCAGCATGTCCCCGCCATCAAGAAGAATCTCGTTAGTGGTTCCCTTCTATGTAGAGAAGGGTTTAAGCTGGTATTCGAGTCTAATAAAGTAGTTGTTACGAAATATGGACTGTTTGTTGGAAAAGGTTATGAATGTGGAGGTCTATTCCGCTTTTCCCTCGCTGATTTTTGTAATAAAGTCGTGAACAATATTCATTCAAATGTTAATGAAACAGAAGTTTGGCATTCACGTCTTTGTCACATTGGTTTTGGTTGTATGACGCGGTTAGCAAAGTTAAATTTAATCCCAAGTTTCACTTTAGCCAAAGGTTCTAAGTGCCATTCGTGTGTGCAAGCAAAGCAACCTCGCAAGCCCCATAAGGCTGCGGAGGAGAGACACCTGGCACCATTAGAACTCATACATTCTGATCTTTGTGAGATGAATGGTGTGTTGACTAAAGGTGGAAAGAGATACTTCATGACACTAATAGATGATTCTACTAGATACTGCTATGTATATCTTTTAAACACTAAATATGAGGCTCTACACTACTTTAAAATCTATAAGGCAGAAGTTGAGAATCAACTTGAAAAGAAAATAAAACGAGTCCGGTCAGATCGTGGTGGAGAGTATTTCTCTAATGAGTTTGATTCCTTTTGTGCGGAACATGGTATTATTCATGAGAGGATGCCTCCCTACTCACCTCAGTCAAATGGGGTTGCCGAACGGAAAAACCGTACTCTAACTGATTTGGTTAACGCCATGTTAGATACATCGGGTTTATCCAAGGCATGGTGGGGGGAGGCTATATTGACATCATGTCATGTCCTGAATAAAGTTCCGACAAAAGACAATGAGATCACTCCCTATGAACAATGGGAAAAGAGAAGAACAACACTCTCATACTTACGTACTTGGGGCTGTTTGGCGAAAGTCAATGTGCCGATCCCCAAAAAGCGTAAGCTTGGACCAAAGACTGTGGATTGCGTTAATTTGGGCTACGCTAAGAATAGCGTCGGCTATAGATTTCTGGTAGTGAAATCTGAGGTACCTGACATGAAAGTCGGTACGATTATGGAGTCTAAAGATGCTACATTCTTTGAGGATATTTTTCCTATGAGAGATATGCAAAGCACTTCTAGACTGGAATCTGATGAGACTCCTGAACCTGCCATTCCGATGGAATATTATGAACAAACACATGATGAAAATCCTGAGGAGGAGGACAAGGAAACCCTTGGTAGGGGCAAGAGACAGAGGACTCCAAAGTCCTTTGGTGATGATTTCCTTGTGTACCTTGTGGATGATACTCCCACTTCTATTTCAGAAGCTTATGCGTCTCCGGATGCTGACTACTGGAAAGAAGCGGTCCGTAGCGAGATGGACTCCATCTTGGCTAATGGGACATGGGAAATCACAGAACGTCCCTATGGCTGTAAACCATTGGGATGTAAGTGGGTGTTTAAAAAGAAGCTTAGGCCTGATGGTACGATTGAAAAATACAAGGCTAGGCTTGTGGCCAAGGGTTATTCCCAGAAAGAAGATGAGGATTTCTTCGATACTTATTCACCTGTGGCCAGACTGACCACCATTCGAGTATTACTCTCATTGGCGGCCTCGCATGGTCTTCTCATCCACCAGATGGATGTTAAGACAGCTTTCCTGAATGGAGAGCTAAACGAGGAAATCTACATGCAACAGCCAGATGGCTTTGTGATAGATGGTCAGGAAGGAAAAGTGTGTAGGTTGATAAAATCTTTATATGGCCTGAAACAAGCACCTAAGCAATGGCATGATAAGTTTAATACAACACTGACATCTGTTGGCTTCGTTGTTAATGAAGCTGACAAATGTGTATACTATCGCCATGGTGGGGGCGAAGGAGTTATACTGTGCTTGTATGTTGATGACATACTGATATTCGGAACTAACCTCAAAGTAATTGAGGAGGTCAAGTCGTTTCTATCTCAGAACTTTGAGATGAAAGACCTTGGTGTGGCTGATGTTATCTTGAACATCAAGCTACTGAGAGATAATGAGGGTGGGATTACACTTTTGCAATCCCATTATGTTGAGAAGGTGTTGAGTCGTTTTGGATACTCGGACTGCACACCATCTCAAACACCATATGATCCTAGCGTGTTGATTCGAAAATCCAAAGGCACGGCTATAGATCAATTGAGATACTCTCAAATCATTGGTTCACTGATGTACCTAGCTAGCGCTACGAGGCCTGACATCGCTTTTGCTGTGAGCAAACTGATTCGGTTTGTATCAAAACAGGGTGATGTACATTGGCATGCTGTTGAAAGAGTTATGCGTTATCTAAAGGGTACTATGAACTATGGACTTCACTATACCGGATACCCGTCGGTACTTGAAGGGTATAGTGATGCGAATTGGATCTCTGATGCTGATGAGATGAAGGCCACAACTGGGTATATGTTTACTCTTGGAGGTGGCGCTGTTTCCTGGAAGTCTTGCAAGCAAACGATCTTAACGAGATCGACAATGGAAGCAGAATTAACAGCATTAGACACATCTGGTGTCGAAGCGGGATGGCTTCGAGATCTCTTGATGGACTTGCCATTGGTTGATAAACCGGTTCTGGCTATCCTTATGAACTGTGACAATCAGACCGTCATCACCAAGGTGAAGAGTTCAAAGGACAACATGAAGTCCAACAAACACATAAGAATGAGATTAAAAGCTGTCAGAAAATTGAGAAACTCCGGGGTGATAGCGTTGGAATATGTCCATACGGCTAAGAATCTGGCAGATCCCTTTACAAAAGGGCTATCACGTGTTGTGATAGATAATGCATCGAGGGAGATGGGCATGAGACCCACATGAGTTGCCATGGTGGTAACCCAACCTATGTGATCAGAGATCCCGTGAAGTAGGACCTGGGAAAACAAGCCAGTGGTGAACTGAGGAGAGTAACTATACTAACCCACTCCGCTGGAGATGCAATACTCTCAATACTGTATGGGAGGATGACTACTGTCTTAATGTGTTCCAAGGCTTATATGTATAAGCAAGATGCTATCCTACAGAGCGATCTTTGGAGGAACACACCTATATGAGCCCGACTGCTGGTCACAGTCTATGAGATTGGGGTGATCTCTAGTAAGCTCATGAACAGGCCAGGAGGGTGACTTATATGCTCCACCCGAGGGGTCAGCCTTCGGCAGCCTAGTATCAGTAAGACATGTGGTGAAACTTCTTTACGCCAAACTGACAATTCAAGGCTTAGTCCATTGTTCAGTTGTGAAGGAGTGTAGCTACTTGCTCTAGGTGAAGCTCAACCTTAACAGGTCTTCGCTGAAACACTGGTATATCGAAACAGTAATTGGGACAAGAGCACACAATGGGCCCTCGAGATCTGGTGGGGGATTGTTGAAATCTGAGATGGGCCTAGAGCCCATAAGACAATTTCAGTTTTGATCTCTAAGGGCCCATGTAGGTGGCATGACAAAGTGGTGGGAAGTTTAGTCCCACCATGCTAGTGGAAGGAGAGTTGGAGTGGTTTATAAGGGATTCTCTCCCTCATGCTATTGGAGCTTGAGAAGAGATGAGGCCCTCACGCACTCCTCCTCCTCCGCTCGCCTCGCCACGCCACGCCTCGTCACGACGCGCCGCGGGTTGCGGGATTGAGCCGAGCCGAGCTCACTCCTATGCGCTTCTTTTTGCCGGTCAGGAACGGAGAGTCTTTGACAGGTAGGGCCACGATCTGAGACGTCGGATCGTGGGCTACCGACTTGGACGTGGGTTCGGCCCACGTTTCTCCACGCGCAACCGCACATATATATATGGGGCGCTGCCAACCCTAGCCGCCGCAACTTAGGGCGCATCTGCCTCCGCGCCCGCCGTCGTCCCTTTGCTGCTGCCGCCGCCGGTGACTCCATCCCGTCCGCCGCGTACACGGTCGACGGGAGAGCAGGTCTCCGAAGCCTCGCCTCTCTGGATCCTGGCAAATCCCTTTACAAAAAGGCTATCACGTGTTGTGATAGATAATGCATCGAGGGAGATGGGCATGAGACCCACATGAGTTGCCATGGTGGTAACCCAACCTATGTGATCGGAGATCCCGTGAAGTAGGACCTGGGAAAACAAGCCAGTGGTGAACTGAGGAGAGTAACTATACTAACCCACTCCGCTGGAGATGCAATACTCTCAATACTGTATGGGAGGATGACTACTGTCTTAATGTGTTCCAAGGCTTATATGTATAAGCAAGATGCTATCCTACAGAGCGATCTTTGGAGGAACACACCTATATGAGCCCGACTGCTGGTCACAGTCTATGAGATTGGGGTGATCTCTAGTAAGCTCATGAACAGGCCAGGAGTGTGACTTATATGCTCCACCCGAGGGGTCAGCCTTCGGCAGCCTAGTATCAGTAAGACATGTGGTGAAACTTCTTTACGCCAAACTCACAATTCAAGGCTTAGTCCATTGTTCAGTTGTGAAGGGGTGTAGCTATTTGCTCTAGGTGGATGTTCAACCTTAACAGGTCTCCACTGAAATACTGGTATATCAAAACAGAGTTTGGAACAGAGGACAACACCATGGGCCTTTGGGATCTGGTGGGGGATTGCTGAATATGAGATGGGCTTTGGGCCCATTTAGCAATTACAGAAAAATCCCTAAGGGCCCATGCTGCCTAGCAAGTGGTGGTGGGAGTTTAGTCCCACATTGCTAGTTGAGAGAGATGTACACCAACTTATAAGGTGAGACATTCTCCCACTAGTATGAGTTGGTGTGAAGGAAGGAGAGGTGTTCCACACGCGCGCTCCTCCTCCTCCGCCGCCCGCCCGTCTCGTCACGACGCGCCGCGCCGCGGGTTGCGGGAATCTCGCCGAGCCGATGTGTTCTTTTTGTCACGCAGGATTGGAATTTGAACAGTCAACTGAAAACGATTAATGGAAAATGAATACGAGCTGAAACGTTTCGTCTTAAGTACGGCCGTTACCAGAATTCATTGTGATTCATTATGTGCGGTCTTAAGTACGGCCGTTACCAGAATTCATTGTGATTCATTATGTGCGTTTATGCTGGACCGTTTGTCTCCTCCTCTGCGCCTATATAAAAGAGGTCGCTCCTCTCCAGAGAACAATACAGATCACATTTGCTCTGCCACCACCACCTCTGTCGTTCCTCTCGCTGCTGCTGTCGCCGGTGACTCCATCCCGTCTTCCGCGTACACGGCCGACGGGAGAGCAGGCCTCCGAAACCCCGCCTCTCCAGATCCTGTATGGGAGAGGGGCGATTAGGTTTTTGGGGAGTGTCTTCTACGCGACTGCTCGCCTCGGTTCGACTGCTTCCTCTACGTCGACTACATCTTCGTCCGCATCGCCTTCGCCTTCACCATGAGCACCAGCACCGACGCTGACAAGGCCGCCTCCGACAAGCGCAACGCCAACGAGGCCGCCGCCTGTGCTGCTGATCCGGCCAACTGGCCTACTGGAGGGTACAACATGCTTATCCTTATCCTGATTATTTCCATGTGTGCAGTACTAGTGGTTTGCGTAGATGTTTCTACTATATGTCTAGTATGTGCGTACATCATGAATTTTCAGTATGTCATTAGCACTGTCTATATCATGTTCATGATTTATTCTTGGATTAAATTAATCGAACAATTGCTTAATTTCTCAACAATCCAAAAACCTAATCTGTGTAGGCAATTTTCGATCCATGGTTTTGCTGCTGCACTGAAACCTGCCCCGTTTACGGGGACGTACTTTAAGCGTTGGCAGACCAAAACCGTCTTATGGCTCACGGCGATGAACGTGTTCTGGGTCACCGGTGTGACTCCCACGGGAACGATTGCTCCTGAACAGGAGAAGGCGTTCAGGGAGGCCACCGTCGTCTTTGTTGGATGCGTTCTTAGCGTGATCGGAGATAAGTTGGTTGATGCATATTTACATATGCGGGTTGCCAAGGACTTGTGGGAGGCGCTCGAATCTAAATTCGGCGCAACCGATGCTGGAAGCGAGATGTATATTATGGAGCAGTTCCACGATTACAAGATGGTTGAAAACCGTCCTGTATTGGAACAGGCTCATGAGATACAGTGCATCGCTAAGGAACTTGAGGTTCTGAAGTGTGTGCTGCCGGGCAAATTTGTCGCGGGATGCATCATCGCTAAGCTACCCATTTCCTGGAGGAATTTTGCTACCACTCTGAAACATCAGAGGCGTGAATTCTCAGTTGAGGATGTCATTGGCCATCTGAGTGTTGAGCAGAACTCGAGAGCAAAGGACTCGAATGGAAAAGGGAACGAAGGGACCTCTGTCGCCAACATGGTGCAGAAGAACTTCAACCCCCACAAGCCCAAGGGAAAGACTGGTGTCCAACAGAATACCGAGTTTAAGAAGAAGGGCAAGAAGCCTATCAAGAAGGATAAGAAGAAGGGTGGCTGTTTCACTTGTGGTTCTGATGAACATTGGGCTGTCAAGTGCCCACACAAGTTCAAGAAGCCAGGACAGGACTCCAAGACTGTCAACATGATTGTGAGCAACAATGAGAGTGGGCTATCTGGGTACGGTAATTTGTTTACTGTATTTTCAGTTTGCCAGTCTACCGATTGGTGGATTGACACAGGTGCAAATATTCATGTGTGTGCTGACATTTCATTGTTTTCTTCTTATCAGGCCACAGGAAACGGGTCCGTACTGATGGGGAATGGCGCGAGTGCTTCTGTTCATGGTGTTGGCACGGTCGATCTGAAGTTTACTTCGGGAAGGATCGTGCAACTGAAGAACGTGCAGCATGTCCCCGCCATCAAGAAGAATCTCGTTAGTGGTTCCCTTCTATGTAGAGAAGGGTTTAAGCTGGTATTCGAGTCTAATAAAGTAGTTGTTACGAAATATGGACTGTTTGTTGGAAAAGGTTATGAATGTGGAGGTCTATTCCGCTTTTCCCTCGCTGATTTTTGTAATAAAGTCGTGAACAATATTCATTCAAATGTTAATGAAACAGAAGTTTGGCATTCACGTCTTTGTCACATTGGTTTTGGTTGTATGACGCGGTTAGCAAAGTTAAATTTAATCCCAAGTTTCACTTTAGCCAAAGGTTCTAAGTGCCATTCGTGTGTGCAAGCAAAGCAACCTCGCAAGCCCCATAAGGCTGCGGAGGAGAGACACCTGGCACCATTAGAACTCATACATTCTGATCTTTGTGAGATGAATGGTGTGTTGACTAAAGGTGGAAAGAGATACTTCATGACACTGATAGATGATTCTACTAGATACTGCTATGTATATCTTTTAAACACTAAAGATGAGGCTCTACACTACTTTAAAATCTATAAGGCAGAAGTTGAGAATCAACTTGAAAAGAAAATAAAACGAGTCCGGTCAGATCGTGGTGGAGAGTATTTCTCTAATGAGTTTGATTCCTTTTTTTGCGGAACATGGTATTATTCATGAGAGGACGCCTCCCTACTCACCTCAGTCAAATGGGGTTGCCGAAAGGAAAAACCGTACTCTAACTGATTTGGTTAACGCCATGTTAGATACATCAGGTTTATCCAAGGCATGGTGGGGGGAGGCTATATTGACATCATGTCATGTCCTGAATAAAGTTCCGACAAAAGACAATGAGATCACTCCCTATGAACAATGGGAAAAGATAAGAACAACACTCTCATACTTACGTACTTGGGGCTGTTTGGCGAAAGTCAATGTGCCGATCCCCAAAAAGCGTAAGTTGGACCAAAGACTGTGGATTGCGTTAATTTGGGCTACGCTAAGAATAGCGTCGGCTATAGATTTCTGGTAGTGAAATCTGAGGTACCTGACATGAAAGTCGGTACGATTATGGTGTCTAAAGATGCTACATTCTTTGAGGATATTTTTCCTATGAGAGATATGCAAAGCACTTCTAGACTGGAATCTGATGAGACTCCTGAACCTGCCATTCCGATGGAATATTATGAACAAACACATGATGAAAATCCTGAGGAGGAGGACAAGGAAACCCTTGGTAGGGGCAAGAGACAGAGGACTGCAAAGTCCTTTGGTGATGATTTCCTTGTGTACCTTGTGGATGATACTCCCACTTCTATTTCAGAAGCTTATGCGTCTCCGGATGCTGACTACTGGAAAGAAGCGGTCCGTAGCGAGATGGACTCCATCTTGGCTAATGGGACATGGGAAATCACAGAACGTCCCTATGGCTGTAAACCATTGGGATGTAAGTGGGTGTTTAAAAAGAAGCTTAGGCCTGATGGTACGATTGAAAAATACAAGGCTAGGCTTGTGGCCAAGGGTTATTCCCAGAAAGAAGATGAGGATTTCTTCGATACTTATTCACCTGTGGCCAGACTGACCACCATTCGAGTATTACTCTCGTTGGCGGCCTCGCATGGTCTTCTCATCCACCAGATGGATGTTAAGACATCTTTCCTGAATGGAGAGCTAAACGAGGAAATCTACATGCAACAGCCAGATGGCTTTGTGATAGATGGTCAGGAAGGAAAAGTGTGTAGGTTGATAAAATCTTTATATGGCCTGAAACAAGCACCTAAGCAATGGCATGATAAGTTTAATACAACACTGACATCTGTTGGCTTCGTTGTTAATGAAGCTGACAAATGTGTATACTATCGCCATGGTGGGGGCGAAGGAGTTATACTGTGCTTGTATGTTGATGACATACTGATATTCGGAACTAACCTCAAAGTAATTGAGGAGGTCAAGTCGTTTCTATCTCAGAACTTTGAGATGAAAGACCTTGGTGTGGCTGATGTTATCTTGAACATCAAGCTACTGAGAGATAATGAGGGTGGGATTACACTTTTGCAATCCCATTATGTTGATAAGGTGTTGAGTCGTTTTGGATACTCGGACTGCACACCATCTCAAACACCATATGATCCTGGCGTGTTGATTCGAAAATCCAAAGGCACGGCTATAGATCAATTGAGATACTCTCAAATCATTGGTTCACTGATGTACCTAGCTAGTGCTACGAGGCCTGACATCGCTTTTGCTGTGAGCAAACTGAGTCGGTTTGTATCAAAACCGGGTGATGTACATTGGCATGCTGTTGAAAGAGTTATGCGTTATCTAAAGGGTACTATGAACTATGGACTTCACTATACCGGATACCCGTCGGTACTTGAAGGGTATAGTGATGCGAATTGGATCTCTGATGCTGATGAGATGAAGGCCACAACTGGGTATATGTTTACTCTTGGAGGTGGCGCTGTTTCCTGGAAGTCTTGCAAGCAAACGATCTTAACGAGATAGACAATGGAAGCAGAATTAACAGCATTAGACACATCTGGTGTCGAAGCGGGATGGCTTCGAGATCTCTTGATGGACTTGCCATTGGTTGATAAACCGGTTCTGGCTATCCTTATGAACTGTGACAATCAGACCGTCATCACCAAGGTGAAGAGTTCAAAGGACAACATGAAGTCCAACAAACACATAAGAATGAGATTAAAAGCTGTCAGAAAATTGAGAAACTCCGGGGTGATAGCGTTGGAATATGTCCATACGGCTAAGAATCTGGCAGATCCCTTTACAAAAGGGCTATCACGTGTTGTGATAGATAATGCATCGAGGGAGATGGGCATGAGACCCACATGAGTTGCCATGGTGGTAACCCAACCTATGTGATCGGAGATCCCGTGAAGTAGGACCTGGGAAAACAAGCCAGTGGCGAACTGAGGAGAGTAACTATACTAACCCACTCCGCTGGAGATGCAATACTCTCAATACTGTATGGGAGGATGACTACTGTCTTAATGTGTTCCAAGGCTTATATGTATAAGCAAGATGCTATCCTACAGAGCGATCTTTGGAGGAACACACCTATATGAGCCCGACTGCTGGTCACAGTCTATGAGATTGGGGTGATCTCTAGTAAGCTCATGAACAGGCCAGGAGTGTGACTTATATGCTCCACCCGAGGGGTCAGCCTTCGGCAGCCTAGTATCAGTAAGACATGTGGTGAAACTTCTTTACGCCAAACTGACAATTCAAGGCTTAGTCCATTGTTCAGTTGTGGAGGGGTGTAGCTATTTGCTCTAGGTGGATGTTCAACCTTAACAGGTCTCCACTGAAATACTGGTATATCAAAACAGAGTTTGGAACAGAGGACAACACCATGGGCCTTTGGGATCTGGTGGGGGATTGCTGAATATGAGATGGGGTTTGGGCCCATTTAGCAATTACAGAAAAATCCCTAAGGGCCCATGCTGCCTAGCAAGTGGTGGTGGGAGTTTAGTCCCACATTGCTAGTTGAGAGAGATGTACACCAACTTATAAGGTGAGACATTCTCCCACTAGTATGAGTTGGTGTGAAGGAAGGAGAGGTGTTCCACACGCGCGCTCCTCCTCCTCCGCCGCCCGCCCGTCTCGTCACGGCGCGCCGCGCCGCGCCGCGGGTTGCGGGAATCTCGCCGAGCCGATGTGTTCTTTTTGTCACGCAGGATTGGAATTTGAACAGTCAACTGAAAACGATTAATGGAAAATGAATACGAGCTGAAACGTTTCGTCTTAAGTACGGCCGTTACCAGAATTCATTGTGATTCATTATGTGCGGTCTTAAGTACGGCCGTTACCAGAATTCATTGTGATTCATTATGTGCGTTTATGCTGGACCGTTTGTCTCCTCCTCTGCGCCTATATAAAAGAGGTCGCTCCTCTCCAGAGAACAATACAGATCACATTTGCTCTGCCACCACCACCTCTGTCGTTCCTCTCGCTGCTGCTGTCGCCGGTGACTCCATCCCGTCTTCCGCGTACACGGCCGACGGGAGAGCAGGCCTCCGAAACCCCGCCTCTCCAGATCCTGTACGGGAGAGGGGCGATTAGGTTTTTGGGGAGCGTCTTCTACGCGACTGCTCGCCTCGGTTCGACTGCTTCCTCTACGTCGACTACATCTTCGTCCGCATCGCCTTCGCCTTCACCATGAGCACCAGCACCGACGCTGACAAGGCCGCCCCCGACAAGCGCATCGCCGACGAGGCCGCCGCCTCTGCTGCTGATCCGGCCAACTGGCCTACTGGAGGGTACAACATGCTTATCCTTATCCTGATTATTTCCATGTGTGCAGTACTAGTGGTTTGCGTAGATGTTTCTACTATATGTCTAGTATGTGCGTACATCATGAATTTTTAGTGTGTCATTAGCACTGTCTATATCATGTTCATGATTTATTCTTGGATTAAATTAATCGAACAATTGCTTAATTTCTCAACAATCCAAAAACCTAATCTGTGTAGGCAATTTTCGATCCATGGTTTTGCTGCTGCACTGAAACCTGCCCCGTTTACGGGGACGTACTTTAAGCGTTGGCAAACCAAAACCGTCTTATGGCTCATGGCGATGAACGTGTTCTGGGTCACCGGTGTGACTCCCACGGGAACGATTGCTCCTGAACAGGAGAAGGCGTTCAGAGAGGCCACCGTCGTCTTTGTTGGATGCGTTCTGAGCGTGATCGGAGATAAGTTGGTTGATGCATATTTACATATGCGGGTTGCCAAGGACTTGTGGGAGGCGCTCGAATCTAAATTCGGCGCAACCGATGCTGGAAGCGAGATGTATATTATGGAGCAGTTCCACGATTACAAGATGGTTGAAAACCGTCCTGTATTGGAACAGGCTCATGAGATACAGTGCATCGCTAAGGAACTTGAGGTTCTGAAGTGTGTGCTGCCGGGCAAATTTGTCGCGGGATGCATCATCGCTAAGCTACCCAATTCCTAGAGGAATTTTGCTACCACTCTGAAACATCAGAGGCGTGAATTCTCAGTTGAGGATGTCATTGGCCATCTGAGTGTTGAGCAGAACTCGAGAGCAAAGGACTCGAATGGAAAAGGGAACGAAGGGACCTCTGTCGCCAACATGGTGCAGAAGAACTTCAACCCCAACAAGCCCAAGGGAAAGACTGGTGTCCAACAGAATACCGAGTTTAAGAAGAAGGGCAAGAAGCCTTTCAAGAAGGATAAGAAGAAGGGTGGCTGTTTCACTTGTGGTTCTGATGAACATTGGGCTGTCAAGTGCCCACACAAGTTCAAGAAGCCAGGACAGGACTCCAAGACTGTCAACATGATTGTGAGCAACAATGAGAGTGGGCCATCTGGGTACGGTAATTTGTTTACTGTATTTTCAGTTTGCCAGTCTACCGATTGGTGGATTGACACAGGTGCAAATATTCATGTGTGTGCTGACATTTCATTATTTTCTTCTTATCAGGCCACAGGAAACGGGTCCGTACTGATGGGGAATGGCGCGAGTGCTTCTGTTCATGGTGTTGGCACGGTCGATCTGAAGTTTACTTCGGGAAGGATCGTGCAACTGAAGAACGTGCAGCATGTCCCCGCCATCAAGAAGAATCTCGTTAGTGGTTCCCTTCTATGTAGAGAAGGGTTTAAGCTGGTATTCGAGTCTAATAAAGTAGTTGTTACAAAATATGGACTGTTTGTTGGAAAAGGTTATGAATGTGGAGGTCTATTCCGCTTTTCCCTCGCTGATTTTTGTAATAAAGTCGTGAACAATATTCATTCAAATGTTAATGAAACAGAAGTTTGGCATTCACGTCTTTGTCACATTGGTTTTGGTTGTATGACGCGGTTAGCAAAGTTAAATTTAATCCCAAGTTTCACTTTAGCCAAAGGTTCTAAGTGCCATTCGTGTGTGCAAGCAAAGCAACCTCGCAAGCCCCATAAGGCTGCGGAGGAAAGACACTTGGCGCCATTAGAACTCATACATTCTGATCTTTGTGAGATGAATGGTGTGTTGACTAAAGGTGGAAAGAGATACTTCATGACACTGATAGATGATTCTACTAGATACTGCTATGTATATCTTTTAAACACTAAAGATGAGGCTCTACACTACTTTAAAATCTATAAGGCAGAAGTTGAGAATCAACTTGAAAAGAAAATAAAACGAGTCCGGTCAGATCGTGGTGGAGAGTATTTCTCTAATGAGTTTGATTCCTTTTGTGCGGAACATGGTATTATTCATGAGAGGACGCCTCCCTACTCACCTCAGTCAAATGGGGTTGCCGAACGGAAAAACCGTACTCTAACTGATTTGGTTAACGCCATGTTAGATACATCGGGTTTATCCAAGGCATGGTGGGGGAGGCTATATTGACATCATGTCATGTCCTGAATAAAGTTCCGACAAAAGACAATGAGATCACTCCCTATGAACAATGGAAAAAGAGAAGAACAACACTCTCATACTTACGTACTTGGGGCTGTTTGGCGAAAGTCAATGTGCCGATCCCCAAAAAGCGTAAGCTTGGACCAAAGACTGTGGATTGCGTTAATTTGGGCTACGCTAAGAATAGCGTCGGCTATAGATTTCTGGTAGTGAAATCTGAGGTACCTGACATGAAAGTCGGTACGATTATGGAGTCTAAAGATGCTACATTCTTTGAGGATATTTTTCCTATGAGAGATATGCAAAGCACTTCTAGACTGGAATCTGATGAGACTCCTGAACCTGCCATTCCGATGGAATATTATGAACAAACACATGATGAAAATCATGAGGAGGAGGACAAGGAAACCCTTGGTAGGGGCAAGAGACAGAGGACTGCAAAGTCCTTTGGTGATGATTTCCTTGTGTACCTTGTGGATGATACTCCCACTTCTATTTCAGAAGCTTATGCGTCTCCGGATGCTGACTACTGGAAAGAAGCGGTCCGTAGCGAGATGGACTCCATCTTGGCTAATGGGACATGGGAAATCACAGAACGTCCCTATGGCTGTAAACCATTGGGATGTAAGTGGGTGTTCAAAAAGAAGCTTAGGCCCGATGGTACGATTGAAAAGTACAAGGCTAGGCTTGTGGCCAAGGGCTATGACCAAAAGGAAGAGGAAGATTTCTTTGATACTTATTCACCTGTGGCCAGACTGACCACCATTCGAGTATTACTCTCGTTGGCGGCCTCGCATGGTCTTCTCGTCCACCAGATGGATGTTAAGACAGCTTTCCTGAATGGAGAGCTAAACGAGGAAATCTACATGCAACTGCCAGATGGCTTTGTGATAGATGGTCAGGAAGGAAAAGTGTGTAGGTTGATAAAATCTTTATATGGTCTGAAACAAGCACCTAAGCAATGGCATGATAAGTTTAATACAACACTGACATCTGTTGGCTTCGTCGTTAATGAAGCTGACAAATGTGTATACTATCGCCATGGTGGGGGCGAAGGAGTTATACTGTGCTTGTATGTTGATGACATACTGATATTCGGAACCAACCTCAAAGTAATTGAGGAGGTCAAGTCGTTTCTATCTCAGAACTTTGAGATGAAAGACCTTGGTGTGGCTGATGTTATCTTGAACATCAAGCTACTGAGAGATAATGAGGGTGGGATTACACTCTTGCAATCCCATTATGTTGAGAAGGTGTTGAGTCGTTTTGGATACTCGGACTGCACACCATCTCAAACACCATATGATCCTAGCGTGTTGATTCGAAAATCCAAAGGCACGGCTATAGATCAATTGAGATACTCTCAAATCATTGGTTCACTGATGTACCTAGCTAGCGCTACGAGGCCTGACATCGCTTTTGCTGTGAGCAAACTGAGTCGGTTTTTATCAAAACCGGGTGATGTACATTGGCATGCTGTTGAAAGAGTTATGCGTTATCTAAAGGGTACTATGAACTATGGACTTCACTATACCGGATACCCGTCGGTACTTGAAGGGTATAGTGATGCGAATTGGATCTCTGATGCTGATGAGATGAAGGCCACAACTGGGTATATGTTTACTCTTGGAGGTGGCGCTGTTTCCTGGAAGTCTTGCAAGCAAACGATCTTAACGAGATCGACAATGGAAGCAGAATTAACAGCATTAGACACATCTGGTGTCGAAGCGGGATGGCTTCGAGATCTCTTGATGGACTTGCCATTGGTTGATAAACCGGTTCCGGCTATCCTTATGAACTGTGACAATCAGACCATCATCACCAAGGTGAAGAGTTCAAAGGACAACATGAAGTCCAACAAACACATAAGAATGAGATTAAAAGCTGTCAGAAAATTGAGAAACTCCGGGGTGATAGCGTTGGAATATGTCCATACGGCTAAGAATCTGGCAGATCCCTTTACAAAAGGGCTATCACGTGTTGTGATAGATAATGCATCGAGGGAGATGGGCATGAGACCCACATGAGTTGCCATGGTGGTAACCCAACCTATGTGATCGGAGATCCCGTGAAGTAGGATCTGGGAAAACAAGCCAGTGGTGAACTGAGGAGAGTAACTATACTAACCCACTCCGCTGGAGATGCAATACTCTCAATACTGTATGGGAGGATGACTACTGTCTTAATGTGTTCCAAGGCTTATATGTATAAGCAAGATGCTATCCTACAGAGCGATCTTTGGAGGAACACACCTATATGAGCCCGACTGCTGGTCACAGTCTATGAGATTGGGGTGATCTCTAGTAAGCTCATGAACAGGCCAGGAGTGTGACTTATATGCTCCACCCGAGGGGTCAGCCTTCGGCAGCCTAGTATCAGTAAGACATGTGGTGAAACTTCTTTACGCCAAACTGACAATTCAAGGCTTAGTCCATTGTTCAGTTGTGGAGGGGTGTAGCTATTTGCTCTAGGTGGATGTTCAACCTTAACAGGTCTCCACTGAAATACTGGTATATCAAAACAGAGTTTGGAACAGAGGACAACACCATGGGCCTTTGGGATCTGGTGGGGGATTGTTGAATATGAGATGGGCTTTGGGCCCATTTAGCAATTACAGAAAAATCCCTAAGGGCCCATGCTGCCTAGCAAGTGGTGGTGGGAGTTTAGTCCCACATTGCTAGTTGAGAGAGATGTACACCAACTTATAAGGTGAGACATTCTCCCACTAGTATGAGTTGGTGTGAAGGAAGGAGAGGTGTTCCACACGCGCGCTCCTCCTCCTCCGCCGCCCGCCCGTCTCGTCACGATGCGCCGCGCCGCGCCGCGGGTTGCGGGAATCTCGCCGAGCCGATGTGTTCTTTTTGTCACGCAGGATTGGAATTTGAACAGTCAACTGAAAACGATTAATGGAAAATGAATACGAGCTGAAACGTTTCGTCTTAAGTACGGCCGTTACCAGAATTCATTGTGATTCATTATGTGCGGTCTTAAGTACGGCCGTTACCAGAATTCATTGTGATTCATTATGTGCGTTTATGCTGGACCGTTTGTCTCCTCCTCTGCGCCTATATAAAAGAGGTCGCTCCTCTCCAGAGAACAATACAGATCACATTTGCTCTGCCACCACCACCTCTGTCGTTCCTCTCGCTGCTGCTGTCGCCGGTGACTCCATCCCGTCTTCCGCGTACACGGCCGACGGGAGAGCAGGCCTCCGAAACCCCGCCTCTCCAGATCCTGTACGGGAGAGGGGCGATTAGGTTTTTGGGGAGCGTCTTCTACGCGACTGCTCGCCTCGGTTCGACTGCTTCCTCTACGTCGACTACATCTTCGTCTGCATCGCCTTCGCCTTCACCATGAGCACCAGCACCGACGCTGACAAGGCCGCCTACGACAAGCGCATCGCCGACGAGGCCGCCGCCTCTGCTGCTGATCCGGCCAACTGGCCTACTGGAGGGTACAACATGCTTATCCTTATCCTGATTATTTCCATGTGTGCAGTACTAGTGGTTTGCGTAGATGTTTCTACTATATGTCTAGTATGTGCGTACATCATGAATTTTCAGTATGTCATTAGCACTGTCTATATCATGTTCATGATTTATTCTTGGATTAAATTAATCGAACAATTGCTTAATTTCTCAACAATCCAAAAACCTAATCTGTGTAGGCAATTTTCGATCCATGGTTTTGCTGCTGCACTGAAACCTGCCCCGTTTACGGGGACGTACTTTAAGCGTTGGCAGACCAAAACCGTCTTATGGCTCACGGCGATGAACGTGTTCTGGGTCACCGGTGTGACTCCCACGGGAACGATTGCTCCTGAACAGGAGAAGGCGTTCAGGGAGGCCACCGTCGTCTTTGTTGGATGCGTTCTGAGCGTGATCGGAGATAAGTTGGTTGATGCATATTTACATATGCGGGTTGCCAAGGACTTGTGGGAGGCGCTTGAATCTAAATTTGGCGCAACCGATGCTGGAAGCGAGATGTATATTATGGAGCAGTTCCACGATTACAAGATGGTTGAAAACCGTCCTGTATTGGAACAGGCTCATGAGATACAGTGCATCGCTAAGGAACTTGAGGTTCTGAAGTGTGTGCTGCCGGGCAAATTTGTCGCGGGATGCATCATCGCTAGGCTACCCGATTCCTGGAGGAATTTTGCTACCACTCTGAAACATCAGAGGCGTGAATTCTCAGTTGAGGATGTCATTGGCCATCTGAGTGTTGAGCAGAACTCGAGAGCAAAGGACTCGAATGGAAAAGGGAACGAAGGGACCTCTGTCGCCAACATGGTGCAGAAGAACTTCAACCCCCACAAGCCCAAGGGAAAGACTGGTGTCCAACAGAATACCGAGTTTAAGAAGAAGGGCAAGAAGCCTTTCAAGAAGGATAAGAAGAAGGGTGGCTGTTTCACTTGTGGTTCTGATGAACATTGGGCTGTCAAGTGCCCACACAAGTTCAAGAAGCCAGGACAGGACTCCAAGACTGTCAACATGATTGTGAGCAACAATGAGAGTGGGCCATCTGGGTACGGTAATTTGTTTACTGTATTTTCAGTTTGCCAGTCTACCGATTGGTGGATTGGCACAGGTGCAAATATTCATGTGTGTGCTGACATTTCATTGTTTTCTTCTTATCAAGCCACAGGAAACGGGTCCGTACTGATGGGGAATGGCGCGAGTGCTTCTGTTCATGGTGTTGGCACGGTCGATCTGAAGTTTACTTCGGGAAGGATCGTGCAACTGAAGAACGTGCAGCATGTCCCCGCCATCAAGAAGAATCTCGTTAGTGGTTCCCTTCTATGTAGAGAAGGGTTTAAGCTGGTATTCGAGTCTAATAAAGTAGTTGTTACGAAATATGGACTGTTTGTTGGAAAAGGTTATGAATGTGGAGGTCTATTCCGCTTTTCCCTCGCTGATTTTTGTAATAAAGTCGTGAACAATATTCATTCAAATGTTAATGAAACAGAAGTTTGGCATTCACGTCTTTGTCACATTGGTTTTGGTTGTATGACGCGGTTAGCAAAGTTAAATTTAATCCCAAGTTTCACTTTAGCCAAAGGTTCTAAGTGCCATTCGTGTGTGCAAGCAAAGCAACCTCGCAAGCCCCATAAGGCTGCGGAGGAAAGACACTTGGCGCCATTAGAACTCATACATTCTGATCTTTGTGAGATGAATGGTGTGTTGACTAAAGGTGGAAAGAGATACTTCATGACACTGATAGATGATTCTACTAGATACTGCTATGTATATCTTTTAAACACTAAAGATGAGGCTCTACACTACTTTAAAATCTATAAGGCAGAAGTTGAGAATCAACTTGAAAAGAAAATAAAACGAGTCCGGTCAGATCATGGTGGAGAGTATTTCTCTAATGAGTTTGATTCCTTTTGTGCGGAACATGGTATTATTCATGAGAGGACGCCTCCCTACTCACCTCAGTCAAATGGGGTTGCCGAACGGAAAAACCGTACTCTAACTGATTTGGTTAACGCCATGTTAGATACATCGGGTTTATCCAAGGCATGGTGGGGGGAGGCTATATTGACATCATGTCATGTCCTGAATAAAGTTCTGACAAAAGACAATGAGATCACTCCCTATGAACAATGGGAAAAGAGAAGAACAACACTCTCATACTTACGTACTTGGGGCTGTTTGGCGAAAGTCAATGTGCCGATCCCCAAAAAGCGTAAGCTTGGACCAAAGACTGTGGATTGCGTTAATTTGGGCTACGCTAAGAATAGCGTCGGCTATAGATTTCTGGTAGTGAAATCTGAGGTACCTGACATGAAAGTCGGTACGATTATGGAGTCTAAAGATGCTACATTCTATGAGGATATTTTTCCTATGAGAGATATGCAAAGCACTTCTAGACTGGAATCTGATGAGACTCCTGAACCTGCCATTCCGATGGAATATTATGAACAAACACATGATGAAAATCCTGAGGAGGAGGACAAGGAAACCCTTAGTAGGGGCAAGAGACAGAGGACTGCAAAGTCCTTTGGTGATGATTTCCTTGTGTACCTTGTGGATGATACTCCCACTTCTATTTCAGAAGCTTATGCGTCTCCGGATGCTGACTACTGGAAAGAAGCGGTCCGTAGCGAGATGGACTCCATCTTGGCTAATGGGACATGGGAAATCACAGAACGTCCCTATGGCTGTAAACCATTGGGATGTAAGTGGGTGTTTAAAAAGAAGCTTAGGCCTGATGGTACGATTGAAAAATACAAGGCTAGGCTTGTGGCCAAGGGTTATTCCCAGAAAGAAGATGAGGATTTCTTCGATACTTATTCACCTGTGGCCAGACTGACCACCATTCGAGTATTACTCTCGTTGGCGGCCTCGCATGGTCTTCTCATCCACCAGATGGATGTTAAGACAGCTTTCCTGAATGGAGAGCTAAACGAGGAAATCTACATGCAACAGCCAGATGGCTTTGTGATAGATGGTCAGGAAGGAAAAGTGTGTAGGTTGATAAAATCTTTATATGGCCTGAAACAAGCACCTAAGCAATGGCATGATAAGTTTAATACAACACTGACATCTGTTGGCTTCGTGGTTAATGAAGCTGACAAATGTGTATACTATCGCCATGGTGGGGGCGAAGGAGTTATACTGTGCTTGTATGTTGATGACATACTGATATTCGGAACTAACCTCAAAGTAATTGAGGAGGTCAAGTCGTTTCTATCTCAGAACTTTGAGATGAAAGACCTTGGTGTGGCTGATGTTATCTTGAACATCAAGCTACTGAGAGATAATGAGGGTGGGATTACACTTTTGCAATCCCATTATGTTGAGAAGGTGTTGAGTCGTTTTGGATACTCGGACTGCACACCATCTCAAACACCATATGATCCTAGCGTGTTGATTCGAAAATCCAAAGGCACGGCTATAGATCAATTGAGATACTCTCAAATCATTGGTTCACTGATGTACCTAGCTAGCGCTACGAGGCCTGACATCGCTTTTGCTGTGAGCAAACTGAGTCGGTTTGTATCAAAACCGGGTGATGTACATTGGCATGCTGTTGAAAGAGTTATGCGTTATCTAAAGGGTACTATGAACTATGGACTTCACTATACCGGATACCCGTCGGTACTTGAAGGGTATAGTGATGCGAATTGGATCTCTGATGCTGATGAGATAATGGACACAACTGGGTATATGTTTACTCTTGGAGGTGGCGCTGTTTCCTGGAAGTCTTGCAAGCAAACGATCTTAACGAGATCGACAATGGAAGCAGAATTAACAGCATTAGACACATCTGGTGTCGAAGCGGGATGGCTTCGAGATCTCTTGATGGACTTGCCATTGGTTGATAAACCGGTTCTGGCTATCCTTATGAACTGTGACAATCAGACCGTCATCACCAAGGTGAAGAGTTCAAAGGACAACATGAAGTCCAACAAACACATAAGAATGAGATTAAAAGCTGTCAGAAAATTGAGAAACTCCGGGGTGATAGCGTTGGAATATGTCCATACGGCTAAGAATCTGGCAGATCCCTTTACAAAAGGGCTATCACGTGTTGTGATAGATAATGCATCGAGGGAGATGGGCATGAGACCCACATGAGTTGCCATGGTGGTAACCCAACCTATGTGATCGGAGATCCCGTGAAGTAGGACCTGGGAAAACAAGCCAGTGGTGAACTGAGGAGAGTAACTATACTAACCCACTCTGCTGGAGATGCAATACTCTCAATACTGTATGGGAGGATGACTACTGTCTTAATGTGTTCCAAGGCTTATATGTATAAGCAAGATGCTATCCTACAGAGCGATCTTTGGAGGAACACACCTATATGAGCCCGACTGCTGGTCACAGTCTATGAGATTGGGGTGATCTCTAGTAAGCTCATGAACAGGCCAGGAGTGTGACTTATATGCTCCACCCGAGGGGTCAGCCTTCGGCAGCCAAGTATCAGTAAGACATGTGGTGAAACTTCTTTACGCCAAACTGACAATTCAAGGCTTAGTCCATTGTTCAGTTGTGGAGGGGTGTAGCTATTTGCTCTAGGTGGATGTTCAACCTTAACAGGTCTCCATTGAAATACTGGTATATCAAAACAGAGTTTGGAACAGAGGACAACACCATGGGCCTTTGGGATCTGGTGGGGGATTGCTGAATATGAGATGGGCTTTGGGCCCATTTAGCAATTATAGAAAAATCCCTAAGGGCCCATGCTGCCTAGCAAGTGGTGGTGGGAGTTTAGTCCCACATTGCTAGTTGAGAGAGATGTACACCAACTTATAAGGTGAGACATTCTCCCACTAGTATGAGTTGGTGTGAAGGAAGGAGAGGTGTTCCACACGCGCGCTCCTCCTCCTCCGCCGCCCGCCCGTCTCGTCACGACGCGCCGCGCCGCGCCGCGGGTTGCGGGAATCCCGCCGAGCCGATGTGTTCTTTTTGTCACGCAGGATTGGAATTTGAACAGTCAACTGAAAACGATTAATGGAAAATGAATACGAGCTGAAACGTTTCGTCTTAAGTACGGCCGTTACCAGAATTCATTGTGATTCATTATGTGCGGTCTTAAGTACGGCCGTTACCAGAATTCATTGTGATTCATTATGTGCGTTTATGCTGGACCGTTTGTCTCCTCCTCTGCGCCTATATAAAAGAGGTGGCTACTCTCCAGAGAACAATACAGATCACATTTGCTCTGCCACCACCACCTCTGTCGTTCCTCTCGCTGCTGCTGTCGCCGGTGACTCCATCCCGTCTTCCGCGTACACGGCCGACGGGAGAGCAGGCCTCCGAAACCCCGCCTCTCCAGATCCTGTACGGGAGAGGGGCGATTAGGTTTTTGGGGAGCGTCTTCTACGCGACTGCTCGCCTCGGTTCGACTGCTTCCTCTACGTCGACTACATCTTCGTCCGCATCGCCTTCGCCTTCACCATGAGCACCAGCACCGACGCTGACAAGGCCGCCTCCGACAAGCGCATCGCCGACGAGGCCGCCGCCTCTGCTGCTGATCCGGCCAACTGCCCTACTGGAGGGTACAACATGCTTATCCTTATCCTGATTATTTCCATGTGTGCAGTACTAGTGGTTTGCGTAGATGTTTCTACTATATGTCTAGTATGTGCGTACATCATGAATTTTCAGTATGTCATTAGCACTGTCTATATCATGTTCATGATTTATTCTTGGATTAAATTAATCGAACAATTGCTTAATTTCTCAACAATCCAAAAACCTAATCTGTGTAGGCAATTTTCGATCCATAGTTTTGCTGCTGCACTGAAACCTGCCCCGTTTACGGGGACGTACTTTAAGCGTTGGCAGACCAAAACCGTCTTATGGCTCACGGCGATGAACGTGTTCTGGGTCACCGGTGTGACTCCCACGGGAACGATTGCTCCTGAACAGGAGAAGGCGTTCAGGGAGGCCACCGTCGTCTTTGTTGGATGCGTTCTGAGCGTGATCGGAGATAAGTTGGTTGATGCATATTTACATATGCGGGTTGCCAAGGACTTGTGGGAGGCGCTCGAATCTAAATTCGGCGCAACCGATGCTGGAAGCGAGATGTATATTATGGAGCAGTTCCACGATTACAAGATGGTTGAAAACCGTCCTGTATTGGAACAGGCTCATGAGATACAGTGCATCGCTAAGGAACTTGAGGTTCTGAAGTGTGTGCTGCCGGGCAAATTTGTCGCGGGATGCATCATCGCTAAGCTACCCAATTCCCGGAGGAATTTTGCTACCACTCTGAAACATCAGAGGCGTGAATTCTCAGTTGAGGATGTCATTGGCCATCTGAGTGTTGAGCAGAACTCGAGAGCAAAGGACTCGAATGGAAAAGGGAACGAAGGGACCTCTGTCGCCAACATGGTGCAGAAGAACTTCAACCCCCACAAGCCCAAGGGAAAGACTGGTGTCCAACAGAATACCGAGTTTAAGAAGAAGGGCAAGAAGCCTTTCAAGAAGGATAAGAAGAAGGGTGGCTGTTTCACTTGTGGTTCTGATGAACATTGGGCTGTCAAGTGCCCACACAAGTTCAAGAAGCCAGGACAGGACTCCAAGACTGTCAACATGATTGTGAGCAACAATGAGAGTGGGCCATCTGGGTACGGTAATTTGTTTACTGTATTTTCAGTTTGCCAGTCTACCGATTGGTGGATTGGCACAGGTGCAAATATTCATGTGTGTGCTGACATTTCATTGTTTTCTTCTTATCAAGCCACAGGAAACGGGTCCGTACTGATGGGGAATGGCGCGAGTGCTTCTGTTCATGGTGTTGGCACGGTCGATCTGAAGTTTACTTCGGGAAGGATCGTGCAACTGAAGAACGTGCAGCATGTCCCCGCCATCAAGAAGAATCTCGTTAGTGGTTCCCTTCTATGTAGAGAAGGGTTTAAGCTGGTATTCGAGTCTAATAAAGTAGTTGTTACGAAATATGGACTGTTTGTTGGAAAAGGTTATGAATGTGGAGGTCTATTCCGCTTTTCCCTCGCTGATTTTTGTAATAAAGTCGTGAACAATATTCATTCAAATGTTAATGAAACAGAAGTTTGGCATTCACGTCTTTGTCACATTGGTTTTGGTTGTATGACGCGGTTAGCAAAGTTAAATTTAATCCCAAGTTTCACTTTAGCCAAAGGTTCTAAGTGCCATTCGTGTGTGCAAGCAAAGCAACCTCGCAAGCCCCATAAGGCTGCGGAGGAGAGACACCTGGCACCATTAGAACTCATACATTCTGATCTTTGTGAGATGAATGGTGTGTTGACTAAAGGTGGAAAGAGATACTTCATGACACTGATAGATGATTCTACTAGATACTGCTATGTATATCTTTTAAACACTAAAGATGAGGCTCTACACTACTTTAAAATCTATAAGGCAGAAGTTGAGAATCAACTAGAAAAGAAAATAAAACGAGTCCGGTCAGATCGTGGTGGAGAGTATTTCTCTAATGAGTTTGATTCCTTTTGTGCGGAACATGGTATTATTCATGAGAGGACGCCTCCCTACTCACCTCAGTCAAATGGAGTTGCCGAACGGAAAAACCGTACTCTAACTGATTTGGTTAACGCCATGTTAGATACATCGGGTTTATCCAAGGCATGGTGGGGGGAGGCTATATTGACATCATGTCATGTCCTGAATAAAGTTCCGACAAAAGACAATGAGATCACTCCCTATGAACAATGGGAAAAGAGAAGAACAACACTCTCATACTTACGTACTTGGGGCTGTTTGGCGAAAGTCAATGTGCCGATCCCCAAAAAGCGTAAGCTTGGACCAAAGACTGTGGATTGCGTTAATTTGGGCTACGCTAAGAATAGCGTCGGCTATAGATTTCTGGTAGTGAAATCTGAGGTACCTGACATGAAAGTCGGTACGATTATGGAGTCTAAAGATGCTACATTCTTTGAGGATATTTTTCCTATGAGAGATATGCAAAGCACTTCTAGACTGGAATCTGATGAGACTCCTGGACCTGCCATTCCGATGGAATATTATGAACAAACACATGATGAAAATCCTGAGGAGGAGGACAAGGAAACCCTTGGTAGGGGCAAGAGACAGAGGACTGCAAAGTCCTTTGGTGATGATTTCCTTGTGTACCTTGTGGATGATACTCCCACTTCTATTTCAGAAGCTTATGCGTCTCCGGATGCTGACTACTGGAAAGAAGCGGTCCGTAGCGAGATGGACTCCATCTTGGCTAATGGGACATGGGAAATCACAGAACGTCCCTATGGCTGTAAACCATTGGGATGTAAGTGGGTGTTTAAAAAGAAGCTTAGGCCTGATGGTACGATTGAAAAATACAAGGCTAGGCTTGTGGCCAAGGGTTATTCCCAGAAAGAAGATGAGGATTTCTTCGATACTTATTCACCTATGGCCAGACTGACCACCATTCGAGTATTACTCTCGTTGGCGGCCTCGCATGGTCTTCTCATCCACCAGATGGATGTTAAGACAGCTTTCCTGAATGGAGAGCTAAACGAGGAAATCTACATGCAACAGCCAGATGGCTTTGTGATAGATGGTCAGGAAGGAAAAGTGTGTAGGTTGATAAAATCTTTATATGGCCTGAAACAAGCACCTAAGCAATGGCATGATAAGTTTAATACAACACTGACATCTGTTGGCTTCGCTGTTAATGAAGCTGACAAATGTGTATACTATCGCCATGGTGGGGGCGAAGGAGTTATACTGTGCTTGTATGTTGATGACATACTGATATTCGGAACTAACCTCAAAGTAATTGAGGAGGTCAAGTCGTTTCTATCTCAGAACTTTGAGATGAAAGACCTTGGTGTGGCTGATGTTATCTTGAACATCAAGCTACTGAGAGATAATGAGGGTGGGATTACACTTTTGCAATCCCATTATGTTGAGAAGGTGTTGAGTCGTTTTGGATACTCGGACTGCACACCATCTCAAACACCATATGATCCTAGCGTGTTGATTCGAAAATCCAAAGGCACGGCTATAGATCAATTGAGATACTCTCAAATCATTGGTTCACTGATGTACCTAGCTAGCGCTACGAGGCCTGACATCGCTTTTGCTGTGAGCAAACTGAGTCGGTTTGTATCAAAACCGGGTGATGTACATTGGCATGCTGTTGAAAGAGTTATGCGTTATCTAAAGGGTACTATGATGTTGGGGATCGTAGCAGAAAATCAAAAAATTTCCTACGCGTCACCAAGATCTATCTATGGAGTAATCTAGCAACGAGCATAAAGGAGAGTGGATCTACGTACCCTTGTAGATCACGATGCGGAAGCGTTGCAAGAACGCGGATGAAGTAGTCGTACTTGCTGCGATTCAGATCGCGGTTGATTCCGATCTAAGCGCCGAACAACGGCGCCTCCGCGTTCAACACACGTGCAGCCCGGTGACGTCTCCCACGCCTTGATCCAGCAAGGAGAGAGGGAGAGGTTGGGGAAGACTCCATCCAACAGCAGCACGACGGCGTGGTGGTGGTGGAGGAGCGCGGGACTCCAGCAGGGCTTCGCCAAGCACTACAAGAGACGAGGAGGGAAAGAGGTAGGGCTGCGCCATGCGACAGAGGTCAAAACATGTTGTGGGCAGCCCCAAAACTCTCATATATATAGGGGGAAGGGGGGGCTGCGCCCCCTTTAGGGTTTCCCACCCCTAGGGGTGCGGCCACCCTAGATCCCATCTAGGGGTGGCGGCCAGAGGGGGAGAGGGAGAGGGGGGCGCACCAGATTGGGCCCTAGGGCCCATCTGCCCTAGGGTTTGCCCCCCTCCCCTCTTGGAGGCGCCCTGGGCCTTGGTGGGGGGGCGCACCAGCCCACCTGGGGCTGGTCCCCTCCCACACTTGGCCCATGTATGCCTCCGGGGCTGGTGGCCCCACCCGGTGGACCCCCGGGACCCTCCCGGTGGTCCCGGTACGCTACCGATAGCGCCCGAAACTTTTCCGGTGACCAAAACGGGACTTCCCATATATGAATCTTTACTTCCGGACCATTCCGGAACTCCTCGTGACGTCCGGGATCTCATCCGGGACTCCGAACAACATTCGGTAACCGCGTACATACTTTCCCTATAACCCTAGCGTCATCGAACCTTAAGTGTGTAGACCCTACGGGCTCGGGAACCATGTAGACATGACCGAGACAACTCTCCGGCCAATAACCAACAACGGGATCTGGATACCCATGTTGGCTCCCACATGTTCCACGATGATATCATCGGATGAACCACGATGTCAAGGATTCAATCAATCCCGTATACGATTCCCTTTGTCTATCGGTATAGCACTTGCCCGAGATTCGATCGTCGGTATACCGATACCTTGCTCAATCTCGTTACCGGCAAGTCTCTTTACTCGTTCCGTAACACATCATCCCGTGATCAACTCCTTGATCACATATTGTGCACATTATGATGATGTCCTACCGAGTGGGCCCAGAGATACCTCTTCGTCATACGGAGTGACAAATCCCAGTCTCGATTCGTGCCAACCCAACAGACACTTTCGGAGATACCTGTAATGCACCTTTATAGCCACCCAGTTACGTTGTGACGTTTGGTACACCCAAAGCATTCCTACGGTATCCGGGAGTTGCACAATCTCATGGTCTAAGGAAAATATACTTGACATATAGAAAAGCTTTAGCATACGAACTACATGATCTGTGCTAGGCTTAGGATTGGGTCTTGTCCATCACATCATTCTCCTAATGATGTGATCCCGTTATCAACGACATCCAATGTCCATGGTTAGGAAACCGTAACCATCTATTGATCAACGAGCTAGTCGTCTAGAGGCTCACTAGGGACATGGTGTTTGTCTATGTATCCACACATGTATCTGAGTTTCCTATCAATACAATTCTAGCATGGATAATAAACGATTATCGTGAACAAGGAAATATAATAATAACCAATTTATTATTGCCTCTAGGGCATATTTCCAACAGTCTCCCACTTGCACTAGAGTCAATAATCTAGTTCACATCGCCATGTGATTAACACTCATAGGTCACATCGCCATGTGACTAACATCCAAAGAGTTCACTAGAGTCAGTAATCTAGTTCACATCAATATGTGATTAACACTCAATGAGTTCTGGGTTTGATCATGTTATGCTTGTGAGAGAGGTTGTAGTCAACGGGTCTGCAACATTCAGATCCCTATGTACTTCGCAAAACTTTATGTCATATCGTAGATGCTGCTACCACGTTCCACTTGGAGCTATTCCAAACTGTTGCTCCATTATACGTATCCGGTATCTCCATTTAGAGTTATCCGGATAGGTTTTAAGCTTGCATCGACGTAACTCTTTACGTCGAACTCTTTATCACCTCCATAACCGAGAAACATTTCCTTATTCCTCTAAGGATAATTTTGACCACTATCTAGTAATCCATTCCTGGATCACCTTTGTACCCTCTTGCCAGACATGTGGCAAGGCACACATCAGGTGCGGTACTTAGCATGGCATATCGTATAGAGCCTATGACAAAACCATAGGGGACGACCTTCGTCCTTCCTCTTTCTTCTGCCGTGGTCAAGTTTTGAGTCTTACTCAACTTCACACCTTACAAATCAGGCAAGAACTCCTTCTTCGACTGATCTATTTTGAACTCCTTCAAAATCACGTCAAGGTGTGTGTTCCTTTTGAAAGTATCATCAGGCGTCTTGATCTATCTGTATAGATCTTGATGCCCAATATGTAAGCAACTTTATCTAGGTTTTCCTTTGAAAAACTCATTTCAAACAACCCTTTATGCTTTCCAGAAATTCTACATCATTTCGGATCAACAATATGTCATTCACATATACTTATCAGAAATGTTGTAGTGCTCCCACTCACTTTATTGCAAATACAAGTTTCCACCAAACTTTGTATACCCAAAAACTTTGATCACTCCATCAAAGTGTATATTCCGACTCCGAGATGCTTGCTCTAGTCCATGGAAGGATCGCTGGAGCTAGCATATCTTTTAGCATCCTTAGGATCGACAAAACCTTTCTGATTGTATCACATACAACCTTTCCTTACGAAAACTGGTAAGGAAACTTGTTTTGTCATCCATCTGCCAGATTTCATAAATGTAGCTAATGCTAACATGATTCCGACGGACTTAAGCATCGCTACGGGTGAGAAAATCTCATCGTAGTCAACTCCTTGAACTTGTGGAAAACTCTTCGCCACAAGTCGAGCTTCATAGACGGTGACATTACCGTCCACGTCCGTCTTAGTCTTAAAGATCCATTTATCTCAATGGCTTGCCAGTCGGGCAAGTCCACCAAAGTCTATACTTTGTTTTGATACATGGATCCTATCTCGGATTTATCGGCCTCTAACCATTTGTCGGAATATGGGCCCACCATCGCTTCTCCACAGTTCGTAGGTTCATCGTTGTCCAACAACATGACCTCTAAGACAGGATCACCGTACCACTCAGGAGTAGTACATATCCTTGTCGACCTACGAGGTTCGATAGCAACTTGATCTGGAGCTTCATGATCACTATCATTAGTATCCTCTTCAACTGTCGTAGGTTCCACAGAAACATCTTTCTGTGTTGTACTACTCTCCGGTTGAAGTGAGGGTTCGAAAACCTCATCAAGTTCTATCTTCCTCCCACTCAATTCTTTCGAGAGAAACTCCTTCTCGAGAAAGGACCCGTTCTTAGGGAAACATTTTTGCCCTTGGATCTGAGATAGGAGGTATACCCAGCTGTTACCTTTGGGTATCCTATGAAGATGTATTTGTCCGCTTTGGGTTCGAGCTTTTCCGGCTGAAACCATAAGCCTTGCAACCCCAAACATTGAGAAACGACAACCACGGTTTCTTGCCAAACCACACGACGTCGTCTCAACGGACTTAGATGGTGCCCTATCTAAAGTGAATGCAGCTGTCTCTAATGCATAACCTCAAAATAACAGCGGTAGATCGGTAAGATACATCATAGATCGCACCATATCTCATAAGGTTTGATTACGATGTCCGGACACACCATTACGCTGTGGTGTTCCAGGGGACTTCAACTGCGAAACAATTCCACAATGTCTTAAGTGATTGCCAAACTCATAATTCAGATAATATCCCCTTGATCAGATCGTAGGAACATGATCTTCTTGTTATGATGATTCTTAATCTTCACTCTGAAATTTTTGAACCTTTCAAACGTTTCAGACTTTTGCTTCATTAAGTAAATATACCATATCTACTCAAATCGACAGTGAAGATGAGAAAAATAACGATATCCACCACACGCCTTAATTCTCATTGGATCACATACATCAGCATGTATGATTTCCAACAAGTCACTTGCCCGTTTCATTGTACCTGAAAACGGGATCTCAGTCATCCTGCCCATGAGGCATGGCTCGCATGTGTCAAGTGATTCAAAATCAAGTGACTCCAAACATCCATCAACATGGAGTTTCTTCATGCATTTTATGCCAAAATGACCTAAGCGGCAGTGCCACAAGAAAGTGGTACTATCATTATTAACTCTACATCTTTTGGCATTAATATTATCATCATGTGTATTGCTATAATCGAGATTCAATAAACCATTGGGTGCATGACCATAAAGGTATTATTCATGTAAACAGAATAACCATTATTCTCTAACTTAAATGAATAACCGTATTGCAATGAACATGATCTAATCATATTCATGCTCAACGTAGACACCTGATAACATTTATCTAGGTTCAACACTAATCCCGAAAATAGAGGGAGCGTGCGATGGTGATCTTATCATCCTTGGAAACACTTCCAACATATCGTCACCTCGCCCTTAGTTAATCTCCGTTCAGTCCGTAGCTTTTTGCTTCAAGTCACTAATAATAGCAACTGAACCGGTATCCAATACCCATGTGCTACAAGGAGTACTACCAAGGTACACATCAATAACACGTATATCAAATATACTTTTGTTGAAGTTGCCAGCTTTTCTTATCTACCATGTATTTGGGGTAATTCCGCTACCATGTGACTGTTACCCTTACAATCGAAGCACTTAGTCTCGAGGTTTGGGTGCAACCTTGGGTTCCCTCATTAGAGCGACAACTGGTTTGCCATTCATGAAGTTTCCCTTCTAGCCCTTGCCCCTTTTGAAACCAGTGGTCTTGATAAACCATCAACACTTGATGCTCCTTCTTGATTTCTACTTTTGCGGTACTAAGAACCGCTAACAGCACCGGGATCATCTCCATCCTTTGCATGTCATAGTTCATCACGAAGTTCCAGTAGCTTGGTGATAGTGTCTAGAGAATTCTGTCAACCACTATCTCACCTGGAAGATTAACTCCCACTTGGTTCAAGTGATTTCAGCACCCAGACATTCTGAGCACATGCTCACTAGTTGAGCCATTCTCCTCCATCTTTTTGGCAAAAGAACTTGTCAGAGGTCTCACACCTCTCAGCACGGGCATGAGCCTGAAATCCCAATTTCAGCTCTTGGAACATCTCATATGTTCTATGGCGTTCAAAACGTCATTGGAATCCCGATTCTAAGCCGTGAAGTATGGTGCACTTAAACTATCAAGTAGTCATCAGGACGTCTCTGTCAGGTGTTCACAACATCCACAGACAACGTTGTAGGGGTTTGCACATCGAGCGGTGCATCAAAGACGTAAGCTTTCTGTGCAGCAGTGAGGACACTCCTCGGACTACGGACCCAGTCCGCATCTTTGCTTACATTATCTTTCAACTTAGTCTTTCTCTAGGATCGTATTAAACAGGGAGCTACAACGCAGTTATTGGTCTACTACATAATTTGCAAAGACAACTTAGACTATTGTTCATGACAAGTGAGTTTTAACTAATCAAATTACTTATAACTCCCACTCAAATTGACATCCCTCCGGTCATCCGAGCGTGACATGATCCAAATTCACCAACCCAAGTCCGATCATCACGTGAGATGAGGTGGTGTCAATGGTGAACATCTTCATGTTGATCATATCTACTATATGACTCATGCTCGACCTTTCGGTCTTCCGTGTTCCGAGGCCATGTCTGTACATGCTAGGCTCGTCAAGTCTAACCCGAGTGTTCTGCATGTGCAAAAACTGGCTTGCACCCGTTGTATGCGAACGTAGAGTCTATCACACCCGATCATCACGTGGTGCTTCGAAACGACGAACCTTCGCAACGGCGCACACTCGGGGGGAACACAATTTTATCTTGAAATTTTAGTGAGGGATCATCTTATAATGCTACCGTCGTCCTAAGCAAAATAAGATGCATAAAAGGATTAACATCACATGCAAATCATAAGTGACATGATATGGCCATCAACTCGTGCTTTTGATCTCCATCTCCAAAGTACCGGCATGATCTCCATCGTCACCGGCGTAACACCATGATCCCCATCATCATGATCTCCATCATCGTGTTGCCCTCGGGGTTGTCGCGCGCCCATCATGCTCTTACTACTATTGCTACCGTTTAGCGATAAAGTAAAGCATTACATAGCGCTTAATGATTGACACGCAGGTCATACAAAAATTAAAGACAACCCTATGGCTCCTGCCGGTTGCCGTATACATCGACATGCAAGTCGATATTAACTATTACAACATGATCATCTCATACATCAAATATATCTCATCATGTCTTTGGCCATATCATATCACATACATACCCTGCAAAAACAAGTTAGACGTCCTCTAATTTGTTGTTGCATGTTTTACGTGGCTGCTATGGGTATCTAGCAAGAACGCTTCTTACCTACGCAAAGCCACAACGGTGATATTTAAGTTGCTATTTAACCTTCTACAAGGACCGCCTTTGTCGAATCCGATTCAACTAAGGTGGGAGAGACAGACACCCGCTAGCCATCTTATGCAACAAAAGTCACATGTCTGTCGATGGAACCGGTCTCATGTACGAGGACATGTAAGGTTGGTCCGAGCCGCTTCATCCCACAATACCGCTGAATCAAGAAAAGACCAAGGAGGGAAGCAATCTAAACATCAACGCCCACAAACTCCTTTGTGTTCTACTCGTGATTGCATCTACGCAAAGACCTAGCTCATGATGCCACTGTTGGGGAACGTTGCATGGGAAACAAAATTTTTCCTACGCTCACCAAGATCAATCTAGGAGATGCACATCTACGAGAGGAGAGTTGGATCCACATACCCTTGTAGATCGCTAAGCGGAAGCGTTGCTAGAACGCGGTTGATGGAGTCGTACTCGCGGCGATTCAAATCGCGGAAGATCCGATCTAGCGCCGAACGGACGGCGCCTCCGCGTTCAACACACGTGCAGCCCGGTGACGTCTCCCACGCCTTGATCCAGCAAGGAGAGAGGGAGAGGTTGGGGAAGACTCCATCCAACAGCAGCACGACGGCGTGGTGGTGGTGGAGGAGCGCGGGACTCCAGCAGGGCTTCGCCAAGCGCTGCAAGAGATGAGGAGGGAGAGGGGTAGGGCTGCACCAAGAGGGAGACGTTCTCGTGTGTCTAGCAGCCCCAAAACCTCACATATATATAGGGGGAAGGGAGGGCTGCGCCCCCCTTTAGGGTTTCCCACCCCTAGGGGTGCGGCCAGCCCTAGAAACCCATCTAGGGTGCGGCCAAAGGGGGGGAGAGAGAGGGGGCGCCCTAGGATGGGCCTTAAGGCCCATCTGGACCTAGGGTTTGCCCTCCTCCACTCTCCATGCGCCTAGGGACTTGGTGTGGGGGCGCACCAGCCCCCTTGGGGCTGGTCCCCTCCCACACTTAGCCCACGCAGCCTTCTGGGGCTGGTGGCCCCACCTGGTGGACCCCCGGGACCCTCCCGGTGGTCCCGGTACATTACCGATATCGCCCGAAACTTTTCCGGTGACCAAAACAGGACTTCCCATATATGAATCTTTACCTCCGGACCATTCCGGAACTCCTCGTGACGTCCGGGATCTCATCCGGGACTCCGAACAACATTCGGTAACCGCGTACATACTTTCCCTATAACCCTAGCGTCATCGAACCTTAAGTGTGTAGACCCTACGGGCTCGGGAACCATGTAGACATGACCGAGACAACTCTCCGGTCAATAACCAACAGCGGGATCTGGATACCCATGTTGGCTCCCACATGTTCCACGATGATCTCATCGGATGAACCACGATGTCAAGGAATCAATCCCGTATACGTTTCCCTTTGTCTATCGGTATAGCACTTGCCCGAGATTCGATCGTCGGTATACCGATACCTTGCTCAATCTCGTTACCGGCAAGTCTCTTTACTCGTTCCGTAACACATCATCCCGTGATCAACTCCTTGATCACATATTGTGCACATTATGATGATGTCCTACCGAGTGGGCCCAGAGATACCTCTCCGTCATACGGAGTGACAAATCCCAGTCTCGATTCGTGCCAACCCAACAGACACTTTCGGAGATACCTGTAGTGCACCTTTATAGTCACCCAGTTACGTTGTGACGTTTGGTACACCCAAAGCATTCCTACGGTATCCGGGAGTTGCACAATCTCATGGTCTAAGGAAAAGATACTTGACATATAGAAAAGCTTTAGCATACGAACTACACGATCTGTGCTAGGCTTAGGATTGGGTCTTGTCCATCACATCATTCTCCTAATGATGTGATCCCGTTATCAACGACATCCAATGTCCATGGTTAGGAAACCGTAACCATCTATTGATCAACGAGCTAGTCGTCTAGAGGCTCACTAGGGACATGGTGTCTGTCTATGTATCCACACATGTATCTGAGTTTCCTTTCAATACAATTCTAGCATGGATAATAAACGATTATCGTGAACAAGGAAATATAATAATAACCAATTTATTATTGCCTCTAGGGCATATTTCCAACATTTAGTTTATTCTAAATTTTCAAATCGTCATAGAGAAAACAAATTAAAAGTTCAGTAATGAGTGTACACGTATTACCTGATGATGACCAACAGAAGTAACCCCGGCAGCTGCATATGGTCTAGAGATAATAGAAACTGAGTGGACAATGTTCAAAATATGGTTACCTTAGCAGCACGATAAGTGTGATGCCGTAGCTCATGACGAGTAACAGTTTTTCTCATCCATAATATTCAGTTGTTTCATGCCAATCTCCTGAGGGTGCTTTCAGATCTTTTTTCACTGTTTTGACTGCAAAATCTGCAACGCCAGGATGTAATACGGAAATTTATCCTGACATTTGTTTCTGTTCATTGGCTGCTTCTGTACTCCATCGCAGTCCTTGGTTGTCTGAAATTCTTTGCTTTTCAATTATACTACTGTCAACTGAATGAACTCTACATGTTTAGCTTGTTAGAACAAAATTTTCAATTATGTACTTTGAATTGCAATGCCCTTTATATCTCTCATGTGAGGCGTGGTGAATCTGTCGGCCACCGGCTAAGCGCTCAAAAGAATCACCTTAGAAATACCGTGTGATTGCATTCATGGATGGTGTCAATTTGATATTATAGACATTTTACAGACGGGTAACTTTGTTTTTATATTCTGATCATAAATTGGGGAAGGAAAATTAAGACACGCCCTTTATTCACTCCGAAAACGGGGAAAATCAATCAGGTACCTCCGTTCGACACGCATTGTACATCAATTCACACACTAAGTGCTTCTTAATAGGACACACTCTAAGGGATAAACCACACATCTCTGTAGGCAATTCAATGGAGGAGTCACATACCAAGGAACAATCTCCCCAAACAGTTTGGTGAATGCTGCTTTGAGCAAGGAGATCGAAAATGGCAGCAAAACGAGCTAGAACTCGGGTTTGAGCTGGTTGGGGATTTTTTTGAGAGGAAGAAGAAGAGCATGGGTGAAAGGATAAGTGGAGGGGGGGCACGTGGGGCCCTCGAGGCAGGGGGGCGCGCCCTGTGAAGGGGGGCGCACCCTGTGCCCTCGAGGCCACGTGCTGGCTCCCCTCGCTGTGTGTTCAGTGCCATATTTTCTTAAATATTTTAGAAAAAATCATATTTCATTTTCATGGCATTTGGAGAACTTTTATTTTTGAGATATTTTTTATTTTTTTATTGCACGGATAAGTCTGGAAACAGACATAAAACGCTATTTTTCTTTTATTTAACCCAATTAACAGAAAGTAAAAGGAGGGTACAGAAGGTTGTGCTATCTAGATTCACCTATCCCATGTTCATCAAAAGGAATCCATTAACAAGGTTGATCAGGTCTTGTTAATAAACTCTTTCCGAGTAACATGAAACCGGAGAATTTTTGAATAACACTATGTTACCTCAATGGGGATATGTATGTCCCCAACAATAAGTATGTCATATGCCTTCTTGATAGTAGGAATAGGAAACTCGAAACCTCCAATAGTAACAGTTGAAGTTTTTCCAATATAGTTGATACTATGGACCTTAGGTTGTTTCCTCGGAAAGTGTACAGTATGCTCATTACCATTGACATGAAAAGTGACATTGCCTTTGTTGCAATCAATAACAGCCCCTGCAGTATTCAAAAAAGGTCTTCCAAGAATAATAGACATACTATCATCCTCGGAAATATCAAGTATAACAAAGTCCGTTAGAATAGTAACATTTGCAACTACAACAGGTACATCCTCACAAATATCGACAGGTATAGCAGTTGATTTATCAGCCATTTGCAAAGATATTTCAGTAGGTGTCAACTTACTCAAGTCAAGTCTACGATATAAAGAGAGAGGCATGACACTAACACCGGCTCCAAGATTACACAAATCAGTTTTAGCATAGTTTCTCTTAATGGAGCAAGGTATAGTAGGTACTCCTGGATCTCCTAATTTCTTAGGAATTCCACCATAAAAAGTGTAATTGGCAAGCATGGTGGAAATTTCTACTTCAGGTATCTTCCTTTTGTTGGTTATAATATCTTTCATATACTTAGCATAATGATTTGTTTTAAGCACATCAGTCAAACGCATACGCAAAAAGATAGGTCTAATCATTTAAGCAAAGCTCAAAATCCTCATCATCCTTTTTCTTGGATGGTTTCGGAGGAAAAGGCATGGGTTTTATGAACCCATGGTTCTCTTTCCCTATCGTGCTTCCTAGCAACAAAGTCTCTCTTGTCATAACGTTGATTCTTTGATTGCGGGTTATCAAGATCAACAGCAGGTTCAATCTCTACATCATTATCATTGCTAGGTTGAGCATCATCATGAACATCATTACTAATATCAGCACTTGGTTCATGTTCATTACCAGATTGTGTCTCAGCACCAGAAACAGATATATCATTGAGATTCTCAGGTGGGTGAGCTACATGTTCACTAGAAGCATGCAAAGTCCTATCAGTTTTCTTTTTCTTCTTCTTAGAAGAACTAGGTGTATCTAAATTAGCTCTCTGAGAATCTTACTCAATTCTTTTAGGGTGGCCTTCAGGATACAGAGGTTCCTGAGTCATTTTACCACCTATAGTTGCAACACTAACATCATAGTCATTATTCTTATTATTTAATTCATTGAGCAAATCATTCTGAGCCTTAAGTACTTGTTCTACTTGAGTGGTGACCATAGAGGCATGTATACTAATAAGTTTCAGTTCATCTTTAGCACTAGACAGATAATCACTCAAGCGTTCAATCATATAAGCATTGTGTTGCAGTTGTCTACCAACATAAGCATTGAAGTTTTCTTGTTTCACAATGAAATTGTCAAACTCATCTAAGCATTTGCTAGCAAACTTATAACAAGGAATATCACCTTCATCAAATCTATAGAGAGAATTTACCTTTACTACCTGTGTCGGGTTATCAAGACCATGTATTTCTTTAATAAGCGGTAAATTCTTAACATCTTCAGCTTTAATACCTTTTTCTTTCATAGATTTCTTTGCCTCTTGCATGTCTTCGGGACTGAGAAATAGAACACCTCTTTTCTTCGGAGTTGGCTTAGGGGCTGGTTCAGGAAGTGTCCAATTATTTTCATTGTCCAGCATATTATTCAATAGTAATTCAGCTTGTTCAACTATTCTTTCCCTGAAAACACAACCAGCACAACTATCCAGGTGGTCTCTGGAAGCATCGGTTAGTCCATTATAAAAGACATCAAGTATATCATGCATCTCAAGAGGATGATCAGGCAAAGCATTAAGTAACTGGAGAAGACTCCCCCAAGCTTGTGGGAGACTCTCTTCTTCAGTTTGAGCAAAGTTATATATTTCCCGTAAGGCAGCTTGTTTCTTATGAGCGGAAAAATATTTAGCAGAAATGTAATACATCATATCCTGGGGACTACGCACACAACCAGGATCAAGAGAATTCAAGCAAGTCTTAGCATCACCCTTTAACGAGAACGGAAACAACTTAAGGATATAATAGTAGCGAATCTTTTCATCATTGGTAAACAGGGTGGCTATATCATTCAACTTAGTGAGATGTGCCACAACAGTTTCAGACTCATAGCCATGGAAAGGATCAGATTCAACCAAAGTAATTAACTCAGGATCAACAGAGAATTCATAATCCTTATCAGTGACACATATAGGTGAAGTGGCAAAAGCAGGGTCATGTTTCATTCTAGCATTCAAGGACTTTTCTTTCAGCCTAGCTAATAACTTCTTAAGATCATATCTATCATTGCAAGCAAGAAAGTCTCTAGCAGTTTCTTCATCCATAACATAACCCTCATGCACAATAGGCAATTCATATCTATTGGGAGTAGTTTCATCATCACTTTCATAAATATCATCAGCATTTGCACTCTCCCTAACTTTAGCAATTTGTTCATCTAGAAATTCACCTAGTGGCATAGTATCAGGCATAGAGGTAGTTTCATCATACATAGCAGAAGTAGCATCACCAGGAACATACGACATATCAGATTCAATAGCAGGAGTAGGTGTCGCAAGTTTACTCATAACAGAAGGAGAATCTAGTGTAGAGCTAGATGGCAGTTCCTTACCTCCCCTCGTAGTTGAGGGCAAGATCTTGGTTTTTGAGTACTTCAAATTCTTCATAGTGATAAACTGATATAAATCCCAAGTGACTTAAAGAATAGAACTATGCTCCCCGGCAACGGCGCCAGAAAATAATCTTGATAACCCACAAGTGTAGGGGATCGCAACAGTTTTCGAGGGTAAAGTATTAAACCCAAATTTGTTGATTCGACACAAGGGGAGCCAAAGAATACTCTTAAGTATTAGCAGCTGAGTTGTCAATTCAACCACACATGGAAACTTAGTATCTGCAACAAGATAGTTTAGTAGCACACTAATATGATAGTGGCAGTAGCAGCAACAAAAGTAAAGATAATGTTTTTGTAGTTTTTGTGATAGTAGCAACGGAAAAGTAAATAAGTGACTAGCAATATAGGTAAAGCTCGTAGGCATTGGATCGGTGATGGGAAATTACGTCGGATGCAATTCATCATGTAAAAGTTATAACCTAGGGTGACACAGAACTAGCTCCAGTTCATCAATGCAATGTAGGCATGTATTCCGAATATAGTCATGTGTGCTTATGGAAAAGAACTTGCATGACATCTTTTGTCCTACCCTCCCGTGGCAGCGGGGTCCTATTGGAAACTAAGGGATATTAAGGCCTCCTTTTAATAGAGTACCGGACCAAAGCATTAACACATAGTGAATACATGAACTCCTCAAACTATGGTCATCACTGGGAGTGGTCCCGATTATTGTCACTTCGTGGTTGCCGGATCATAACACATAGTAGGTGACTATAGACTTGCAAGATAGGATCAAGAACACACATATATTCATGGAAACATAATAGGTACAGATCTGAAATCATGGCACTCGGGCCCTAGTGACAAGCATTAAGCATAGCAAAGTCATAGCAACATCAATCTCAGAACATAGTGGATACTAGGGATCAAACCCTAACAAAACTAACTCGATTACATGATAGATCCCATCCAACCCATCACCGTCCAGCAAGCCTACGATGGAATTACTCACACACGGCGGTGAGCATCATGGAATTGGTGATGGAGGAAGGTTGATGATGACGATGGCGACGATCTCCACTCTCCGGAGCCCCGAACGGACTCCAGATCAGCCCTCCCGAGAGAGATTAGGGCTTGGCGGAGGCTCCGTCTCGTAAAACGCGATAATTCTTTCTCCCTGATTTTTTTCTCCACAAAACAGAATATATAGGACCCGGGGATACGTTGGTGGGGCATCAGGTGGCCCTCGAGGCAGGGGGGCGCGCCCCCACCCTCGAGGACAGGGTGTGGGGCCCCCGGTGCAGATCTTCTTGCAGATAATTTTTATATTTTCTGAAATAATTCTCCGTTGATTTTCAGGCGATTCCGGGAACTTTTTATTTCTGCACAAAAACAACACCATGGTAGTTCTGCTGAAAACAGCGTCAATCCGGGTTAGTTCCATTCAAATCATGAAAGTTAGAGTCCAAAACAAGGGCGAAAGTGTTTGGCAAAGTAGATACGTTGGAGACGTATCATGGTGTCATCGTGGGTGGCCAGCGTCCACCTTGGGCTCTGGGTGAAAACCATGGTTGTCTCATGTTCCAGAACGGGCGGTGGTGTCGTTTCATCCTTGGAGGCTCTGTCTCTTGAGCAAGTTTCCATCTTTTTGGCCGCTGGGGTGGGTTCATGGATGCCAATTTCTTCCCTTCATGTGGTTCTGTGGTTCAACGTTGGTGCTCTCTCAAGGAGTTGCGTCCGCCGAGGTGGTTGTTTTTGAAGGACTCCCTTGCGGGTCTTGTCGGCAGTGTCCAGCTGCGCTCTAGGGAGGTGAGCATTCCAGCATCTGACGGTTCGGAGTGTTTCGAGCCATGGCGAGGTGCAGAGGGCTCCTTCGGTGATGGAACAAGTTCGCATTGTTGTGCCGGATGTCCAAGTTATGGCGAAGACATAGCTATTAATTGTCGACGGCTGGCCTCCTTCACAAGGTGGCCCTCTCCGCATCATCGGTCCTTCGATCATGTTTGAGGGTGCCTAGAACTCGATGTATTTGCTTTTTGCACTCGGTTGCTGCTTCTGGGCATCCTTCTGCTGAATATGAGATGGGCTTTGGGCCCATTTAGCAATTACAGAAAAAATCCCTAAGGGCCCATGCTGCGGGTTGCGGGAATCTCGCCGAGCCGATGTGTTCTTTTTGTCACGCAGGATTGGAATTTGAACAGTCAACTGAAAAACGATTAATGGAAAATGAATACGAGCTGAAACGTTTCGTCTTAAGTACGGCCGTTACCAGAATTCATTGTGATTCATTATGTGCGGTCTTAAGTACGGCCGTTACCAGAATTCATTGTGATTCATTATGTGCGTTTATGCTGGACCGTTTGTCTCCTCCTCTGCGCCTATATAAGAGAGGTCGCTCCTCTCCAGAGAACAAGATAGATCACATCTGCTCTGCCACCACCACCTCTGTCGTTCCTCTCGCTGCTGCTGTCGCCGGTGACTCCATCCCGTCTTCCGCGTACACGGCCGACGGGAGAGCAGGCCTCCGAACCCCCGCCTCTCCAGATCCTGTACGGGAGAGGGGCGATTAGGTTTTTGGGGAGCGTCTTCTACGCGACTGCTCGCCTCGGTTCGACTGCTTCCTCTACGTCGACTACATCTTCGTCCGCGTCGTCTTCGCCTTCACCATGAGCACCAGCACCGACACTGACAAGGCTGCTGCCGACAAGGCCGCCTCCGACAAGCGCATCGCCGACGAGGCCGCCGCCTCTGCTGCTGATCCGGCCAACTGGCCTACTGGAGGGTATAACATGCTTACTCTTATCCTGATTATTTCCATGTATGCAGTACTAGTGGTTTGCGTAGATGTTTCTACTATATGTCTAGTATGTGCGTACATCATGAATTTTCAGTATATCATTAGCACTGTCTATATCATGTTCATGATTTATTCTTGGATTAAATTAATCGAACAATTGCTTAATTTCTCAACAATCCAAAAACCTAATCTGTGTAGGCAATTTTCGATCCATGGTTTTGCTGCTGCACTGAAACCTGCCCCGTTTACGGGGACGTACTTTAAGCGTTGGCAGACCAAAACCGTCTTATGGCTCACGGCGATGAACGTGTTCTGGGTCCCCGGTGTGACTCCCACGGGAACGATTGCTCCTGAACAGGAGAAGGCGTTCAGGAAGGCCACCGTCGTCTTTGTTGGATGCGTTCTGAGCGTGATCGGAGATAAGTTGGTTGATGCATATTTACATATGCGGGTTGCCAAGGACTTGTGGGAGGCGCTCGAATCTAAATTCGGCGCAACCGATGCTGGAAGCGAGATGTATATTATGGAGCAGTTCCACGATTACAAGATGGTTGAAAACCGTCCTGTATTGGAACAGGCTCATGAGATACAGTGCATCGCTAAGGAACTTGAGGTTCTGAAGTGTGTGCTGCCGGGCAAATTTGTCGCGGGATGCATCATCGCTAAGCTACCCAATTCCTGGAGGAATTTTGCTATCACTCTGAAACATCAGAGGCGTGAATTCTCAGTTGAGGATGTCATTGGCCATCTGAGTGTTGAGCAGAACTCGAGAGCAAAGGACTCGAATGGAAAAGGGAACGAAGGGACCTCTGTCGCCAACATGGTGCAGAAGAACTTCAACCCCCACAAGACCAAGGGAAAGACTGGTGTCCAACAGAATACTGAGTTTAAGAAGAAGGGCAAGAAGCCTTTCAAGAAGGATAAGAAGAAGGGTGGCTGTTTCACTTGTGGTTCTGATGAACATTGGGCTGTCAAGTGCCCACACAAGTTCAAGAAGCCAGGACAGGACTCCAAGACTGTCAACATGATTGTGAGCAACAATGAGAGTGGGCCATCTGGGTACGGTAATTTGTTTACTGTATTTTCAGTTTGCCAGTCTACCGATTGGTGGATTGACACAGGTGCAAATATTCATGTGTGTGCTGACATTTCATTGTTTTCTTCTTATCAGGCCACAGGAAACGGGTCCGTACTGATGGGGAATGGCGCGAGTGCTTCTGTTCATGGTGTTGGCACGGTCGATCTGAAGTTTACTTCGGGAAGGATCGTGCAACTGAAGAACGTGCAGCATGTCCCCGCCATCAAGAAGAATCTCGTTAGTGGTTCCCTTCTATGTAGAGAAGGGTTTAAGCTGGTATTCGAGTCTAATAAAGTAGTTGTTACGAAATATGGACTGTTTGTTGGAAAAGGTTATGAATGTGGAGGTCTATTCCGCTTTTCCCTCGCTGATTTTTTGTAATAAAGTCGTGAACAATATTCATTCAAATGTTAATGAAACAGAAGTTTGGCATTCACGTCTTTGTCACATTAGTTTTGGTTGTATGACGCGGTTAGCAAAGTTAAATTTAATCCCAAGTTTCACTTTAGCCAAAGGTTCTAAGTGCCATTCGTGTGTGCAAGCAAAGCAACCTCGCAAGCCCCATAAGGCTGCGGAGGAGAGACACTTGGCGCCATTAGAACTCATACATTCTGATCTTTGTGAGATGAATGGTGTGTTGACTAAAGGTGGAAAGAGATACTTCATGACACTGATAGATGATTCTACTAGATACTGCTATGTATATCTTTTAAACACTAAAGATGAGGCTCTACACTACTTTAAAATCTATAAGGCAGAAGTTGAGAATCAACTTGAAAAGAAAATAAAACGAGTCCGGTCAGATCGTGGTGGAGAGTATTTCTCTAATGAGTTTGATTCCTTTTGTGCGGAACATGGTATTATTCATGAGAGGATGCCTCCCTACTCACCTCAATCAAATGGGGTTGCCGAACGGAAAAACCGTACTCTAACTGATTTGGTTAACGCCATGTTAGATACATCGGGTTTATCCAAGGCATGGTGGGGGGAGGCTATATTGACATCATGTCATGTCCTGAATAAAGTTCCGACAAAAGACAATGAGATCACTCCCTATGAACAATGGGAAAAGAGAAGAACAACACTCTCATACTTACGTACTTGGGGCTGTTTGGCGAAAGTCAATGTGCCGATCCCCAAAAAGCGTAAGCTTGGACCAAAGACTGTGGATTGCATTAATTTGGGCTACGCTAAGAATAGCGTCGGCTATAGATTTCTGGTAGTGAAATCTGAGGTACCTCACATGAAAGTCGGTACGATTATGGAGTCTAAAGATGCTACATTCTTTGAGGATATTTTTCCTATGAGAGATATGCAAAGCACTTCTAGACTGGAATCTGATGAGACTCCTGAACCTGCCATTCCGATGGAATATTATGAACAAACACATGATGAAAATCCTGAGGAGGAGGACAAGGAAACCCTTGGTAGGGGCAAGAGACAGAGGACTGCAAAGTCCTTTGGTGATGATTTCCTTGTGTACCTTGTGGATGATACTCCCACTTCTATTTCAGAAGCTTATGCGTCTCCGAATGCTGACTACTGGAAAGAAGCGGTCCGTAGCGAGATGGACTCCATCTTGGCTAATGGGACATGGGAAATCACAGAACGTCCCTATGGCTGTAAACCATTGGGATGTAAGTGGGTGTTCAAAAAGAAGCTTAGGCCTGATGGTACGATTGAAAAATACAAGGCTAGGCTTGTGGCCAAGGGTTATTCCCAGAAAGAAGATGAGGATTTCTTCGATACTTATTCACCTGTGGCCAGACTGACCACCATTCGAGTATTACTCTCGTTGGCGGCCTCGCATGGTCTTCTCGTCCACCAGATGGATGTTAAGACAGCTTTCCTGAATGGAGAGCTAAACGAGGAAATCTACATGCAACAGCCAGATGGCTTTGTGATAGATGGTCAGGAAGGAAAAGTGTGTAGGTTGATAAAATCTTTATATGGCCTGAAACAAGCACCTAAGCAATGGCATGATAAGTTTAATACAACACTGACATCTGTTGGCTTCGTTGTTAATGAAGCTGACAAATGTGTATACTATCGCCATGGTGGGGGCGAAGGAGTTATACTGTGCTTGTATGTTGATGACATACTGATATTCGGAATAAACCTCAAAGTAATTGAGGAGGTCAAGTCGTTTCTATCTCAGAACTTTGAGATGAAAGACCTTGGTGTGGCTGATGTTATCTTGAACATCAAGCTACTGAGAGATAATGAGGGTGGGATTACACTTTTGCAATCCCATTATGTTGAGAAGGTGTTGAGTCGTTTTGGATACTCGGACTGCACACCATCTCAAACACCATATGATCCTAGCGTGTTGATTCGAAAATCCAAAGGCACGGCTATAGATCAATTGAGATACTCTCAAATCATTGGTTCACTGATGTACCTAGCTAGCGCTACGAGGCCTGACATCGCTTTTGCTGTGAGCAAACTGAGTCGGTTTGTATCAAAACCGGGTGATGTACATTGGCATGCTGTTGAAAGAGTTATGCGTTATCTAAAGGGTACTATGAACTATGGACTTCACTATACCGGATACCCGTCGGTACTTGAAGGGTATAGTGATGCGAATTGGATCTCTGATGCTGATGAGATAATGGACACAACTGGGTATATGTTTACTCTTGGAGGTGGCGCTGTTTCCTGGAAGTCTTGCAAGCAAACGATCTTAACGAGATCGACAATGGAAGCAGAATTAACAGCATTAGACACATCTGGTGTCGAAGCGGGATGGCTTCGAGATCTCTTGATGGACTTGCCATTGGTTGATAAACCGGTTCTGGCTATCCTTATGAACTGTGACAATCAGACCGTCATCACCAAGGTGAAGAGTTCAAAGGACAACATGAAGTCCAACAAACACATAAGAATGAGATTAAAAGCTGTCAGAAAATTGAGAAACTCCGGGGTGATAGCGTTGGAATATGTCCATACGGCTAAGAATCTGGCAGATCCCTTTACAAAAGGGCTATCACGTGTTGTGATAGATAATGCATCGAGGGAGATGGGCATGAGACCCACATGAGTTGCCATGGTGGTAACCCAACCTATGTGATCGGAGATCCCGTGAAGTAGGACCTGGGAAAACAAGCCAGTGGTGAACTGAGGAGAGTAACTATACTAACCCACTCCGCTGGAGATGCAATACTCTCAATACTGTATGGGAGGATGACTACTGTCTTAATGTGTTCCAAGGCTTATATGTATAAGCAAGAAGCTATCCTACATAGCGATCTTTGGAGGAACACACCTATATGAGCCCGACTGCTGGTCACAGTCTATGAGATTGGGGTGATCTCTAGTAAGCTCATGAACAGGCCAGGAGTGTGACTTATATGCTCCACCCGAGGGGTCAGCCTTCGGCAGCCTAGTATCAGTAAGACATGTGGTGAAACTTCTTTACGCCAAACTGACAATTCAAGGCTTAGTCCATTGTTCAGTTGTGGAGGGGTGTAGCTATTTGCTCTAGGTGGATGTTCAACCTTAACAGGTCTCCACTGAAATACTGGTATATCAAAACAGAGTTTGGAACAGAGGACAACACCATGGGCCTTTGGGATCTGGTGGGGGATTGCTGAATATGAGATGGGCTTTGGGCCCATTTAGCAATTACAGAAAAATCCCTAAGGGCCCATGCTGCCTAGCAAGTGGTGGTGGGAGTTTAGTCCCACATTGCTAGTTGAGAGAGATGTACACCAACTTATAAGGTGAGACATTCTCCCACTAGTATGAGTTGGTGTGAAGGAAGGAGAGGTGTTCCACACGCGCGCTCCTCCTCCTCCGCCGCCCGCCCGTCTCGTCACGACGCGCCGCGCCGCGGGTTGCGGGAATCTCGCCGAGCCGATGTGTTCTTTTTGTCACGCAGGATTGGAATTTGAACAGTCAACTGAAAACGATTAATGGAAAATGAATACGAGCTGAAACGTTTCGTCTTAAGTACGGCCGTTACCAGAATTCATTGTGATTCATTATGTGCGGTCTTAAGTACGGCCGTTACCAGAATTCATTATGTGCGTTTATGCTGGACCGTTTGTCTCCTCCTCTGCGCCTATATAAAAGAGGTCGCTCCTCTCCAGAGAACAATACAGATCACATTTGCTCTGCCACCACCACCTCTGTCGTTCCTCTCGCTGCTGCTGTCGCCGGTGACTCCATCCCGTCTTCCGCGTACACGGCCGACGGGAGAGCAGGCCTCCGAAACCCCGCCTCTCCAGATCCTGTACGGGAGAGGGGCGATTAGGTTTTTGGGGAGCGTCTTCTACGCGACTGCTCGCCTCGGTTCGACTGCTTCCTCTACGTCGACTACATCTTCGTCCGCATCGCCTTCGCCTTCACCATGAGCACCAGCACCGACGCTGACAAGGCCGCCTCCGACAAGCGCATCGCCGACGAGGCCGCCGCCTCTGCTGTCGATCCGGCCAACTGGCCTACTGGAGGGTACAACATGCTTATCCTTATCCTGATTATTTCCATGTGTGCAGTACTAGTGGTTTGCGTAGATGTTTCTACTATATGTCTAGTATGTGCGTACGTCATGAATTTTCAGTATGTCATTAGCACTGTCTATATCATGTTCATGATTTATTCTTGGATTAAATTAATCGAACAATTGCTTAATTTCTCAACAATCCAAAAACCTAATCTGTGTAGGCAATTTTCGATCCATGGTTTTGCTGCTGCACTGAAACCTGCCCCGTTTACGGGGACGTACTTTAAGCGTTGGCAGACCAAAACCGTCTTATGGCTCACGGCGATGAACGTGTTCTGGGTCACCGGTGTGACTCCCACGGGAACGATTGCTCCTGAACAGGAGAAGGCGTTCAGGGAGGCCACCGTCGTCTTTGTTGGATGCGTTCTGAGCGTGATCGGAGATAAGTTGGTTGATGCATATTTACATATGCGGGTTGCCAAGGACTTGTGGGAGGCGCTCGAATCTAAATTCGGCGCAACCGATGCTGGAAGCGAGATGTATATTATGGAGCAGTTCCACGATTACAAGATGGTTGAAAACCGTCCTGTATTGGAACAGGCTCATGAGATACAGTGCATCGCTAAGGAACTTGAGGTTCTGAAGTGTGTGCTGCCGGGCAAATTTGTCGCGGGATGCATCATCGCTAAGCTACCCAATTCCCGGAGGAATTTTGCTACCACTCTGAAACATCAGAGGCGTGAATTCTCAGTTGAGGATGTCATTGGCCATCTGAGTGTTGAGCAGAACTCGAGAGCAAAGGACTCGAATGGAAAAGGGAACGAAGGGACCTCTGTCGCCAACATGGTGCAGAAGAACTTCAACCCCCACAAGCCCAAGGGAAAGACTGGTGTCCAACAGAATACCGAGTTTAAGAAGAAGGGCAAGAAGCCTTTCAAGAAGGATAAGAAGAAGGGTGGCTGTTTCACTTGTGGTTCTGATGAACATTGGGCTGTCAAGTGCCCACACAAGTTCAAGAAGCCAGGACAGGACTCCAAGACTGTCAACATGATTGTGAGCAACAATGAGAGTGGGCCATCTGGGTACGGTAATTTGTTTACTGTATTTTCAGTTTGCCAGTCTACCGATTGGTGGATTGGCACAGGTGCAAATATTCATGTGTGTGCTGACATTTCATTGTTTTCTTCTTATCAAGCCACAGGAAACGGGTCCGTACTGATGGGGAATGGCGCGAGTGCTTCTGTTCATGGTGTTGGCACGGTCGATCTGAAGTTTACTTCGGGAAGGATCGTGCAACTGAAGAACGTGCAGCATGTCCCCGCCATCAAGAAGAATCTCGTTAGTGGTTCCCTTCTATGTAGAGAAGGGTTTAAGCTGGTATTCGAGTCTAATAAAGTAGTTGTTACGAAATATGGACTGTTTGTTGGAAAAGGTTATGAATGTGGAGGTCTATTCCGCTTTTCCCTCGCTGATTTTTGTAATAAAGTCGTGAACAATATTCATTCAAATGTTAATGAAACAGAAGTTTGGCATTCACGTCTTTGTCACATTGGTTTTGGTTGTATGACGCGGTTAGCAAAGTTAAATTTAATCCCAAGTTTCACTTTAGCCAAAGGTTCTAAGTGCCATTCGTGTGTGCAAGCAAAGCAACCTCGCAAGCCCCATAAGGCTGCGGAGGAGAGACACCTGGCACCATTAGAACTCATACATTCTGATCTTTGTGAGATGAATGGTGTGTTGACTAAAGGTGGAAAGAGATACTTCATGACACTGATAGATGATTCTACTAGATACTGCTATGTATATCTTTTAAACACTAAAGATGAGACTCTACACTACTTTAAAATCTATAAGGCAGAAGTTGAGAATCAACTTGAAAAGAAAATAAAACGAGTCCGGTCAGATCGTGGTGGAGAGTATTTCTCTAATGAGTTTGATTCCTTTTGTGCGGAACATGGTATTATTCATGAGAGGACGCCTCCCTACTCACCTCAGTCAAATGGGGTTGCCGAACGGAAAAACCGTACTCTAACTGATTTGGTTAACGCCATGTTAGATACATCGGGTTTATCCAAGGCATGGTGGGGGGAGGCTATATTGACATCATGTCATGTCCTGAATAAAGTTCCGACAAAAGACAATGAGATCACTCCCTATGAACAATGGGAAAAGAGAAGAACAACACTCTCATACTTACGTACTTGGGGCTGTTTGGCGAAAGTCAATGTGCCGATCCCCAAAAAGCGTAAGCTTGGACCAAAGACTATGGATTGCGTAAATTTGGGCTACGCTAAGAATAGCGTCGGCTATAGATTTCTGGTAGTGAAATCTGAGGTACCTGACATGAAAGTCGGTACGATTATGGAGTCTAAAGATGCTACATTCTTTGAGGATATTTTTCCTATGAGAGATATGCAAAGCACTTCTAGACTGGAATCTGATGAGACTCCTGAACCTGCCATTCCGATGGAATATTATGAACAAACACATGATGAAAATCCTGAGGAGGAGGACAAGGAAACCCTTGGTAGGGGCAAGAGACAGAGGACTGCAAAGTCCTTTGGTGATGATTTCCTTGTGTACCTTGTGGATGATACTCCCACTTCTATTTCAGAAGCTTATGCGTCTCCGGATGCTGACTACTGGAAAGAAGCGGTCCGTAGCGAGATGGACTCCATCTTGGCTAATGGGACATGGGAAATCACAGAACGTCCCTATTGCTGTAAACCATTGGGATGTAAGTGGGTGTTTAAAAAGAAGCTTAGGCCTGATGGTACGATTGAAAAATACAAGGCTAGGCTTGTGGCCAAGGGTTATTCCCAGAAAGAAGATGAGGATTTCTTCGATACTTATTCACCTGTGGCCAGACTGACCACCATTCGAGTATTACTCTCGTTGGCGGCCTCGCATGGTCTTCTCATCCACCAGATGGATGTTAAGACAGCTTTCCTGAATGGAGAGCTAAACGAGGAAATCTACATGCAACAGCCAGATGGCTTTGTGATAGATGGTCAGGAAGGAAAAGTGTGTAGGTTGATAAAATCTTTATATGGCCTGAAACAAGCACCTAAGCAATGGCATGGTAAGTTTAATACAACACTGACATCTGTTGGCTTCGTTGTTAATGAAGCTGACAAATGTGTATACTATCGCCATGGTGGGGGCGAAGGAGTTATACTGTGCTTGTATGTTGATGACATACTGATATTCGGAACTAACCTCAAAGTAATTGAGGAGGTCAAGTCGTTTCTATCTCAGAACTTTGAGATGAAAGACCTTGGTGTGGCTGATGTTATCTTGAACATCAAGCTACTGAGAGATAATGAGGGTGGGATTACACTTTTGCAATCCCATTATGTTGAGAAGGTGTTGAGTCGTTTTGGATACTCGGACTGCACACCATCTCAAACACCATATGATCCTAGCGTGTTGATTCGAAAATCCAAAGGCACGGCTATAGATCAATTGAGATACTCTCAAATCATTGGTTCACTGATGTACCTAGCTAGCGCTACGAGGCCTGACATCGCTTTTGCTGTGAGCAAACTGAGTCGGTTTGTATCAAAACCGGGTGATGTACATTGGCATGCTATTGAAAGAGTTATGCGTTATCTGAAGGGTACTATGAACTATGGACTTCACTATACCGGATACCCGTCGGTACTTGAAGGGTATAGTGATGCGAATTGGATCTCTGATGCTGATGAGATGAAGGCCACAACTAGGTATATGTTTACTCTTGGAGGTGGCGCTGTTTCCTGGAAGTCTTGCAAGCAAACGATCTTAACGAGATCTACAATGGAAGCAGAATTAACAGCATTAGACACATCTGGTGTCGAAGCGGGATGGCTTCGAGATCTCTTGTTGGACTTGCCATTGGTTGATAAACCGGTTCCGGCTATCCTTATGAACTGTGACAATCAGACCGTCATCACCAAGGTGAACAGTTCAAAGGACAACATGAAGTCCAACAAACACATAAGAATGAGATTAAAAGCTGTCAGAAAATTGAGAAACTCCGGAGTGATAGCGTTGGAATATGTCCATACGGCTAAGAATCTGGCAGATCCCTTTACAAAAGGGCTATCACGTGTTGTGATAGATAATGCATCGAGGGAGATGGGCATGAGACCCACATGAGTTGCCATGGTGGTAACCCAACCTATGTGATCGGAGATCCCGTGAAGTAGGACCTGGGAAAACAAGCCAGTGGTGAACTGAGGAGAGTAACTATACTAACCCACTCCGCTGGAGATGCAATACTCTCAATACTGTATGGGAGGATGACTACTGTCTTAATGTGTTCCAAGGCTTATATGTATAAGCAAGATGCTATCCTACAGAGCGATCTTTGGAGGAACACACCTATATGAGCCCGACTGCTGGTCACAGTCTATGAGATTGGGGTGATCTCTAGTAAGCTCATGAACAGGCCAGGAGTGTGACTTATATGCTCCACCCGAGGGGTCAGCCTTCGGCAGCCTAGTATCAGTAAGACATGTGGTGAAACTTCTTTACGCCAAACTGACAATTCAAGGCTTAGTCCATTGTTCAGTTGTGAAGGGGTGTAGCTATTTGCTCTAGGTGGATGTTCAACCTTAACAGGTCTCCACTGAAATACTGGTATATCAAAACAGAGTTTGGAACAGAGGACAACACCATGGGCCTTTGGGATCTGGTGGGGGATTGCTGAATATGAGATGGGCTTTGGGCCCATTTAGCAATTACAGAAAAATCCCTAAGGGCCCATGCTGCCTAGCAAGTGGTGGTGGGAGTTTAGTCCCACATTGCTAGTTGAGAGAGATGTACACCAACTTATAAGGTGAGACATTCTCCCACTAGTATGAGTTGGTGTGAAGGAAGGAGAGGTGTTCCACATGCGCGCTCCTCCTCCTCCGCCGCCCGCCCGTCTCGTCACGACGCGCCGCGCCGCGGGTTGCGGGAATCTCGCCGAGCCGATGTGTTCTTTTTGTCACGCAGGATTGGAATTTGAACAGTCAACTGAAAACGATTAATGGAAAATGAATACGAGCTGAAACGTTTCGTCTTAAGTACGGCCGTTACCAGAATTCATTGTGATTCATTATGTGCGGTCTTAAGTACGGCCGTTACCAGAATTCATTGTGATTCATTATGTGCGTTTATGCTGGACCGTTTGTCTCCTCCTCTGCGCCTATATAAAAGAGGTCGCTCCTCTCTAGAGAACAATACAGATCACATTTGCTCTGCCACCACCACCTCTGTCGTTCCTCTCGCTGCTGCTGTCGCCGGTGACTCCATCCCGTCTTCCGCGTACACGGCCGACGGGAGAGCAGGCCTCCGAAACCCCGCCTCTCCAGATCCTGTACGGGAGAGGGGCGATTAGGTTTTTGGGGAGCGTCTTCTACGCGACTGCTCGCCTCGGTTCGACTGCTTCCTCTACGTCGACTACATCTTCGTCCGCATCGCCTTCGCCTTCACCATGAGCACCAGCACCGACGCTGACAAGGCCGCCTCCGACAAGCGCATCGCCGACGAGGCCGCCGCCTCTGCTGCTGATCCGGCCAACTGGCCTACTGGAGGGTACAACATGCTTATCCTTATCCTGATTATTTCCATGTGTGCAGTACTAGTGGTTTGCGTAGATGTTTCTACTATATGTCTAGTATGTGCGTACATCATGAATTTTCAGTATGTCATTAGCACTGTCTATATCATGTTCATGATTTATTCTTGGATTAAATTAATCGAACAATTGCTTAATTTCTCAACAATCCAAAAACCTAATCTGTGTAGGCAATTTTCGATCCATGGTTTTGCTGCTGCACTGAAACGTGCCCCGTTTACGGGGACGTACTTTAAGAGTTGGCAGACCAAAACCGTCTTATGGCTCACGGCGATGAACGTGTTCTGGGTCACCGGTGTGACTCCCACGGGAACGATTGCTCCTGAACAGGAGAAGGCGTTCAGGGAGGCCACCGTCGTCTTTGTTGGATGCGTTCTGAGCGTGATCGGAGATAAGTTGGTTGATGCATATTTACATATGCGGGTTGCCAAGGACTTGTGGGAGGCGCTCGAATCTAAATTCGGCGCAACCGATGCTGGAAGCGAGATGTATATTATGGAGCAGTTCCACAATTACAAGATGGTTGAAAACCGTCCTGTATTGGAACAGGCTCATGAGATACAGTGCATCGCTAAGGAACTTGAGGTTCTGAAGTGTGTGCTGCCGGGCAAATTTGTCGCGGGATGCATCATCGCTAAGCTACCCAATTCCTGGAGGAATTTTGCTACCACTCTGAAACATCAGAGGCGTGAATTCTCAGTTGAGGATGTCATTGGCCATCTGAGTGTTGAGCAGAACTCGAGAGCAAAGGACTCGAATGGAAAAGGGAACGAAGGGACCTCTGTCGCCAACATGGTGCAGAAGAACTTCAACCCCCACAAGCCCAAGGGAAAGACTGGTGTCCAACAGAATACCGAGTTTAAGAAGAAGGGCAAGAAGCATTTCAAGAAGGATAAGAAGAAGGGTGGCTGTTTCACTTGTGGTTCTGATGAACATTGGGCTGTCAAGTGCCCACACAAGTTCAAGAAGCCAGGACAGGACTCCAAGACTGTCAACATGATTGTGAGCAACAATGAGAGTGGGCCATCTGGGTACGGTAATTTGTTTACTGTTTTTTCAGTTTGCCAGTCTACCGATTGGTGGATTGACACAGGTGTAAATATTCATGTGTGTGCTGACATTTCATTGTTTTCTTCTTATCAGGCCACAGGAAACGGGTCCGTACTGATGGGGAATGGCGCGAGTGCTTCTGTTCATGGTGTTGGCACGGTCGATCTGAAGTTTACTTCGGGAAGGATCGTGCAACTGAAGAACGTGCAGGATGTCCCCGCCATCAAGAAGAATCTCGTTAGTGGTTCCCTTCTATGTAGAGAAGGGTTTAAGCTGGTATTCGAGTCTAATAAAGTAGTTGTTACGAAATATGGACTGTTTGTTGGAAAAGGTTATGAATGTGGAGGTCTATTCCGCTTTTCCCTCGCTGATTTTTGTAATAAAGTCGTGAACAATATTCATTCAAATGTTAATGAAACAGAAGTTTGGCATTCACGTCTTTGTCACATTGGTTTTGGTTGTATGACGCGGTTAGCAAAGTTAAATTTAATCCCAAGTTTCACTTTAGCCAAAGGTTCTAAGTGCCATTCGTGTGTGCAAGCAAAGCAACCTCGCAAGCCCCATAAGGCTGCGGAGGAGAGTATTTCTCTATTGAGTTTGATTCCTTTTGTGCGGAACATGGTATTATTCATGAGAGGACGCCTCCCTACTCACCTCAGTCAAATGGGGTTGCCGAACGGAAAAACCGTACTCTAACTGATTTGGTTAACGCCATGTTAGATACATCGGGTTTATCCAAGGCATGGTGGGGGGAGGCTATATTGACATCATGTCATGTCCTGAATAAAGTTCCGACAAAAGACAATGAGATCACTCCCTATGAACAATGGGAAAAGAGAAGAACAACACTCTCATACTTACGTACTTGGGGCTGTTTGGCGAAAGTCAATGTGCCGATCCCCAAAAAGCGTAAGCTTGGACCAAAGACGGTGGATTGCGTTAATTTGGGCTACGCTAAGAATAGCGTCGGCTATAGATTTCTGGTAGTGAAATCTGAGGTACCTGACATGAAAGTCGGTACGATTATGGAGTCTAAAGATGCTACATTCTTTGAGGATATTTTTCCTATGAGAGATATGCAAAGCACTTCTAGACTGGAATCTGATGAGACTCCTGAACCTGCCATTCCGATGGAATATTATGAACAAACACATGATGAAAATCCTGAGGAGGAGGACAAGGAAACCCTTGGTAGGGGCAAGAGACAGAGGACTGCAAAGTCCTTTGGTGATGATTTCCTTGTGTACCTTGTGGATGATACTCCCACTTCTATTTCAGAAGCTTATGCGTCTCCGGATGCTGACTACTGGAAAGAAGCGGTCCGTAGTGAGATGGACTCCATCTTGGCTAATGGGACATGGGAAATCACAGAACGTCCCTATGGCTGTAAACCATTGGGATGTAAGTGGGTGTTTAAAAAGAAGCTTAGGCCTGATGGTACGATTGAAAAATACAAGGCTAGGCTTGTGGCCAAGGGTTATTCCCAGAAAGAAGATGAGGATTTCTTCGATACTTATTCACCTGTGGCCAGACTGACCACCATTCGAGTATTACTCTCGTTGGCGGCCTCGCATGGTCTTCTCATCCACCAGATGGATGTTAAGACAGCTTTCCTGAATGGAGAGCTAAACGAGGAAATCTACATGCAACAGCCAGATGGCTTTGTGATAGATGGTCAGGAAGGAAAAGTGTGTAGGTTGATAAAATCTTTATATGGCCTAAAGCAAGCACCTAAGCAATAGCATGATAAGTTTAATACAACACTGACATCTGTTGGCTTCGTTGTTAATGAAGCTGACAAATGTGTATACTATCGCCATGGTGGGGGCGAAGGAGTTATACTGTGCTTGTATGTTGATGACATACTGATATTCGGAACTAACCTCAAAGTAATTGAGGAGGTCAAGTCGTTTCTATCTCAGAACTTTGAGATGAAAGACCTTGGTGTGGCTGATGTTATCTTGAACATCAAGCTACTGAGAGATAATGAGGGTGGGATTACACTTTTGCAATCCCATTATGTTGAGAAGGTGTTGAGTCGTTTTGGATACTCGGACTGCACACCATCTCAAACACCATATGATCCTAGCGTGTTGATTCGAAAATCCAAAGGCACGGCTATAGATCAATTGAGATACTCTCAAATCATTGGTTCACTGATGTACCTAGCTAGCGCTACGAGGCCTGACATCGCTTTTGCTGTGAGCAAACTGAGTGGGTTTGTATCAAAACCGGGTGATGTACATTGGCATGCTGTTGAAAGAGTTATGCGTTATCTAAAGGGTACTATGAACTATGGACTTCACTATACCGGATACCCGTCGGTACTTGAAGGGTATAGTGATGCGAATTGGATCTCTGATGCTGATGAGATGAAGGCCACAACTGGGTATATGTTTACTCTTGGAGGTGGCGCTGTTTCCTGGAAGTCTTGCAAGCAAACGATCTTAACGAGATCGACAATGGAAGCAAAATTAACAGCATTAGACACATCTGGTGTCGAAGCGGGATGGCTTCGAGATCTCTTGATGGACTTGCCATTGGTTGATAAACCGGTTCTGGCTATCCTTATGAACTGTGACAATCAGACCGTCATCACCAAGGTGAAGAGTTCAAAGGACAACATGAAGTCCAACAAACACATAAGAATGAGATTAAAAGCTGTCAGAAAATTGAGAAACTCCGGGGTGATAGCGTTGGAATATGTCCATACGGCTAAGAATCTGGCAGATCCCTTTACAAAAGGGCTATCACGTGTTGTGATAGATAATGCATCGAGGGAGATGGGCATGAGACCCACATGAGTTGCCATGGTGGTAACCCAACCTATGTGATCGGAGATCCCGTGAAGTAGGACCTGGGAAAACAAGCCAGTGGTGAACTGAGGAGAGTAACTATACTAACCCACTCCGCTGGAGATGCAATACTCTCAATACTGTATGGGAGGATGACTACTGTCTTAATGTGTTCCAAGGCTTATATGTATAAGCAAGAAGCTATCCTACATAGCGATCTTTGGAGGAACACACCTATATGAGCCCGACTGCTGGTCACAGTCTATGAGATTGGGGTGATCTCTAGTAAGCTCATGAACAGGCCAGGAGTGTGACTTATATGCTCCACCCGAGGGGTCAGCCTTCGGCAGCCTAGTATCAGTAAGACATGTGGTGAAACTTCTTTACGCCAAACTGACAATTCAAGGCTTAGTCCATTGTTCAGTTGTGGAGGGGTGTAGCTATTTGCTCTAGGTGGATGTTCAACCTTAACAGGTCTCCACTGAAATACTGGTATATCAAAACAGAGTTTGGAACAGAGGACAACACCATGGGCCTTTGGGATCTGGTGGGGGATTGCTGAATATGAGATGGGCTTTGGGCCCATTTAGCAATTACAGAAAAATCCCTAAGGGCCCATGCTGCCTAGCAAGTGGTGGTGGGAGTTTAGTCCCACATTGCTAGTTGAGAGAGATGTACACCAACTTATAAGGTGAGACATTCTCCCACTAGTATGAGTTGGTGTGAAGGAAGGAGAGGTGTTCCACACGCGCGCTCCTCCTCCTCCGCCGCCCGCCCGTCTCGTCACGACGCGCCGCGCCGCGGGTTGCGGGAATCTCGCCGAGCCGATGTGTTCTTTTTGTCACGCAGGATTGGAATTTGAACAGTCAACTGAAAACGATTAATGGAAAATGAATATGAACTGAAACGTTTCGTCTTAAGTACGGCCGTTACCAGAATTCATTGTGATTCATTATGTGCGGTCTTAAGTACGGCCGTTACCAGAATTCATTGTGATTCATTATGTGCGTTTATGCTGGACCGTTTGTCTCCTCCTCTGCGCCTATATAAAAGAGGTCGCTCCTCTCCAGAGAACAATACAGATCACATTTGCTCTGCCACCACCACCTCTGCCGTTCCTCTCGCTGCTGCTGTCGCCGGTGACTCCATCCCGTCTTCCGCGTACACGGCCGACGGGAGAGCAGGCCTCCGAAACCCCGCCTCTCCAGATCCTGTACGGGAGAGGGGCGATTAGGTTTTTGGGGAGCGTCTTCTACGCGACTGCTCGCCTCGGTTCGACTGCTTCCTCTACGTCGACTACATCTTCGTCCGCATCGCCTTCGCCTTCACCATGAGCACCAGCACCGACGCTGACAAGGCCGCCTCCGACAAGCGCATCGCCGACGAGGCCGCCGCCTCTGCTGCTGATCCGGCCAACTGGCCTACTGGAGGGTACAACATGCTTATCCTTATCCTGATTATTTCCATGTGTGCAGTACTAGTGGTTTGCGTAGATGTTTCTACTATATGTCTAGTATGTGCGTACATCATGAATTTTCAGTATGTCATTAGCACTGTCTATATCATGTTCATGATTTATTCTTGGATTAAATTAATCGAACAATTGCTTAATTTCTCAACAATCCAAAAACCTAATCTGTGTAGGCAATTTTCGATCCATGGTTTTGCTGCTGCACTGAAACGTGCCCCGTTTACGGGGACGTACTTTAAGAGTTGGCAGACCAAAACCGTCTTATGGCTCACGGCGATGAACGTGTTCTGGGTCACCGGTGTGACTCCCACGGGAACGATTGCTCCTGAACAGGAGAAGGCGTTCAGGGAGGCCACCGTCGTCTTTGTTGGATGCGTTCTGAGCGTGATCGGAGATAAGTTGGTTGATGCATATTTACATATGCGGGTTGCCAAGGACTTGTGGGAGGCGCTCGAATCTAAATTCGGCGCAACCGATGCTGGAAGCGAGATGTATATTATGGAGCAGTTCCACAATTACAAGATGGTTGAAAACCGTCCTGTATTGGAACAGGCTCATGAGATACAGTGCATCGCTAAGGAACTTGAGGTTCTGAAGTGTGTGCTGCCGGGCAAATTTGTCGCGGGATGCATCATCGCTAAGCTACCCAATTCCTGGAGGAATTTTGCTACCACTCTGAAACATCAGAGGCGTGAATTCTCAGTTGAGGATGTCATTGGCCATCTGAGTGTTGAGCAGAACTCGAGAGCAAAGGACTCGAATGGAAAAGGGAACGAAGGGACCTCTGTCGCCAACATGGTGCAGAAGAACTTCAACCCCCACAAGCCCAAGGGAAAGACTGATGTCCAACAGAATACCGAGTTTAAGAAGAAGGGCAAGAAGCCTTTCAAGAAGGATAAGAAGAAGGGTGGCTGTTTCACTTGTGGTTCTGATGAACATTGGGCTGTCAAGTGCCCACACAAGTTCAAGAAGCCAGGACAGGACTCCAAGACTGTCAACATGATTGTGAGCAACAATGAGAGTGGGCCATCTGGGTACGGTAATTTGTTTACTGTATTTTCAGTTTGCCAGTCTACCGATTGGTGGATTGACACAGGTGCAAATATTCATGTGTGTGCTGACATTTCATTGTTTTCTTCTTATCAGGCCACAGGAAACGGGTCCGTACTGATGGGGAATGGCGCGAGTGCTTCTGTTCATGGTGTTGGCACGGTCGATCTGAAGTTTACTTCGGGAAGGATCGTGCAACTGAAGAACGTGCAGCATGTCCCCGCCATCAAGAAGAATCTCGTTAGTGGTTCCCTTCTATGTAGAGAAGGGTTTAAGCTGGTATTCGAGTCTAATAAAGTAGTTGTTACGAAATATGGACTGTTTGTTGGAAAAGTTTATGAATGTGGAGGTCTATTCCGCTTTTCCCTCGCTGATTTTTGTAATAAAGTCGTGAACAATATTCATTCAAATGTTAATGAAACAGAAGTTTGGCATTCACGTCTTTGTCACATTGGTTTTGGTTGTATGACGCGGTTAGCAAAGTTAAATTTAATCCCAAGTTTCACTTTAGCCAAAGGTTCTAAGTGCCATTCGTGTGTGCAAGCAAAGCAACCTCGCAAGCCCCATAAGGCTGCGGAGGAGAGACACCTGGCACCATTAGAACTCGTACATTCTGATCTTTGTGAGATGAATGGTGTGTTGACTAAAGGTGGAAAGAGATACTTCATGACACTGATAGATGATTCTACTAGATACTGCTATGTATATCTTTTAAACACTAAAGATGAGGCTCTACACTACTTTAAAATCTATAAGGCAGAAGTTGAGAATCAACTTGAAAAGAAAATAAAACAAGTCCGGTCAGATCATGGTGGAGAGTATTTCTCTAATGAGTTTGATTCCTTTTGTGCGGAACATGGTATTATTCATGAGAGGACGCCTCCCTACTCACCTCAGTCAAATGGGGTTGCCGAACGGAAAAACCGTACTCTAACTGATTTGGTTAACGCCATGTTAGATACATCGGGTTTATCCAAGGCATGGTGGGGGGAGGCTATATTGACATCATGTCATGTCCTGAATAAAGTTCCGACAAAAGACAATGAGATCACTCCCTATGAACAATGGGAAAAGAGAAGAACAACACTCTCATACTTACGTACTTGGGGCTGTTTGGCGAAAGTCAATGTGCCGATCCCCAAAAAGCGTAAGCTTGGACCAAAGACTGTGGATTGCGTTAATTTGGGCTACGCTAAGAATAGCGTCGGCTATAGATTTCTGGTAGTGAAATCTGAGGTACCTGACATGAAAGTCGGTACGATTATGGAGTCTAAAGATGCTACATTCTTTGAGGATATTTTTCCTATGAGAGATATGCAAAGCACTTCTAGACTGGAATCTGATGAGACTCCTGAACCTGCCATTCCGATGGAATATTATGAACAAACACATGATGAAAATCCTGAGGCGGAGGACAAGGAAACCCTTGGTAGGGGCAAGAGACAGAGGACTGCAAAGTCCTTTGGTGATGATTTCCTTGTGTACCTTGTGGATGATACTCCCACTTCTATTTCAGAAGCTTATGCGTCTCCGGATGCTGACTACTGGAAAGAAGCGGTCCGTAGCGAGATGGACTCCATCTTGGCTAATGGGACATGGGAAATCACAGAACGTCCCTATGGCTGTAAACCATTGGGATGTAAGTGGGTGTTTAAAAAGAAGCTTAGGCCTGATGGTACGATTGAAAAATACAAGGCTAGGCTTGTGGCCAAGGGTTATTCCCAGAAAGAAGATGAGGATTTCTTCGATACTTATTCACCTGTGGCCAGACTGACCACCATTCGAGTATTACTCTCGTTGGCGGCCTCGCATGGTCTTCTCATCCACCAGATGGATGTTAAGACAGCTTTCCTGAATGGAGAGCTAAACGAGGAAATCTACATGCAACAGCCAGATGGCTTTGTGATAGATGGTCAGGAAGGAAAAGTGTGTAGGTTGATAAAATCTTTATATGGCCTGAAACAAGCACCTAAGCAATGGCATGATAAGTTTAATACAACACTGACATCTGTTGGCTTCGTGGTTAATGAAGCTGACAAATGTGTATACTATCGCCATGGTGGGGGCGAAGGAGTTATACTGTGCTTGTATGTTGATGACATACTGATATTCGGAACTAACCTCAAAGTAATTGAGGAGGTCAAGTCGTTTCTATCTCAGAACTTTGAGATGAAAGACCTTGGTGTGGCTGATGTTATCTTGAACATCAAGCTACTGAGAGATAATGAGGGTGGGATTACACTTTTGCAATCCCATTATGTTGAGAAGGTGTTGAGTCGTTTTGGATACTCGGACTGCACACCATCTCAAACACCATATGATCCTAGCGTGTTGATTCGAAAATCCAAAGGCACGGCTATAGATCAATTGAGATACTCTCAAATCATTGGTTCACTGATGTACCTAGCTAGCGCTACGAGGCCTGACATCGCTTTTGCTGTGAGCAAACTGAGTCGGTTTGTATCAAAACCGGGTGATGTACATTGGCATGCTGTTGAAAGAGTTATGCGTTATCTAAAGGGTACTATGAACTATGGACTTCACTATACCGGATACCCGTCGGTACTTGAAGGGTATAGTGATGCGAATTGGATCTCTGATGCTGATGAGATGAAGGCCACAACTGGGTATATGTTTACTCTTGGAGGTGGTGCTGTTTCCTGGAAGTCTTGCAAGCAAACAATCTTAACGAGATCGACAATGGAAGCAGAATTAACAGCATTAGACACATCTGGTGTCGAAGCGGGATGGCTTCGAGATCTCTTGATGGACTTGCCATTGGTTGATAAACCGGTTCCGGCTATCCTTATGAACTGTGACAATCAGACCGTCATCACCAAGGTGAAGAGTTCAAAGGACAACATGAAGTCCAACAAACACATAAGAATGAGATTAAAAGCTGTCAGAAAATTGAGAAACTCCGGGGTGATAGCGTTGGAATATGTCCATACGGCTAAGAATCTGGCAGATCCCTTTACAAAAGGGCTATCACGTGTTGTGATAGATAATGCATCGAGGGAGATGGGCATGAGACCCACATGAGTTGCCATGGTGGTAACCCAACCTATGTGATCAGAGATCCCGTGAAGTAGGACCTGGGAAAACAAGCCAGTGGTGAACTGAGGAGAGTAACTATACTAACCCACTCCGCTGGAGATGCAATACTCTCAATACTGTATGGGAGGATGACTACTGTCTTAATGTGTTCCAAGGCTTATATGTATAAGCAAGATGCTATCCTACAGAGCGATCTTTGGAGGAACACACCTATATGAGCCTGACTACTGGTCACAGTCTATGAGATTGGGGTGATCTCTAGTAAGCTCATGAACTGGCCAGGAGTGTGACTTATATGCTCCACCCGAGGGGTCAGCCTTCGGCAGCCTAGTATCAGTAAGACATGTGGTGAAACTTCTTTACGCCAAACTGACAATTCAAGGCTTAGTCCATTGTTCAGTTGTGGATGGGTGTAGCTATTTGCTCTAGGTGGATGTTCAACCTTAACAGGTCTCCACTGAAATACTGGTATATCAAAACAGAGTTTGGAACAGAGGACAACACCATGGGCCTTTGGGATCTGGTGGGGGATTGCTGAATATGAGATGGGCTTTGGGCCCATTTAGCAATTACAGAAAAATCCCTAAGGGCCCATGCTGCCTAGCAAGTGGTGGTGGGAGTTTAGTCCCACATTGCTAGTTGAGAGAGATGTACACCAACTTATAAGGTGAGACATTCTCCCACTAGTATGAGTTGGTGTGAAGGAAGGAGAGGTGTTCCACACGCACGCTCCTCCTCCTCCGCCGCCCGCCCGTCTCGTCACGACGCGCCGCGCCGCGGGTTGCGGGAATCTCGCCGAGCCGATGTGTTCTTTTTGTCACGCAGGATTGGAATTTGAACAGTCAACTGAAAACGATTAATGGAAAATGAATACGAGCTGAAACGTTTCGTCTTAAGTACGGCCGTTACCAGAATTCATTGTGATTCATTATGTGCGGTCTTAAGTACGGCCGTTACCAGAATTCATTGTGATTCATTATGTGCGTTTATGCTGGACCGTTTGTCTCCTCCTCTGCGCCTATATAAAAGAGGTCGCTCCTCTCCAGAGAACAATACAGATCACATTTGCTCTGCCACCACCACCTCTGTCGTTCCTCTCGCTGCTGCTGTCGCCGGTGTCTCCATCCCGTCTTCCGCGTACACTGCCGACGGGAGAGCAGGCCTCCGAAACCCCGCCTCTCCAGATCCTGTACGGGAGAGGGGCGATTAGGTTTTTGGGGAGCGTCTTCTACGCGACTGCTCGCCTCGGTTCGACTGCTTCCTCTACGTCGACTACATCTTCGTCCGCATCGCCTTCGCCTTCACCATGAGCACCAGCACCGACGCTGACAAGGCCGCCTCCGACAAGCACATCGCCGACGAGGCCGCCGCCTCTGCTGCTGATCCGGCCAACTGGCCTACTGGAGGGTACAACATGCTTATCCTTATCCTGATTATTTCCATGTGTGCAGTACTAGTGGTTTGCGTAGATGTTTCTACTATATGTCTAGTATGTGCGTACATCATGAATTTTCAGTATGTCATTAGCACTGTCTATATCATGTTCATGATTTATTCTTGGATTAAATTAATCGAACAATTGCTTAATTTCTCAACAATCCAAAAACCTAATCTGTGTAGGCAATTTTCGATCCATGGTTTTGCTGCTGCACTGAAACCTGCCCCGTTTACGGGGACGTACTTTAAGCGTTGGCAGACCAAAACCGTCTTATGGCTCATGGCGATGAACGTGTTCTGGGTCACCGGTGTGACTCCCACGGGAACGATTGCTCCTGAACAGGAGAAGGCGTTCAGGGAGGCCACCGTCGTCTTTGTTGGATGCGTTCTGAGCGTGATCGGAGATAAGTTGGTTGATGCATATTTACATATGCGGGTTGCCAAGGACTTGTGGGAGGCGCTCGAATCAAAATTCGGCGCAACCGATGCTGGAAGCGAGATGTATATTATGGAGCAGTTCCACGATTACAAGATGGTTGAAAACCGTCCTGTATTGGAACAGGCTCATGAGATACAGTGCATCGCTAAGGAACTTGAGGTTCTGAAGTGTGTGCTGCCGGGCAAATTTGTCGCGGGATGCATCATCGCTAAGCTACCCAATTCCTGGAGGAATTTTGCTACCACTCTGAAACATCAGAGGCGTGAATTCTCAGTTGAGGATGTCATTGGCCATCTGAGTGTTGAGCAGAACTCGAGAGCAAAGGACTCGAATGGAAAAGGGAACGAAGGGACCTCTGTCGCCAACATGGTGCAGAAGAACTTCAACCCCCACAAGCCCAAGGAAAAGACTGGTGTCCAACAGAATACCGAGTTTAAGAAGAAGGGCAAGAAGCCTTTCAAGAAGGATAAGAAGAAGGGTGGCTGTTTCACTTGTGGTTCTGATGAACATTGGGCTGTCAAGTGCCCACACAAGTTCAAGAAGCCAGGACAGGACTCCAAGACTGTCAACATGATTGTGAGCAACAATGAGAGTGGGCCATCTGGGTACGGTAATTTGTTTACTGTATTTTCAGTTTGCCAGTCTACCGATTGGTGGATTGACACAGGTGCAAATATTCATGTGTGTGCTGACATTTCATTGTTTTCTTCTTATCAGGCCACAGGAAACGGGTCCGTACTAATGGGGAATGGCGCGAGTGCTTCTGTTCATGGTGTTGGCACGGTCGATCTGAAGTTTACTTCGAGAAGGATCGTGCAACTGAAGAACGTGCAGCATGTCCCCGCCATTAAGAAGAATCTCGTTAGTGGTTCCCTTCTATGTAGAGAAGGGTTTAAGCTGGTATTCGAGTCTAATAAAGTAGTTGTTACGAAATATGGACTGTTTGTTGGAAAAGGTTATGAATGTGGAGGTCTATTCCGCTTTTCCCTCGCTGATTTTTGTAATAAAGTCGTGAACAATATTCATTCAAATGTTAATGAAACAGAAGTTTGGCATTCACGTCTTTGTCACATTGGTTTTGGTTGTATGACGCGGTTAGCAAAGTTAAATTTAATCCCAAGTTTCACTTTAGCCAAAGGTTCTAAGTGCCATTCGTGTGTGCAAGCAAAGCAACCTCGCAAGCCCCATAAGGCTACGGAGGAGAGACACCTGGCACCATTAGAACTCATACATTCTGATCTTTGTGAGATGAATGGTGTGTTGACTAAAGGTGGAAAGAGATACTTCATGACACTGATAGATGATTCTACTAGATACTGCTATGTATATCTTTTAAACACTAAAGATGAGGCTCTACACTACTTTAAAATCTATAAGGCAGAAGTTGAGAATCAACTTGAAAAGAAAATAAAACGAGTCCGGTCAGATCGTGGTGGAGAGTATTTCTCTAATGAGTTTGATTCCTTTTGTGCGGAACATGGTATTATTCATGAGAGGACGCCTCCCTACTCACCTCAGTCAAATGGGGTTGCCGAACGGAAAAACCGTACTCTAACTGATTTGGTTAACGCCATGTTAGATACATCGGGTTTATCCAAGGCATGGTGGGGGGGAGGCTATATTGACATCATGTCATGTCCTGAATAAAGTTCCGACAAAAGACAATGAGATCACTCCCTATGAACAATGGGAAAAGAGAAGAACAACACTCTCATACTTACGTACTTGGGGCTGTTTGGCGAAAGTCAATGTGCCGATCCCCAAAAAGCGTAAGCTTGGACCAAAGACTGTGGATTGCGTTAATTTGGGCTACGCTAAGAATAGCGTCGGCTATAGATTTCTGGTAGTGAAATCTGAGGTACCTGACATGAAAGTCGGTACGATTATGGAGTCTAAAGATGCTACATTCTTTGAGGATATTTTTCCTATGAGAGATATGCAAAGCACTTCTAGACTGGAATCTGATGAGACTCCTGAACCTGCCATTCCGATGGAATATTATGAACAAACACATGATGAAAATCCTGAGGCGGAGGACAAGGAAACCCTTGGTAGGGGCAAGAGACAGAGGACTGCAAAGTCCTTTGGTGATGATTTCCTTGTGTACCTTGTGGATGATACTCCCACTTCTATTTCAGAAGCTTATGCGTCTCCGGATGCTGACTACTGGAAAGAAGCGGTCCGTAGCGAGATGGACTCCATCTTGGCTAATGGGACATGGGAAATCACAGAACGTCCCTATGGCTGTAAACCATTGGGATGTAAGTGGGTGTTTAAAAAGAAGCTTAGGCCTGATGGTACGATTGAAAAATACAAGGCTAGGCTTGTGGCCAAGGGTTATTCCCAGAAAGAAGATGAGGATTTCTTCGATACTTATTCACCTGTGGCCAGACTGACCACCATTCGAGTATTACTCTCGTTGGCGGCCTCGCATGGTCTTCTCATCCACCAGATGGATGTTAAGACAGCTTTCCTGAATGGAGAGCTAAACGAGGAAATCTACATGCAACAGCCAGATGGCTTTGTGATAGATGGTCAGGAAGGAAAAGTGTGTAGGTTGATAAAATCTTTATATGGCCTGAAACAAGCACCTAAGCAATGGCATGATAAGTTTAATACAACACTGACATCTGTTGGCTTCGTGGTTAATGAAGCTGACAAATGTGTATACTATCGCCATGGTGGGGGCGAAGGAGTTATACTGTGCTTGTATGTTGATGACATACTGATATTCGGAACTAACCTCAAAGTAATTGAGGAGGTCAAGTCGTTTCTATCTCAGAACTTTGAGATGAAAGACCTTGGTGTGGCTGATGTTATCTTGAACATCAAGCTACTGAGAGATAATGAGGGTGGGATTACACTTTTGCAATCCCATTATGTTGAGAAGGTGTTGAGTCGTTTTGGATACTCGGACTGCACACCATCTCAAACACCATATGATCCTAGCGTGTTGATTCGAAAATCCAAAGGCACGGCTATAGATCAATTGAGATACTCTCAAATCATTGGTTCACTGATGTACCTAGCTAGCGCTACGAGGCCTGACATCGCTTTTGCTGTGAGCAAACTGAGTCGGTTTGTATCAAAACCGGGTGATGTACATTGGCATGCTGTTGAAAGAGTTATGCGTTATATAAAGGGTACTATGAACTATGGACTTCACTATACCGGATACCCGTCGGTACTTGAAGGGTATAGTGATGCGAATTGGATCTCTGATGCTGATGAGATGAAGGCCACAACTGGGTATATGTTTACTCTTGGAGGTGGCGCTGTTTCCTGGAAGTCTTGCAAGCAAACGATCTTAACGAGATCGACAATGGAAGCAGAATTAACAGCATTAGACACATCTGGTGTCGAAGCGGGATGGCTTCGAGATCTCTTGATGGACTTGCCATTGGTTGATAAACCGGTTCTGGCTATCCTTATGAACTGTGACAATCAGACCGTCATCACCAAGGTGAAGAGTTCAAAGGACAACATGAAGTCCAACAAACACATAAGAATGAGATTAAAAGCTGTCAGAAAATTGAGAAACTCCGGGGTGATAGCGTTGGAATATGTCCATACGGCTAAGAATCTGGCAGATCCCTTTACAAAAGGGCTATCACGTGTTGTGATAGATAATGCATCGAGGGATATGGGCATGAGACCCACATGAGTTGCCATGGTGGTAAACCAACCTATGTGATCGGAGATCCCGTGAAGTAGGACCTGGGAAAACAAGCCAGTGGTGAACTGAGGAGAGTAACTATACTAACCCACTCCGCTGGAGATGCAATACTCTCAATACTGTATGGGAGGATGACTACTGTCTTAATGTGTTCCAAGGCTTATATGTATAAGCAAGATGCTATCCTACAGAGCGATCTTTGGAGGAACACACCTATATGAGCCCGACTGCTGGTCACAGTCTATGAGATTGGGGTGATCTCTAGTAAGCTCATGAACAGGCCAGGAGTGTGACTTATATGCTCCACCCGAGGGGTCAGCCTTCGGCAGCCTAGTATCAGTAAGACATGTGGTGAAACTTCTTTACGCCAAACTGACAATTCAAGGCTTAGTCCATTGTTCAGTTGTGGAGGGGTGTAGCTATTTGCTCTAGGTGGATGTTCAACCTTAACAGGTCTCCACTGAAATACTGGTATATCAAAACAGAGTTTGGAACAGAGGACAACACCATGGGCCTTTGGGATCTGGTGGGGGATTGCTGAATATGAGATGGGCTTTGGACCCATTTAGCAATTACAGGAAAATCCCTAAGGGCCCATGCTGCCTAGCAAGTGGTGGTGGGAGTTTAGTCCCACATTGCTAGTTGAGAGAGATGTACACCAACTTATAAGGTGAGACATTCTCCCACTAGTATGAGTTGGTGTGAAGGAAGGAGAGGTGTTCCACACGCGCGCTCCTCCTCCTCCGCCGCCCGCCCGTCTCGTCACGACGCGCCGCACCGCGCCGCGGGTTGCGGGAATCTCGCCGAGCCGATGTGTTCTTTTTGTCACGCAGGATTGGAATTTGAACAATCAACTGAAAACGATTAATGGAAAACGTTTCGTCTTAAGTACGGCCGTTACCAGAATTCATTGTGATTCATTATGTGCGGTCTTAAGTACGGCCGTTACCAGAATTCATTGTGATTCATTATGTGTGTTTATGCTGGACCGTTTGTCTCCTCCTCTGCGCCTATATAAAAGAGGTCGCTCCTCTCCAGAGAACAATACAGATCACATTTGCTCTGCCACCACCACCTCTGTCGTTACTCTCGCTGCTGCTGTCGCCGGTGACTCCATCCCGTCTTCCGCGTACACGGCCGACGGGAGAGCAGGCCTCCGAAACCCCGCCTCTCCAGATCCTGTACGGGAGAGGGGCGATTAGGTTTTTGGGGAGCGTCTTCTACGCGACTGCTCGCCTCGGTTCGACTGCTTCCTCTACGTCGACTACATCTTCGTCCGCATCGCCTTCGCCTTCACCATGAGCACCAGCACCGACGCTGACAAGGCCGCCTCCGACAAGCGCATCGCCGACGAGGCCGCCGCCTCTGCTGCTGATCCGGCCAACTGGCCTACTGGAGGGTACAACATGCTTATCCTTATCCTGATTATTTCCATGTGTGCAGTACTAGTAGTTTGCGTAGATGTTTCTACTATATGTCTAGTATGTGCGTACATCATGAATTTTCAGTATGTCATTAGCACTGTCTATATCATGTTCATGATTTATTCTTGGATTAAATTAATCGAACAATTGCTTAATTTCTCAACAATCCAAAAACCTAATCTGTGTAGGCAATTTTCGATCCATGGTTTTGCTGCTACACTGAAACCTGCCCCGTTTACGGGGACGTACTTTAAGCATTGGCAGACCAAAACCGTCTTATGGCTCACGGCGATGAACGTGTTCTGGGTCACCGGTGTGACTCCCACGGGAACGATTGCTCCTGAACAGGAGAAGGCGTTCAGGGAGGCCACCGTCGTCTTTGTTGGATGCGTTCTGAGCGTGATCGGAGATAAGTTGGTTGATGCATATTTACATATGCGGGTTGCCAAGGACTTGTGGGAGGCGCTCGAATCAAAATTCGGCGCAACCGATGCTGGAAGCGAGATGTATATTATGGAGCAGTTCCACGATTACAAGATGGTTGAAAACCGTCCTGTATTGGAACAGGCTCATGAGATACAGTGCATCGCTAAGGAACTTGAGGTTCTGAAGTGTGTGCTGCCGGGCAAATTTGTCGCAGGATGCATCATCGCTAAGCTACCCAATTCCTGGAGGAATTTTGCTACCACTCTGAAACATCAGAGGCGTGAATTCTCAGTTGAGGATGTCATTGGCCATCTGAGTGTTGAGCAGAACTCGAGAGCAAAGGACTCGAATGGAAAAGGGAACGAAGGGACCTCTGTCGCCAACATGGTGCAGAAGAACTTCAACCCCCACAAGCCCAAGGGAAAGACTGGTGTCCAACAGAATACCGAGTTTAAGAAGAAGGGCAAGAAGCCTTTCAAGAAGGATAAGAAGAAGGGTGGCTGTTTCACTTGTGGTTCTGATGAACATTGGGCTGTCAAGTGCCCACACAAGTTCAAGAAGCCAGGACAGGACTCCAAGACTGTCAACATGATTGTGAGCAACAATGAGAGTGGGCCATCTGGGTACGGTAATTTGTTTACTGTATTTTCAGTTTGCCAGTCTACCGATTGGTGGATTGACACAGGTGCAAATATTCATGTGTGTGCTGACATTTCATTGTTTTCTTCTTATCAGGCCACAGGAAACGGGTCCGTACTGATGGGGAATGGCGCGAGTGCTTCCGTTCATGGTGTTGGCACGGTCGATCTGAAGTTTACTTCGGGAAGGATCGTGCAACTGAAGAACGTGCAGCATGTCCCCGCCATCAAGAAGAATCTCGTTAGTGGTTCCCTTCTATGTAGAGAAGGGTTTAAGCTGGTATTCGAGTCTAATAAAGTAGTTGTTACGAAATATGGACTGTTTGTTGGAAAAGGTTATGAATGTGGAGGTCTATTCCGCTTTTCCCTCGCTGATTTTTGTAATAAAGTCGTGAACAATATTCATTCAAATGTTAATGAAACAGAAGTTTGGCATTCACGTCTTTGTCACATTGGTTTTGGTTGTATGACGCGGTTAGCAAAGTTAAATTTAATCCCAAGTTTCACTTTAGCCAAAGGTTCTAAGTGCCATTCGTGTGTGCAAGCAAAGCAACCTCGCAAGCCCCATAAGGCTGCGGAGGAGAGACACCTGGCACCATTAGAACTCATACATTCTGATCTTTGTGAGATGAATGGTGTGTTGACTAAAGGTGGAAAGAGATACTTCATGACAATGATAGATGATTCTACTAGATACTGCTATGTATATCTTTTAAACACTAAAGATGAGGCTCTACACTACTTTAAAATCTATAAGGCAGAAGTTGAGAATCAACTTGAAAAGAAAATAAAACGAGTCCGGTCAGATCATGGTGGAGAGTATTTCTCTAATGAGTTTGATTCCTTTTGTGCGGAACATGGTATTATTCATGAGAGGACGCCTCCCTACTCACCTCAGTCAAATGGGGTTGCCGAACGGAAAAACCGTACTCTAACTGATTTGGTTAACGCCATGTTAGATACATCGGGTTTATCCAAGGCATGGTGGGGGGAGGCTATATTGACATCATGTCATGTCCTGAATAAAGGTCCGACAAAAGACAATGAGATCACTCCCTATGAACAATGGGAAAAGAGAAGAACAACACTCTCATACTTACGTACTTGGGGCTGTTTGGTGAAAGTCAATGTGCCGATCCCCAAAAAGCGTAAGCTTGGACCAAAGACTGTGGATTGCGTTCATTTGGGCTACGATAAGAATAGCGTCGGCTATAGATTTCTGGTAGTGAAATCTGAGGTACCTGACATGAAAGTCGGTACGATTATGGAGTCTAAAGATGCTACATTCTTTGAGGATATTTTTCCTATGAGAGATATGCAAAGCACTTCTAGACTGGAATCTGATGAGACTCCTGAACCTGCCATTCTGATGGAATATTATGAACAAACACATGATGAAAATCCTGAGGAGGAGGACAAGGAAACCCTTGGTAGGGGCAAGAGACAGAGGACTGTAAAGTCCTTTGGTGATGATTTCCTTGTGTACCTTGTGGATGATACTCCCACTTCTATTTCAGAAGCTTATGCGTCTCCGGATGCTGACTACTGGAAAGAAGCGGTCCGTAGCGAGATGGACTCCATCTTGGCTAATGGGACATGGGAAATCACAGAACGTCCCTATGGCTGTAAACCATTGGGATGTAAGTGGGTGTTTAAAAAGAAGCTTAGGCCTGATGGTACGATTGAAAAATACAAGGCTAGGCTTGTGGCCAAGGGTTATTCCCAGAAAGAAGATGAGGATTTCTTCGATACTTATTCACCTGTGGCCAGACTGACCACCATTCGAGTATTACTCTCGTTGGCGGCCTCGCATGGTCTTCTCATCCACCAGATGGATGTTAAGACAGCTTTCCTGAATGGAGAGCTAAACGAGGAAATCTACATGCAACAGCCAGATGGCTTTGTGATAGATGGTCAGGAAGGAAAAGTGTGTAGGTTGATAAAATCTTTATATGGCCTGAAACAAGCACCTAAGCAATGGCATGATAAGTTTAATACAACACTGACATCTGTTGGCTTCGTTGTTAATGAAGCTGACAAATGTGTATACTATCGCCATGGTGGGGGCGAAGGAGTTATAATGTGCTTGTATGTTGATGACATACTGATATTCGGAACTAACTTCAAAGTAATTGAGGAGGTCAAGTCGTTTCTATCTCAGAACTTTGAGATGAAAGACCTTGTTGTGGCTGATGTTATCTTGAACATCAAGCTACTGAGAGATAATGAGGGTGGGATTACACTTTTGCAATCCCATTATGTTGAGAAGGTGTTGAGTCGTTTTGGATACTCGGACTGCACACCATCTCAAACACCATATGATCCTAGCGTGTTGATTCGAAAATCCAAAGGCACGGCTATAGATCAATTGAGATACTCTCAAATCATTGGTTCACTGATGTACCTAGCTAGCGCTACGAGGCCTGACATCGCTTTTGCTGTGAGCAAACTGAGTCGGTTTTACATCAAAACCGGGTGATGTACATTGGCATGCTGTTGAAAGAGTTATGCTTTATCTAAAGGGTACTATGAACTATGGACTTCACTATACCGGATACCCGTCGGTACTTGAAGGGTATAGTGATGCGAATTGGATCTCTGATGCTGATGAGATGAAGGCCACAACTGGGTATATGTTTACTCTTGGAGGTGGCGCTGTTTCCTGGAAGTCTTGCAAGCAAACGATCTTAACGAGATCGACAATGGAAGCAGAATTAACAGCATTAGACACATCTGGTGTCGAAGCGGGATGGCTTCGAGATCTCTTGATGGACTTGCCATTGGTTGATAAACCGGTTCTGGCTATCCTTATGAACTGTGACAATCAGACCGTCATCACCAAGGTGAAGAGTTCAAAGGACAACATGAAGTCCAACAAACACATAAGAATGAGATTAAAAGCTGTCAGAAAATTGAGAAACTCCGGGGTGATAGCGTTGGAATATGTCCATACGGCTAAGAATCTGGCAGATCCCTTTACAAAAGGGCTATCACGTGTTGTGATAGATAATGCATCGAGGGAGATGGGCATGAGACCCACATGAGTTGCCATGGTGGTAACCCAACCTATGTGATCAGAGATCCCGTGAAGTAGGACCTGGGAAAACAAGCCAGTGGTGAACTGAGGAGAGTAACTATACTAACCCACTCCGCTGGAGATGCAATACTCTCAATACTGTATGGGAGGATGACTACTGTCTTAATGTGTTCCAAGGCTTATATGTATAAGCAAGATGCTATCCTACAGAGCGATCTTTGGAGGAACACACCTATATGAGCCCGACTGCTGGTCACAGTCTATGAGATTGGGGTGATCTCTAGTAAGCTCATGAACAGGCCAGGAGTGTGACTTATATGCTCCACCCGAGGGGTCAGCCTTCGGCAGCCTAGTATCAGTAAGACATGTGGTGAAACTTCTTTACGCCAAACTGACAATTCAAGGCTTAGTCCATTGTTCAGTTGTGGAGGGGTGTAGCTATTTGCTCTAGGTGGATGTTCAACCTTAACAGGTCTCCACTGAAATACTGGCATATCAAAACAGAGTTTGGAAGAGAGGACAACACCATGGGCCTTTGGGATCTGGTGGGGGATTGCTGAATATGAGATGGGCTTTGGGCCCATTTAGCAATTACAGAAAAATCCCTAAGGGCCCATGCTGCCTAGCAAGTGGTAGTGGGAGTTTAGTCCCACATTGCTAGTTGAGAGAGATGTACACCAACTTATAAGGTGAGACATTCTCCCACTAGTATGAGTTGGTGTGAAGGAAGGAGAGGTGTTCCACACGCGCGCTCCTCCTCCTCCGCCGCCCGCCCGTCTCGTCACGACGCGCCGCGCCGCGGGTTGCGGGAATCTCGCCGAGCCGATGTGTTCTTTTTGTCACGCAGGATTGGAATTTGAACAGTCAACGGAAAACGATTAATGGAAAATGAATACGAGCTGAAACGTTTCGTCTTAAGTACGGCCGTTACCAGAATTCATTGTGATTCATTATGTGCGGTCTTAAGTACGGCCGTTACCAGAATTCATTGTGATTCATTATGTGTGTTTATGCTGGACCGTTTGTCTCCTCCTCTGTGCCTATATAAAAGAGGTCGCTCCTCTCCAGAGAACAATACAGATCACATTTGCTCAGCCACCACCACCTCTGTCGTTACTCTCGCTGCTGCTATCGCCGGTGACTCCATCCCGTCTTCCGCGTACACGGCCGACGGGAGAGCAGGCCTCCGAAACCCCGCCTCTCCAGATCCTGTACGGGAGAGGGGCGATTAGGTTTTTGGGGAGCGTCTTCTACGCGACTGCTCGCCTCGGTTCGACTGCTTCCTCTACGTCGACTACATCTTCGTCCGCATCGCCTTCGCCTTCACCATGAGCACCAGCACCGACGCTGACAAGGCCGCCTCCGACAAGCGCATCGCCGACGAGGCCACCGCCTCTGCTGCTGATCCGGCCAACTGGCCTACTGGAGGGTACAACATGCTTATCCTTATCCTGATTATTTCCATGTGTGCAGTACTAGTGGTTTGCGTAGATGTTTCTACTATATGTCTAGTATGTGCGTACATCATGAATTTTCAGTATGTCATTAGCACTGTCTATATCATGTTCATGATTTATTCTTGGATTAAATTAATCGAACAATTGCTTAATTTCTCAACAATCCAAAAACCTAATCTGTGTAGGCAATTTTCGATCCATGGTTTTGCTGCTGCACTGTAACCTGCCCCGTTTACGGGGACGTACTTTAAGCGTTGGCAGACCAAAACCGTCTTATGGCTCACGGCGATGAACGTGTTCTGGGTCACCGGTGTGACTCCCACGGGAACGATTGCTCCTGAACAGGAGAAGGCGTTCAGGGAGGCCACCGTCGTCTTTGTTGGATGCGTTTTGAGCGTGATCGGAGATAAGTTGGTTGATGCATATTTACATATGCGGGTTGCCAAGGACTTGTGGGAGGCGCTCGAATCTAAATTCGGCGCAACCGATGCTGGAAGCGAGATGTATATTATGGAGTAGTTCCACGATTACAAGATGGTTGAAAACCGTACTGTATTGGAACAGGCTCATGAGATACAGTGCATCGCTAAGGAACTTGAGGTTCTGAAGTGTGTGCTGCCGGCCAAATTTGTCACGGGATGCATCATCGCTAAGCTACCCAATTCCTGGAGGAATTTTGCTACCACTCTGAAACATCAGAGGCGTGAATTCTCAGTTGAGGATGTCATTGGCCATCTGAGTGTTGAGCAGAACTCGAGAGCAAAGGACTCGAATGGAAAAGGGAACGAAGGGACCTCTGTCGCCAACATGGTGCAGAAGAACTTCAACCCCCACAAGCCCAAGGGAAAGACTGGTGTCCAACAGAATACCGAGTTTAAGAAGAAGGGCAAGAAGCCTTTCAAGAAGGATAAGAAGAAGGGTGGCTGTTTCACTTGTGGTTCTGATGAACATTGGGCTGTCAAGTGCCCACACAAGTTCAAGAAGCCAGGACAGGACTCCAAGACTGTCAACATGATTGTGAGCAACAATGAGAGTGGGCCATCTGGGTACGGTAATTTGTTTACTGTATTTTCAGTTTGCCAGTCTACCGATTGGTGGATTGACACAGGTGCAAATATTCATGTGTGTGCTGACATTTCATTGTTTTCTTCTTATCAGGCCACAGGAAACGGGTCCGTACTGATGGGGAATGGCGCGAGTGCTTCTATTCATGGTGTTGGCACGGTCGATCTGAAGTTTACTTCGGGAAGGATCGTGCAACTGAAGAACGTGCAGCATGTCCCCGCCATCAAGAAGAATCTCGTTAGTGGTTCCCTTCTATGTAGAGAAGGGTTTAAGCTGGTATTCGAGTCTAATAAAGTAGTTGTTACGAAATATGGACTGTTTGTTGGAAAAGGTTATGAATGTGGAGGTCTATTCCGCTTTTCCCTCGCTGATTTTTGTAATAAAGTCGTGAACAATATTCATTCAAATGTTAATGAAACAGAAGTTTGGCATTCACGTCTTTGTCACATTGGTTTTGGTTGTATGACGCGGTTAGCAAAGTTAAATTTAATCCCAAGTTTCACTTTAGCCAAAGGTTCTAAGTGCCATTCGTGTGTGCAAGCAAAGCAACCTCGCAAGCCCCATAAGGCTGCGGAGGAGAGACACCTGGCACCATTAGAACTCATACATTCTGATCTTTGTGAGATGAATGGTGTGTTGACTAAAGGTGGAAAGAGATACTTCATGACACTGATAGATGATTCTACTAGATACTGATATGTATATCTTTTAAACACTAAAGATGAGGCTCTACACTACTTTAAAATCTATAAGGCAGAAGTTGAGAATCAACTTGAAAAGAAAATTAAACGAGTCCGGTCAGATCGTGGTGGAGAGTATTTCTCTAATGAGTTTGATTCCTTTTGTGCGGAACATGGTATTATTCATGAGAGGACGCCTCCCTACTCACCTCAGTCAAATGGGGTTGCCGAACGGAAAAACCGTACTCTAACTGATTTGGTTAACGCCATGTTAGATACATCGGGTTTATCCAAGGCATGGTGGGGGGAGGCTATATTGACATCATGTCATGTCCTGAATAAAGTTCCGACAAAAGACAATGAGATCACTCCCTATGAACAATGGGAAAAGAGAAGAACAACACTCTCATACTTACGTACTTGGGGCTGTTTGGCGAAAGTCAATGTGCCGATCCCCAAAAAGCGTAAGCTTGGACCAAAGACTGTGGATTGCGTTAATTTGGGCTACGCTAAGAATAGCGTCGGCTATAGATTTCTGGTAGTGAAATCTGAGGTACCTGACATGAAAGTCGGTACGATTATGGAGTCTAAAGATGCTACATTCTTTGAGGATATTTTTCCTATGAGAGATATGCAAAGCACTTCTAGACTGGAATCTGATGAGACTCCTGAACCTGCCATTCCGATGGAATATTATGAACAAACACATGATGAAAATCCTGAGGAGGAGGACAAGGAAACCCTTGGTAGGGGCAAGAGACAGAGGACTCCAAAGTCCTTTGGTGATGATTTCCTTGTGTACCTTGTGGATGATACTCCCACTTCTATTTCAGAAGCTTATGCGTCTCCGGATGCTGACTACTGGAAAGAAGCGGTCCGTAGCGAGATGGACTCCATCTTGGCTAATGGGACATGGGAAATCACAGAACGTCCCTATGGCTGTAAACCATTGGGATGTAAGTGGGTGTTTAAAAAGAAGCTTAGGCCTGATGGTACGATTGAAAAATACAAGGCTAGGCTTGTGGCCAAGGGTTATTCCCAGAAAGAAGATGAGGATTTCTTCGATACTTATTCACCTGTGGCCAGACTGACCACCATTCGAGTATTACTCTCATTGGCGGCCTCGCATGGTCTTCTCATCCACCAGATGGATGTTAAGACAGCTTTCCTGAATGGAGAGCTAAACGAGGAAATCTACATGCAACAGCCAGATGGCTTTGTGATAGATGGTCAGGAAGGAAAAGTGTGTAGGTTGATAAAATCTTTATATGGCCTGAAACAAGCACCTAAGCAATGGCATGATAAGTTTAATACAACACTGACATCTGTTGGCTTCGTTGTTAATGAAGCTGACAAATGTGTATACTATCGCCATGGTGGGGGCGAAGGAGTTATACTGTGCTTGTATGTTGATGACATACTGATATTCGGAACTAACCTCAAAGTAATTGAGGAGGTCAAGTCGTTTCTATCTCAGAACTTTGAGATGAAAGACCTTGGTGTGGCTGATGTTATCTTGAACATCAAGCTACTGAGAGATAATGAGGGTGGGATTACACTTTTGCAATCCCATTATGTTGAGAAGGTGTTGAGTCGTTTTGGATACTCGGACTGCACACCATCTCAAACACCATATGATCCTAGCGTGTTGATTCGAAAATCCAAAGGCACGGCTATAGATCAATTGAGATACTCTCAAATCATTGGTTCACTGATGTACCTAGCTAGCGCTACGAGGCCTGACATCGCTTTTGCTGTGAGCAAACTGAGTCGGTTTGTATCAAAACCGGGTGATGTACATTGGCATGCTATTGAAAGAGTTATGCGTTATCTAAAGGGTACTATGAACTATGGACTTCACTATACCTGATACCCATCGGTACTTGAAGGGTATAGTGATGCGAATTGGATCTCTGATGCTGATGAGATGAAGGCCACAACTGGGTATATGTTTACTCTTGGAGGTGGCGCTGTTTCCTGGAAGTCTTGCAAGCAAACGATCTTAACGAGATCGACAATGGAAGCAGAATTAACAGCATTAGACACATCTGGTGTCGAAGCGGGATGGCTTCGAGATCTCTTGATGGACTTGCCATTGGTTGATAAACCGGTTCTGGCTATCCTTATGAACTGTGACAATCAGACCGTCATCACCAAGGTGAAGAGTTCAAAGGACAACATGAAGTCCAACAAACACATAAGAATGAGATTAAAAGCTGTCAGAAAATTGAGAAACTCCGGGGTGATAGCGTTGGAATATGTCCATACGGCTAAGAATCTGGCAGATCCCTTTACAAAAGGGCTATCACGTGTTGTGATAGATAATGCATCGAGGGAGATGGGCATGAGACCCACATGAGTTGCCATGGTGGTAACCCAACCTATGTGATCGGAGATCCCGAGAAGTAGGACCTGGGAAAACAAGCCAGTGGTGAACTGAGGAGAGTAACTATACTAACCCACTCCGCTGGAGATGCAATACTCTCAATACTGTATGGGAGGATGACTACTGTCTTAATGTGTTCCAAGGCTTATATGTATAAGCAAGATGCTATCCTACAGAGCGATCTTTGGAGGAACACACCTATATGAGCCCGACTGTTGGTCACCGTCTATGAGATTGGGGTGATCTCTAGTAAGCTCATGAACAGGCCAGGAGTGTGACTTACACTACAAGAGATCGGGCCTACTATGACGAGCCAAAGAATGTCATGGAACAGCCAAAAACGTCACAAAATACACCTTCGTGACATTGTATGGGCGTCATTAGCATCGTCACAGAATCCCAGTCACGGATTACTCGTAGTGACGAGGCGCACACTAAACGTCACTGAAAATGGGACCTTCGGTGACGTCCTCTACAACGTCATCGACTTTGGTATTTCCGTGACGGGAAATAAACGTCACATGTTAGATGAAAATATGCCATAGTCTACCATGTTCAATGACAAAGCAATGTCACTGACTTGATGCCACGCTAGCATAGGCCACATCATGAATTATCAAATCCAATATAGTCAAAATGCATATCACAACAAGTATTTAATTCGATCCACAAAAAATAATACAAGTATTTAATTCCCATTATATAAATAAATTTAAGCCAAGGCACATTTTAGATTGAAATAAAAGACAAATCATATTATAAATTCCATTATCTCAATCAAATCATCCTCTTAATAAAAATTACACATATTCACAAGCACGACAATAAAAAGTTGCAAAGTAATATTTATAAATAACTAATGACCACAAAATTGTTGCCCGAATGGCATTCATGCACAAGTTTGGATTGGGACTAATGAGTTGCTCAAGCCTTCAAGATAAGACCAATTAGTTCATCCATTTCGTGTGGCTTCTTTTTTGGGCTTCCCTCTTGTCTTCCTGGATCTTCTTCACATATTCAGATTCTTCTTGTTGCTTCCTCTTTATCTCTTCAAGTGCTCTCTCTTCTGCTCAAGTCTCACGATTAACTCCTCCCAGTGGCTATAAATTAACAAAACACAACAACACTGCATCTCCGTTAAATGAAAACTAACAAGACAACAAGTTACAAGAGTACCACTAAGAAGCTTACAATCTACCAATTTATGAATGTGAAATAGAGAAGTGCATTATTAGATAAACCAAAGAATTAGTCCTGTCTGCTTTATCCTGGTTCCAGAACCGGGACTAAAGGCCCTATGGAACCGGGACCAAAGCCCTGTTTCCTACTAGTGAATGGTTAAAGAACATTCTAACCTAGAGCTAGAGTTATAATGGTTAAAGAACCTAAAATATGTGTATTCCTTAGGTTAGCATACACCTCGCGCTGCATTTATCTTCCACAAGAAATGCCATCCTTTCCCTCTCACTTTACGAAACTAGTGGCGTGATTGAGCACCTGAAGCTGCAAAAATATGATAGAGAATGGAACTAGATGAATTACCAAAATATCTTTCAGCCTATGGTATCAACAGTTCAACACTAACTAAATGAATTCCATTTAAATTTGTTTGGAACTGGACCTTAACAATGCAGCCATTTTACATGTGCATATGTATTTTTCTAAAGCACGCATGAATCTAATCAAGCAGCTAACTTAGAATGCAAATACAAGTTGCACCAGTATTGTATATTTCTCAAGGCGTTGATACTAAAACTGACTTGCTGCACCTGCACACAAAAACTGCTGGAATATATCACAAAGTGCCAAGTATCTGTGCACATAAAAGTGCCCCCAAATCACCTAAGGTGCTGATCTATATAACAATAAATTCTAACTGTCTGAAATAAGTGTTCATTAACAAAGGTATTAGTTCATCACCTGGTTCATCACAAGCAAGTTCACTGGATAACCTATAACCGGGGGAAATAGACAGAGAAACGGGGATCTACTCACGGTGCTCGTTGTCATCTAGTTGGCCGGTGACCCGCTGCATTCATCGACCATTCGCGGTTGGAGCCTTTGGACGACGGATCCGATGGTGAGGCAGGCAGGCATGAGGATGGCCATGGAGGATGGTCGTCCTCATGGCGGTGGTGGCAGATCGAGTCCCCGTGGTGGTTGGCCTTGCTCGCCGTGGAGGTGGCCTTGCTCGCCGTGGTGGCTGGCAACGACGAGCAGACGGCGGGAGGCGCGAGGAGCGCGAAAAGGAGGCGTCCGTCGTGGCCGGCCTGCACCAGTGCTCCCACTGCTGTGGACGTCCGAGGAGGGACACGAAGGTGGTGACGCGTTCATGAGCGTAGGCGTAGCATCGGCGAGGAAACGCGGCAGCGTCAGCGAAAAGCATGCCATAGACGAGCCGAGAGGGTCGAGAAGAGAAGGCTCACTGAGTTCTAAAGGCGGATCGTCCTGTTGATTCCCCAGATCGAATCCTCGTGCAGGAGCTCCATCTCCCGGGCCCGACTGCCTGCGGCGGCGGCAGCTCCTCTGCCACCACGGGCGTTGCAGGGGCTTACTCCGGGGTCTCGATGCCGGCGGTGGGGGCGGTTGTTGCGTCGATGGTCGGGTGATGCGTCCAAAATGTATCTATAATTTCTGCTTGCTCCATGCCTCTTTTGGGTGATATTGCTATGATATTTATACACTTCCATACACTTTTGATCATATTTGGACTAACCTATTAACTCAGTGCACCCCAGTGCCAGTTTCTGTTTTCTGCTGTTTTTGTATTTCAGGTTTTACCATTACGAAAACTGCCAGAAACATCACGGAAAATATATATAAAAAATCAGCGTTCCAGAAGCTTCCCGGCACCCGAAGTAGAGCCGGATGGGGGCCACCAGGGCTCCAGGAGCCCTGGTGGCGCGGCCCCCCTCCTGGCCGCGCCCGGGGGGCGCCTGGGCCCCCCAGGCCTCCGCTGATGCCCCCCTTTGGCATATATTTAACACGCGAGGATTCTTCGCCGCCGCCGCCGCGCTTCCAAGATCGGGAGCACCAGGAGAACTCTTCCCGGCACCCTGCCGGAGGGGAGGATCACCACCGGGAGCCTCTCCACCACCATGGACGCCTCCCGGATGAGTTGTCAGTAGTCTCCCTTGGACCATGGGTCCATGACCAGTAGCTATGTGATGTTCTCCTCCCGTTCTTGTGCTTCACTAATTAGACCTCATGAGCTGCCCTACATGATCGAGGCACATATGTAATCCTTATGCTGTTGCTATGATGAGTTTGCTGAGATCCGATGGATTTTGAGATTATGTTCAGATTGTGTTTGAGTAATATATTTGATTCACCTCTTTTATATTTATGTTCGTAAGTAATTGTTGCATGTTCTCCGTTGCTATTTATTGCTTTGGCCGAGTAGTAGGTAGTGACTCCAAGAGGGAACGTTATGCTTGATTGTGGGTTCATGCCCCTCGATGACTAGCTTGAGTGACAGAAACATGAGTCTAGGGGATGTGCTGTTGCCACAAGGGGGAAAACAACGGTGCTTGTGCCCGCGGGTGCAAGGATTGTTTACTTTACGCAAAGTTCTTTTAATGCAGTTGTCTGTTGCTTTGAGTTTACACTATGGGTGGGACTCGCAACTTAATACCAGCGAGATGTTCTGGATAGATATCTCAAGGTGGATGATTAGTAGTAGATGCAGATGGATTTCGGTCTACTTGCCTTGGCGTACCGCCCATGCTTTGAACCTCTACCTTTCTTGCAACATAGTTAGCATTGGTTTGCGCACATAATTCTGTCAATTGCCCAGCTGTAATTCGTTTACCTCACATGGCTGTTTTATCGTCTTTTGGGAGAGAGACATCACTAGTGAACATCATGGGACCCCGGTCCATATTACCATCACTGATCACATCCGCTATTTACTTTCCGCTTTTACTTACTATTTGCAGCAATACCTATCACTATTATCACTTGCGTTTGATCCTTTGTAAACGACAAGGCCGGAGGGATTGACAACCTCTCTGTACTCGTTGGGAGCAAAGTTATTTGTATCTGTGTGCAGGTCCATGTTGATTGCTAATATCTGGCGCCGTTAGCAGTTGACACCTTCTTGTTGAAACTAGGAGTCTCAGGGGAAATCGATCCTTGGTATCTTTGCCAAGGGAAAACTACCGCTACACTGCATCTCAAACCTTCCACTTGGGGTAACCAACGAGGGGCGAGAAGCCATCAAGCAAAGTTTTCTGGCGCCGTTGCCGGGGACTCCACTCTTCAAGATAGGGGAGTTGCACGCTATCTTTTACCTTTGCTTTTTAGTCTTGTTAGTTTACCTTTCAGTTTTTGCTTTAGTATCCTTTATCGAAAATCACAAAAATAGTTATCTTGCTTGCTTGCTGCTATGGGTTCCACCGAGAACACCAAGTTGTGTGACTTCACTAGTCATAACAACGATGACTTTATTTGCACGCCTATCACTACACCTGCCACTTCAGCACCTTCTTATGAAATTAAACCTGCTTTACTGAATCTAGTTATGAAAGATCAATTCTCCGGTGCTGGAGATGATGCTGCTTTACACTTAAACAATTTTGTTGAACTTTGTGATATGCAAAAGTACCAAGAAATAGATGGTAATATTGTTAAGCTTAAGCTTTTTCCTTTCTCCTTGAGAGGAGGAGCTAAAATTTGGTTTCAATCTTTGCCTAGAAATAGCATAGATTCATGGGACAAGTGCAAAGATGCTTTTATCGGAAAATACTATCCACCTGCTAAAATTATCCAACTAAGAAGTAACATAATGAATTTTAAACAATTGGATAATGAACACGTTGCCCAAGCTTGGGAACGCATGAAATCTCTTGTCAAGAACTGCCCTACTCATGGTTTGACTACTTGGATGGTTATCCAAACTTTTTATGCAGGCTTGAACTTTACCTCGCGGAACTTGTTAGATTCGGCCGCGGGAGGAACCTTTATGTCAACTACACTTGGTGCTGCCACGAAGCTTCTCGATGAGATGATGACCAATTATTCTCAATGGCACACCGAACACGCTCCAACAGGTAGGAAGGTAAACTCTGTCGAGGAGATTTCCTCCCTAAATGAAAAAGTTGACTTGATCATGTCTCTACTTTCGAAGCAATCTTCTGTTGATCCTCGTGATGTTCCTTTAAATTCTTTGATTGCTCAAGAACAAGTAGATGTGAACTTTATCTCTAGAAACAATTTTAATAACAATGCTTATAGGAGTAATTTTGGTAGCAATCCTAGACCGTTCCCCTCTAATTCTTATGGGAACAACAATGCTTATCCTGGCACCAAGAACTCCAATACTGAACTAGAGATTATGCTTAAAGATTTCATCACTACCCAAAAAGCCTTTAATAAGAGGGTAGAAGAAAAACTAAACAAACCAGATGATCTCTCTTCGAAGGTAGACAATTTAGCCCATGAGGTAGAATTGCTTAAAATTAGAACTTCTCCTCTTGAGGAGAGGAAGGTCACTCCTATGAATGCTATTCAAGTGCAAATTAATGAAAACATTAGGATGTTGGCTAAACTTAAAGAGAGATGGGCTAGAGAAAGGGAGGAAGAAGATAGAATTAAGAACCTTCCTACCCACCACACTGTTGCTACTATCCAAGTTGTTGAGGATATCCAAACTCTTAGCACCCAATGCACTCATGGTCCCATTGGACCTATTAATGGTGATGCTATGACTATAGAAACTACCAAACAAGTGAACCTAAAGGACACCACTACCACTTTACTTGATAGTAGTGACCTTGATTTTGATAATTGCACTCTTACCGAAGTTATTGATTTCCTTCACAACATGTCTAGAGATCCCCGCACTAGCACGCTTAACCTTGCCTTCACAGAGCATATCACTAATGCTCTCATCAAAGCTAGGGAGGAGAAACTTAGAGTAGAAGCCTCCATTCCTAGAAAGCTAGAAGATGGTTGGGATCCTATGATTAAAATTAAGTTGAATAACTTCTCTTGCTATGCTTTATGTGATGTTGGAGCTAGTACCTCTGTTATGCCCAAAAGAATATATGATATGCTTAAACTGAAACCTTTTGATTCTTGTTCTTTTGGTGTTCGTCTCGTTGATTCTTCCATAAAGAAACCTTTGGGGAGGATCGACGATGTTCTTATCATTGTCAATGACAATTATGTTGCCGTTGATTTTACTATTATGGATATTGAATGTGAACCTTCTTGTCCAATTATTTTGGGACGTCCTTTTCTACGCACCGTTGGTGCTATCATTGACATGAAAGAGGGGAATATAAAATTCCAATTTCCTCTCAAGAAAGGGATGGAACACTTCCCTCGAAAGAAGATTAAGTTACCTTTTGAGTCCGTTATACGGGCTAGCTATTCTTTTACTCTTGATAAAACTTGATCTCTATGCATTATGCCTAGCTTAAAGGCATAAAAGAAAGCGCTTTTGGGAGGCAGCCCACATGAATAAAATTTTATTTTGCTTTTGTTGTGTCTTGATGTTGTTACTATAGTAGCATCATCATTGTATCTTTGCTTTTCAACTTTGTGCCAAGTGTAGCCTCTGATTGCAAGAAAGTTCAAAAGTTGTGGCGTGCTCTCCAGGAAACAGATTATGTCCTTGGATAGAAAAATTCGTATAAAATAACCTGTTCATCTTTCTGGTCTGAATTTTTTCGACAGCGTGCTCTATACAATTGTCTTTCGTGCTTCTGTTCTGAGTTTTTTGATTAGAGTTGCAGAAGTGCCCCGAAAAAATCATTTACTACCTGCTGTTCTGTTTTTCATAGATTCTATCCTGTTTTGCCTTTCCTTCATTTTGCAAACCTTGAGCTTGCTTTTTCTTTGCAAAAACCTTTTGGCAATCCTGAGAAACAGTAGACCTTCAAGAATATCCTTATTTCCAGCAAGGAACAATTATTTTATTATGGGTACTAACCTCGCTAATCAGATTATGATGAGTTATGTATGAAGGGAGTTTTCAAGTGTGCGAGGGAAGATGATAAAAAGATTCAGGAGTGTCAAACGCTCAAGCTTGGGGATGCCCCCATGCACCCCAAGAAATATTCAAGGAGACTCAAGCGTCTAAGCTTGGGGATGCCCCCGTGCATCCCCTTCTCCATCAACATTATCAGTTCGTCTTTCGTTCCACTATATTTTTATCACTTCATGTGTTATGTGCTATGCTTGGAGCGTCTTGCTTTTAGTTTTCCTTTTTAGTTTTCTTTAGCTTTTCATAACGAGTCGGAACTCAGCTTTCTTTGTGTGGGAGAGAAACACGCTCCACTTCTACCTAGAACATAACATAGAATTTTCATGTCTATCTTTGCTGTGTGTGTTCTTTGTCTTTCAATAGCTACTATCATGTTCAGCTCTTAGTATTCATGCTTATCTTTTTAAAGAGCTTTTGTTTAGTTGGTTGCTTGAACTCTCTTTAGTTATCATGCTTATCTTATTAAGAGAATTTGCTTCTGTTGCATTGGTTGATATGTCTATGATAAAAATGCTACGTGCATAATGGTGCTTCGTAGTTCATGTTTTCTTATGGTTAGTCTCAAATAGCTAGGGGGTTGCCAATGTGTTATTGGAGTACCAACATGATTTGTTTGCCTATGATGTGGTATGGTTTAGTAATATCTTCCTTCGAGAATTTATTTTGATTGACTTGGCGTATGCTCACGCATATTTAAGACTGTAAAGAAAGTCTGTCAAGCCTTGATGATCTTTTATTTCTGCGTAGCGATATAACTTCCATGCCTGATTCAATGTTGCATTGTCGCTCTGCATGATTATGACCGTCATTGCTCTTTTAGTTGGTCGCTCCTAGTCTTTTGCTAACCTTCATCTATACAAAGCGGACTGACTGCTTGTGCATCTAAAATCCTTTAAACCAGTTATGCCATATGAGTCCACCATAAATTCCTATACATGGTATTTACCTTCCATTAATAACGGAGACTTTCATGTACCATCTCGAAATTATTCAAAAAATGCATTTATGTTTTGTGCCTCTGTTTTAGTTCATGAGGAAGTAGTAGTTAATTCATGATCTTTTTAAGTTGGACAAGCTTCACCCCGGGATTGCATGTCTAATGTGCAAACCCATAATACGAGAAGGAACTGGCAAAGAGTGCGCTCGGCTCAAAAATAATATAACAAAAAAACCCTCCTTCACGCTTTGTTCATGAGAAATCAGAAAACTTTGGCAGTGATAAACAAAGGAGATTAAGAGGATGTGATCGTCCTCATTCGGGAGCCGTTCCTCGAAACTTGTCCATCTCAAGAAGTGATTGAGTTGTCTGCTAGCATTCGTTGACAAAACATGCATAATCTAAAAAATATATTATTACATCTGTTTTTAAAACCAAGAGCTCTGGTACATGCTTTGTCTTTGTTTCCGACTACGGGTTTTCAACCTTGCCAACAAAAGCCACGGTTCGAGAGTCTCCACCTTCTTTTTAAAGCACCAACTATTGAGAGCATGATTGTCATTCTGAGTGTAATGTGCATTGTCCCAAAGTAGCATTGTCTTTTGCATGATTGTGATATCGTTTATTTTTGAAATCATTGTATCTAGTCATCACTTAAACCTTGGAGGTGCCCCTGCATTTTTGTTTTGCTTCATTAAAGGGGGCAAGCGAGATATCACTTTATCATATTTGCACACCATGCTCATTACAAATCTATTTGATGTTTCAGTATCATATTGTAAAACTTTCAGTTCTTTGTGATTTTCTCATGAGGCAACTTAATTACTACAGATTCATTGTCTCAGTAAGCTTTTGTCATATGACTATGAAAAGTCCTTATATGGTTAATAGCATGTCACCACAGAAATTATTCTTGTTATCATTTACCTACTCGAGGACGAGCAGGAATTAAGCTTGGGGATGTTAATACGTCCAAAACGTATCTATAATTTCTGCTTGCTCCATGCCTCTTTTGGGTGATATTGCTATGATATTTATACACTTCCATACACTTTTGATCATATTTGGACTAACCTATTAACTCAGTGCACCCCAGTGCCAGTTTCTGTTTTCTGCTATTTTTGTATTTCAGGTTTTACCATTACGAAAACTACCAGAAAAATCCCGGAAAAATTATATAAAAAATCAGCATTCCAGAAGCTTCTCGGCAGCCGAAGTAGAGCCGGAGGGGGGCCACCAGGGCTCCAGGCGCCCTGGTGGCGCGGCCCCCCTCCTGGCCGCGCCGGGGGGGCGCCTGGGCCCCCCAGGCCTCCGCTGATGCCCCCCTTTGGCATATATTTAACACGCGTCCCGAAACCCTCGAGACGGGAACCCTTTTTCGCGATCTCATCTCTATTCCGCCGCCGCCGCGCTTCCAAGATCGGGAGCACTAGGAGAACTCTTCTCGGCACCCTGCCGGAGGGGAGGATCACCACCGGGAGCCTCTCCACCACCATGGACGCCTCCCGGATGAGTTGTGAGTAGTCTCCCTTGGACCATGGGTCCATGACCAGTAGCTATGTGATGTTCTCCTCCCGTTATTGAGCTTCACTAATTAGACCTCGTGAGCTGCCCTACATGATCGAGGCACATAGGTAATCCTTATGCTGTTGCTATGATGAGTTTGCTGGGATCCGATGGATTGTGAGATTATGTTCAGATTGTGTTTGAGTAATATATTTGATTCACCTCTTTTACATTTATGTTCGTAAGTAATTCTTGCATGTTCTCCGTTGCTATTTATTGTTTTGGCCGAGTAGTAGGTAGTGACTCCAAGAGGGAACGTTATGCTTGATTGTGGGTGCATGCCCCTCGATGACTAGCTTGAGTGATAAAAACATGAGTCTAGGGGATGTGCTGTTGCCACAAGGGGGAAAACAACGGTGCTTGTGCCCGTGGGTGCAAGGATTGTTTACTTTACGCAAAGTTCTTTTAATGCAGTTGTTTGTTGCTTTGAGTTCACACTATGGGTGGGACTCGCAACTTAATACCAGCGAGATGTTCTGGATAGATATCTCAAGGTGGATGATTAGTAGTAGATGCAGATGGATTTCGGTCTACTTGCCTTGGCGTACCGCCCATGCTTTGAACCTCTACCTTTCTTGCAACATAGTTAGCATTAGTTTGCGCACATAATTCTGTCAATTGCCCAGCTGTAATTCGTTTACCTCACATGGTTGTTTTATCATCTTTTGGGAGAGAGACATCACTAGTGAACATCATGGGACCCCGGTCCATATTACCATCACTGATCACATCCGCTATTTACTTTCCGCTTTTACTTACTATTTGCAGCAATACCTATCACTATTATCACTTGCGTTTGATCCTTTGTAAACGACAAGGCCGGAGGGATTGACAACCTCTCTGTACTCGTTGGGAGCAAAGTTATTTGTATCTGTGTGTAGGTCCACGTTGATTGCTAATATCTGGCGCCGTTGGCAGTTGACACCTTCTTGTTGAAACTGGGAGTCTCAGGGAAATCGATCCTTGGTATCTTTGCCAAGGGAAAACTTCCGCTACACTGCATCTCAAACCTTCCACTTGGGGTAACCAACAAGGGGCGAGAAGCCATCATCGAGGCGGCGGAGGTGGATGGGAGTGGGAACGTGGGGGTTGCGGGAGAGGAGCGGCGGAGGGGAGGCGAAGATCGGATCTGGATTGAGGCCCTGTTTGGTTCATAAGTCCTAGGACTTATTTTAGTCCCATCTTATAAGTCATAAGTCCCTAAAAAGTCCCTACCTGTTTGGTTCATGGGACTTAACATGTACTAGTAGACCATATTACAACTATAAGTCCATATAAGTCCCTCCTTGAGAGTCTTATTTGATAAGTCCCAAATGCCCACTTTAAGTCCCTATAAGTCCCTCCTGTTTGGTTTAGATGGGACTTATATGGACTTATTTAAGTCCGTAGACCAATAAGTCCCTGGAAACAAACACCCTCTGACAAACGAAGAAGACGGCGCCTGATGGGATAATGGGTCGTCCGGTTTTAGTTAAATGGGCTTCGCCCCACAAAAAATGGCCACCCCGCCTAAGCAACTTACTCCAGATGTTCACCTAAAAAAAACTTACTCCAGACGACCCTAATAAGTAGTACATATAAATTTCATTTTCGGCGCGCCAGACGGCAAATCGATTCCACCCATAAACTAGTGAATTTGACATAATTACGCCAAAAAAGTAGTAGGTTTTTTATAAGACAAAAGAAAAACAGTGGGTTTTTTACGTGAAAAAAAACAGTAGGTTTGACAAGTACCATGTCCGTGTATAATCTGATAAAAAAAAGGAGGGTAACATGTATGTGTATATATAATCTGATAAAAAAAGAAAAAAAACACGTACCATGTACGTGTATAGTCTGATCAAAACATTGGGAAACATTGGATTCATTTTGTGCTCTACATGTGGGTTAGATACAAATACAAATTTCCCTAAAAAAGACATAAATACAAATGTTTGTCATGCAAGCATAACAAAAAAAAAAACCAACGAATAGTAATGATTGCCAAAATTCTGAACTCGTGTAGAAAGAAACAACTGCGACACTATGCTGCCATATCCATTGCCGACGAACACCACCAATAAAATGCTACATTTGTAATCATCGATGACAGTAGTAGGTTCATCACGGAAATTGCCCACACGTCATCGAAATTGGCAACCAGGTGTGGCTCAGTGGCCCAGGCGATTTAGTGACATTAATCGTCTTTAATCCATAGTAATAAGTGACCCGACCTTCAAAATGTCACACATTAGATATTTCGATGACGCTGTCAACCACCGTCACGAGGACTTTCGTCACAGTATCTCAGTTTTCTTGTAGTGTTGGAAAGATCCTGATATATATACCCACTGGGATGTGAGTTTTCATGATCTATTACTGTTGACATTACCCTTGAGGTAAAAGGTTGGGAGGCAACACCATAAGCCCCTATCTTTCTGTTTGTCCGATTAAAACTCCATAAACATAAGTATTGCGTGAGTGTGAGAAATTATGAAAGATTATATGATAGTTGAGTATGTAGGCTTGCTAAAAAGCTCTTACATTGACTCTTTCCGATGTTACAATAAATTGCAATTGCTTCAATGACTGAGACCAAAGTTTGTTAGTTTCCAATGAAGTTTGATGCATACTTGATATTGTGGATGAATTGTTACTTCTGCATAATGATAATATGCTTATATTTATATAAGTTGTTGTTATGAGAATGATCATGATGCCCTCATGTTCGTATTCTGTTTTTATCTACACCTCTATCTCTAAACATGTGGGCATATTTTTCGATATCAGCTTTCGCTTGAGGACAAGCGAGGTCTAAGCTTGGGGGAGTTGATACGTCCATTTTGCATCATGCTTATAAGTTGATATTTATTGCATTATGGGATGTTCATACATGTTTTGTCACAATACTTATGCCTTTTCCCTCTTATTTTGCAAGGTTTACATGAAGAAGGGGGAATGCCGGCAGCTGGAATTCTGGGCTGGAAAAGGAGCAAACTCTGGAAACCTATTGTGCACAACTCCAAAAGCCCCGAAACTCCACAGAACATTTTTCGGAAAATATAAAAAATACCTGGCGGAAGAAACCAACGGATCGGGCTCGCCAATGCCCCACAACTCACCAAAGGCGGCACCTTCATGAAGGTGACGACGCCATGGGCGTCACTGCCGCCCTATCCAGAAGGATTTTGGCTTTCGCCTGGTAATGAGCAGGGCAGTAAGGCAAAAGGGGAGGGGAGTACCGTAACAGCGCCTACAGGTAGGGGACGGCGCCCGCGGGCATCGTCGCCGTCGTGGCCGACTGAATTGGCCTGGATTTCTCCAGGCACTACCCCGCCCCCAACCCCATCTTCAAACCCGGCACCGGCAGCCTGGGACGACCGAAGAGCGGATCTGAAAGGGGGCCCGAGCGATGGAGGAGCGGGCGTCAGATCTGGACGGGCGCCCCCACGGCACGGCGTCCAGTAGCCTCAACCCGCCGCCGCCTTGCCGCCCGCACGGCCGAGGCAGCCGGCCAGCACCCACGGCCGTCGTTGGCTGAGGACGACGATGCGCCACCACCCGAGGCCACCGCCTCGGCTCCAGGGCCCCTCGCGCTCAACGGGGCAGGCAGATCCCCGCCGCCACCTTCCCCAGAGGCCGCGCGGCGTGCCGGCGACCCCCTCCGGTGACGGCAAGGAGAGGAGAAGGGAGAGGGAGGCCGGCGGCGGGCTAGGGTTGGCGCCGCCCAAGTCGCCCCTGTGGGAGCGACGTGGGGGCCAAAGGGGAGCGACTCCCGTTCTGCTAATAGTGGCATGGTTGGAGAGTTTTCAAGTGTTCCCGTAGGTGCTTACTGCTAGGCGCTAGCTGAGTGGACCAACAGTTTAACTAATACATCACTTACTCCATTTCGTAGTGCACATTCTGATGATATTGAGGAGAGGCCACCATCCAACAGTGAAACATTCGCAATTCTCAGAAAGTAGTAATGGCGGAGATTGTGATTCTTCTAGCCATTAAAAAGATCGGAATCGCTTTGGCAAGTAGAGCGGCAGACCATGTCAGCTTGCACTTTGCAAAGTACAAGACACAACTATTGGAGCTACAGGGCAGTATGGGTGGTGTTGCAAGGGAGCTTCGCATAATGCATGACGTTCTCTGTCACATGGACATTCGAAACAACAACAATGAAATATATGACGGCTGGTTGGAGGAGGTACGGAAAGTAGCACATGCGATGGAGGACATGGTGGATGAGTACTTGTATCTAGTTGGTCGTGAACATGATATAGGGTCTTGCTTTTACCTGAAAAGGGGGTTCAGTAAATCAAGATCTCTGCTTTCCATTAACCAAATAGCTGTCAAGGTGAAAGAAATAGAGAAAGACCTTACTCACATGTCTGAGACAAAAAAACGTTGGGTTCCCATGATAAACAACGAGGATAGTGGCAGCACTAATTACATTGTCAAGAGGTCCAAAGATCTAGCTGATGTTTCACGTTCCCTTGATGAACAAGAACTAGTGGGGGTGGATAAAAACAGAGAAAAACTTGAGCAGTGGTTGGCAGGTGATGACTCGGAACACAATGTGATAGCGCTGCTTGGAATGGGTGGTCTTGGTAAAACTGATTTAGAGCATCTCCAGCCGTTCGGCCCCCAGGGCGCCTAAAAAGAGCGGCCTGGGGGCGAACCGGCGCTAGCTCGGCCCCTGGGGGCGACCTAACTCCTAGTCACGCCCCCAGGCGCCGGCCCCAGGATGCGGGAAATTCGAACTTGGTTGTTCCCGCTCATCACAAAAGATGCCTCCGGCGATCACAAGTCACAGTTCGGCGATCGGACGCAGTCTGGCGTATAAAAACAGAGCGCCGCAAGTTCGCGTGCGCAACGAATCACTCGGCAGGGTCGGCTCCAGGCGTCGGCGGAGTCGGCGTGCGCGGGCTCGGCGGTGTCGGAGCTGCTTCGGTGCTGGGCGGTGTCGGCGCGACTTCGGTGCTGCTGGGCGGCGTCGTGGAGGCGTCATCACTCGGGCTTGGCGTCGGCGTGGCCGTGGGCGCGGGAGTTGGCGTCGTCGGCAGCTAGTTCAGGATGTGGCCGCGCTCCACCATGTACCTAGCCTTGAGCTTCTCGTCGTCGCTCTGGAGCATGTCCGCCCCGCCCATCAGAAAAGCCAGGTCGGTGTTCCTCTTCTTCGCGGCGACGTTGGTCCGGAGCAGGTCGAGCTTGATGGCGCTGTTCGTCATCAACGACGACCATCGCGCCGCGGTTTTCTCTTCACGCAGGACGGCCCGGGCTTGTGCGTCGGTGAGGCAATGCTCGATGGACTCCTGCACATGCCCGGTGGCTTGGACGGCGGCGCCCTCGGCTTCCTCTGCTTCGGCTGGGCCACGGTGCCGGTCGCGGTTGCCGCCGCGCGTGGGGCGGCGTACTTCCTGGTGGCATGGCGGCGTACTTCCTCGGTGGCAAGGCGAGCGGGAGGGAGTCTGGCGGGAGGAAGGAAGAGAATGGCGGGAGGCAGGCGCGCAAGCGGGAGGGAAGTGGGGGGAAAGCGGCAAGAAACGGCGGGAAGAGGCCCTCGAGTCGCCGACAGGCCGGACCCACGCGCCCTTTTCGCTTGTGCCGGCTCCCCAGGCGCCCCCAGGGCGCCGGGTTCGGCCTGGGTCCGCCGGCACCAGTTTTAACCCGAGCCGACGAAAAACGGGCTTTTGGGGGCGCGACTGGGCCATTTTTTCCGCGCCGGCGCGGCAAAAACGTTTGGGGAGGACCTGTTGGGGGCGCGGCTGGAGATGCTCTTAGCTGCAAATGTCTACAAGAATGAGAGAAAGAAATTCCAATGCCATGCATGGGTCTCCATCTCTCAAGCTTATTCTAGAGAAGATGTATTGAGGAATATAAGCAAGGAACTTTCCAGAGATAAAGTTAGTGTTCTATCTAACACTACGGACATGGACATCCCACGTCTTGAAGAGACACTGAAGACATTTCTAGAGCAACAAAAGTATTTGATCATTCTGGATGATGTTTGGACTCCAGAAGCATTTAATGACATGTCTAGGGTGCTTATACATGCTTGGAGATGAGTTGCACAAGCTTGCAAACATGCCTACTTGTTGTTGTTGCTGCCATGCCCAGATTTTCACTAAGTCTGGATAAACTTTTGCACTTTCGCCATGCTGTTTGTGACATGTTCTAGTATGTTGTAGAAGTAGCCATGTGGTTATTCTTGAAGAGCATGTTATGTATGTTATTGCCATGCCTTTTGCTTGCTTGTTGGAGTGTTGTAGTATACTTAAACTTGGTCACTTATTGGGCAACTTGCTGTTTTTGGCAGATTGTATCGTGAAGTGTTTTGCTTGTCATTCGCAAATCGTGCATCCATTTCCCATGATCTTTATATCGATTTCGACCGAAATCTTTCAATCTATCCAGTGGCTTGCTTGGTTACCCAAGATAAAGCTATTTCCATCATCTTCTCCTTAGGCTTGAGAGCATCCTCATGCATACGCACATCATACTTGCAACCCATAACATGTCTTGCATCATGTTGATTATGCATTGCACCGTGTTTGATATTATGCCGTTGTTGTGCTCTTGTGTTGGGTAGAGCCGGTAGCCGATACCGAGTTCGAGGATCTTGTCGAGGATCTTGTCTTACCATCCCACCGACGACTTACCAGGCAAGATGACCGTTCCCCGATATCACCTCTATCTTTTCCTATGCTAGTTGTCTCGTTCTTTAGCTATGCCTCGATGCCTATTACTATTTGTCAGCCTCCTATTGTTGCCATGAAACACTCTAACCACCTTCCTAGCAAACCGTTGATTGGCTAAGTACGCTTTTGCTCAACCCCTCTTATAGCGTTGTTAGTTGCAGGTGAAGTTTTTGAAGATTGCTCCACGTTCGGAGTTGTTTATTGGGATAACACAATATATATCTTAAGTAAATTAATGCACATATATATTGGTAATGGGTGGAAGGCTTGGCCTTCTGCTTGGTGTTTTGTTCCACTCATGCCACCTTAGGACCCGATAAATCGGTGTTATGTTCCTTGATTTTTTGCGTTCCTAACACGGTTGGGGTTTATGCCCCCCCCTTGATAATTCGCACTACTCAAAGCTTTTCCAGCAAGACCCAACATTGGTTTTACATTTGCGTAACAACTAAAACTTGCATAGGGTGTTGCAAACCCGAGTTCTTAATCAACAACCCGGGCCAGTGCTCCTCATGAGTGTTGGTCCAAACTGGGGGTCCTGTGGGGCCACCTTGGAGAAACCGGAGGGCTGGTATATACCTGTAGCATCACCCATCCAGTCGTGGCCTGAGACGAGATATGCGCGACTACTATCAGGGTGTCCGCACGCCGGGAGGTCTTGCTGGATTAGTTTTACCTTTGTCAAAATATCTTGAGCACGGGATTCCGAGGATATTCGGGTCTTCCCAATTTGGAGTTGCGACTCCGCAGATCATGAGCTTGTCATGGGCTAAGTTGGGACACCCCTGCAGGGTTTTGAACTTTCGAAAGCCGTGCCCGCGGTTATGTGGTAGATGGGAATTTGTTAATATCCGGTTGTAGATAACTTGACACCATATCCTTAAGAATACACTACCTGTGTGAGTAACCATGATGGTCTCTTTCCGAAGGGCTTTGGGAAGTGAACACGGTGGGTTTATGTATGAACGTGAGTAGCTAGGATCACTTCTTGATCAACTTGGCGACCGTTGGCACATATTCTCACCTCGCTCTGAATTCGTAAGCTAGTTGCTTAGTGCTTGCTGCAAACACTTTATTACCTCTCCACACCTAAGGCCTTGTTAGTTTTGATACTCCGGAATGGGATTGCTGAGTCCTTGTGGCTCACAGATTACAACACCCACCAGATGCAGGTGCAGCCGAGAACAATGCATGAGATGTATAAGAACTTCACTGAGAGTTCGATGAAGAGTGTGGTCGTTTCTGTGTTACGTATCCCGACGATCAGTGGTGGTTCCTACTAAGAGTGATCCGGCCTTGTGTTTTGTGGTATCTTTCTCGTTTCGATTTTGTCTGTAGTCGGACCCTGTGTTATTTGGATGAATGTATGTTATTGTATACCTTGTGTGACGTGGCGAGTGTAAGGCAACTAAGTTTTCCTCTTTCATCCCTGAACTTTTACATGAGATGTGCAAAGATACCAAGTTTGCGATCATTCCAGAATGCGCGTATGTCTCTAAGTCGTGCCTCGACACGTAGGAGATATAGTCGCATCCTGGGCATTATAGATTGGAGAGGAGAACAAGAGGAAGTTGAAGATGATGAAGGCAATCTTGGAGGAGTGAAGATGATGATGCAGTGCTTAATTTATTGTGTATGTTTCAGACTATGGGGTCATGTTGTTTGAGGCTATGCTGAACTAGTTTGGCTTGTTGTTTGTGATGCTAGATGTTGAACTATGATGTCTTGTTGTTTGTGATGCTATATGTTGAATTATGATGTATGTTTGAGACTAAGTTGGTTTGAGCCTATCTTGTCGTGTCATATTGTTGAAGGCACCCAAATATAGGGTTGATGCCTACCTTGTCGTGTCGTGTTGTCGAAGGCACCCAAATATATGGTTGATGCCTACCTTGTCGTGTCGTGTTGTCGACGGCACCCAAATATAGGGTTGAGCCTATCTTGTCGTGTCATGTTGTCGATGGCACCCAAATACAGGGTTGATGCCTACCTACCTTGTCGTGTCGTGTTGTCGACAACACCCAAATATAGGGTTGAGCCCTATCTTGTCTTGTCGTGTTGTCGACGACACCCAAATACAAGTTTGATGCCAATCTTCAATTACCAACAATTTACACAAATGATGGTTGTTGGCATATCCATCAAGGTGCTGATGCATCATAAAATACCAACAATTTGAAACTTTGTCAGGATGATCCAACAATATCAAGCAAGTTCAACAGAAAACCATAAAGATTAAGAAACAAAGCACTAATTCATAACCAACCAGTTGAAATAGTTCCAAGTGCTCTTGATCTAACAGTTCAAGTAGTTCAATGTGCCACACATCACACATGATCTAACAGCAAAATAATCAACTAGTTCAAAGTGCAACACACCACTCATGCTCTAACAGTTCAAAGTGCAACACGGCACTCATTCTCTAACAGTTCAAAGTGCAACACAATACTCATGATCCAAAACAACACCCATTTCAGTGATTTCTGATGGCTTCTCGCCCCTCGTTGGTTACCCCAAGTGGAAGGTTTGAGATGCAGTGTAGCGGAAGTTTTCCCTTGGCAATACCAAGGATCGATTTCCCTGAGACTCCCAGTTTCAACAAGAAGGTGTCAACTGCTAACGGTGCCAGATATTAGCAATCAACGTGGACCTGCACACAGATACAAATAACTTTGCTCCCAACGAGTACAGAGAGGTTGTCAATCCCTCCGGCCTTGTAGTTTACAAAGGATCAAACACAAGTGATAGTAGTGATAGATATTGTTGCAATAGTAAGTAAAAGCGGAAAGTAAATAGCGGATGTGATCAATGATGGTAATATGGACCGGAGTCTCATGATGGTAACTAGTGATGTCTCTCTCCCAAAAGACGATAAAACAGCTATGTGAGGTAAACGAATTATAGCTGGGCAATTGACATGACCATGTGCGCAAACCAATGCTGACTAAGTTGCAAGAAAGGTAGAGGTTCAAAGCATGGGCGGTACGCCGAGGTAAGTAGACCGAAATCCATCTGCATCTACTACTAATCATCCACCTTGAGATATCTATCCAGAACATCTCGCTGGTATTAAGTTGCGAGTCCCACCCATAGTGTAAACTCAAAGCAACAGACAACTACATTAAAAGAACTTTGCGTAAAGTAAACAATCCTTGCACCCGCGGGCACAAGCACCGTTGTTTTCCCCCTTGTGGCAACAGCACATCCCCTAGACTCATGTTTCTGTCACTCAAGCTAGTCATCGAGGGGCATGAACCCACAATCAAGCATAACGTTCCCTCTTGGAGTCACTACCTACTACTTGGCCAAAGCAATAAATAACAACGGAGAACATGCAAGAATTACTTATGAACATAAATATAAAAGAGGTGAATCAAATATATTACTCAAACACAATCTGAACATAATCTCATAATCCATCGGATCACAGGAAACTCATCATAGCAACAGCATAAGGATTACATATGTGCCTCGATCATGTAGGGCAGCTCACGAGGACTAATTAGTGAAGCACAAGAACGGGAGGAGAACATCACATAGCTACTGGTCATGGACCCATGGTCCAAGGGAGACTACTCACAACTCATCCGGGAGGCGTCCATGGTGGTGGAGAAGCTCCCGGTGGTGATCCTCCCCTCCGGCAGGGTGCCGGGAAGAGTTCTCCTGGTGCTCCCGATCTTGGAAGCGGCGGCGGTGGCGGAACAGAGATGAGATCGCGAAAAAGAGTTCCCGTCTCGAGGGTTTCGGGAGACGCTTTAAATATATGCCAAAGGGGGGCATCAGACGAGGCTCGGGGGGCCCAGGCGCCCCCCGGCGCGGCCCAGGGGGGGCGCCACCAGGGCGCCTGGGGCCCTGGTGGCCCCCCTCCGGCTGTGCTTCGGGTGCCTGGTAGCTTCTGGAACGCTGATTTTTTATATAATTTTTCTGGATTTTTTCTGGCAGTTCTCGTAATGTGAAAACCTGAAATACAAAAACAGCCGAAAACAGAAACTGGCACTGGGGTGCACTGAGTTAATAGGTTAGTCCAAATATGATCAAAAGTGTATGGAAGTGTATAAATAACATAGCAATATCACCCAAAAGAGGCATGGAGCAAGCAGAAATTATAGATACGTTCTGGACGTATCAACATCCCCAAGCTTAATTCCTGCTCGTCCTCGAGTAGGTAAATGATAACAAGAATAATTTCTGTGGTGACATGCTATTAACCATATAGGACTTCTTCATAGTCATATGACAAAAGCTTACTGAGACAATGAATCTGTAGTAATTAAGTTGCCTCATGAGAAAATCACAAAGAACTGAAAGTTTTACAATATGATACTGAAACATCAAATAGATTTGTAATGAACATGATGTGCAAATATGATAAAGTGATATCTAGCTTGCCCCCTTTAGTGAAGCAAAACATAAATGCAGGGGCACCTCCAAGGTTTAAGTGATGACTAGATACAATGGTTTCAAAATAAACGATATCACAATCATGCAAAAGACAATGCTACTTTGGGACAATGCACATTACACTCAGAATGACAATCATGCTCTCAGTAGTTGGTGCTTTAAAAGAAGGTGGAGACTCTCGAACCGTGGCTTTTGTTGGCAAGGTTGAAAACCCGTAGTCGGAAATAAAGAAAAAACATGTACCAGAGCTCTTGGTTTTAAAACAGAGGTAATGTTTTTTTTAGATCATGCATGTTTCGTCAACGAATGCTAGAAGACAACTCAATCACTTCTTGAGATGGACAAGTTTCGAGGAACGGCTTACGAATGAGGACGATCACATCCTCTTAATCTCCTTTGTTTATCACTGCCAAAGTTTTCTGATTTCTCATGAACAAAGCGTGAAGGAGGGTTTGTTTGTTATATTATTTTTGAGCCGGGCGCACTCAATGCCAGTTCCTTCTCGTATTATGGGTTTGCACATTATACATGCAATCCTGGGGCGAAGCTTGTCCAACTTAAAAAGATTATGAATTAACTACTACTTCCTCATGGACTTACAACAAAGGCACAAAATAGGAATGCTTTTCTTTTTTGAATTATTTCGAGATGGTACACGCAAGTCTCCGTTAGGAATGGCAGGTAAATACCATGTATGAAGGTATGGTGGACTCATATGGCATAACTGGTTTAAAAGAATGTGGATGCACAAGCAGTCAGTCCGCTTAGTACAGGTGGAGGTTAGCAAAAGACTGGGAGCGATCAACTAAGAGAGCAATGACGGTCATAATCATGCAGAGCGACAAAGCAACATTGAATCAGGCATGGAAGTTTATATCGCTACTCAGAAACTAAAGATCATCAAGGCTTGACAGACTTTCTTTACAGTCTTAAATATGCGTGAGCATACGCCAAGTCAATCAAAATAAATTCTATGAAGGAAGATATTACTAAACCATACCACATCATAGGCAAACAAATCATGTTGGTACTCCAATAACACATTGGGAATCCCCCAGCTATTTGAGACTAACCATAAGAAAACATGAACTACTAAGCGCCATTATGCACGTAGCATCTTTATCATAGACATATCAACCAATGCAACGGAAGCAAACTCTCTTAATAAGATAAACATGATAATTAAAGAGAGTTCAAGCAACCAACTAAACGAAAGCTCTTTAAAAAGATAAGCATGGAAGTTAAGAGCTAAGCATGATAGTAGCTATTAAAAGACAAACAACACACACAGCAAAGATAGACATGAAAATTCTATGTTATGTTCTAGGTAGAAGTGGAGCGTGTTTCTCTCCCACATAAAGAAAGCTGAGTTCCGACTCGTTATGAAAAGCTAAGGAAAACTAAAAAGAAAAACTAAAAGCAAGACGCTCCAAGCATAGCACATAACACATGAAGTGATAAAAATATAGTGGAACGAAAGACGAACTGATAATGTTGATGGAGAAGGGGATGCACGGGGGCATCCCCAAGCTTAGACGCTTGAGTCTCCTTGAATATTTCTTGGGGGTGCATGGGGCATCCCCAAGCTTGAGCGTTTGACACTCCTGAATCTTTTTATCATCTTCCCTCGCACACTTGAATACTCCCTTCATACATAACTCATCATAATCTGATTAGCGAGGTTAGTATACATAATAAAATAATTGTTCCTTGCTGGAAATAAGGATATTCTTGAAGATCTACTGTTTCTCAAGATTGCCAAAAGGTTTTTGCAAAGAAAAAGCAAGCTCTAGGTTTGCAAAATGAAGGAAAGGCAAAACAGGACAGAATCTGTGAAAAACAGAACAGCAGGTAGTAAATGATTTTTTCGGGGTACTTATGCAACTCTAATCAAAAAACTCAAAACATACGCACGAAAGACAATTATATATAGCACGCTGTCGAAAAAATTCAGACCAAAAAGATGATTTGGTGATTTTATACGAATTTTTCTGTCCAAGGACAGAATCTGTTTCCTGGACAGCACGTCACAACTTTTGAACTTTCTTGCAATCAGAAGCTACACTTGGCACAAAATTGAAAAGCAAAGATACAATGATGATGCTACTGTAGTAAAAACATCAAGACACAACAAAAGCAAAATAAAATTTTTATTCATGTGGGCTGCCTCCCAAAAGCGCTTTCTTTTATGCCTTTAAGCTAGGCATAAGACTTTAATGATGCTCTCGTAGGAATAAGAGTTGGAGAACAAAAGAGAGCATCAAGAAGCAAATACCAAACACATTTAAGCCTAACATGCTTCCTATGCATAGGTATATTGCAATACAATAATTCATTGAAGCACAAAGCAATAAGCATAGGAAGACAAAACAAGTGCAGCTTCAAAACCTTCAACATAAAGAGAGGGAACTTGATATTATTGAAATATATATAAGCATATGTTCCCTTCTCATAATAATTTTTAGTGGGATCACGAATAAACTCAACAATATAAGCATCACATAAAGCATTGTTACCATGATCCACATGCAAAAAGGTATCATTACTCTTCATATAAGCAAAATCTTTCTTATTAGGAATAGTGAGAGTAAAGCAATCATAACCATCATGGTAATCATTGTATTTAGGAGGCATATCATAATCATAATAAATTTTATCCTCAATAGTAGGTGGACTGAAAACATCATATTCATCATTGTAATCATCATGCATAGGAAGCAAAGTATCATCAAAGTAAATTTTCTCTTCAGAAGTTGGGGGACTAAAAATATCATGTTCATCAAACGTGTCATCCCCAAGCTTAGAGCTTTCCATGTCATTAGCAATATTGATATTCAAAGAAAGCATACTAATAACATCACCACCATCATGATTGTTATGCAAATAATAAAGTTCCATAGGTTTTTTAATTTTCTCTTCAAACACATCATGTCCCAAAGCAAGGTAGATATTATAAAGCTCTCTCATATTTTTGTCGTTTTCCATTAAGCAAAACTAGTGAAAAGACATAAAGAAAACTGAAAGGTAAACTAACAAGACTAAAAAGCAAAGATAAAAGATAGCGTGCAACTCCCCTATCTTGAAGAGTGGAGTCCCCGGCAACGGCGCCAGAAAACTTTGCTTGATGGCTTCTCGCCCCTCGTTGGTTACCCCAAGTGGAAGGTTTGAGATGCAGTGTAGCGGAAGTTTTCCCTTGGCAATACCAAGGATCGATTTCCCTGAGACTCCCAGTTTCAACAAGAAGGTGTCAACTGCTAACGGCGCCAGATATTAGCAATCAATGTGGACCTGCACACAGATACAAATAACTTTGCTCCCAACGAGTACAAAGAGGTTGTCAATCCCTCCGGCCTTGTAGTTTACAAAGGATCAAACACAAGTGATAGTAGTGATAGATATTGCTGCAATAGTAAGTAAAAGCGGAAAGTAAATAGCGGATGTGATCAATGATGGTAATATGGACCGGAGTCTCATGATGTTCACTAGTGATGTCTCTCTCCCAAAAGACGATAAAACAGCTATGTGAGGTAAACGAATTACAGCTGGGCAATTGACAGGACCATGTGCGCAAACCAATGCTGACTAAGTTGCAAGAAAGGTAGAGGTTCAAAGCATGGGCGGTACGCCGAGGTAAGTAGACCGAAATCCATCTGCATCTACTACTAATCATCCACCTTGAGATATCTATCCAGAACATCTCGCTGGTATTAAGTTGTGAGTCCCACCCATAGTGTAAACGTGAAGCAACAGACAACTGCATTAAAAGAACTTTGCGTAAAGTAAACAATCCTTGCACCCGCGGGCACAAGCACCGTTGTTTTCCCCCTTGTGGCAACAGCACATCCCCTAGACTCATGTTTCTGTCACTCAAGCTAGTCATCGAGGGGCATGAACCCACAATCAAGCATAACGTTCCCTCTTGGAGTCACTACCTACTACTTGGCCAAAGCAATAAATAACAACGGAGAACATGCAAGAATTACTTACGAACATAAATATAAAAGAGGTGAATCAAATATATTACTCAAACACAATCTGAACATAATCTCATAATCCATCAGATCCCAGCAAACTCATCATAGCAACAGCATAAGGATTACATATGTGCCTCGATCATGTAGGGCAGCTCACGAGGACTAATTAGTGAAGCACAAGAACGGGAGGAGAACATCACATAGCTACTGGTCATGGACCCATGGTCCAAGGGAGACTACTCACAACTCATCCGGGAGGCGTCCATGGTGGTGGAGAAGCTCCCGGTGGTGATCCTCCCCTCCGGCAGGGTGCCGGGAAGAGTTCTCCTGGTGCTCCCGATCTTGGAAGCGGCGGCGGCGGCGGAACAGAGATGAGATCGCGAAAAAGAGTTCCCGTCTCGAGGGTTTCGGGAGACGATTTAAATATATGCCAAAGGGGGGCATCAGACGAGGCTCGGGGGGCCCAGGCGCCCCCCTGGCGCGGCCCAGGGGGGCGCGCCACCAGGGCGCCTGGGGCCCTGGTGGCCCCACTCCGGCTGTGCTTCGGGTGCCTGGTAGCTTCTGGAACGCTGATTTTTTATATAATTTTTCTGGATTTTTTCTGGCAGTTCTCGTAATGTGAAAACCTGAAATACAAAAACAGCCGAAAACAGAAACTGGCACTGGGGTGCACTGAGTTAATAGGTTAGTCCAAATATGATCAAAAGTGTATGGAAGTGTATAAATAACATAGCAATATCACCCAAAAGAGGCATGGAGCAAGCAGAAATTATAGATACGTTTTGGACGTATCAATTTCCACTTGCTGTGAAGTAATCATCCCACCTGGTAGGCTTCCTCTTCCTCTTCTGTCCATGTGAAGGACCAGCAGCAGCATGACTTGCAGCAGCTCTTGGAGCAGGATAAGCTGCCCTACCAGCAGCTCTTGTAGTGGGTGTAGATCTGCTTGTCCTGGCAGCACTTGATGATTGCCTCCTGTTCTTAGGTGTGGGAGCTGCTTGCCTTGTGTTCCTAGTAGAAGTAGTTGTAGATCTTGAGGGATTTGGTGCAGTTGGAGGCTTAGTAGCAGTAGAACAAGCAGCAACAGAAGCAGTTGCTTGGTTTTTCTTGTTGGGCTGGAAAGAGAGAAGAATGTTAGTATAAATTATAAATCTGCAATGCATAATGAAGGAAGAAGTTGTGTACCTGATGTTTGTTCTTTCTCATCAGAAGTGATGGCTTAAGTGCATCTCCACAGTTGGTGTACCTATGACCCTCTCTAGCACAATTGTTGCATGATAGTGTGCCAACTCTAGAGGTATCTTTGGGCTTGGGCACCTCAAACTGACCATTTCTTCTCTTGGTCTGCTTTCTTCCCTTCTTCCGCTTGAAAACTGGGGGGAGGGGGGTCAATGTCTCTGGTAGGTGTCTTGGTCCAAAGATCAGGGCCAGGAACTGGGAATATAATAGGATTGTATGTTGCCATGTACATTTCTTTCTTGAAAAATGCAGAGACATAATCCTCTAGATGCTGCTTTGATTTATATATGGCAGACACAGCATGGTGGCAGGGGATTGCTGTCATGTCCCATCTTCTACACCCACAAGTCTTTTTTTACCAAATTTACTGCATAAGCATTTTCCCCACTCTGAACCTGGTAAAGATCTGGAACAGCCATCTGTGCCTTGCAGTTCCTAGCCCACTTCTTTGACTCCTCCAACTTCTCTGAGTATGTTGGAGTTATCTCCCACCTAGAATTTTGCCCCCCAATTCTTTTCTCATTGTACTTAACCATCAACTTGGTCCTAATACCTTCACACATGGTCTGGATTGGTTTCCCACTTACATCCAAGATCAGCCTATTGTATACTTCACTTAAATTGTTGACAACAAGGTCTGTCTTACAATTAGTGTCCATTGCCCACCTAGCCTATGTTTTCACCTCTATCTTAGTTAGCCACTCCCAAGCGTCTTGGCTCTCTTGTCTCCAGTTCTCCATGTTAACATCAAACCCATGTCTTGCATAAGAATATGCAGCACCATCCATATACTTTTTTAGTTCCTCCCCTCTAAACCCAGCACTTTGAAAATTAGCATATATGTGTCTTAAACAGTATCTCTGAGGACAATTGGGAAAGATTGCATTTATGACATTTAGAAGTCCCTGATCACATGCAAATGCATAGTAAATACTTAGCAAACATGATCATCAGAGAGTAGCAAACATGCAAACATTTACATATGACAGCATAAACAATTAAGGAGAGCAGCAATATTAATTAGAGCTCTAGAACTAACCTTCTGCCTATCAGAGATGATTGTATAGTATCCAAACTGCCCTTTTTCTCCACCATTAGCTATTTTTAACCGTGTCATGAACCAACTCCAGCTAGGTTTGTCCTCTACTTCAACCACTCCAAAAGCAATAGGATATATATTGTTATTACTATCCCTTGCAGTGGCAGCTAGAATTTGTTGTCCTGTGCTTAGCTTTACAAAGCACCCATCCAAATCTAAAATAATACAAAATTTTAGGACTACAAAGATGATTAAATGTGCAATGTAAATAATTTGGAATTTGAAAACAATGAGCATACCAATGAATGACCTGCATCCTTTCAAGAAACCTTCAATTGATGCTCCAAGACACAGGAACAACCTATGTAATTTGGGATTGGTACTTGGGTGCTCTTTCACTACTCTAGTAGTAACTATACATCTAGATCCAGGGTTTGTGTCAAGGACTGTCTGAAGGTAGTCCCTAATTCTTGTGTACTGCCTTTCATGATCACCCAGGACCACTGCTAAAGCTAGTTTTCTTGCCTTGTATGCCTTGTTCTTGCCTACCTCCACACCAAACTTTTCCTTGGTGTTCTCTATCACAGTATCAACACATGTGCTAGGATCTGTCCTTAAGCTGCTCTCAATTGACTTTGCCACTACTAGAAAAAAGGCTGTTAGTGGCACACCTATTTTGCCCATTAATGGCACACTATAGGTGCGCCACTATTACCACGCCACTAGTAATTAATACTAATGGAGCATCTCTGGTGCGTCATTACTATCCAAGACACTAATGGCGCACCTAAAGTGCGCCATTACTAGGCATCAAAGTGCGCCATTAAAGTCCTTGTGCTCTGGGTTACCAATGTCACACTTTCTGATAATGCGCCACTGTTGTGCTTATCTATGTGCGCCACTAAAGTGCAATATGGTGCGCCACTACTATGAATATTAGGATTTTTTTTTGCTTTTTTGATATTTGCACAGGTTACAAAATACATTAATATTATAGCACAACATATAAACAGCAGATTTATCGAATACAATAGAGGATTAGTCTCTGAATACAATTCATCATATTAGTCTTCGAATTCAAAATACCGAACAAAGTTAGAACATTACAAGTCTCGAGACCGCGAGTAGCGAGTTTGTCTTCACATTAGAAGTTGATATCTAAACTACCATCACATCGAAGAGGGTTGCGGTCACGATGAGCATCATCACGATGAAACTGATCTTCATCCTGCTCCTCCTCCGCTCCCTCCTCTCTCCCACTAGATAGCGCGCGTATCTAGCTTCTGCCTCCGCCCTAGTGGTGTACCCTTTGTAACTGTTACTGCTGAAACGGTGAACCTGTCTCTGACACTCCTCCCAGTCATGGTAGACTCCGGGAACCTCACCCTTGTACACGACATACAACGGCATCTCTATTCACTAGACAAACAAAACGTTAGTAGTAATTCACAGATAATATATAAGCAATATATAAGTATGCAACAAAAGGATCGGAAGAGAAAAGCAACACATTAGTAGCATGATTCATGGTCCTACTAATAAATAGCATCAATTACATATAAGTTGAACGACTGTCCAAACTAAAGAGACATACAAGTTCATTAAAGTTTAATTACAACATGAGTTAATCGATATTTCACAACTACATAGAATCAATACTGCTTTCGACTCGACTCAGGGACTGGCGCGTGGATGAAGCCGCCATCTTTCATGATGGTCGTGAATGTGTGGTCGTTGTCAGCCTGCATTTGTAGCGTTGTATCTATTTCACTGTTGGACGGTTGATATTTGAGGTGGAACTGCCTCAAGGTACTAAGGACATCTTGATAGATGATTTCCGCAAACTCCGACTAGATGCAAAAGAGTTCTTGTCTAATGTCCTCATCCTGGATTGCCGACAAGCGTGTGGCCCATGCTTTGAGATCATTTGGTAGCATAAGGTGATTATGGTTCCGTACGATCGCCTGCATGTGATGAAGGGCGTAGTAGGCATCCTTCTGACTGCCAGGCGGCTGCTTGACGCAGGGGAACGTCGTTACGTGGGTGAACACGTGCATGCCGTACCTACAAATTGGCCTCTTGAAGGTTCTTCCAGATTTAGCATAGCCGGGGAGAGCATCATCAAGAACTTTCTTCAAATTTTTGTAGTCTTTCTTCGACTGACGGTCCGAGTCTAAATACGTGGCCATGGAATATTTCGGGCTTAAGAGGATAAGTGTGGAATGTGTGTCACTGTACAAAATACGGAAAGTTACAAAAAAAAGAAAGATCGAAATCTAAGAAATCATATGTTATGGGGCGGTGAGGGGATGACTTACTCGGAAAAGTAAGGCACGAGGAAGTTATGCTTATCTCGGTTCACCAGAATGACGCCTTCGAGGTATGAACTCGCGACTTGCCGGTCCCCAGCGCTGCCCAAGATCTTGGCACGCATGTAGAAGGGGTCGACTATCACGATGTCCGGGGTCTAGTCTCTAATGATCCGCATCTCCATACTGAGCGAAAATAGCCGAATGAAGGTGTAGTGCAGTTGATGAAGGTTAAACATAGCGAAGATGTCATCAAACCGCAGGGTGATCATACGCCCGATGGAGCTATCGACAAAGCACTACTAGAAAAAGGGCTATAGATGGGATTGACACTAATGGCGCATCAGACATGCGGTGCGCCATTAGCATATACTAATGGCGCACCACCTGCTGGTACGTCATTAGAGTTGAATACACTAATGGCGCACCTGGCTCAGGGTGCGCCATTAGTATCAATTTTTTTTCCTTTTCCAAACATACTAATGGCGCATCCAGACACAGTGGGCCATTACTAGTTGTAACTAGTAATGACGCACCAGTCACACAGTGCGCCACTACTGTTGTTTTTTATTATATTTTTTATTCTTTTTTTTTTGCAAAACTAGTGCGCCATTACTAGTTTAAACTAGTAATGGCGCACTTTGGCACAGTGCGCCATTAGTATGTTTATTATTATTATTTTTTTGCAAAACTACTAATGGCGCACCACCTGCTGGTGCGCCATTAGTAACCTGGGTTACTAATGGCGCATTTGGAGGTGGTGCGCCATTAGTAAGTGGGCACCAACAAGATATTTTGGACAGCCACTCCTACCCACTCACTTTCTCCCCACTTCATTCTCTCCACCTCCTCCTCCAAAGCATGTCTCGGGTGCCTCCTCTTTGTCACCTCATTTCCACCATAGATTCATTCAAATTAAGTGGTTAAATTACCTTTTTTTGATAGGTAAGTAAGGGGGGAAGCTATATTTATGTTGTTCCCCCTACAACAATGTGCACATGCACTTTTTTTGGCCTAGCTAGATCTATGTATGTTCGTGGTGTTGCATATGTTTGTGGTGTTGCATACGTGTTTGTGTTTGGAGGTGTACCGGTATTTGAAATGCGATAGTTGCCAATATTTTCCCGGAATGTTGATTCATTTCCGTTTCGGCGAGAATTTTGGCATGAAGCATTCTTTTTTTGTCCTATTTTTAGGGAAAGTCATGCCAAATTTTTTCTTGGTTCTAAAATATCGTTTTGCTCTACCCCGCAGGCGACCATGGTCCGCACGATGACCGAAGGCATCGTGAATAGGTTTTTGAGGTCCGCGAAGGCCGAGATGCTTCAAAAGAACGAGACGGAGATAAGATGTCCGTGTCGAAGATGCAAGCTGAAGAGCCTTATTGCGGACCCGGATTCCGGGCAGGTGCGGGACCACCTACTCTTGCGTGGTTTCATGGATGGCTATCAGTGGCTAGGTGATGAAGATGACTACGAAGTCGTTCATGGGGGCCGGGCAAGAAATGAGGAAGGGCAGCAAGACAACCACCGGGGCTCGGGCAGGCGAGAAGACGAAGAATCTCCAGGAGATGATCATGACGGTGATGCTGTACACAGTCATCATGTAGAAGATGCAGGACATGATGATGAGGAAGATGCCGGAGCAGACGACGGGCATGATCATGAAGATGATGATGCCGGCGGAGCAGACGACGCTGGACCATCGATGGGCTGGGTGCAGGACCCTCATATTCAAGAGCTGCTTCTCAAGCAGACGGATAACGCAAGAGCTGCCGCCCGAGAGAAAGCCAAGATGGATCAACTGGAGATAGACGTGGTTACTCCATTGTATGAAGGATGCAGGCCCGAGGATACCCGCCTGAAAGTAACGCTCATGGCTCTGGAGATGAAGGTAAAACACAAAATGACCGACGCATGCTTCGACGAGAACATGTCATTCTGGCACGAACGTCTTCCCAAGGGGAACAAGTGCCCGACCAGTTTCGAGGAGGCGAAGAAAATCATGTGTCCTCTGGATTTACCGCACGTGAAATACCATGTGTGTATGAAAAATTGTATCATTTATCGGGACGAGCACGCGGAGTCTACCATATGTCCGGTGTGCGGTGTCACTCGATACAAGAAGAGGAAGAAAGCTCCTCGAAAAGTGGTGTGGTACTTTCCGACCACTCCTCGTCTGCAGCGGTATTTCGCGGACCCTAAGGTAGCAAAGCTCCTGCGTTGGCACGCGGATATGGAGGAGAAGAAGCGAGAAGATGACGCAAATGATCCGGAGATAGATAAAAAGACAAGATGCTGAGTCACCCTAAGGATGCGAGCCAGTGGCAAGCGTTGAACTTCGAAGATGCGGAATTTGGGAACGATCCAAGGAACATCGTGCTGGGCGCGAGCACCGATGGATTCAATCCGATTGGCAGCCGGAGAAGCACACATAGCACCTGGCCTGTGTTTGTGTGGATGTACAACCTTCCCCCCTGGTTGTGCATGAAGAGGAAGTACATTCACATGAGTATGCTAATTGAAGGACCAAAACAACTAGGGAACGACATCAATCTGTATCTAGGGCTGCTGAAAGAGGAGCTAGACACACTATGGAAAACGCCAGCCAATACGTGGGACGCCGCAAAGAAAGAATATTTTCCTATGAGAGCCGCACTGCTCACGACGGTGCACGACTATCTCGGTTACGGATATGTCGCGGGGCAGGTGGTCCACGGATTTTCTGGATGCGTCAGGTGAATAGATGACACAACGTATTGCTAGCTAGATAGAGATCCCGGGTCTTCGAAAACCGTGTTCATGGGACATCGAAGGTGGCTTCGCGATGATGACCTGTGGAGAAAACGCAAGGATCTGTTCGATGGTGAAACCGAACCCCGAGGACGCCCGCGTACGAGGAGCGGCGAGGAAATAGAGGAGTTGTTGAAAAATTGGAAAGATTGCCCACTGCCAGGAAAGAAGCAAAAGGCGCCAGAGCCGGGAAAGAAGGGAAAGGCGCCAGAGCCGCTGCTGAAGGTACGAAAAACGAGGTCTGTTTTCTTAGACTTGCCGTACTGGAAGATCCACCGTGTGCCTCACATCCTTGATGTCATGCATATCACGAAGAACGTGTGCGAGAGTCTGCTTGGTACCCTGCTCAACATGCTAGAGAGGACCAAAGATGGGCCGAATGCAAGGGCAGACTGGAAATCAATGGGCATCAGGCAGGAGCTTCACGCTAATGATTATGATGAGGCGAAGCAGGACACGGAAAGTCGTCGCAAAGGCAAAAAGGCCAAGAAGACCGGAAATGACTACCCTCCCGTGTGCTTCACTCTAAGTCAAGGAGGAGATCGAGCAGTTTTTCACCTGCCTCGTAGGAGTAAAACTTCCTTACGGTTACGCGGGGAAGATAAGCAGATACCTAGACCCAGCGAAGCAGAAGTTCAGCGGGATGAAGTCTCACGACTGTCACGTGCTGATGACGCAGATACTTCCAGTTGCAATCCGTGGGATCATGGACGCGCACATCCGTGAAACGCTATTTGTCCTATGTAACTTTTTCGACGTCATCTCTCGAAAGTCGGTTGGCGTGATGCAACTCAGAAGGCTACAGGAAGAGATCGTGGTGATACTATGCGAGCTTGAGATGTACTTCCCGCCCGCATTCTTCGACGTTATGGTGCATCTGCTGGTCCATATCGTGGACGATATCATCCAACTCGGGCCGACGTTCCTGCACAGCATGATGCCGTTCGAAAGGATGAATGGTGTCATCAAAGGATATGTTCGCAACATGTCACGTCCAGAGGGAAGCATAGCTAGGGGCTTTCTGACCGAAGAGTGCATCTCCTACTGCACGAATTATCTAGGCATCGAGAACCCCGTTGGTCTGCCCGTCAACAGGCACCTCGGCAGGCTCGCTGGACGGGGTCACCGTGAGGGTCACCGCGAAATGCATGTCAACTTCGAGGGTCGACTCGCCGACTTTGAAAGAGCAAACCTAGTCACGCTACAACACATAGACGTGGACGATCCTTGGGTGGTAGAGCACAAAACCTTTATTGAGAAGATGTACAATGACCGAGGCCAACAGAGGACGGACGGAGATATAATCAAACAACACAACTCATGTTTCACGCGTTGGTTCAAGCAGATGCTTCTGTCGTACCCTTTACATGAGGATTCTTCCGCGGAAGAACAACTCATATTCGCCTTGTCATAGGGCGCCGAGCACAACCTGATGACCTATGAGGCGTACGATATCAACGGCTACACATTCTACACCGAGGCCAAGGACATGAAGAGCGATGGTTATCAGAACTCCGGGGTAATGATGGAATCCTACACCGGTAACGACAAGGACAGATACTACGGAAGGATCGAGGAGATCTGGGAGCTGAGCTACGCTGGAGAGAAGGTCCCGATGTTCCGTGTCAGATGGGCCAAGAGCGTCCTAAAAGAAGACCGGTATTTCACCACCATGGTTATACCCGAAGCCAAATCCAAGATCGCGGGCGCAAACGTCACCGCGAAAAATGAGCCATGGGTACTGGCTTCCCAAGTTGACCAATGCTTCTTCATTACCGACCCGTCAAAGCCCAGTCTTGTTGTCGTGAGGAGAGGCAAAAGGAAGATCATCTGAATGGATGGAGTAGCCAATGAGCAAGACTTCGACAAGTACGGCGACCCGAAGATCGAACATGACGACGATGATGAAGTAGCAGCATACACCAGAAGAAGAAGCAGGACCACCCTACCTAAAGGACGTCCGTTCCACAGAAGAACTCCAGTTGCGAAAAAGAAGGGCAAGAAGATTGTGAACAGATAGCTAGCTAAGATCGATTGTATTTAAATCGTAGCCTTCATTTCTCGATTGTATTTCATGGGCACTTTTTGAACTCTTGAATGTTTTTAAATTTCATGGACACTCGATCTCGATCCCCCTCCATCTCAATCGCTATCCCACCTCGCCAGATCCGATCCCCCTCGCCGCCGAGCACCCCCCCGCTCCACCGGCCGCCGCTGCCGACCCCCGCACCCTCCCTTACTCAACCGCCGCCGCC
>LR738712.1:796355990-796400679 GCA_902687465.1 Secale cereale | reverse complement strand
CCCGACCCCCCCTTCTGCCGCCGCCCTTGCCCGGTGCGGCGACGCCGCTCCGCACCACCAGGAGCCCAGGGCGAACACGCCCGCGCCTCCCCGTACGACTGCGCCAGCGACCCCTGCCGTCCTCTTCTGCGGGTGCGTGGAGCAGGGCTGCTTCCTCCGCCTCGCCGAGCCGGGCCTCCACTTCTTCAACCCCTGCGCCGGCGAGCTCGTCGCCGGCACCCTCTCCACCCGCGTCCAGTCCCTCGACGTCAAGGTCGAGACCAAGACCAAGGTATTCTCCTCTCCCTTCTCCCCCCTTCTTCTCTGAATTTGTGCAGTTAGAGCAAAAATTCAGTTAGAGAAAAAATTCAGTTAGAGAAAGGAAGGCAACACAACAATATCTCATCTTTGAAAATTGGAGTTGGTGCTGGTTCATCTTTACAATAAGAGAAAACTAGCAAAAGGAAAATTATACCCTAAGTTTTCATCGTTTCCTGTGACATTTTATCCATGGTTAGTACTAGGGAACCTGAATTCTGCTCTCTGAAAAATAATGTTGGATGCTGTAACAATTTATTTTAAGCTTGGAACCAGGGAAACATTGTGGGTGTTATTAACAAAATTTGAGCAACTAGGATGTAACTAGATAAGATACTTGGCTTATTGCCATGGGCTCTTCACACTGATTCTAAAATTGTAAGCATCATAAAACTAGAAACTATTTATGAATGACAAACTGAAAAGGGAAATATGTACTATCCAGTAATTTTAGGCTTTAAGTTTTGGTTCCTGACAGTGTCCCATTAGGCTGCGAGTAAAAATTGGAATTATATAGGCTTAAAATTTTAATTGTAATCATCATCTAACTCATAATCTAATTTGGAGTTAGTGTTTGTTCTGTCAACCCTCACTTCTCAGGCATCATCATTAGGCTAACTGATAGTTGCTTACAAGTCTTGTTCATAAGATGATTATAATTTCTTCCTGTTGTGAACATTTGCGTTCGGAGCTGGTGATTAAAATAGTCTTGGGGTTTTAAGCACATGGAGCTGCTGATAGCTGGTCTATTTAAAAAAATGGTGTTTGGAGCTATATTATTTCTGTTGCTACTTCTGATTAAGCCATGTCTTTCTCTTCTTCAAAAAACATATAGCCTATTATGTTTCTTGTTGTCTAGGTGGGCAGTGATACACCATTATGTTTCTTTTTTTTCTTACACATGGATTCGTACTATGGCAAGACAAACCGAGAGCCCGTGTTCAGCATTATACCCTATGTTTTCATTGTTTCCTTTGACATCTTATCCATAGTTAGAACTAGGGAACCTGAATTCTGCTCTCTGAAAAATAATGTGAGATGCTGTAACAATTTCTTTTGGAACCAGGGAAACATTGTGGGCGTATGTTATCAGAATTTGAGTAACTAGGATCTAACTAGCTAAGAAATCTAAGAAACTCCCCAAGTTCTGGTGCGTGCAGTACCATATAAATGTTTGTCTTCTTTTCCTGTGCCAAGCTTTCGGTAACACTACTCGATAAAAAAGCATGGAGTTTCAAGTGTACACTTAGTAGCAACTCCCCATTTTGGTCTTCTCCCCACCATAAATGCATAATTTGTCATATAATTGTTTCTATTTATCTATACATACTTTGAATTTAAAATATTTTTACCGTAGCAAAAGAGTTGAAATGAGAAATAGCTAAGAGGCACATGCAGTGGTTATGCTTTACTCCCTCTGTAAACAAATGTAGGACTTTTTTGCAGTTTAAAGGAAAATGAACTCTGTTTTCTTCATCTAGTTCAGATATTGTTTGGTCAAACTCAAAATATTTGTAGTTGTGGGATCAAACTTCAACTGTGCCATCTTATCTTGATATTTAACTGCACATGGAAAAAGAAATGTATAATCCATAAAAATTAGAAGCAGGAAATCTCTCCTTTGATCTAACTCATGCATCACCTACTGGCCGTACAGGTTACAAACTTTTGGACTTCTTCACAACCTTAATTATCATTGAAAAAACATGCCTAGCAAACCACTTGATGTGTGATATTTCTGAGTCAATATGTCCAGTTTAACTGGATTTGGCTGTTTCTTTCAACTATTTAATAGGTTCCTCAGGTAGTCATTTTTCCCTTGCAAAAAATGCACAACAGAAGAGTATAAACAAGTAGAAAGCGATACATGTCCCTATTTACACATGAAATTTGGAAGCATTATGCACTACATGTCCATTACTTGCTGATTTAGCTAGTGACAGTAGTACAAACTACTTGTGCATTACTTACTGATTTAGCTAGCACAACAGCAGCAGAAAGTACTTGTGCATTACTTACTGATTTATCTGCATTCATAAAGAAAATGCTGAAGCTTCAACCTGTTATTATTGCTGCTGAAGTAGTACTGTAACATCTTATAGCTTCACTGGTCCAATCAGCTACTGGAAATATCCATGTTTAGACATGGCAGATTTCCCCACTTTGCACTGCTGGGTTTTATCTCCGACCATCGTGTCGTGATGATTTTGCAGGTACCCCGAGAGGCCCTTGAGTTTGCTAGAATGTCGATTAACTTCTGTTCTGGCAAATTCGGGTACTCCATATGTCCTATTTTCAGCAAAGGTCATGCTGAAATTTTCCGTGAATTTTAGCATGACTTTGCTAAAAATAGGATATATGGGGTACTTGTGATTAATGCATGGGCCGGGGTATCTTAATAGTTAATTAAGTAGGACCAATTGCCCCTTTATTCTTGTTGCATTAAATCATAGGCGGCAATAGAGCCAAGTGATTAGGCCCAACTTAGAATTCTCCTTCCCAGCTTAGCTTTTAGGATGCCTCGGTGTCGACAAACCATAAATTATAAAACCTTGGCTTTTAGGGTGCCTCGGTGTCGATAAAAACCTAAATGATGAAAGCTTAGGCTTTTAGGGTGCCTCGGCGTTGATAAACCCTCAATGATAAAAGCTTAGCTTTTAGGATGCCTCGGTGTCGACAAACCCTAAATGATGAGACCATGATCTTGTTCTTGATAATAACCAACTTTTTGACCAAACTTTTTTCCTATTTAGAGAGAAACATGGCCCACAACGATGAGGCGGGGGTTCGGGCGGCAAGGCATTCTGGGAGCTGTCCCAAGAGATGGAGGAACAACCTCACTTGTATGAGGACGGTGCCTTCCCCACCGATCCTGACACCACTTATGATGCCGCCGAGGATGACCCCACTGATGGTGTTGTCGGGGATGACACCACTGATGGTGCCGCCGAGGATGCCACCACTGATGATGGCGGCGCACGCACAGATGGCAGCCAACCGAAGAGGCAACGGAAGGACCGGCGCCCGACCGTGCTCCGCACCCTCAAAGAGGAATTTACTGAAGTGGACTCCGACGGGAATCCAACGACACCCGAACGAATAGTCAAGGGGTACTCGCTTCAGCTCGGGTGCATTCTCCGAAGCACCGTCTCGATCAACACCGAGAACCTGAGGCATCCTGACCGAGGGAATTTGCGCAACCTCCTCTTCACGAAGCTGCACGAACGATACAAGTTCCCTGCTGAATTTGAAAACACAAGCCTCAAAGGGAATAAAGTGAACAATGCCGCCCTCACGAAGACGAGCACGGCCCTGTCTACTTGGAAAAGCACGGTGAAGAGAATGATTGACAAAGGTTTTAGTTATGAGAAGATCAAGGAGAAAAATCCTTAGATCACCGAAGATGACTACAACGACTTCAAGATCAAGTGCTCGAGCACGGCAACCTCCGAATCAAGTCAGTGGGGGAAAGAAATGCGGGAGCTGAACTTAGGGGAACACACACTCGGTCCTGGCGGTTACAAAGTGGCGGAGCCTATATGGGACAAGGAGGAGGCGGACCGTGCCGAGCAAGGCCTACCGCCCCTCTTCGATAAATACGGTGACAAGCAGACCAGGAACTTTGTCAGGGCCCGGTACAAGAAGGACCCGAAAACAAAGGAGCTTACCACGGATCCAACGACCAGGGCGCTTGAGCTTGTTCTGATAAGGAATACACCCCCGCGTAATTAGCTCCATATGGTTGCATTCTAATTAATGAAGCCAAATTTCTAAATAGTTCACATTCCTTCCGCAGGCGACTGAAAGCAGTAGCGCGGGGTCGACTAAGAGCAACCCTTGGGACACCACTCTTAATAGGGCGTTGAATGTAATGAAGAAAAAGGATAAGCTCAGTAAGCCGTCGTCAGCTGGTCTTGTGGCCGGCAAAGGCTTGTCCACAAAATGGTCGTCATACTATAACGCTGGTGGGCGAAAGGAGAAAAAGACCAGCTCGGAAAGCCAGTCGCGCGAGGTTCAAGAACTCAAGGCACAAGTGGCGCGGATTCCGGAGATTGTCCAAGAGCAAGTGCAACAACAACTGGGAGCGACGATCACCGCCATTGTGCCTACCTTGATTGAGGGGTTGCAGGCGTGGATTGCGGGCGGCCAACAGGGGCCGCCCACGATTCCCAGCTTCACGGCCAGCAACTCGCAGAACATGATGGCAGGGCCATTGGTGTCTCTGGCAGAAGCGGCATTGGTGTCTCCGACGCCAGCATGGGAGCTTAATGCATCCGGGTGTATGCCGGCCGGCACCTCTGCAGCAAGCGGCCCCTCCGTCAACTGCACGCCCGCCGTTGGCGGTGCCTCGACATTAGCCGAGCTCGACGCCATCATCACGGTAACTAATTAAGCCTCTCTCGGCCGAGGACTTCATATCCTTGCCTTTGACCGGGCATCCCTGACACCCTACATGTTTTCGCAGGGCGCCACCGATGTTCCGTGCACTCTCCTACACTTCGTGAACAACGAGTTGGTCGATGTCGCCAAGGGCAAAATCGTTCAACCGGGCAACCCCGTGTTCCACGGTACTAGGATGCCACCCAACTTGTATAGGGTCCAACTGGTTCGGGTGCTGCCAGGCTGCGACGAGTTGTTACCTCCGATTCGACCCGTCGGGGCCGACGAAGATGATGTGATGACCCTCAGCGCCTGCCTGAGCTGGCCCCTGCTTTGGATGAAGAGCCAGATTCGTTTGGGGGCGGGGGACACCACCCCAAAGACAACACCGCCAGTCGTGCCGGCGCCAAGCCATGGCAAGACCGTCGCAACGGTGCTGGACATCCCTATGCCACTGGATCCAAACATGCATATGGCATAGGATCCGAATGACGACGACGACAACGACGACGATACATTTGCCAACGTTGATCAGTACTTTGCCGATCATGGGTACGGTGGTGACTTCATGGGGCCTCCTTCTCAAGAACCCAACCCTACAAAAGACGTGTGTGATCTAGCTGTTACCACGGAGAAACCAAGTTGCAACAGGCATCGTCTGCCGTTCAGTTCTCAGGAGACGCCTCCAGCTGCCGACTTCACCGAGCCTCAGATAGGCGAGGTGCGAAATATTATCAGCCCCAACACACTCAAGAAGGCGGTCTGTGAGCAGAACTCGGTCCCATTACAGGAGAAGAAGAAGGCACGAAAAAGAAAGACTAACAAGGGTGCGAGCCAGCCGGCACCGAGTACGATCCGTGCTCAAGACAGGCCACCTTCACCTGAGGATGTAATGAGGAGGGTGCATGTGGCGGGTAGGCCGATGCTACCGAGTAATATGCTCAATGCTGCAACCGGTGCTATGTGGAGTCTGCATGACAGTGTTCTTTCTTTGGAGAAGCGGCGTCTCAGAGAGAAGGATGTGGCATACCCGGTTTTCGCGGCCAAGGTGCCAGAGGGCAAGGGCTTTGTGGATAACTCCATCGGGGGTACGATCGTCCTGCGGTTTGATGACATCTACGCTATGTTGAACCTTCATCCGATGCACTACACCTTCGTTCGGCTATTTTCGCTGAGTATGGAGATGCGGATCATTCGCGACAAGACCCCGTACATCGTGATAGTCGACCCCTTCTACATGCGTGCCAAGATCTTGGGCAGCGCTGGGGACCGGCAAGTCGCGAGTTCGTACCTCGAAGGCGTCATTCTGGCAAACCGAGATAAGGATAACTTCCTCGTGCCTTAATTTCCCGAGTAAGTCCTCCCCTCAACCGCCCCGTAACATATGAATTCTTAGATTTCGATCATTTTACTTTTAACATTCCGTGTTTTGTGCAGTGACGCACATTGCACACTCATCCTCCTAAGCCCCAAATATTCCGTGGCCACGTATTTCGACTCGGACCGTCAGTCGAAGGTAGACTACACAAATGTGAAGAATGTTCTTGATGATGTTCTCCCCGGCTACGCCAAATCTGGAGGCACCTTCACCAGGCCTATTCGTAAGTACGGCAAGCACGTGTTCTCCCACAATACAACGTTCTGCTGCGTCAAGCAGCCGCCTGGCGGTCAGAAGGGTGCCTACTACGCCATCCATCACATGCGGGCGATCGTACGGGACCATCATCACCTTCTGCTACCGAGTAAACTCAAAGATTGGGCCGCGAGCGTGTCGGCAATCCAGGACGCGGACATCAGACAAGAATTCTTTCGCATCCAGTCGGAGTTTGCGGAACTCATCCATCAAGATGTCCTTCGTAGCTCGGGGCAGTTCTACCTTAGAAATCAACCGTCCAACAGTGACATCGACACAATGCTACAAATGCAGCTGACAACGCCCGCGATTTCATGACTCCCACGATAGACGGCGGCTTCATCCACACTCCGGTCCCTTGAGTCGAGTCGAAAGTAGTGATGCTGTGTCTAGTTTTGAAACATCGATTGGCTCATGTTGTAATTAAACTTTAATGAACTTGTAGTAAGTCTCTTTGGTTTCGACAGTCATTCAACTTAGATGTAATTGATGCTATTAATGTCTTGCTTTTCTCTTCCGATCGTTCTGTTGCATACTTATATATTGCTTATGTATTGTCTGCGAATTGGTATTAACGTTTCGTTTGGCTAGTGCATAGCGATGCCGTCGTATGGCGTGTACAAGGGTAAGGTTCCCGGAGTCTACGACGACTGGGAGGAGTGTCGGAGACAGGTTCACAGATTCAGCGGTAACAGTTACAAAGGGTACACCACTAGGGCCGAGGCGGAATCTAGATACGCCCGCTATCTAGCGGGAGAGGGGAGGGAGCGTTGGAGGAACCGGATGAAGACGAGTTTCATCGTGATGATGCTCATCGTGATGACCGCAGCTCTCTTCTATGTGATGGTAGTTTAGATGATCGATATCGACTTGTAATGTGAAGACAAACTCGCTATTCGTGGTCTCGAGACTTGTAATATAATGTTCTATCTTTGTTCGGTCTTTTGAATTCGGAGACTAATATGATGAATTGTATTCGGAGACTAATATGATGAATTGTATTTAGAGACTAATCTTCTATTGTATTCGATGAATCTGTTGTTGCTGTGTGCTGCTGTCTATATTCTGTCCAATAATACATTTTGTAACCTGTGCAAAAAATAGAAAATTAAAAAATAAATAAATATCCTAACATTCATACTAATGGCGCATCACATCACAGTGCGCAATTAGTATGCCAAAGGATACTAATGGCGCATCATCCAACAGTGCGCCATTAGTATGCCAAAGTTACTAATGGCGCATCAGGCAAGAGTGCGCCATTAGTATGCCAAAGAACGTGGGTATATATGACCCCCTGAGAGGCATACTAATGGCGCACCGTGGTATATACTAATGGCGCATCTGTGGTGCGCCATTAGTATACCAGATACTAATGGCGTGGCACTAATGGCGCACCACTAATGCGCCATTAATGGCCAAAATAGGTGCGCCATTAGTAGGCCTTTTGCTAGTAGTGAAGCCCTTGCCTTCTGGCACCTTGGCCACGGAAACCGGGTATTCCACATCATTCTCGGAGAGACTCCGCTTCTCCATATAAAGAACACAGTCATGCAGACTCCGCATAGCATCGGTAGCAGCATTGAGCAGATTAGTCGGTAGCATCGGCCTACCCGCCACATGCACCCTCCTCGAGATATCTTTAGGTATTGGTGGCCCGTCCTGAGCATGGATCGTTCTCGGTGCCGGCTGGCTCGCACCCTTGTTATTTTTTATTTTCCGTCCCTTCTGCTTCTTCTGCTGTAATGGGATCGAGTTCTGCTCAGAGACCACCTTCTTGAGTGTGTTGGGGCTGATAATATTTCGCACCTCGGCTATTTGAGTCTCGGTGAAGGCGGCAGCTGGAGGCGTCTCCTGAGAACTGAACGCCAGATGACGCATGTTGCAATTGGGTTTCTCCACGGTACCAGCTAGATCGCGATCGTCTTTTGCAGGGTTGGGTTCTTGAGAAGGAGGCCCCAAGAATTCGTCACCGTACCCATGTTCGTTGATGTACTTATCGACATTGGAAAATGTACCATCGTCGTCGTCTAGATCCTGTGCCATATGCATGTCCGAATCAGCTGACGGCGGTAGTGTTGCGGGCAGTCTTGCCATGGCTTGGTGCCGGCACGACTGGCGGTGTGGTCTGTGGGGTGGTGTCCCCCGCCCCTAACGAATCTGGCTCTTCGGCCAAAGCATGGACCAGTTTAAGCAGGCGCTGAGTGATACATCCATTTTGCGTCATGCTTATAAGTTGATATTTATTGCATTATGGGCTGTTCATACATGTTTTTTCATAGTACTTATGCCTTTTCCCTCTTATTTTGCAAGGTTTACATGAAGAAGGGGGAATGCCGGTAGCTGGAATTCTGGGCTGGAAAAGGAGCAAGCTCTGGAAACCTATTTTGCACAACTCCAAAAGCCCCGAAACTCCACAGAACATTTTTTCGGAAAATATAAAAAATACCTGGCGGAAGAAACCCATGAGGGGCCACTGGCTGGCCTCGAGGGGGGGGGGGGCCTTCCCAGAAATTATGCTACCACTGAGAATGAATTTTTAGCAGTTGTGTTTGCTTGTGATAAGTTTAGACCATACATCGTTGATTCTAAAGTAACTATTTACACTGATCATGCTGCTATCAAATACCTTATGGAAAAGAAAGATGCTAAACCTAGACTTATTAGATGGGTTCTCTTGCTACAAGAATTTGACTTGCATATTATTGATAGAAAGGGAGCTGAGAACCCCGTAGCAGACAACTTGTCTAGGTTAGAGAATATACTTGATGACCCACAACCTATTGATGATAGCTTTCCTGATGAACAACTAGCCGTCATAAATACTTCTCGTACTGCTCCTTGGTATGCTGATTATACTAATTACATTGTTGCTAAGTTTATACCTCCTAGCTTCACATACCAGCAAAGGAAAAAGTTCTTCTATGATTTGAGACATTACTTTTGGGATGATCCTCATCTTTATAAAGAAGGAGTATATGGTATTATTAGACATTGTGTACCTGAGCATGAACAGGAACAGATCCTACGCAAGTTCCACTCCGAAGCTTATGGAGGACACCATGCGGGAGACAAAACGACACATAAGGTATTTTAATCCGGTTTTTATTGGCCTACTCTCTTCAAGGATGCCCGTAAGTTTGTCTTATCATGTGATGAATGTCAAAGAATCGGTAATATTAGTAGACGTTAAGAAATGCCTATGAATTATTCACTTGTTATTGAACCATTTGATGTTTGGGGCTTTGATTATATGGGACCTTTTCCTGCCTCTAATGGGTACACACGTATTCTAGTTGCTGTTGATTACGTTACTAAGTGGGTAGAAGCTATTCCAACTAGTAGTGCTGATCATAACACCTCTATTAAGATGCTTAAAGAAGTTATATTTCCGAGGTTTGGAGTCCCTAGATATCTAATGACTGATGGTGGTTCACACTTTATTCATGGTGCTTTCCATAAGATGCTTGCTAAGTACGATGTCAACCATAGAATTGCATCACCTTATCACCCACAGACTAGTGGTCAGGTAGAACTAAGTAATAGGGAGTTGAAATTAATCTTGCAGAAGACAGTTTATAGGTCTAGAAAGAATTGGTCCAAGAAACTAGATGATGCATTATGGGCCTATAGAACTGCATATAAAAATCCTATGGGTATGTCTCCATATAAGATGGTATATGGAAAAGCTTGTCACTTACCTCTTGAGCTGGAACATAAGGCATATTAGGCTATCAAAGAGCTCAATTATGATTTCAAGTTTGCTGGTGAAAAGAGGCTATTTGATATTAGCTGTCTCGATGAATGGAGAACCCAGGCCTACGAGAATGCCAAGTTTTTTTTTAAAAGATGACATGACAAAAGGATACAAAAGCGTGAGTTCAACGTAGGTGATTACGTTTTGCTATTCAACTCTCGTTTAAGATTTTTGCAAGAAAACTTCTCTCCAAGTGGGAAGGACCTTACGTTATCGAGGAGGTCTATCGTTCCGGTGCCATAAAGATCAACAACTTCGAAGGCACAAATCCAAAGGTGGTGAATGGTCAAAGGATCAAACATTATATCTCAGGTAATCCTATAAATGTTGAAACTAATATTATCGAAACCATAACCCCAGAGGAATACATAAGGGACACTTTCCAGAACGATTCAGCCTCCGAAAAGGAAGAGGTACGTGATACGGTAAGTAAACCGACTCCAAAACAGTTCTAAAGGCAATTTTTCTCCGTTTTGGAATATTTAGAAAAATAGAAAAATAAACCGCAGTCCGGAGGAGACACGAGGTGGCCTCGAGGGTAGGGGGCGCGCCCCCCTTCCCAGGGCGTGCCCCCTTGCGTCGAGGGCACCCCGTGTGTCCCCTGGACTCTGTTTTCTTGTGGGTTACTCCATTCGTGCTAAAAAAATTCGTTATATATACTCCCGAAGGTTTTGACCTCTGTATCACGCAGAATTCCTCTGTTTTCGTTTCGAGCGGTTGTTTTTGACAGATCTAGATCATCATGGCGTCCTCCAACACCCCCAAGGACACGTTCTTCGAGAAGATCATCAACCCCTACTTTGCGGAGGTGTTGCACCACCCCAAAACCATGGAGTTGCATGAGGGGGTGCTGCACATCCGTGATGTTGAAGGGCCGAGGAGACCGGAAGCGTGGAGACAAGACTCGAAGCGATGGAGCGGCAAGTTTTCAAGTGCCAAGGTATGGTGGAACGAGGTCTCGATGCTAACCACATGATGATCTCGGAGCTTGCCAACAATCTCAAGATGGACTCAAGGATCTTCGGAGAAGCAATCTCCAATCTTCAATAGAAGATCGATCACCTCCAAGCCCAGATCTATGACCTGCAAAACCAAAATTGTGAGTATGAATATAGATTCAAGAACATGAGTTTGGCTGCAGATTTGAGTATCCCGGAGACTCGTTCATCCTTCTACGATGGTGAACCCATGCCTTGGAAGAACAATAGGCCTACGTCAGCAACAACTCCAACATCACCAACCCCGAAGAAGGAGACATAATCATATGGGTATGGGCACTCCCCTTGGCAACTGCCAAGCTTGGGGGAGTGACCCCGGTATCGTATCACCATCACTCCTATCTTTACCGTTTTACTTAGTTCGATCCTTTTGGTAGTATCTTGATTTATTATAATAAAGTTAGCATGATCTAGTTGTGAGCTTTTGCTTTGTGAGCTTTATCTTTTGTAATCGACTCCGTGAGCTATATAATAAAGATTAGTGTTGAGTCAAGGGCTTGATTTCCTCACTTGGGTCATGATAAAATAAAGAAAACAAAAAGATAATCAAAGAGGTCATATCAGTCTTATGGGAAGTAATGACTTCACATATAAGAGTATGATAAATAAAAGTTGTTGGGGTGACAAACATAGTTTTGGTCATCGTTGCAATTAATAGGAAGTAATAAAAGAAGAGAGGCTTCACATACAAATATACTATATTGGACATCTTTTATGATTGTGAGCACTCATTAAAGTATGACATGCTAAAGAGTTGATGTTGGACAAGGAAGACAACATAATGGGTTATGTCTCCTTATATCCGAAATAAAGTATATTGTCATGGATCTTCCAACATGTTGAGCATGCCTTTCCCTCTCATGCTAGCCAAACCTCCTTGCACTAAGTAGAGATACTACTTGTGCTTCCATATATCCTTAAACTCAGTTTTGCTATGAGAGTCCACCATACCTACCTATGGATTGAGAAAGATCCTTCCAAGTAAGTTGTCATGTTGTAAACCCGCTAATATATGCATGATTTATTAGTGTAGTAGAAATTAGCTTTATACGAGCTTGTGATATGGAAGTAATAAAAGCGACGGACTGCATAATAAAGGTCCTTATCACAAATGGCAATATAAAGCGAAGTTCTTCTATGCTAAGACTTTGTGCATCCAACCATGAAAACACATGACAACCTCTGCTTCCCTCTGCGAAGGGCCTATCTTTTATTCTTGTCTTATAAGTGTCAAGGTGAGATCCACCTTTCCTTTTTCATTTTATCCTTTGGCAAGCACATTGTGTTGCACTACAAGAGATCGGGCCTACTATGACGAGCCAAAGAATGTCATGGAACAGCCAAAAACGTCACAAAATACACCTTCGTGACATTGTATGGGCGTCATGAGCATCGTCACAGAATCCCCGTCACGGATTACTCGTAGTGATGAGGCGCACACTAAACGTCACTGAAAATGGGACCTTCGGTGACGTCCTCTACAACGTCATCGACTTTGGTATTTCCGTGACGGGAAATAAACGTCACATGTTAGATGAAAATATGCCATAGTCTACCATGTTCAATGACAAAGCAATGTCACTGACTTGATGCCACGCTAGCATAGGCCACATCATGAATTATCAAATCCAATATATTCAAAATGCATATCACGACAAGTATTTAATTCGATCCACAAAAAATAATACAAGTATTTAATTCCCATTATATAAATAAATTTAAGCCAAGGCACATTATAGATTGAAATAAAAGACAAATCATATTATAAATTCCATTATCTCCATCAAATCATCCTCTTAATAAAAATTACACATATTCACAAGCACGACAATAAAAAGTTGCAAAGTAGTATTTATAAATAACTAATGACCACAAAATTGTTGCCCTAATGGCATTCATGCACAAGTTTGGATTGGGACTAATGAGTTGCTCGAGCCTTCAAGATAAGACCAATTAGTTCATCCATTTCGTGTGGCTTCTTTTTTGGGCTTCCCTCTTGTCTTGCTGGATCTTCTTCACATATTCATATTCTTCTTGTTGCTTCCTCTTTATCTCTTCAAGTGCTCTCTCTTCTGCTCAAGTCTCACGATTAACTCCTCCAAGTGGCTATAAATTAAAAAAACACAACAACACTGCATCTTCGTTAAATGAAAACTAACAAGACAACAAGTTACAAGAGTACCACTAAGAAGCTTACAATCTACCAATTTATGAATGTGAAATAGAGAAGTGCATTATTAAATAAACCAAAGAATTAGTCATGTCTATTTTATCCTGGTTCCAGAACCGGGACTAAAGGCCCTCTGGAACCGGGACCAAAGCCCTGTTTCCTACTAGTGAATGGTTAAAGAACATTCTAACCTAGAGCTAGAGTTATAATGGTTAAAGAACCTAAAATATGTGCATTCCTTAGGTTAGCATACACCTCGCGCTGCATTTATCTTCCACAAGAAATGCCATCCTTTCCCTCTCACTTTACGAAACTAGTGGCGTGATTGAGCACCTGAAGCTGCAAAAATATGACAGAGAATGGAACTAGATGAATTACCAAAATATCTTTCAGCCTATGGTATCAACAGTTCAACACTAACTAAATGAATTCCATTTAAATTTGTTTGGAACTGGACCTTAACAATGCAGCCATTTTACATGTGCATATGTATTTTTCTAAAGCACGCATGAATCTAATCAAGCAGCTAACTTAGAATGCAAATACAAGTTGCACCAGTATTGTATATTTCTCAAGGCGTTGATACTAAAACTGACTTGCTGCACCTGCACACAAAAACTGCTGGAATATATCTCAAAGTGCCAAGTATCTGTGCACATAAAAGTGCCCCCAAATCACCTAAGGTGCTGATCTATATAACAATAAATTCTAACCGTCTGAAATAAGTGTTCATTAAAAAAGGTATTAGTTCATCACCTGGTTCATCACTAGCAAGTTCACTGGATAACCTATAACAGGGGGAAATAGACAGATAAACGGGGATCTACTCACGGTGCTCGTTGTCATCTAGTTGGCCGGTGACCCGCTGCATTCATCGACCATTCGCGGTTGGAGCCTTTGGACGACGGATCCGACGGTGAGGCAGGCAGGCAGGGGGATGGCCATGGAGGATGGTCGTCCTCATGGCGGTGGTGGCAGATCGAGTCCCCGTGGTGGTTGGCCTTGCTCGCCGTGGAGGTGGCCTTGCTCGCTGTGGTGGCTGACAACGACGAGCAGACGACGGGAGGCGCGAGGAGCGCGAGAAGGAGGCGTCCGTCGTGGCCGGCTTGCACCAGTGCTCCCACTGTTGTGGACATCCGAGGAGGGACACGAAGGTGGTGACGCGTTCATGAGCGTAGGCGTAGCATCGGCGAGGAAACGCGGCAGCGTCAGCGAAAAGCATGCCATAGACGAGCCGAGAGGGTCGAGAAGAGAAGGCTCACTGAGTTCTAAAGGCGGATCGTCCTGTTGATTCCCCAGATCGAATCCTCGTGCAGGAGCTCCATCTCCCGGGCCCGACTGCCTGCGGCGGCGGCAGCTCCTCTGCCACCACGGGCGTTGCAGGGGCTTACTCCGGGGTCTCGATGCCGGCGGTGGGGGCGGTTGTTGCGTCGATGGTCGGGTGATACGTCCAAAACGTATCTATAATTTCTGCTTGCTCCATGCCTCTTTTGGGTGATATTGCTATGATATTTATACACTTCCATAGACTTTTGATCATATTTGGACTAACCTATTAACTCAGTGCACCCCAGTGCCAGTTTCTGTTTTCTGCTGTTTTTGTATTTCAGGTTTTACCATTACGAAAACTGCCAGAAAAATCCCGGAAAAATTATATAAAAAATCAGCGTTCCAGAAGCTTCCCGGCACCCGAAGTAGAGCCGGATGGGGGCCACCAGGGCTCCAGGCGCCCTGGTGGCGCGGCCCCCCTCCTGGCCGCGCCGGGGGGGGGCGCCTGGGCCCCCCAGGCCTCCGCTGATGCCCCCCTTTGGCATATATTTAACATGCGTCCCGAAACCCTCGAGACGGGAACCCTTTTTCGCGATCTCATCTCTGTTCCGCCGCCGCCGCGCTTCCAAGATCGGGAGCACCAGGAGAACTCTTCCCGGCACCCTGCCGGAGGGGAGGATCACCACCGGGAGCCTCTCCACCACCATGGACGCCTCCCGGATGAGTTGTGAGTAGTCTCCCTTGGACCATGGGTCCATGACTAGTAGCTATGTGATGTTCTCCTCCCGTTCTTGTGCTTCACTAATTAGACCTCGTGAGCTGCCCTACATGATCGAGGCATATATGTAATCCTTATGCTGTTGCTATGATGAGTTTGCTGGGATCCGAAGGATTGTGAGATTATTTTCAGATTGTGTTTGAGTAATATATTTGATTCACCTCTTTTATATTTATGTTCGTAAGTAATTCTTGCATGTTCTCCGTTGCTATTTATTGCTTTGGCCGAGTAGTAGGTAGTGACTCCAAGAGGGAACGTTATGCTTGATTGTGGGTTCATGCCCCTCGATGACTAGCTTGAGTGACAGAAATATGAGTCTAGGGGATGTGTTGTTGCCACAAGGGGGAAAACAACGGTGCTTGTGCCCACGGGTGCGAGGATTGTTTACTTTACGGAAAGTTCTTTTAATGCAGTTGTCTGTTGCTTTGAGTTTACACTATGGGTGGGACTCGCAACTTAATACCAGCGAGATGTTCTGGATAGATATCTCAAGGTGGATGATTAGTAGTAGATGCAGATGGATTTCGGTCTACTTGCCTTGGCGTACCGCCCATGCTTTGAACCTCTACCTTTCTTGCAACATAGTTAGCATTGGTTTGCGCACATAATTCTGTCAATTGCCCAGCTGTAATTCGTTTACCTCACATGGCTGTTTTATCGTCTTTTGGGAGAGAGACATCACGAGTGAACATCATGGGACCCCGGTCCATATTACCATCACTGATCACATCCGCTATTTACTTTCCGCTTTTACTTACTATTTGCAGCAATACCTATCACTATTATCACTTGCATTTGATCCTTTGTAAACGACAAGGCCGGAGGGATTGACAACCTCTCTGTACTCGTTGGGAGCAAAGTTATTTGTATCTGTGTGCAGGTCCACGTTGATTGCTAATATCTGGCGCCGTTAGCAGTTAACACCTTCTTGTTGAAACTGGGAGTCTCAGGGAAATCGATCCTTGGTATCTTTGCCTAGGGAAAACTTCCGCTACACTGCATCTCAAACCTTCCACTTGGGGTAACCAACGAGGGGCGAGAAGCCATCAAGCAAAGTTTCTGGCGCCGTTGCCGGGGACTCCACTCTTCAAGATAGGGGAGTTGCACGCTATCTTTTACCTTTGCTTTTTAGTCTTTTTTAGTTTACCTTTCAGTTTTTGCTTTAGTATCTTTTATCGAAAATCACAAAAATAGTTATCTTGCTTGCTTGCTGCTATGGGTTCCACCGAGAACACAAAGTTGTGTGACTTCACTAGTCACAACAACGATGACTTTATCTGCACACCTATCACTACACCTGCCACTTCAGCACCTTCGTATGAAATTAAACCTGCTTTACTGAACTTAGTCATGAAAGATCAATTCTCCGGTGCTGGAGATGATGCTGCTTTACACTTAAACAACTTTGTTGAACTTTGTGATATGCAAAAGTACCAAGAAATATATGGTAATATTGTTAAGCTTAAGCTTTTTCCTTTCTCCTTGAGAGGAGGAGCTAAAATTTGGTTTCAATCTTTGCCTAGAAATAGCATAGATTCATGGGACAAGTGCAAAGATGCTTTTATTGGAAAATACTACCCACCTGCTAAAATTATCCAACTAAGAAGTAACATAATGAATTTCAAACAATTGGATAATGAACACGTTGCCCAAGCTTGGGAACGTATGAAATCTCTTGTCAAGAACTGCCCTACTCATGGTTTGACTACTTGGATGGTTATCCAAACTTTTTATGCAGGCTTGAACTTTACCTCACGGAACTTGTTAGATTCGGCCGCGGGAGGAACCTTTATGTCAACTACACTTGGTGCTGCCACAAAGCTTCTCGATGAGATGATGACCAACTATTCCCAATGGCACACCGAACGCGCTCCAACATGTAGGAAGGTAAACTCTGTCGAGGAGATTTCCTCCCTAAATGAAAAAGTTGACTTGATCATGTCTCTACTTTCGAAGCAATCTTCTGTTGATCCTCGTGATGTTCCTTTAAATTCTTTGATTGCTCAAGAACAAGTAGATGTGAACTTTATCTCTAGAAACAATTTTAATAACAATGCTTATAGGAGTAATTTTGGTAGCAATCCTAGACCGTTCCCCTCTAATTCTTATGGGAACAACAATGCTTATCCTGGCACCAAGAACTCCAATACTGAACTAGAGATTATGCTTAAAGATTTCATCACTACCCAAAAAGCCTTTAATAAGAGGGTAGAAGAAAAACTAAACAAACCAGATGATCTCTCTTCGAAGGTAGACAATTTAGCCCATGAGGTAGAATTGCTTAAAATTAGAACTTCTCCTCTTGAGGAGAGGAAGGTCACTCCTATGAATGCTATTCAAGTGCAAATTAATGAAAACATTAGGATGTTGGCTAAACTTAAAGAGAGATGGGCTAGAGAAAGGGAGGAAGAAGATAGAATTAAGAACCTTCCTACCCACCACACTGTTGCTACTATCCAAGTTGTTGAGGATATCCAAACTCTTAGCACCCAATGCACTCATGGTCCCATTGGACCTATTAATGGTGATGCTATGACTATAGAAACTACCAAACAAGTGAACCTAAAGGACACCACTACCACTTTACTTGATAGTAGTGACCTTGATTTTGATAATTGCACTCTTACCGAAGTTATTGATTTCCTTCACAACATGTCTAGAGATCCCCGCACTAGCACGCTTAACCTTGCCTTCACAGAGCATATCACTAATGCTCTCATCAAAGCTAGGGAGGAGAAACTTAGAGTAGAAGCCTCCATTCCTAGAAAGCTAGAAGATGGTTGGGATCCTATGATTAAAATTAAGTTGAATAACTTCTCTTGCTATGCTTTATGTGATGTTGGAGCTAGTACCTCTGTTATGCCCAAAAGAATATATGATATGCTTAAACTGAAACCTTTTGATTCTTGTTCTTTTGGTGTTCGTCTCGTTGATTCTTCCATAAAGAAACCTTTGGGGAGGATCGACGATGTTCTTATCATTGTCAATGACAATTATGTTGCCGTTGATTTTACTATTATGGATATTGAATGTGAACCTTCTTGTCCAATTATTTTGGGACGTCCTTTTCTACGCACCGTTGGTGCTATCATTGACATGAAAGAGGGGAATATAAAATTCCAATTTCCTCTCAAGAAAGGGATGGAACACTTCCCTCGAAAGAAGATTAAGTTACCTTTTGAGTCCGTTATACGGGCTAGCTATTCTTTTACTTTTGATAAAACTTGATCTCTATGCATTATGCCTAGCTTAAAGGCATAAAAGAAAGCGCTTTTGGGAGGCAGCCCACATGAATAAAATTTTATTTTGCTTTTGTTGTGTCTTGATGTTGTTACTATAGTAGCATCATCATTGTATCTTTGCTTTTCAACTTTGTGCCAAGTGTAGCCTCTGATTGCAAGAAAGTTCAAAAGTTGTGGCGTGCTCTCCAGGAAACAGATTATGTCCTTGGATAGAAAAATTCGTATAAAATAACCAGTTCATCTTTCTGGTCTGAATTTTTTCGACAGCGTGCTCTATACAATTGTCTTTCGTGCATCTGTTCTGAGTTTTTTGATTAGAGTTGCAGAAGTGCCCCGAAAAAATCATTTACTACCTGCTGTTCTGTTTTTCATAGATTCTATCCTGTTTTGCCTTTCCTTCATTTTGCAAAGCTTGAGCTTGCTTTTTCTTTGCAAAAACCTTTTGGCAATCCTGAGAAACAGTAGACCTTCAAGAATATCCTTATTTCCAGCAAGGAACAATTATTTTATTATGGGTACTAACCTCGCTAATCAGATTATGATGAGTTATGTATGAAGGGAGTTTTCAAGTGTGCGAGGGAAGATGATAAAAAGATTCAGGAGTGTCAAACGCTCAAGCTTGGGGATGCCCCCATGCACCCCCAAGAAATATTCAAGGAGACTCAAGCGTCTAAGCTTGGGGATGCCCCCGTGCATCCCCTTCTCCATCAACATTATCAGTTCGTCTTTCGTTCCACTATATTTTTATCACTTCATGTGTTATGTGCTATGCTTGGAGCGTCTTGCTTTTAGTTTTCCTTTTTAGTTTTCTTTAGCTTTTCATAACGAGTCGGAACTCAGCTTTCTTTGTGTGGGAGAGAAACACGCTCCACTTCTACCTAGAACATAACATAGAATTTTCATGTCTATCTTTGCTGTGTGTGTTCTTTGTCTTTCAATAGCTACTATCATGTTCAGCTCTTAGTATTCATGCTTATCTTTTTAAAGAGCTTTTGTTTAGTTGGTTGCTTGAACTCTCTTTAGTTATCATGCTTATCTTATTAAGAGAGTTTGCTTCTGTTGCATTGGTTGATATGTCTATGATAAAAATGCTACGTGCATAATGGTGCTTAGTAGTTCATGTTTTCTTATGGTTAGTCTAAAATAGCTAGGGGGTTCCCAATGTGTTATTGGAGTACCAACATGATTTGTTTGCCTATGATGTGGTATGGTTTAGTAATATCTTCCTTCGAGAATTTATTTTGATTGACTTGGCGTATGCTCACGCATATTTAAGACTGTAAAGAAAGTCTGTCAAGCCTTGATGATCTTTTATTTCTGAGTAGCGATATAACTTCCATGCCTGATTCAATGTTGCTTTGTCGCTCTGCATGATTATGACCGTCATTGCTCTTTTAGTTGGTCGCTCCCAGTCTTTTGCTAACCTTCACCTGTACTAAGCGGACTGACTGCTTGTGCATCCAAAATCCTTTAAACCAGTTATGCCATATGAGTCCACCATACCCTCCTATACATGGTATTTACCTGCCATTAATAACGGAGACTTTCATGTACCATCTCAAAATTATTCAAAAAATACATTTCTGTTTTGTGCCTCTGTTTTAGTTCATGAGGAAGTAGTAGTTAATTCATGATCTTTTTAAGTTGGACAAGCTTCACCCCAGGATTGCATGTCTAATGTGCAAACCCATAATACGAGAAGGAACTGGCAAAGAGTGCGCTCGGCTCAAAAATAATATAACAAACAAACCCTCCTTCACGCTTTGTTCATGAGAAATCAGAAAACTTTGGCAGTGATAAACAAAGGAGATTAAGAGGATGTGATCATCCTCATTCGGGAGCCGTTCCTCGAAACTTGTCCATCTCAAGAAGTGATTGAGTTGTCTGCTAGCATTCGTTGACGAAACATGCATAATCTAAAAAAATATTATTACTTCTGTTTTTAAAACCAAGAGCTCTGGTACATGCTTTGTCATTGTTTCCGACTACGGGTTTTCAACCTTGCCAACAAAAGCCACGGTTCGAGAGTCTCCACCTTCTTTTTAAAGCACCAACTATTGAGAGCATGATTGTCATTCTGAGTGTAATGTGCATTGTCCCAAAGTAGCATTGTCTTTTACATGATTGTGATATCGTTTATTTTGAAATCATTGTATCTAGTCATCACTTAAACCTTGGAGGTGCCCCTGCATTTTTGTTTTGCTTCACTAAAGGGGGCAAGCGAGATATCACTTTATCATATTTGCACACCATGCTCATTACAAATCTATTTGATGTTTCAGTATCATATTGTAAAACTTTCAGTTCTTTGTGATTTTCTCATGAGTCAACTTAATTACTACAGATTCATTGTCTCAGTAAGCTTTTGTCATATGACTATGAAAAGTCCTTATATGGTCAATAGCATGTCACCACAGAAATTATTCTTGTTATCATTTACCTACTCGAGGACGAGCAGGAATTAAGCTTGGGGATGTTGATACGTCCAAAACGTATCTATAATTTCTGCTTGCTCCATGCCTCTTTTGGGTGATATTGCTATGATATTTATACACTTCCATACACTTTTGATCATATTTGGACTAACCTATTAACTCAGTGCACCCCAGTGCCAGTTTCTGTTTTCTGCTGTTTTTGTATTTCAGGTTTTACCATTACGAAAACTGCCAGAAAAATCCCGGAAAATATATATAAAAAATCAGCGTTCCAGAAGCTTCTCGGCACCCGAAGTAGATCCGGAGGGGGGCCACCAGGGCTCCAGGCGCCCTGGTGGCGCGGCCCCCCTCCTGGCCGCGCCGGGGGGGCGCCTGGGCCCCCCAGGCCTCTGCTGATGCCCCCCTTTGGCATATATTTAACACGCGTCCCGAAACCCTCGAGACGGGAACCCTTTTTCGCGATCTCATATCTGTTCCGCCGCCGCCGCGCTTCCAAGATCGGGAGCACCAGGAGAACTCTTCCCGGCACCCTGCCGGAGGGGAGGATCACCACCGGGAGCCTCTCCACCACCATGGACGCCTCCCGGATGAGTTGTGAGTAGTCTCCCTTGGACCATGGGTCCATGACCAGTAGCTATGTGATGTTCTCCTCCCGTTCTTGTGCTTCACTAATTAGACCTCGTGAGCTGCCCTACATGATCGAGGCACATATGTAATCCTTATGCTGTTGCTATGATGAGTTTGCTGGGATCTGATGGATTGTGAGATTATGTTCAGATTGTGTTTGAGTAATATATTTGATTCACCTCTTTTATATTTATGTTCGTAAGTAATTCTTGCATGTTCTCCGTTGCTATTTATTGTTTTGGCCGAGTAGTAGGTAGTGACTCCAAGAGGGAACGTTATGCTTGATTGTGGGTGCATGCCCCTCGATGACTAGCTTGAGTGACAAAAACATGAGTCTAGGGGATGTGATGTTGCCACAAGGGGGAAAACAACGGTGCTTGTGCCCGCGGGTGCAAGGATTGTTTACTTTACGCAAAGTTCTTTTAATGCAGTTGTCTGTTGCTTCGAGTTTACACTATGGGTGGGACTCACAACTTAATACCAGCGAGATGTTCTGGATAGATATCTCAAGGTGGATGATTAGTAGTAGATGCAGATGGATTTCGGTCTACTTGCCTTGGCGTACCGCCCATGCTTTGAACCTCTACCTTTCTTGCAACATAGTTAGCATTGGTTTGCGCACATAATTCTGTCAATTGCCCAGCTGTAATTCGTTTACCTCACATGGTTGTTTTATCGTCTTTTGGGAGAGAGACATCACTAGTGAACATCATGGGACCCCGGTCCATATTACCATCACTGATCACATCCGCTATTTACTTTCCGCTTTTACTTACTATTTGCAGCAATACCTATCACTATTATCACTTGCGTTTGATCCTTTGTAAACGACAAGGCCGGAGGGATTGACAACCTCTCTGTACTCGTTGGGAACAAAGTTATTTGTATCTGTGTGCAGGTCCACGTTGATTGCTAATATCTGGCGCCGTTAGCAGTTGACACCTTCTTGTTGAAACTGGGAGTTTCAGGGAAATCGATCCTTGGTATCTTTGCCAAGGGAAAACTTCCGCTACACTGCATCTCAAACCTTCCACTTGGGGTAACCAACGAGGGGCGAGAAGCCATCATCGGGGCGGCGGAGGTGGATGGGAGTGGGAACGTGGGGGTTGCGGGAGAGGAGCGGCGGAGGGGAGGCGAAGATCGGATCTGGATTGAGGCCCTGTTTGGTTCATAAGTCCTAGGACTTATTTTAGTCCCAACTTATAAGTCATAAGTCCCTAAAAAGTCCCTACCTGTTTGGTTCATGGGACTTAACATGTACTAGTAGACCATATTACAACTATAAGTCCATATAAGTCCCTCCTTGAGAGTCTTATTTGATAAGTCCCAAATGCCCACTTTAAGTCCCTATAAATCCCTCCTGTTTGGTTTAGATGGGACTTATATGGACTTATTTAAGTCCCTAGACCAATAAGTCCCTGGAAACAAACACCCTCTGACAAACGAAGAAGACGGCGCCTGATGGGATAATGGGTCGTCCGGTTTTAGTTAAATGGGCTTCGCCCCACAAAAAATGGCCACCCCGCCTAAGCAACTTACTCCAGACGTTCACCTAAAAAAAACTTACTCCAGACGACCCTAATAAGTAGTACATATAAATTTCATTTTCGGCGCGCCAGAGAGCAAATCGATTCCACCCATAAACTAGTGAATTTGACATAATTACGCCAAAAAAGTAGTAGGTTTTTTATAAGACAAAAGAAAAACAGTGGGTTTTTTTTACGTGAAAAAAAACAGTAGGTTTGACAAGTTCCATGTCCGTGTATAATCTGATAAAAAAAGGCGGGTAACATGTATGTGTATATATAATCTGATAAAAAAGAAAAAAAACACGTACCATGTACGTGTATAGTCTGATCAAAACATTGGGAAACATTGGATTCATTTTGTGCTCTACATGTGGGTTAGATACAAATACAAATTTCCCTAAAAAAGACATAAATACAAATGTTTGTCGTGCAAGCATAACAAAAAAAAACCAACGAATAGTAATGATCACCAAAATTCTGAACTCGTGTAGAAAAAATCAACTGCGACACTATGCTGCCATATCCATTGCCGACGAACACCACCGATAAAATGCTACATTTGTAATCATCGATGACAGTAGTAGGTTCATCACGGAAATTGCCCACACGTCATCGAAATTGGCAACCAGGTGTGGCTCAGTGGCCCAGGCGATTTAGTGACATTAATCGTCTTTAATCCATAGTAATAAGTGACCCGACCTTCAAAATGTCACACATTAGATATTTCGATGACGCTGTCAACCACCGTCACGAGGACTTTCGTCACAGTATCTCAGTTTTCTTGTAGTGTTGGAAAGATCCTGATATATATACCCACTGGGATGTGAGTTTTCATGATCTATTACTGTTGACATTACCCTTGAGGTAAAAGGTTGGGAGGCAACACCATAAGCCCCTATCTTTCTCTTTGTCCGATTAAAACTCCATAAACATAAGTATTGCGTGAGTGTGAGCAATTATGAAAGATTATATGATAGTTGAGTATGTAGGCTTGCTGAAAAGCTCTTACATTGACTCTTTCCGATGTTACAATAAATTGCAATTGCTTCAATGACCGAGACCAAAGTTTGTTAGTTTCCAATGAAGTTTGATGCATACTTGATATTGTGGATGAATTGTTACTTCTGCATAATGATAATATGCTTATATTTATATAAGTTGTTGTTATGAGAATGATCATGATGCCCTCATGTTCGTATTCTGTTTTTATCTACACCTCTATCTCTAAACATGTGGGCATATTTTTCGATATCAGCTTTCGCTTGAGGACAAGCGAGGTCTAAGCTTGGGGGAGTTGATACGTCCATTTTGCATCATGCTTATAAGTTGATATTTATTGCATTATGGGCTGTTCATACATGTTTTGTCACAATACTTATGCCTTTTCCCTCTTATTTTGCAAGGTTTACATGAAGAAGGGGGAATGCCGGCAGCTGGAATTCTGGGCTGGAAAAGGAGCAAACTCTGGAAACCTATTCTGCACAACTCCAAAAGCCCCGAAACTCCACAGAACATTTTTCGGAAAATATAAAAAATACCTGGCGAAAGAAACCAACGGATCGGGCTCGCCAATGCCCCAAAACTCACCAAAGGCGGCACCTTCATGAAGGTGACGACGCCATGGGCGTCGCTGCCGCCCAATCCAGAAGGATTTTGGCTTTCGCCTGGTAATGAGCAGGGCAGTAAGGCAAAAGGGGAGGGGAGTACCGTAACAGCGCCTACAGGTAGGGGACGACGCCCGCGGGCGTCGTCGCCGTCGTGGCCGACTGAATTGGCCTGGATTTCTCCAGGCACTACCCCGCCCCCAACCCCATCTTCAAACCCAGCACCGGCAGCCTGGGACGACCGAAGAGCGGATCTGAAAGGGGGCCCGAGCGATGGAGGAGCGGGCGTCAGATCTGGACGGGCGCCCCCACGGCACGGCGTCCAGCAGCCTCAACAAGCCGCCGCCTTGCCGCCCGCGCGGCCGAGGCAGCCGGCCAGCACCCATGGCCGCCGTTGGCTGAGGACGACGACGCGCCACCACCCGAGGCCGCCGCCTCGGCTCCAGGGCCCCTCGCGCGCAACGGGGCAGGCAGATCCCCGCCGCCACCTTCCCCGGCGGCTGCGCGGCGTGCCGGCGACCCCCTCCGGTGACGGCAAGGAGAGGAGAATGGAGAGGGAGGCCGGCGGCGGGCTAGGGTTAGCGCCGCCCAAGTCACCCCTGTGGGAGCGACGTGGGGGCCAAAGGGGAGCGACTCCCGTTCTGCTAATAGTGGCATGGTTGGAGAGTTTTCAAGTGTTCCCGTAGGTGCTTACTGCTAGGCGCTAGCTGAGTGGACCAACAGTTTAACTAATACATCACTTACTCCATTTCGCAGTGCACATTCTGATGATATTGAGGAGAAGCCACCATCCAACAGTGAAACATTAGCAATTCTCAGAAAGTAGTAATGGCGGAGATTGTGATTCTTCTAGCCATTAAAAAGATCGGAATCGCTTTGGCAAGTAGAGCGGCAGACCATGTCAGCTTGCACTTTGCAAAGTACAAGACACGACTACTGGAGCTACAGGGCAGTATGGGTGGTGTTGCAAGGGAGCTTCGCATAATGCATGAAGTTCTCTGTCACATGGACATTCGAAACAACAACAATGAAATATATGACGGCTGGTTGGAGGAGGTACGGAAAGTAGCACATGCGATGGAGGACATGGTGGATGAGTACTTGTATCTAGTTGGTCGTGAACATGATATAGGGTCTTGCTTTTACCTGAAAGGGGGTTCAGTAAATCAAGATCTCTGCTTTCCATTAACAAAATAGCTGTCAAGGTGAAAGAAATAGAGAAAGACCTTACTCACCTGTCTGAGACAAAAAAACGTTGGGTTCCCATGATAAACAACGAGGATAGTGGCAGCACTAATTACATTGTCAAGAGGTCCAAAGATCAAGCTGATGTTTCACGTTCCCTTGATGAACAAGAACTAGTGGGGGTGGATAAAAACAGAGAAAAACTTGAGCAGTGGTTGGCAGGTGATGACTCGGAACACAATGTGATAGCGCTGCTTGGAATGGGTGGTCTTGGTAAAACTGATTTAGAGCATCTCCAGCCGTTCGGCCCCCAGGGCGCGTAAAAAGAGCGGCCTGGGGGCGAACCGGCGCTAGCTCGGTCCCTGGGGGCGACCTAACTCCCAGTCACGCCCCCAGGCGCCGGCCCCAGGATGCAGGAAATTCGAACTTGGTCGTTCCCGCTCATCACAAAAGACGCCACAAATCCGGCGATCACAAGTCACAGTTCGGCGATCGGGCGCAGTCTGGCGTACAAACATAGAGCGCCGCAAGTTCGCGTGCGCAACGAATCACTCGGCAGGGTCGGCTCCAGGCGTCGGCGGAGTCGGCGTGCGCAGGCTCGGCGGTGTCGGAGCTGCTTCGGTGCTGGGCGGTGTCGGCGCGGCTTCGGTGCTGCAGGGCGTCGTCGTGGAGGCGTCATCACTCGGGCTTGGCGTCGGCGTGGCCGTGGGCGCGGGAGTTGGCGTCGTCGGCAGCTAGTTCAGGATGAGGCCGCGCTCCACCATGTACCTAGCCTTGAGCTTCTCGTCGTCGCTCTGGAGCATGTCCGCCCCGCCCATCAGAAAAGCCAGGTCGGTGTTCCTCTTCTTCGCGGCGACGATGGTCCGGAGCAGGTCGAGCTTGATGGCGCTGTTCGTCATCAACGACGACCACCGCGCCGCGGTTTTCTCTTCACGCAGGACGGCCCGGGCTTGTGCATCGGCGAGGCAATGCTCGATGGACTCCTGCACATGCCCGGTGGCTTGGACGGCGGCGCCCTCGGCTTCCTCTGCTTCGGTTGGGCCACGGTGTCGGTCGCGGTTGCCGCCGCGAGTGGGTCGGCGTACTTCCTGGTGGCATGGCGGCGTACTTCCTCGGTGGCAACGTGAGCGGGAGGGAGTTTGGCGGGAGGAAGGAAAAGAATGGCGGGAGGCAAGCGCGCAAGCGGGAGGGAAGTGGGGGGAAAGCGGCAAGAAACGGCGGGAAGAGGCCCTCGAGTCGCCGACAGGGCGGACCCACGCGCCCTTTTCGCTTGTGCCGGCTCCCCAGGCGCCCCCAGGGCGCCGGGTTCGGCCTGGGTCCGCCGGCACCAGTTTTAACCCGAGCCGACGAAAAACGGGCTTTTGGGGGCGCGACTGGGCCATTTTTTCGGCGCCGGCGCGGCAAAAACGTTTGGGGAGGACCTGTTGCGGGCGCGGCTGGAGATGCTCTTAGCTGCAAATGTCTACAAGAATGAGAGAAAGAAATTCCAATGCCATGCATGGGTCTCCATCTCTCAAGCTTATTCTAGAGAAGATGTCTTGAGGAATATAAGCAAGGAACTTTCCAGAGATAAAGTTAGTGTTCTATCTAACACTACAGACATGGACATCCCACGTCTTGAAGAGACACTGAAGACATTTCTGGAGCAACAAAAGTATTTGATCATTCTGGATGATGTTTGGACTCCAGAAGCATTTAATGACATGTCTAGGGTGCTTATTCATAATGATAAGGGCAGTCGACTGGTAATCACAACAAGGGAAAGCCGTGTTGCTGCACATGCCTCTCAAGGACATATCTTAACACTGCAAGCTTTACCTGAAGACAAGGCATGCGATCTCTTTTGTAAGAAAGCCTTTCCAAGAGATACAAATCATGAATGTCCTACGGAGTTGAAGCCATTATCTGAGGAAATAGTTAGCAAGTGCAAAGGCTTGCCTCTTGTTATTATGTTAGTTGGCAGCCTCTTGCGTGTGCGTGCGAAAACTATGGAAGAATGGAAAAGAATAAATGTACAATTGAGTTGGGAGCTAATTCATAATTCAAGTCTCAGTGACATATAAGGAATGTTTTGCATCTGAGCTTCATATACCCGCCAACACATTTGAAAAGTTGTTTCTTGTACTGCAGCTTATTTCCGAAAGACTATCTTTTCCAAAGGAAAAAACTTGTACAGTTATGGATAGCTAAGGGGTTCGTCGAGGAGAGGGGTGAAAGCACACTAGAAGAAGTGGCAGAAGGCTATCTGAAGAAGTTGATTGATAGAAACATGCTACAACTTGTTGAGAGGAACACTTTTGGTAGGATGAAAGGATTCAGAATGCACGACATCTTGCGTGAATTGGCAGTTGATTTGTGCCAGAAGAATTGTTTTGGTGTTACATATGAGAATAAATGTGGGGGGTCTCTTCAGAAGGATGGGAGTCGATTGGTACTACAGAAACTAAGAAATGATATTAAGCAACCATTTTCCAGTATGCACCAACTTCGAACTATCATTAAACTGGGTGATAGCAAATCATCATTCACTCTACTACCTCTGTTGTGTAACGAGTTAAGATATATGACAGTGCTAGAATTGAGTGGTCTACCCATCGAGAAGATTCCAGATGCTATTGGGGGTCTTTTTAATCTCCGACATTTGGGTTTGCGTGATTCAAATGTGAAGATGCTTCCGAAGTCTGTTGAGAAGCTTTCCAATTTGTTGACACTGGACCTTTGTAGATCTGACATACATGAGTTGCCTAGTGGGATTGTGAAACTGAAGAAACTCCGACACTTATTTGTCGAGGGAGAAATTGATCCAGATTGGATAGAGTTAGCATGTTGCAGTGGTGTGTGTTTCCCCAGTCACTACGGGACTCGAGGGCTATGCCTACAGCCAGGGGCCGTCGGCATAGGGCTTTTGCCGTCGGCATAGATCTATGCCGACGGCTGCCGTAGGCATAGGGCTGTCGGCATAGATCACGTCAGCGTAGTCTTGTCAGACCATCGGCGTAGTTTAGCCGTCGGCATAGGAGCCTATGCCGACGGCCGCTAGTCGACCGTCGGCATAGTTTAGCCGTCGGCATTGTATTTCGCCTGACGGCAACGGACGGCGCCGTCAAAAGCGCTGACGATTCACGGGATGCCACGTGGCAGAGGTATGCCGACGGCCAAGCCGTCAGCATATGTGGAAATCTATGCCGACGGCCAAGCCGTCGACATACCACTGCCACGTGGCATCCCGTGGTGCCTCCTGGTGGCGGGGCTATGCCTACGGCAAAGCCGTAGGCATAGATGGAATCTATGCCGACGGCTTTGCCGTAGGCATAGCCGTGCCACGTGTTGTCTTCTGGTGCCTCCTGGCGGCAAGCCTATGCCTACGTCAAAGCCGTCGGCATAGATGAAAATCTATGCCGACGGCTTTGCCGTAGGCATAGCCCTGCCACGTGGCGCGCCCTGGGAAGTCTTGGGCTCATCTATGCCGACGGCTTTGCCATAGGCATAGTTTTTTTAATTTTTCCTGTTTTCTCTTTTTCAATTCATTTGACAGCATTTCAAAGCAGAATAATATAGGATTATGCAGAAACATGAAAGATGGCACGACGACCACATGCACGCTACAATTATTTGGCTTGAATAATAAACAATAGACTTTATTAATATAAATGTCAATTACAAGCATTCAGGAATTACACTTAGAGAAAAAATAAATAAAAGAAGAAAGGAAAAGTCCTAAACTAAACCTATACTAAACTATCTAGTTCGTCATCGTCCGTCATCTTCTGCTTCTTTCTTCCAGTTCATCAACCTACAAAACAAGAAACAACAAACAAGAAAAACTTGATTAAGGTTAAAATGTAGCATTCCCCTTAGGTAAATGCCTTTGCTGTAGGAGCAAACACATTTACCAGCTTGAAAACGAAACACTATGTCCTACCAATACATGGTATTTAGATAAAGACTGGTATATATCGAACACAGATACCAACTTGAAAATGAAACTATAATTTATACCACTACAGGAGCAAATCATGAACTACAAACAGTAATTGCAGTAAAGAGATGAATAGGTATATGTTGATAATGAAGAGAATTACAGCTATATACTCCCTCTGTACCAAAATAGTTGTCACTGGAGTAGCTCAACTTCAACTACTCCAGCGACAACTATTCCGGTACAGAGGGAGTGCAAATTAAGGACTATATCCTTTATAAGATAACAAAGAAACAGTAGCACTTATACATATGAAAAAATAGAACCAGCAGCCAACTAATAAAGTAACTAGCATGTGCTATATGACAGGAACAATAACATCTACAAGACCAAGGTAACTGTAATGATAGACCAAAAGTAGGGTCATGCAATCATTCGATCCAATCATTGCAGCACTAGTTGAGTGACAAATCAAACATACAGGAGTTCCATTAGTTCAGCCAACAAGTTAATAAAAGTTTACTTCCTACTAATTTTGCAACTCATGATAATGAAGAAAGCACAGCTCGACATCACAGCAACAAAAGTGGTAGACTTTGGTAGACTGGGAGCCTGGAACCATGCATGTAGAACAGAAATGTGTATGTTATTTTGTGCCCCCGATGGACGGCGCACAGAGCTGCCATAGGCTAGGTCCCATAACATGTGGAAAAGAGGGGAGGAGCCAGGAAACCCAGGAGCTAGCTAAAATGGGTGTAGCCGAGGCCATACAGCACGGCCGCCATCGCCGCATGGTGGGATGCCCGTAAATGAGGACATTGGCATCGAACAGTGTTCAACTGCGCACCAAATTTCTTGTAAATCTGGTAAAGCAAGCTCGTCAATCAGATTCAAAAGAAACGTCTACACTTGACATGCAATCTGTGTCATTACAAGAAATACTAGAACATGAAGGCGCGCGTCGCCGCGCCTGTCTATATTGAGAGCAATAGATTATATTTAAATAGAAAAAATATACCTATAGAGTAATATAGCACAAAATGGTCTAAGTCAAGAAATAATGGTAAATATGCAAATTCTTTTTAAGTTACCTAGGCCTCTTGCTGATGTAGATATATATCTTTGCCTCCGTAAACCTGCACGGAAGAAACTCCACGCACTTTAATTACCATGGTCGAGCATAATTTTACATATACTTGATTAGGATTTGATCAACCCCTTCTAAAAACGGTTTTGTTTCATGAGTGATCCTTTTTAATGGCAATGAATGAAATTAAGTGAGGTGGTGAGACTAAGCTGAAGATGCTTCTTTAAGTACCTGAACAAGGTGGAGGTTTAACTACGTGAATGTACTGAATAAGAATGATCTATAGGTGTGACCACACCATTATTATTGTTGCTGTATCTAAATATGCTTGTAACTAAGTTCCTACAGATGCATAATCTGCTATCTTGATAGACCAGATGCACTCAGCCTAGAAGAATATTGCCAACCAGTAGGTCCTACAAAGAAACCAAATACGACTTACCAGTTTAGAGATATTTCTTACTTGTGCCTGCAAAATTAGAGCTAACAAATGTTCGCATCAAATATACCCAGAGCAATTCTTACCAAACAATAGCTGGGGAATTTTATAACAATTGGTGATTGCCATTCTATTACCAGCCAAAGCTACCTGCATACCCTCATTCTTCTGATGGGTGAAAATATATGGACTACAGATACTACAATTTATTAGTCGGACTGCTTACCTGCTTTAGTTTCCAGCAGTTTTACCCACCATTACTTGGGTCATGAAATCACGATCTCATGAACTTCAGCGATCCGTGCTTCTTTTTTCTGCGGCTATAAAAAATAGCATGCCTTTTCATCTCGGTGTCCTACGGATTGGAAATATAGGTGCTTCCATACCTAGTAAGCCAATGGCACAGTCAATATAATCGACATTTTCTTGATTCTAAGCATTTCACAATAATTATTCATCCTACCTACAGGTTTTAGAACACAAACAGCAACGACGCGCCACATGCCCTGGTAAAAGGTTCAATATCATCTAGTTTAAGTTGACACTAGCAACTAGAAACAACCAAGCAAGTTCCATAATCCAGTCATGGGACAATAAGGCGTACAGCCTCATGACAATCCTGTGGTGTTGCCATTAAGCTTCCAATTTTTTTACTAAATTATATTCAGATGATTCGTTAGCTTGCAAAAACGTCTTACATTATGAGACAAAGGGAGTAGTTCATAAATTGGTTGATCCAGTCCTTGTTACATAGAGATAAACTCATTCTGTGAGCTGATATACACACGTGGGCGTCTCCAGAGCAGAGTAGTATATATAGATAGAGAGAGATGCCGGAGCAGATAGTTCTGCCTGGCGTCGTGGACATCCCGTCACAGAGCTGGAGAGGAGTTGTCTCGGCTTGGTCTGTAAGTGTTGGGTCTGTACCAAGCTAGCTAGCTAGGGTCTGTATCACACAGCTTAGTGTGCAATCTACTGTACTTGCTACAAAGGAATAGAGGATATGTATCAGCTACCATTAACGTGAAGAGGCAGCGAGGCAGCCAGCATCTCCGTCTCGTAGTTGGACGGAGGAAGATTGTCAGGCCCCAAGACGAGTTGGTCTGAGCCTGAAACCTCAAACTACAGCCAAATATTGAGAGTTCAGAAACAGAGCAAAAGCAGAGGAAGCTTACTACATACACATATTCAGAGTTCAGAAAAATAGAGCAAATCATAGGAAGTTCAGGTTATGTCCCTTGGCTCGAAAATCACAGGAAGTTCAGGTTATGTCCCTTGGCTCGAAAGACAGGGAGAACTAACATCTTCATCAAGCTTGTAATTGGTCGACGAGCTACTCACGTGATGTGAGGCATCATTATACAAGGAAAATGGGGGAACAGGGGAGTGCAGAGGGGCTCACCATGGGGATGCAGTGCACCGCTGTCACGCCGTGGAGGGAGCCGCCGTCTCGCCGGAGTTTATCCGCCACGTGCGTCCGCCCCGCAGCCACCGGGTGCAGGAGCACCGACCACGAGGTGGAGCCGCCCGTGGGACTTGCGATGGGCGTCGGAGAGGGCGGAGCAGAGTCGCCAGCGCCACGCCGGAGTTGGACAGGATGCCACCCTCGAAACCCTAGCCATGGGGAGGGGTCGTGGGTGAGCTCACGGGGCCACGAGAGGCGGATCTGGCCGGAGGGGAGGCAAGAACGGCGGGAGGGGAGCACGGATCTGTGCTGCGCGCCGGCGAGGGCCGCCGGAATAGGCCAGAATCGAGCGGCGTAGGCAGCGGCGGCGAGGGTTTCGTGGGTGTGGGGCGAGGGAGGGAGGGAGATACGAGCGAGAGTGGGAGAGGGAGAGGTGTGCGGTGGGTTTCTGTCTTTTTTTTTCTTTTTCTTTTTTTCCTCCTTTTCTTTAGATGGATGGATGTGGCATGTGGGGTGGAAAGATGGATGGATAGATGTGAGCCATGTCATCAATCCATGCCACAATTGGTTCCACCAATGAGAATCAAGCTATCGTAATTGTATTTTCTCCTCTTATTCCGAGTAAACACTTAACAACTTTGGAGAAGGGCATCGGTCTAAACGGCTCGCTCCTTCCCATGCTTCCCGACCGGGCCGAGCCTGCCACGGTAGGGTGCGATAAAGTTTCAGCGCGTTTCGAAGAAGCCTGGCCGAAGGCCGCTTGTAAACTGCGGGCACCTGAAATGATGTCGAGAAGTGGTTTGTAAAACCATATATGATGTATTCACGGTACGTGTAGGCCTAGCACAACGAAAGGAGGGGCAGGACCCACCATCTTGGGGCAAATGTACCTCAACGGCATGTCGGATCTAGCCGTTAAAATCCACGAAAAATCATACGATGCCGGAAATCCTCGAGACCTATAATGATGTCTTCATATTGTCCTTGTAGGGCGTGGTAAAAAGTTTAAGCGCGTTTCGCAGAAGCCTGGCCGGAGGCCGCTTGTAAACTACACCATTTCCGAGGTAGTATATGGCTATCGAGAGAGAACTTGTCCAGTTTGTGAAGGAAGTGTGTTGCCCGTTGCTCCGTTGACCTCGAAACTTCCCGTTTTCTCAAAGTGTGCCATTGCATGAAACGTGTCATGAGATGGCATTTTTCTAGGCCGCCTGCAATATTTGAGACATTTATTGCATCTGTAGGGTTTCAATGCGGGAAGTTACAGATCAACATGGTGACCACCTGAAATGATGTCCAAATTTAGTTTGTCAAATCAAATATGGTGTCTTCGTAGTATGTGTAGGCCTAGTGCAAACAAAGGAGGGGCAGACCCACCATCGGAGGGCGAATGTACCTCGACGGCATGCCGGATCTAGTGGTTAAAGTCCACGGAAAATCATACGATGCCGGAAATCCTTGGGACATAGCACGATGTCGCCATATGGCCCTTGTAGGGTGTAGTGGAAGTATGGGCGCGTTTCGCAGAAGCCTGGCCGGAGGCCGCTTGTGAACTACACCATTTCCGAGGTAATATATGGCTATCGAGAGAGAACTTGTCCGGTTTGTGAAGGAAGTGTGTTGCCCATTGCTCCATTGACCTCGAAACTTCCCGTTTTCTTAAAGTGTGCCATTGCATGAAACGTGTGAGGACATGGCATTTTTCTGGGCCGCCTGCAATATTTGAGACATTTATTGCATCCGTAGGGTTTCAATGCGGGAAGTTACAGATCAACATGGTGACCACCTAAAATGATGTCCAAATTTAGTTTGTCAAATCAAATATGGTTTATTCGTAGTATGTGTAGACCTAGTGCAAACAAAGGAGGGGCAGACCCACCATCGGACGGCGAATGTACCTCGACGGCATGCTGGATCTAGCGGTTAAAATCCATGGAAAAGCATACGATGCCGGAAATCCTTTGGGACATAGCACGGTGTCGCAATATGGCCCTTGTAGGGTGTAGTGAAAGTATGGGCGCCTTTCGTGGAAGCCTGACCGAAGGCCGATTGTAAACTACACCATCTCCGAGGTAGTATGTGTCTATTGAGAGAGTACTTGTCCAGTTTGTGAAGGAAGTGTGTTGCCAGTTGCTCCGTTGACCTCGAAACATCTCGTGATCTCAAAGGGGGCCATTGCATGACATGTGCTAGGACATGTGCTAGTATGTGGCCCTTGTAGGTTGTGGTAAAAGTTTGAGCGCATTTCATAGAAGCCTAACCGAAGGCCGCTTGTAAACTGCACCATCTTCGAGGTAGTATCTAGCTATCGAGAGAGAACGTGTCCGGTTATGCGATGTTTCGGTAGCATAGCTACACCCCGAAGTCTACCCCGAATCCCAGTTGACCAGGAGATCTAACCATTTGACTTTCGCCGGATGATCTTTGACTACTGGACTCTTCCACCTGGTTTCGATAGGTCAGCCCATAGGAACATCCCCTAACACGGTCTGGACCCAACCCACCACTAGATTCCCTTCTACCGCAGCCGTACGTGTAGCATGTGTAAATATAAGCATATGGCGTCTCCGGAGTGTGCAAACGCCCGGCAGGCGCCCCCTCCGTGTAGACCCGATGCGGCCTTTTCCCCCCTCCAGGTGCCGGCGGCGGCCCCGTCCGTGAGGGGGCCATGCCTCGGATACGCGTGCCGCCTCTTCGGACATGCCACCACCCCACCCGGCATGTATGAGGGCCCGATACGACGCTCCGGTGGCATTGCTACCCTCCCAGGGCCCCCGTCCCGCCTAACCCTGGAGCGGTTGACCACGAGATCTAGCCCTTTGACTTCCCACAGACGGCTTTCAACAGTGGACCTCTCCACCCGGTTGTGTCAGGTCAGCACAGAGGGACACCTGGGAGCAACATCCGGGTCAAACCCTCATCTACTGTTGGAAATATGCCCTAGAGGCAATAATAAATTGGTTATTATTATATTTCCTTGTTCACGATAATCGTTTATTATCCATGCTAGAATTGTATTGAAAGGAAACTCAGATACATGTGTGGATACATAGACTAACACCATGTCCCTAGTAAGCCTCTAGACGACTAGCTCGTTGATCAATAGATGGTTACGGTTTCCTAACCATTGACATTGGATGTCGTTGATAACGGGATCACATCATTAGGAGAATGATGTGATGGACAAGACCCAATCCTAAGCCTAGCACAGATCGTGTAGTTCGTATGCTAAAGCTTTTCTATATGTCAAGTATCTTTTCCTTAGACCATGAGATTGTGCAACTCACGGATACCGTAGGAATGCTTTGGGTGTACCAAACGTCACAACGTAACTGGGTGGCTATAAAGGTGCACTACAGGTATCTCCGAAAGTGTCTGTTGGGTTGGCACGAATCGAGACTGGGATTTGTCACTCCGTAAGACGGAGAGGTATCTCTGGGCCCACTCGGTAGGACATCATCATAATGTGCACAATATGTGATCAAGGAGTTGATCACGGGATGATGTGTTACGGAACGAGTAAAGAGGCTTGCCGGTAACGAGATTGAGCAAGGTATCGGTATACCGACGATCGAATCTCGGGCAAGTGCTATACCGGTAGACAAAGGGAATCGTATACGGGATTGATTGAATCCTTGACATCGTGGTTCATCCGATGAGATCATCGTGGAACATGTGGGAGCCAACATGGGTATCCAGATCCCGCTGTTGGTTATTGGCCGGAGAGTTGTCTCGGTCATGACTACATGGTTCCCGAGCCCGTAGGGTCTACACACTTAAGGTTCGATGACGTTAGGGTTATAGGGAAAGTATGTACGCGGTTACCGAATGTTGTTCGGAGTCCCGGATGAGATCCCGGACGTCACGAGGAGTTCCGGAATGGTCCGGAGGTAAAGATTCATATATGGGAAGTCCTGTTTTGGTCACCGGAAAAGTTTCGGGCGATATCGGTAATGTACCGGGACCACCGGGAGGGTCCCGGGGGTCCACCAGGTGGGGCCACCAGCCCCAGAAGGCTGCGTGGGCTAAGTGTGGGAGGGGACCAGCCCCAAGGGGGCTGGTGCGCCCCCCCACCAAGTCCCTAGGCGCATGGAGAGTGGAGGAGGGCAAACCCTAGGTCCAGATGGGCCTTAAGGCCCATCCTAGGGCGCCCCCTCTCTCTCCCCCCCTTTGGCCGCACCCTAGATGGGTTTCTAGGGCTGGCCGCACCCCTAGGGGTGGGAAACCCTAAAGGGGGGCGCAGCCCTCCCTTCCCCCTATATATATGTGAGGTTTTGGGGCTGCTAGACACACGAGAACGTCTCCATCTTGGCGCAGCCCTACCCCTCTCCCTCCTCGTCTCTCGCAGCGCTTGGCGAAGCCCTGCTGGAGTCCCGTGCTCCTCCACCACCACCACGCCGTCGTGCTTCTGTTGGATGGAGTCTTCCCCAACCTCTCCCTCTCTCCTTGCTGGATCAAGGCGTGGGAGACGTCACCGGGCTGCACGTGTGTTGAACGCGGAGGCGCCGTTGTTCGGCGCTTAGATCGGAATCAACCGCGATCTGAATCGCAGCGAGTACGACTCCTTCATCCACGTTCTTGCAACGCTTCCGCATCGCAATCTACAATGGTATGTGGATCCGACTCTTCCCTCGTAGATGCATCTCCTAGATTGATCTTGGTGAGCGTAGGAAATTTTTTGTTTCCCATGCAACGTTCCCCAACAGTGGTATCAGAGCTAGGATCTTGCGTAGATGTTTTCACGAGTAGAACACAAAGGGGTTTGTGGGCGTTGATGTTTAGATTGCTTCCCTCCTTGGTCTTTTCTTGATTCAGCGGTATTGTGGGATGAAGCGGCCCGGACCAACTTTACATGTCCACGTACATGAGACCGGTTCCATCGACGGACATGTGACTTTTGTTGCATAAGATGGCTAGCGGGTGTCTGTCTCTCCCACCTTAGTTGAATCGGATTCGACAAAGGCGGTCCTTGTAGAAGGTTAAATAGCAACTTAAATATCACCGTTGTGGCTTTGCGTAGGTAAGAAGCGTTCTTGCTAGATACCCATAGCAGCCACGTAAAACATGCAACAACAAATTAGAGGACGTCTAACTTGTTTTTGCAGGGTATGTTTGTGATATGATATGGCCAATGACATGATGAGATATATTTGATGTATGAGATGATCATGTTGTAATAGTTAATATCGACTTGCATGTCGATGTATACGGCAACCGGCAGGAGCCATAGGGTTGTCTTTAATTTTTGTATGACCTGCGTGTCAATCATTAAGCGCTATGTAATGCTTTACTTTATCGCTAAACGGTAGCAATAGTAGTAAGAGCATGGTGAGCGCGCGACAACCCCGATGGCGACACGATGATGGAGATCATGATGATGGGGATCATGGTGTTACGCCGGTGACGGTGGAGATCATGCCGGTGCTTTGGAGATGGAGATCAAAAGCACGAGTTGATGGCCATATCATGTCACTTATGATTTGCATGTGATGTTAATCCTTTTATGCATCTTATTTTGCTTAGGACGACGGTAGCATTATAAGATGATCCCTCACTAAAATTTCAAGATGAAATTGTGTTCCCCCCGAGTGTGCGCCGTTGCGAAGGTTCGTCGTTTCGAAGCACCACGTGATGATCGGGTGTGATAGACTCTACGTTCGCATACAACGGGTGCAAGCCAGTTTTGCACATGCAGAACACTCGGGTTAGACTTGACGAGCCTAGCATGTACAGACATGGCCTCGGAACACGGAAGACCGAAAGGTCGAGCATGAGTCATATAGTAGATATGATCAACATGAAGATGTTCACCATTGACACCACCTCATCTCACGTGATGATCGGACTTGGGTTGGTGGATTTGGATCATGTCACGCTCGGATGACCAGAGGGATGTCAATTTGAGTGGGAGTTATAAGTAATTTGATTAGTTAAACTCACTTATCATGAACAATAGTCTAAGTTGTCTTCGCAAATTATGTTGTAGACCAATAACTACGTTGTAGCTCCCTGTTTAATACGATCCTAGAGAAAGACTAAGTTGAAAGATATTGTAAGCAATGATGCGGACTAGGTCCGTAGTCTGAGGAGTGTCCTCACTGCTACGCAGAAAGCTTACGTCTTTGATGCACCGCTCGATGTGCAAACCCCTACAACGTTGTCTGTGGATGTTGTGAACACCTGACAGACACGTCCTGATAACTACTTGATAGTTTAGTGCACCATACTTTACGGCTTAGAATCGGGATTCCAATGACGTTTTGAACGCCATAGAACATATGAGATGTTCTAAGAGCTGAAATTGGGATTTCAGGCTCATGCCCGTGTTGAGAGGTATGAGACCTCTGACAAGTTCTTTTGCCAAAAAGATGGAGGAGAATGGCTCAACTAGTGAGCATGTGCTCAGAATGTCTGGGTGCTGAAATCACTTGAACCAAGTGGGAGTTAATCTTCCAGGTGAGATAGTGGTTGACGGAATTCTCTAGACACTATCACCAAGCTACTAGAACTTCGTGATGAACTATGACATGCAAAGGATGGTCATAATCCCGGTGCTGTCAGCGGTTCTTAGTACCGCAAAAGTAGAGATCAAGAAGGAGCATCAAGTGTTGATGGTTTAGCAAGACCACTGGTTTCAAAAGGGGTAAGGGCTAGAAGGGAAACTTCATGAATGGCAAACCTGTTGTCGCTCTGATGAAGGAACCCATGGTTGAACCCAAACCTCGAGACTAAGTGCTTCTATTGTAAGGGGAACGGTCACATGGTAGCGGAACCACCCCAAATACATGGTAGATATGATAGCTGGCAACTTCAACAAAGTATATTTGATATACGTGTTATTGATGTGTACCTTAGTAGTACTCCTTGTAGCACCTGGGTATTGGATACAGGTTCAGTTGCTATTATTAGTGACTTGAAGCAAAAGCTACGGACTGAACGGAGACTAGCTAAGGGCGAGGTGACGATGTGTGTTGGAAGTGTTTCCAAGGATGATAAGATCACCATCGCACGCTCCCTCTACTTTCGGGATTAGTGTTGAACCTAGATAAATGTTATCAGGTGTCTACGTTGAGCATGAATATGATTAGATCATGTTCATTGCAATACGGTTATTCATTTAAGTTAGAGAATAATGGTTATTCTGTTTACATGAATAATACCTTTATGGTCATGCACCCAATGGTTTATTGAATCTCGATTATAGCAATACACATGATGATAATATTAATGCCAAAAGATGTAGAGTTAATAATGATAGTACCACTTTCTTGTGGCACTGCCGCTTAGGTCAGTTTGGCATAAAATGCATGAAGAAACTCCATGCTGATGGACGTTTGGAGTCACTTGATTTTGAATCGCTTGACACATGCGAGCCATGCCTCATGGGCAGGATGACTGAGATCCCGTTTTCAGGTACAATGAAACGGGTAAGTGACTTGTTGGAAATCATACATGCTGATGTATGTGATCCAATGAGAATTAAGGCGTGTGGTGGATATCGTTATTTTCTCATCTTCACTGACGATTTGAGTAGATATGGCATATTCACTTAATGAAGCAAAAGTCTGAAACGTTTGAAAGGTTCAAAAATTTCAGAGTGAAGATTAAGAATCATCATAACAAGAAGATCATGTTCCTACGATCTGATCAAGGGAATATTATCTGAATTATGAGTTTGGCAATCACTTAAGACATTGTGGAATTGTTTCGCAGTTGGAGCCCCCTGGAACACCACAGCGTAATGGTGTGTCCGGACATCGTAATCGAACCTTATGAGATATGGTGCGATCTATGATGTATCTTACCGATCTACCGCTATTATTCTGAGGTTATGCATTAGAGACAGCTGCATTCACTTTATATAGGGCACCATCTAAGTCCGTTGAGACAACGCCATATGAACTAAGGTCTGGCAAGAAACCGTAGTTGTCGTTTCTCAATGTTTGGGGCTGCGAGGCTTATGGCTTCAGCCGGGAAAAGCTCGAACCCAAAGCGGACAAATACATCTTCATAGGATACCCAAAGGTAACAGTTGGGTATACCTCCTATCTCAGATCCAAGGGCAAAAATGTTTGTCCCTAAGAACGGGTCCTTTCTCGAGAAGGAGTTTCTCTCGAAAGAATTGAGTGGGAGGAAGATAGAACTTGATGAGGTTGTCAAACCCTCACTTCAACCGGATAGTAGTGCAACACAGAAAGATGTTTCTGTGGAACCTACGACAGTTGAAGAGGAAACTAATGATAGTGATCATAAAGCTCCAGATCAAGTTGCTATCGAACCTCGTAGGTCGACAAGGATAAGTACTACTCCTGAGTGGTACGGTGATCCTGTCTTAGATGTCATGTTGTTGGACAACAATGAACCTACGAACTATGGAGAAGCGATGGTGGGCCCATATTCCGACAAATGGTTAGAAGCCGAGAAATCCGAGATAGGATCCATGTATCGAAACAAAGTATGGACTTTGGTGGACTTGCCCGATGACTGGCAAGCCATTGAGATAAATGGATCTTTAAGAAGAAGACGGACGTGGACGGTAATGTCACCGTCTATGAAGCTCGACTTGTGGCAAAGAGTTTTTTCACAAGTTCAAGGAGTTGACTACGATGAGATTTTCTCACCCGTAGCGATGCTTAAGTCCGTCGGAATCATGTTAGCATTAGCTGCATTTATGAAATCTGGCAGATGGATGACAAAACAAGTTTCCTTACCAGTTTTCGTAAGGAAAGGTTGTGTATGATCAAATCAGAAAGGTTTTGTCGATCCTAAGGATGCTAAAAGATATGCTAGCTCCAGCGATCCTTCTATGGACTAGAGCAAGCATCTCGGAGTCGGAGTATATGCTTTGATGGAGTGATCAAAGTTTTTGGGTATACAAAGTTTGTTAGAAACTTGTATTTACAATAAAGTGAGTGGGAGCACTACAACATTTCTGATAAGTATATGTGAATGACATATGGTTGATCCGAAATGATGTAGAATTTCTGGAAAGAGTAAAGGGTTGTTTGAAAGGTATTTTTCAAAGGAAGACCTGGATAAAGTTGCTTACATAATTGGGCATCAAGATCTATAGAGATAGATCAAGACGCCTGATGATACTTTCAAAAGAAACACACACCTTTGACATGATTTTGAAGGAGTTCAAAATAGGTCAGTCAAAGAAGGAGTTCTTGCCTGATTTGTAAGGTGTGAAGTTGAGTAAGACTCAAAGCTTGACCACGGCAGAAGAAAGAGGAAGGACGAAGGTCGTCCCCTATGGTTTTGTCATAGGCTCTATACGATATGCCATGCTAAGTACCGCACCTGATGTGTGCCTTGCCACATGTCTGGCAAGAGGGTACAAAGGTGATCCAGGAGTGGATTACTAGATAGTGGTCAAAATTATCCTTAGAGGAATAAGGAAATGTTTCTCGGTTATGGAGGTGATAAAGAGTTCGACGTAAAGAGTTACGTCGATGCAAGCTTAACACCTATCCGGATAACTCTAAGTGGAGATACCGGATACGTGTAATGGAGCAACGGTTTGGAATAGCTCCAAGTGGAACGTGGTAGCAGCATCTACGATATGACATAAAGTTTTGCGAAGTACATAGGGATCTGAATGTTGCAGACCCGTTGACTACAACCTCTCTCACAAGCATAACATGATCAAACACAGAACTCATTGAGTGTTAATCACATATTGATGTGAACTAGATTACTGACTATAGTAAACTCTTTGGATGTTGGTCACATGGCGATGTGACCTGTGAGTGTTAATCACATGGCGATGTGAACTAGATTATTGACTCTAGTGCAAGTGGGAGACTGTAGGAAATATGCCCTAGAGGCAATAATAAATTGGTTATTATTATATTTCCTTGTTCACGATAATCGTTTATTATCCATGCTAGAATTGTATTGAAAGGAAACTCAGATACATGTGTGGATACATAGACTAACACCATGTCCCTAGTAAGCCTCTAGACGACTAGCTCGTTGATCAATAGATGGTTACGGTTTCCTAACCATTGACATTGGATGTCGTTGATAACGGGATCACATCATTAGGAGAATGATGTGATGGACAAGACCCAATCCTAAGCCTAGCACAGATCGTGTAGTTCGTATGCTAAAGCTTTTCTATATGTCAAGTATCTTTTCCTTAGACCATGAGATTGTGCAACTCACGGATACCGTAGGAATGCTTTGGGTGTACCAAACGTCACAACGTAACTGGGTGGCTATAAAGGTGCACTACAGGTATCTCCGAAAGTGTCTGTTGGGTTGGCACGAATCGAGACTGGGATTTGTCACTCCGTATGACGTAGAGGTATCTCTGGGCCCACTCGGTAGGACATCATCATAATGTGCACAATATGTGATCAAGGAGTTGATCACGGGATGATGTGTTACGGAACGAGTAAAGAGGCTTGCCGGTAACGAGATTGAGCAAGGTATCGGTATACCGACGATCGAATCTCGGGCAAGTGCTATACCGGTAGACAAAGGGAATCGTATACGAGATTGATTGAATCCTTGACATCGTGGTTCATCCGATGAGATCATCGTGGAACATGTGGGAGCCAACATGGGTATCCAGATCCCGCTGTTGGTTATTGGCCGGAGAGTTGTCTCGGTCATGACTACATGGTTCCCGAGCCCGTAGGGTCTACACACTTAAGGTTCGATGACGCTAGGGTTATAGGGAAAGTATGTACGCGGTTACCGAATGTTGTTCGGAGTCCCGGATGAGATCCCGGACGTCACGAGGAGTTCCGGAATGGTCCGGAGGTAAAGATTCATATATGGGAAGTCCTGTTTTGGTCACCGGAAAAGTTTCGGGCGATATCGGTAATGTACCGGGACCACCGGGAGGGTCCCGGGGGTCCACCAGGTGGGGCCACCAGCCCCAGAAGGCTGCGTGGGCTAAGTGTGGGAGGGGACCAGCCCCAAGGGGGCTGGTGCGCCCCCCCACCAAGTCCCTAGGCGCATGGAGAGTGGAGGAGGGCAAACCCTAGGTCCAGATGGGCCTTAAGGCCCATCCTAGGGCGCCCCCTCTCTCTCCCCCCCTTTGGCCGCACCCTAGATGGGTTTCTAGGGCTGGCCGCACCCCTAGGGGTGGGAAACCCTAAAGGGGGGCGCAGCCCTCCCTTCCCCCTATATATATGTGAGGTTTTGGGGCTGCTAGACACACGAGAACGTCTCCATCTTGGCGCAGCCCTACCCCTCTCCCTCCTCGTCTCTCGCAGCGCTTGGCGAAGCCCTGCTGGAGTCCCGCGCTCCTCCACCACCACCACGCCGTCGTGCTGCTGTTGGATGGAGTCTTCCCCAACCTCTCCCTCTCTCCTTGCTGGATCAAGGCGTGGGAGACGTCACCGGGCTGCACGTGTGTTGAACGCGGAGGCGCCGTTGTTCGGCGCTTAGATCGGAATCAACCGCGATCTGAATCGCAGCGAGTACGACTCCTTCATCCGCGTTCTTGCAACGCTTCCGCATGGCGATCTACAATGGTATGTGGATCCGACTCTTCCCTCGTAGATGCATCTCCTAGATTGATCTTGGTGAGCGTAGGAAAATTTTTGTTTCCCATGCAACGTTCCCCAACATCTACATCCCCTCCGTGTAGACCCGACGAGTCTGTTTCCCCATCCAGACGCTGGCGGCGGCGCCGTACGTGTGGGGGGCACGTCCCGAAGACGCGTGCCGCCTCTTCGGACATGCCACAACACCACCCCGCATGTATGCGGGGCCGGTGCGACGCTCCGGGGGCATTGCTACCCCCCAGGGCCCCCATCTCGCCTAACCCTGGAGCGGTTGACCACGAGATCTAGCCCTTTGACTTCCCACAGACGGGCTTTCAACAGTGGACCTCTCCACCCGGTTGTGTCAGGTCAGCACAGAGGTACACCTGGGAGCAACATCCGGGCCAAACCCTCATCTACATCCCCTCCGTGTA
>LR738712.1:796290574-796355820 GCA_902687465.1 Secale cereale | reverse complement strand
AGTGGACCTCTTCACCCGGTTGTGTCAGGTCATCATAGAGGGACACCTGGGAGCAAAATCCGGGCCAAACCATCATCTACATCCCCTCCGTGTAGACCCGACGCGTCCGTTCCCCCCATCCAGATGCCGGCGACGACACCGTACGTGTGGGGGGCCACGTCCCGGAGACGCGTGCCTCCTCTTCGGACATGCCACAACACCACCCCGCATGTATGAGGGGCTACTGCGATGCTCCGGTGGCATTGCTACCCCCCGGGCCCCCGTCCCGCCTAATCCTGGAGCGGTTGACCACGAGATCTAGCTTTGACTTCCCACAGACAGGCTTTCAACAGTGGACCTCTCCACCCGGTTGTGTCAGGTCAGCACAGAGGGACACCTGGGAGCAACATCCGGGCCAAACCCACAACACTGCATCTCACACCTTCCACTTGGGGTAACCAACGAGGGGTTAGAGGCCCATCAAGGAGTTTTTGTGGCGCCGTTGCCGGGGACTCCACTCTTCAGGATAGGGGAGTTGCATGCTATCTTTTACCTTTGCTTTTTAGTCTTGTTAGTTTACCTTTCAGTTTTTGCTTTAGTATCCTTTAAAAATTACAAAAAAAATTTATTTTGCCTTCCTGTTAGTAGTCCTATCTGTTTAGCTAAACATGTTAGGATATGGTGCTTTGAGGGATTCAGAAGTTCTAGATTTCCATCAAAGGGATGGAGAAAATATGAAGAAGGCATGGGACAGAATTTCTGATGCACATAGGAGAATCATGCCTTGGATACCTATAAAAATTGTGCTTAGGAATTTTTACCAGGGTCTTTTTAAATGGTGTAAACACTCTCTTGATATTATAGCCGAGGGAGATTTCCTAGAGTGTGATGAAGCTAGAGCTCTTGAAATTATACATGGTCTATCTAGTTACTTTATTTATGATCATAATTTTGATACTGTCATATAGATAGACTTGCTACTATTGAAAAGAGAATGGATGCTCTAGACTTAATGAAGATAGAGAAACCCAAACCCAATAAGAGAGATATTTTGGAAATAGATAATGACTGGGAGCCTCTTGTTAGGATTAGCATCTCTAATCAAGACTTCCTTGCTTATTGTGATATTGGATCTATGGTTTCTACTATGCCAAAAATTGTTCATGATTCTTTAAAATTTAACATGGATAGATTACCATCTTATCATGAACATACTAATGGAGATATTTCTGAAATCCAGGGAAGAATAAAAGATGTGCCAGTTAAATTCCTTAAAGGGATTGCAATGGTTGATTTCTTCATCATGGAGCCAAACCAAGGAAATATAGTGCTTGGAAGGGACTTCCTCCGAGCGGTAAAAGGCTTCATCGATATAGGTAAGGGACAAATCCGCTTACGCGGGAAGGCAAAAGGTGTGTACCCCTTTCCTAGAAGGAACAAGAGTGAACTTGTTGAGGAACCATATGAATCAATTTATAACTCCGATTATTATGATGGTTATTGATTCCTCTATGCATTATGCCTAGCTTAAAGGGCCCCCGTCCCGCCTAATCCTGGAGCGGTTCACCACGAGATCTAACCCTTTGACTTCCCATAGACGAGCTTTCAACAGTGGACCTCTCCACCCGGTTGTGTCAGGTCAGCACAGAGGGACACCTGGGAGCAACATCCGGGCCAAACCCACAGCTACATCCCCTCTGTGTAGACCCGACGCGTCCGTTTCCTTCCTTCGCAGGCCGGCGGCGGCGCCGTCCGTGAGGGGGGCCACGTCCCAGAGACGCGTGCCGCCTCTTCGGACATGCCAGAACACCACCCGGTTGTGGTAGGTCATCCGATAGAAACACTTGGGAGCAATGTCCCCTCCGTATATACCCGATGTGCGGTTGTATCCGCCCTCCAGGTGCCGGCGGCGGCACCGTTCGGGACGGGGGCACACCGCGAACGTGAGAGGGTTACACTCCGGAGACGGTGGCCGGGCGTTTCGCAACCGCCACAAAACTTCTAGCGGCATAGCTGTGTTGGATTTTAATAAAATATAAGCACCTATATTCAAAAGAATATGACGGCACCTTATTAACGTGCTCGAAAAAAATACAATATATATATATATATATATATATATATATATATATATATATATATATATATATATATATATATATATATATATTCATGTAATCTATGAAAAAAATTACAAACTACATATATATTAATGTAATAATACATAAAAAGCATATGCTACATGTTAGTTAATATAATAGAACATAAAAAAATTTAAAAAAATAAAAAAATAAAAAAATCTGTGCTGACGGCATTGCCGTCGGCATAGATATAATAATAAAAACTATGCGACATGTCAGTTAATATAGTAGTGCATAAAAAAAAGAATATGCCGACGGCATTGCCGTCGGCTTAGATATAATAGTACGTAATATAGCAGTACATTTAAAAAAAACAAAAACTATGCCGACGGCATTGCTGTCGGCATAGATGCGGCATGCCGCGGATCGGTGACATGGCGTCTACGTCGACAGCCGCCGTCGGCATATCTTTTGCCGCGGATCTGTGACGTGGCTTGCGGAGATATGCCGACGGCCGCCCGTCCAGACCGTCGGCATAGATTTGACGGCTTTAACCGCTGCTCACGGAAGCGGTCGCCGGGCCCACAAGTATGCCGACGGCTTGTATATGCCGACGGCTGCTGTCGGCGTGTACGCAGATACGCCGACGGCTGATATATGCCGACGGCAGCTGTCGGCGTAGCTTCGTCTAGCCCGACGGCCAGTCTAAGCCGACGGCCGTGGCGTGGCTGTCGGCATAGCTCAAAGTAGGCCGACGGCCGCCGTCGGCATTGTTTTGGCCGTCGGCGTAGGACCGTTTCCAGTAGTGAGTGGTCTTGGAAATCTAACAAACCTGCAGACGCCGCAGGCATTGGAAGTACAAGAGGAGTCTCTTAGACATTTAGGAGAGTTGAGACAAATGAGAAGCTTAAGGTTATGTAATGTGAAAAGAATTTACTGTGGACGCATCAGTGAGTCTCTAGTTCAGATGCAGTATTTGTCCTTCCTAGATGTGATTGCAAGTGATGAGAACGAGGTTCTAAAGTTGAATATCCGCGTGCCAAGCCTGCAAAAGCTAACTTTGAGAGGACGACTAGCGGAAGGGGCGTTGGACGAATCTGCTCCCTTCCAAGCTGGTAGGGGGCAGAACTTGTATCAATTGCATCTATCTTGCTCCCAGCTGAGAGAAGACCCCCTGCCATTGTTGAGTCAACCTTGGTCTTCGATGCATACATGCATGCAGCGGCAGCAGCAGCAGCATGCAATTGTCAGGTCGGCAACGGCGGTTGCATACCTTAGTAATTAAGGTAGTAGAAAAATCAAGGTGGCTTACTAGGTAAGGTAGTATGATGTGACGCAAGTGATTACCTCACTACTAGGCAAAATATCTGCTGTATTGTCGGTTCACTCCACTATATAAGGAGCACCACCCCAGCGTTGTAATGCATTCCATTCCGATCAATACAAGGCATCAAGTGACTCCAGTTTCCTCCTCTACTATGTGTGTGTACCAGCTTCACTACTAGTGTGTGTGCAGCACTAGTGAGTGTATGCTCGTCTAGTTTACACTAGCTGTAGCTTAGTTGATCCTCGGACAACTAGATACTAGCAGTAGTTTGGGCTAACAATTGGCATCAGAGCCCCAGGTTATGCCGAAGCATATGCCGAAAGAAGGCGTCGCCGGCGACGGCTCCAAGACCGCCGGGCAGAGCTCGGCTGAGGAGACCCGTGCGGCGGACGCGCTCGCGCTGCGAGGAAGGCCGGGAGGCGAGCTGGGTGCGCCACGCTCCGTGCGAGATGTGGGCATGTCCAGTACCTCCTTCCCTCTCCTCACGCGGACCAACTACCCGAGTTGGTCGCTCCTGATGAAAGTCATCATGGAGGCGCGGCATATGTGGAAAGCCGTGGATACTGGCGATGTCGAGTATGAGGAGGACCGGTTGGCGATGGAGGCAATCTTGCGCTCCGTCCCACCGGAGATGGTGCTCACCCTTGGCGCCAAGAAGACGGCCAAGGAAGCATGGGACACCATCAAGACTCTGCGCATCGGCGTGGAGCGCGTACGGGAGTCGAAGGCCCAGACCTTGCGCCTCCAGTACGAGGAGATCCGGTTCAAGTCCGGTGAACAAGTTGACGACTTCGCCTTGCGGCTGCAAGGTCTCGTCAACGAGCTCGCAACGCTCGGAGATCCCATCGACAACAAGATGGTGATTCTCAAGTTCCTCCGCGTCGTCCCCAGGCAGTACAAGCAACTGGCCTGGTCCATCGAGAGCTTGGTGGATCTCTCCACCATGACGATCGAGGAGTTGGTAGGGCGGCTCAAGGTCGTCGAGGAGCGCGGCGACGAAGCCGACAACCGTGCTGGCGGCGAACTACTGCTCACCAGGGAGCAGTGGGACGCGCAGCTACAGCAGCGCGGCCGCGACGGCTCTTCCGGCAGTGGGGGAGGCGCCCCCACGGGAAGCAGAGGTCGCGGCAGAGGCGGAGGCCGCGCCCAGAGCGGCGGCGGCAATCGCGGTCGCAAGCCAAACCGGGCTGGGCGAGGCGCTGGCAACGGTGGTAAGTGCCGCTACTGTGACATGCCGGGTCACTGGATCCGGGATTGCCACAAGAGGAAAGCTGATGAGGCAGCCGCGGCAACGGCAAACCTCGTCCAGGCTGACGTGGACGGCGGGCCGGCAATGATGCTGGCAAGAGTCGAGCCCTTGCGGGAGAGCCCAGCGTCCACGGGAACCATCACTCCAGTGACAGGCCACACCTCGACAACGACGTTCTCGGGGCCTGTTGACTGGGAGGCGATGAAGGCCCGGGTTTGGGGGAGCCACACCCCGGCGACGGCATCCACGACAAGCTCGGGAGCCGACGAGGCTGCGCAAGTTAGCGCGGCAACGACGCATATGGCGGACCACGCTCCGACCATGATGCTGGCGACCATCGACTCCGTGCAGGAGCGCACGGAGACTCGGGTTAGGCACACCCCGACAACAAAGTGTTCGGGGTCCACCGTGTTGATGGGAGATGGCTCCCCAACAACGGCGTGTGCGTGCGGCTACGTCTTCCTCAACGAGGAGAGAGCCGTGACCACACCCACGCTTGCAGGCGGCAAGCAAAGTGAGGGTTGGTTCCTCGACACCGGCGCCACGAACCACATGACTGGTTCGGTCGACGTGTTCGCGGAGCTGGACTGCTCAATCACCGGGAAGGTGCGGTTCGCGGACGGATCCGTGGTGGAGATCCACGGGCGCGGGACCGTCGTCTTCGCCGACAAAGGGGGTGATCACATGGCGTTTACGGACGTCTATTTCATCCCAGCGCTCAAGAGCAGCGTCGTGAGTGTCAGACAGCTCGACGAGGGCTGGTTCGACATCGGCATCCGGCGCGGTGTTCTCACCGTCCGCGACCAATGCAAGAGGCTGCTCATCGAGGTAACCCGCTCGCCAAACCGCCTCTACAAATTCTTCTTTCGACCCGTGCATCCTGTGTGCCTTGCCGTGGGTCATGTCTCCGACGCATGGCGTTGGCATGCCCGGTTAGGACACCAGCACTTCGACGGGTTGCGGAAGATGGCACGAGGCAATCTCGTTCGGGGGCTTCCTCACATCGAGCACGCCGACGAGCTGTGTGATGCGTGTCTTGCCGGGAAGCAGCGGCGCCTGCCCTTTCCCGAGAAGGCACGCTATCGGGCGCAGAAACCCCTGGAGCTTGTTCACGGGGATCTCTGCGGCCCAATCACGCCAGCAACGCCAGGAGGGCGTCGCTACATCCTGCTGCTCGTCGACGACTACAGCAGGTTCATGTGGGTGCTGCTCCTCGCCTCCAAGGACGAGGCGGAGCAGGCCATCGTCAAGCAGCAAGCGGCAGCAGAGGTCGAGTGCGGCCATAAGCTGCGCGTGCTGCGCACGGATCGTGGCGGCGAGTTCACATCGGCCACGTTCTACAAGCACTGCGACGAGAAAGGGGTGCAACATCACCTCACAGCCCCTTACTCGCCGCAGCAGAACGGCGTCGTCGAGCGGAGGAACCAGACAGTGCTCGGGATGGCACGCTGCATGCTCAAGGCAAAGCAGGTGCCGAGCACGTATTGGGGGGAGGCCGTGCTCACGGCCGTCTTCATCCTCAACCGCTCCTTCACAAGGAGTGTCGACGGAAAGACGCCTTACGAGGCGTGGTATGGGAGGAAGCCCGACGTACGCTTCCTCCGCACCTTTGGCTGCGTCGGGCACGTCAAGACGACGCGCCCTCAGCTGAAGAAGCTCGACGACAGGAGCACCCCGATGGTGTTCATGGGCTACGAGACAGGCTCTAAAGCGTACAAGATGTACGACCCTGTCTCAAAGCGCGTCCATGTCTCGCGCGACGTCATCTTCGACGAAGACGCGCGATGGACTTGGGAGGCGTCCGGGGAGGCCCCGACAAGCAGCTCCTTCACCGTGGAGTACCCCATGTACTCTACAACCCCGGGAAGACCAGGAGGTGTGGATCCGGGAACCGCAACCCCGAGAACACCGTCCCTGGATATGGTGTCCCCGGACACCCCGGCGAAGGTGGTTCCCAGGAGACTGTTCGCGACCCCGCCAACAGCAAGGTCGGAGCTGTTTGACGCTGACGATAGCGTTGGCGTCCCCCACAGATTTCGGCGCATGGGGGATCTCCTCGGCGAGGCTGCGGCAACACCGCAACAGCACGAGGACGAGGACGTTGATGATGATGAGGTCCTGCATCTGATGGCCGGCGAGGAGCCGACCACGTTCGCGGAGGCCGAGCAAGAGGATTGCTGGCGCCACGCGATGCTGGACGAGCTGGCGTCGATCAACGACAACGCCACTTTGACACTCACCACACTGCCTGCTGGGCATCGAGCCATCGGGCTCAAGTGGGTGTTCAAGGTGAAGAAGGACGAGCACGGCGCCATTGTCAAGCACAAGGCGCGCCTCGTCGCAAAGGGGTACGTGCAGCGTGAGGGAGTGGACTTCGAGGAAGTCTTCGCTCCGGTGGCAAGGCTGGAGTCCGTGCGGCTCATCCTTGCCGTGGCTGCTCACCGCGGGTGGGAGGTACACCACATGGACGTCAAGTCGGCGTTTCTCAACGGCGACCTTAGTGAGGAGGTGTACGTCTCGCAGCCACCCGGGTTCATTGCCAAGGGCCATGAGCAGGGCGTGTATCGACTACACAAGGCCCTGTACGGTCTTCGGCAAGCCCCAAGGGCGTGGAACGCCAAGCTCGATGCAAGCCTCGCATCCCTTGGGTTCTCACGCAGCGCTTCTGAGCATGGTGTGTACTCGCGTGGCTCCGCGAACACGCTGCTCATCATCGGCGTCTACGTCGATGACCTGGTCATCGCCGGAGCAGAGCCTGAAGAGGTTCAACGTTTCAAGGGAGAGATGCATCGTCTCTTCAGCATGAGCGACCTCGGGCTGCTTCGGTACTACCTCGGGCTGGAGGTGAACCAGGAGGGTGGTCGCATCACGATCACGCAGACGGCCTACGTCACCAAGATGCTCGAGCGAGCAGGCATGAAGGACTGCCATGCCGTGCACGCTCCAATGGAAGCACGACTGAAGCTCAGCAAGGATAGCTCTGAGAAGGCGGTGGATGCTACGCTCTACCGCAGCATCATCGGGAGCCTCAGGTACCTCGTACACACCCGACCGGATATCACGTTCGTTGTTGGGTACCTGAGTAGGTTCATGGAAGCACCGGCAAGCGATCACCTCGCTGCCGTCAAGCGAGAGCTTGGTCGGGTATAGCGACTCCGACCACGCTGGTGATGTGGACTCCCGGAAGAGCACCTCGGGCATACTATTCCTTCTCGGGAATAGTCCCGTCAGCTGGCAATCGGTGAGGCAGAAGGTTGTCGACGTTTCTTCGTGCGAGGCGGAGTACATCGCGGCAGCTACAGCAGCCTGTCAGGGCATTTGGCTTGCTCGCCTTCTCGGCGAGATGCTGAATCAGGACACCGCCCCTGCGCTCATCTTCGTCGACAACAAGTCGGCGATTTCCCTCTGCAAGAATCCAGTGCTTCACGACCGTAGCAAGCACATCGATCTCCGCTATCACTTCATACGTGACTGCGTCGAGAAGGGTACGGTGATCGTGGAGTTCATCCGGACTGGTGAGCAGAAGGCAGACATCCTGACGAAGGCACTTGGTCGCGTTCGGTTTCAAGAGCTGCGCGACAAGATCGGGATCGTCAGCAACAAGCTTCTTAGACAAGGTTGAGGGGGAGAATGTTGAGTCAACCTTGGTCTTCGATGCATACATGCATGCAGCGGCAGCAGCAGCAGCATGCAATTGTCAGGTCGGCAACGGCGGTTGCATACCTTAGTAATTAAGGTAGTAGAAAAATCAAGGTGGCTTACTAGGTAAGGTAGTATGATGTGACGCAAGTGATTACCTCACTACTAGGCAAAATATCTGCTGTATTGTCGGTTCACTCCACTATATAAGGAGCACCACCCCAGCGTTGTAATGCATTCCATTCCGATCAATACAAGGCATCAAGTGACTCCAGTTTCCTCCTCTACTATGTGTGTGTACCAGCTTCACTACTAGTGTGTGTGCAGCACTAGTGAGTGTATGCTCGTCTAGTTTACACTAGCTGTAGCTTAGTTGATCCTCGGACAACTAGATACTAGCAGTAGTTTGGGCTAACAGCCATCCCTTTCTCGGCTGCCAAACTTGACGTGTCTAGATCTCACCAGAGCATATAACGGAGAGCAGCTGGCATTTCTGACTGGCTGGTTTCCCAAGTTAAATATTCTTAGTCTAAGAGAGCTGCCTAATCTGAATCGGTTAGAGATACAAGAAGGTGCCATGGCAAGCCTGGAGAAATTAATATTAATCAACCTCAGCAGCATGACGGACGTCCCGCCTGGCATTGAGTTCCTCACGTCCCTCAAGAATCTAGGCTTCTACAAGATCAGCAGAGACTTCTTGACATCCCTTCGCCAGTGTTCTCCAATTCAAGGGAAGTGGCGGTATACTCTCCGAGATTGACCTGATACTCTGGTCAGGAAACAAATCATGTACGTAAGCTATCGCCAATCACCTGCCAACTAACTAGGTGTACCATTACTTGCTTCCTTCGCTGTCTGTAATCATACTGCTAGTTTAACAGGTTGATGCGTTATGCAGGAAGGAAGATGCCTTAGCAACGAGTTAAGGCGCCGATGCACCTCAATATGCACACAACAGGGCCGCTGCTGTTCTGCTTTACAGTCCGGATTTCCTCTGCTGTTCCGAAGTGTCCAACTGCACATCTCCACCCTTTGCTGCCACCTCCACTACGAACAGAGCTTCACTTCTGCTACTACTACTGCCTGCATTCACTACTGCTACCATGTCCGTGTCATTGGGTTTCCTCTGCTGTTCGTGAGACGGCGAGCTTACTGCTATTTGTGTGTTTCCATATTAGAACTAATTTACTGCTATTTGTGTGTTTCCATATTAGAACTAATTTACGTATGTGTGCTTATTGTAAGCCTGAGTTTGAGTCGTGTTTCCATTTTCAGACCTTTTTTTTTTTTCCTTTTTGCATTACCTGTTTGAACTATGTACATATATGCGTGTGTGCTAGCTGAGAACTATGTACGATGTCGCCTATTTCAGCAGTGGCTGTTAAAATAAAAGACTTGGTTTGTGATTCGTAATGTTCAGGCATGCATTTACTTTTCCAAAAATAAAATTGCTGTGATTCATTAGTCATTACAGCTCAGGTATTCGTTCTCGTTGTCATATGGTTACTACTGCCTTATTTTCTGGATTCCGTTCCTTGTGAGCGTGCAAGACCTATGTCTGCCTCTCACTGGCTGCTGTCGAGAAGGAGGAGGCCCGCCGCTGAAATTGTCCTCTGCTACGCCTGTTTGTCGAGAAGGAGAAGGCCCGCCGCTGTCGAGAAGGAGAAGGCCTGACCATCTAGTAGTGTTTTAGCTTCTTTCTGATCTATGCCCTGATTCATATAAGAAAAAGAAACCTCAATATACCGCAAGAAGTCCAAGAAGTGAAGTGCATGAAGACTGAATATGAGAAAAGTGCATTTTCCCTCTTTACAGCTAACTGCAGATAGGCTTTCTGTAAGCTGCTCCGTGTAATGAATCACACTAGTGTCAAAAAATGTTTTACATTATGGGATGGAGGGAGTAGCAGCGAGTGTTGAAGGTGCTCGTTTCAGGATGGAGAGGCATTTGATCTGAGCAGTTGTACGCAGTCTGCTAGCTTGTGTACTGTATTTCCCATGTTCTAAGCACGTTTTCAGGTAATGTTGGCAGCCTCTTCATATATACTCCCTCCGTTTCTAAATATTTGTCTTTCTAGAGATTTCAACAAGTGACTACATACAAAGTAAAATGAGTGAATCTACACTCTAAAAATATGTCTACATACATCCGTATGTTGTAGTCCATTTGAAATGTCATAGAAAGACAAATATTTTGGAATGGAGGGAGTAGTTCGATTGTTTCAGTCATCAGCAAGAAGCATTCTGAAGCGGTTACAAAGGGTAAAATAATTACACTATAAAAGGGGAGCACATCTGAAATACAAAATGAAAAGCCTACATATCCAGCTCTGCGATGCCCAGAATCTAGCTGATACAGAAGACGACGGAGGGTCTACATAATTACACTATAAAAAATTCTTTGGAGAGATTTTCGGAGTGGCAAAGTTCAACGAAAATCTTGATGTTTGGAATGCTTGGAAGGAAATCACATGAATGAAAGACCAAAACCAGACCTGCGCTACGACACCCAAAATTCAAAAGACAAGCACACTCCCATATACAGGTCCATTGATCCGTTCAGGTTTGAGACACGAACATATGACAAGCAGCAGATCAATAGTCGAACACATCACTGCCGTAAAATCAGAATACCCGAGTCACACATCCGGGCTTACACATGTGACATAAGTCAATGTCGATGATTACATGATTTTCCTATAGAGATATTAAAACATTCTCGTGCACTCTTATAGAATAAGCCGCTCCAGCAAGCAAATAGTAGCGGTGCACAAAAATAAATAAAAATGTACGGCCATCACAGACACAAATGAGAGAACATGCTGGGGACAACCCACATAGGCTGCATCACTCTACCATTGGTGAAAACGCCCTGTCGGACGCGTTTGTGGCACACGTCTGAACTCCTGTAAACCCCCTATTGATTTGCTTTTGGTTTGTCGGAATTCAAATGGCCGTATGGATCATGAATATTTGATGGATAACATTGAAAGTCACAAAGTGTCAAGACCGACCCGAACGTTTTTTTTAATATAATACAGACATAAGCGCACATACATAGGCGTCATATCATCATGAGATTTACGAAGTTATCATAGACGCCTCGTTGTCGACGAGAACGTCTACTCCCACTGAAAACGTATCGCCGGAAATCCTAAAATAAATGCAGCAATAATGTGACCACCAGGATTTGAACCTGGTGGGTTGAGCACAAAGTGTCAAAGACCGGCCAAACGTTTAGCAGCGCTTCGAGACAAGGTGTTAGAGATGTCCTAATCCCATTTTTTTTGTGTTTTCCCCAAAATCTTCAGCACACTTTATTCCCAAAAATAAATATTTTTTTTTTTGAAAGCAAAGCAAAACGCTTTATTACTTAACGGTGCCCGGGCATATCACCCGCCACACAAGCAGCCACTTGGGCTGGTACATCAGACTCCCACTCGACCCCATAGTTTTCAGGATACATACGCCCCAGCCTAGCTAGCTCGTGAGCAACCGCGTTAGCACTACGGCGACAGAACTTTATTACATGTTTGGAGAACCAGAGTTTCAGCTGGTATTTGGTGTCCTCGATGACGGCAGCATAGGGTGATGAATCAACTGTTCGGACGTCCAGGGCTTCTGCCAGCAGTTGTGAATCAGTTTCAAACTCTGCTCGTATAATGCCAATCTCGGTCGCAAAAGCCACATCGTTAGACATAGCTTGAACTTCCGCAACAAAAATGTCCTGGACGTGCTCCTTCCTTCCAGCGCGTGCGCCCAGCACTGTGCCCTCGCTATTTCTTGCGACAGCACCCCACCCAGAGTGGCTCTCTCCTGGAACGAAAGCACCATCGACATTAAATTTTACCATACCTTCATCAGGTGGCTGCCACTTTTGGTCACACAGTTTTTTGGCCGCCGGGAAGTAGGCATGCACGTAGTCCAGCACGCAGCTGCGCGTGCGTCTCGCGACTTCCTTGCCTGGTGTAGCAGGTTCCCCCTTTCTCCCTTTGTTCCTAATACTCCACCACATCCACCAGAAAGTGAGGATTTGCATACGCTTCTTAACATCCAGAGCCCATATGTAGTCCATCATTGCATGTACAGAAGAGATAGCTTCTAGTTCACTTCTCTCCTTCTCCAAGGCCAGCTCCCTCCATATCTCCTTAACAGACTTACATTTGATAAACAGGTGTCCTCCATCTTCGTCAGCACGTTGACAGAAGAAACATCTCGTGCTCTCCACTCTTATCCCCCGCTTCTGCAAGTTCGTGAGAAGGGCAAGTGATTCATGCCGCATTCTCCAGGTGAACATTTGGACAGTCCGCGGGCAAGGAAGCTGCCAAATTCTTTTCCAAGATTCATCCTTGCAATTATTCAGACTACCAGCAACCGTAGAGCTCATTCCCACTCCTCCGTTCTTCCTTAGAGCCTTCAGCTCCACATGCAACTTGTATGCACTCTTAACAGAGTGGTGACCTTTACTATCAAACTGCCAAGCCACAAAGTCTTGCACCCCCTCCCGCAGTGGTATCTGCATGATGTGTTGAGCGTCGTCCCTAGAGAAGGTGTCTCGCACCAGGTGCTCGTCCCACTGTCCTGTGGTCTGGTCTATTAGCTCGCAGACATGCTGCAGTAGGTTGTTGCCTCTTGGGGTAACAACTCTCCTCGACCATGGCCTCGGGATCCAGGGGTCGGTCCAGATATTGACACTGAGCCCATCCCCAATTCGCCAGATGTATCCCTCGCGGACAAGGTCGAGGCCTTTTTGCAAGCTCCTCCATGCATATGATATACCATCTCTTGGCTCGGCCTGAAGTACATGGTTATGGGGAAAGTAACGAGCTTTCAAGACCCTAGCGCATAGCGAATCCGGGTTTTGTATGAGCCTCCAGGCTTGCCTTGATAGCATTGCCATGTTGAAACTATACATGTCTCGAAAACCCAGTCCACCCTTTGCTTTGGGCTTGATCAGTTTCTCCCATCCAATCCAATGTACAGTATTCTCCTTATCTTGTTGGCTCCACCAATAGTTACCGATCAGGGCGCTCAACTCTTGGCAAAAACTCTTTGTAAGGTCAAAACAGGACATAGCAAAGGTGGGGATAGCTTGTGCAACGGCCGTCACCAACGTTTCTTTTCCAACCTTTGCTATCAGCTTCTCCTTCCACCCATAGATGAGCCCCGCTATTGCTCCTTTTATATATGCAAACGCCCTCTTCCTTGATCTACCCACATGGACTAGCAGTCCTAGGTACTTGGCTGACCAATTCTCACTCTGTATCCGGAGGCTGTTTTTCACTGAATTTCTTGCTTCCTCTGGTGTGTTCGGACTAAACATCACGGCAGATTTGTCCACATTGATACATTGCCCAGAGCACGCCTCATATAGGTCCAGGATTTCCCTCAATGCAGCCGCCTCTTCTTGGTTTGATTTCAGCAACATTATTGAGTCATCAGCGAAAAACAAGTGTGACACCACCGGCGCAGCAGGACATATTTTAACACCACTTACTCTCCCTTCTCTAACTACCGCATGAAGTAGTGCAGACAACCCTTCAGCACATATCACAAACAGATACGGTGACAGTGGATCACCTTGCCTCAACCCCCTTGAAGGACAGAATTGTTTCGTCAGTTTGCCATTCACCTTGATTTGATACCGGACCGACGTCACACATTTCATGATAAGATCCACCCAGTTTGTGCTAAAACCAATCTTGACTAGCATGGCTTGAAGGAAACTCCATTCTACCCGGTCGTAGGCTTTACTCATATCCGCCTTGACCGCCGTGTACCCCTCCTTTCCCTTCTTCTTGTTCATTAGAAAGTGTGACAGCTCGTACGCAACCAGGACGTTGTTCGTTATTAGCCTCCCCGACACGAACGCATTCTGATTTTCAGATATGATCGAAGGCATGATGATCTTTAGGCGGTTGGCAAGCACCTTCGATATCAGTTTGTATAGGACGTTGCATAGTGAGATTGGTCTGAGATCTTTAATTTAGTTTGGGTTCTTAGTCTTTGGAATAAGCACTACCACCGTATCATTCCATCCTGACGGTATATCGCCCCCATTCAACGCCGCGAGCACTTCCTCCACGATCTTGTCACCCATGAAGTGCCAATGTTTATTGTAGACTATGGACGGCATTCCATCCGGTCCTGGAGCTTTGAGGTCACCGATATGATCAAGAGCAGCCTTGATTTCCTCACGAGTAAACTCAGCATTGAGGGCATCTAGCATTACATTGGTGACCCGCGGTTGAACTTTAGCAGTAAGCTCAGGTATTCGAAACCCGTTCTGTTTTGTGAATAGCTGCTGAAAAAACGAACAAACATAGTTAGTCATCTCCTCTCCCTCCTTTACCACCGATCCATCATCCATTCTGATCTCCTTTACTCTATTCGCCTTCTTCCTTGCTGATGCAAACGCCATGAAATAGCGGGTGTTTCTGTTCCCATTCTTCAGCCAGGAGATATGTGTCCTCTGTTTCGCCTTGATGTTCTTTTTTTCTTCGAGATCTCTCACCACTCCTCTTAGCCTTGCCTCCTCCTTCACTTTATGTTCGGACACCTGCTCCTTCATACATTTTTCAAGCTCCAACCTTGCCTTTTTCAGCCTGCCTTCCAGCTCTCCCGCAACCTCTCTATGCCATCTGATACGTCCAAAACGTATCTATAATTTCTGCTTGCTCCATGCCACTTTTGGGTGATATTGCTATGCTATTCATACACTTCCATACACTTTTGATCATATTTGGACTAACTTACTAATCCAGTGCACCCCAGTGCCAGTTTCTGTTTTCGGCTGTTTTTGTATTTCAGGTTTTCACGTTTCGAGAACTGCCCAGAAAAATCCAGAAAAATTATATAAAAAATCAGCGATCCGGAAACAACACTGCGTCCGAAGGGCAGCCTGGGGGGGGCCACAGGGGCTCTAGGCGCCCTGTGGGCGCACCCCCTGGGCCGCGCAGGGGGGCGCCTGGGCCCCCCGAGGCTCCCCCGGTGCCCTACTTTGGCATATATTTAAAGGACCCTCCGAAACCCTCAGAACATGACTTCTTTTCGCGATCCCATCTCTGTTCCGCCGCCGCCGCCGCTTCCAAGATCGGGAGCACCAGGAGAACTCTTCCCGGCACCCTGCCGGAGGGGAGGATCACCACCGGGAGCTTCTCCACCACCATGGACGCCTCCCGGATGACTCGTGAGTAGTCTCCCTTGGACCATGAGTCCATGACCAGTAGCTATGTGATGTTCTCCTCCCGTTCTTGTGCTTCACTAATTAGTCCTCGTGAGCTGCCCTACATGATCGAGGCACCTATGTAATCCTTATGCTGTTGCTATGTTGAGTTTGCTGGGATCCGATGGATTATGAGATTATGTTCAGATTGATCTTGAGTAATATATTTGATTCACCTCTTTTATATTTTAGTTCATAAGTAATTCTTGCATGTTCTCCGTTGTTATTTATTGCTTTGGCCGAGTAGTAGGTAGAAACTCCAAGAGGGAACGTTATGCTCGATTGTGGGTTCATGCCCCTCGATGACTAGCTTGAGTGACAGAAACATGAGTCTAGGGGATGGGCTGTTGCCACAAGGGGGAAAACAACGGTGCTTGTGCCCGCGGGTGCAAGAATTGTTTACTTTACGCAAAGTTCTTTTAATGCAGTTGTCTGTTGCATTGAGTTTACACTATGGGTGGGACTCGCAACTTAATACCAGCGAGATGTTCTGGATAGATATCTCAAGGTGGATGATTAGTAGTAGATATTGATGGATTTCGGTCTACTTACTTTGGCGTACCGCCCATGCTTTGAACCTCAACCTTTCTTGCAATGTAGTCAGCATTGGTTTGCGTTCGTGGTCCTGTCAATTGCCCAGCTGTAATTTGTTTACCTCACATAGCTGTTTTATCGTCTTTTGGGAGAGAGACATCACTAGTGAACATCATGAGACTCCGGTCCATATTACCATCATTGATCACATCCACTATTTACTTTTCGTTATTATTTACTATTGCAAAAACTATCTATCACTACTATCATTGCTTTTAACCCTTTGTGAACTACAAGGCCGGAGGGATTGACAACCCCTCTGTACTCGTTGGGAGCAAAGTTATTTGTATCTGTGTACAGGTCCACGTTGATTGCTAATTGCGCCGTTAGCAGTTGACACCTACTTGTTGAACCTAGGAGTCTCTGGGGATTCGATCCTTGGCATCTTTGCTAAGGGAAAACACTTCTACAATACTGCATCTTACACCTTCCACTTGGGGTAACCAACGAGGGGTTCGAGGCCCATCACCATCTCTTCATAATACAAGCGACCCTACCCACAGCTCCCGCCACACCTTCGTCCCCTATAGCCCAGCTTTCCTCCCATGCTCTTTCAATTTCTTCACTGCACCCTTCCTCTCTTAACCACCATGCTTCAAACTTAAAGCTACGGTCTCCCACTGGCTCCTTCCTCCCTTCCCCTTGTGTGCTCATGATAATTGGTCTGTGATCAGAGTGACGGGGTAGATCGTTCCGGACTGTAAATTCCGGGAAAGCTTCACACCATTTGGCATTTGCCGTTGCCCGATCCAATCGTTCACAAATGTAGCTGTCCAAGTTTGTACTATGGTTCCGCCATGTAAACTTATCTCCATCAAAACCAACATCATTTAGCTCACACCCCACCAGCGCTACTCTGAAGCTATCCATGCACGCGGGAGCCCGTGGCACTCGACCCACTTTCTCATCATCTGTTAGTCTCTCATTGAAGTCGCCTAGACATAGCCACGGTCTCCCATTCTGATGTTGCTGCCCGAGTAGCTTGAGTTTCCGCCATGTTTCTTTCTTACGGCCAGCCGCCGATTCACCGTATGTTCCGGTCAGTCTCCATACTCGTCCTCCCTCCTCCGTGATATCCACATCTACATGTCTCCTCCCATACGTCATCAGCGTCACATTCACCTCCCTCCTCCAGAATAGTGCAATTCCTCTACTCCTACCCACCGGGTTCCATGCGATCATATGAACTAGGCCCAACGACCACCGCAGGCCGTCCAACTCATTCTCCGTAAGTCTCGTCTCCGCTAAGAAAAGTACATCGGGCTCCTCCGTCCTCCCTAGATCAAGGAGGCTCTGAATAGCCGGGCCATTCCCGAGACCCCGGCAATTCCAGCTGATGATTTTCATTGCTCTCGGCGGGGCTGCTCGGGCAGCCCGGCCGATATAACTGTATTGCTCTCCCTTACTTCTTCACTGACGGTCCTCTCTTCCTCCTGCTGACTCCCTTGACTCGCCCTTATTTCAGTTCTACTCTTCTTCGTAGAGTTAATAGCGTCAATATCCATGTCATCTCCTTCTCGCTTTCCTAGCTTGACATTGAACTCCTCTTCTGTTCCTTCACCTTCCCCTCGATGCTTCCTTCTGAACTTCTTACCACCCCTCTCCCCAGTCACTGCCCCCGTCTGACCTCCCTTCCTAGCCCCCTTTACATTTGCTTCCTTTGTGTTGGCCCTTACTAGAGCCATACCTTCCATCGTCTCTTTGGCTACACCAAGTTGGACACTATCACCGGCTGGCACATCTATCCTCAAGGGATTGCAGCCTTCCCCTTCTTGATTTCCTTGCTCCTGAAACTGCAGACTTTTTGAGGCTACGCTGCTCCTTTTGTGATCCTCCCTTGCTGCAATCTTTAACGGACTTGTCACCTCCTTCTCTTCCCCCCCCCCTATGTGTTGAATCGTCCTTTCTCCATGACGGGGCATCGCTCCCCGAGCTCCCTGAGCCTCTTCCCCAACTATTGTGTCCACGATTATTGAATATTTTGTTACCATTACTTCCTCTACCCCCGCTAGAGCTCCTGCTACCATTGTTTCCTCGCCCATCCTGCCATTTACCTCTCACTCCACCGTCACCCACCCTCCTCTACTCTCATCCATGGGCCAAACTGGGGTGCTTCTCCTTTTGTAGGCTTCATGCTGCAATCCTTCTCGCCATGGCCGATCACACCACACGTATAGCAGAAATCTGGCATGTGCTCATACTCAAAACGGCACCAAAGAAGGTCTCTCTTATTCTTCTTCTTGCTCTCCCCCCCTTCCCCCTTGTCCACGATCTCCATGCCTTCATTCATGTCCCCTCTGTCCAGCACAAAACCCCTCATGAGTGGCTCACTAATATCCAGCTTGACCTTCACGCGTAAGAACTTGCCCACCACCTTCCCATCATGCCCCACATCCACGTCAACCAGTGCATGGAATCCCTCTCCAATCCGCTCGCCCGTCGCTCTGTTCATGTGTCCGAGTGGCAGACCAAACACACGTATCCACATGGGGATTATATTGAACTCGTATTCAACATACTTGGGTGTGTCTCGAGTCTCGACCATGACCGACGCACGCCGGCCATCTCACCAATCGTCGCACCGTTTTTTTCTTTATTTTATTTATTACCCCCAAAATTTCTGTATACATCGGTCCGTTGACCCGGTCAAGATCTAACTCTAACAGTGTTGCCACAACCAGCCGAACTGGAGACCGCCTGGAGAAAAAAAAATGGAGAGCGGAGACGGCGGCAGGGGCAAGCAGACGGCTTCGCCGCCGGCGAGGCTTAGGGTAGAAGGACCCCTCCTCCCTGCCCGGCCAAGCAGAACCCCCGGGCGGGCAGCGGCAACGACGAGGTAAGCTAGGCAGGCAGCTCCCCTGATACCCAAATCGCGCCTACATACATCCATCCCCCTTAATTTGTTTCGTTCGTAGGACGTGGACGATGATTCAAACTTACTACTGGTAGATCTGCGCCAGATTAAGCTCCGAATTTGTTATTCTCTGTATCTATGGCCTCCACCTTTTTTTTTTGAACCGGGCTAATCCCCTTTCCATTAAAGCATAACGGAAATACAGCATAGTCCAGTGTTACACACCAAAGGGAAAGGGAAAAAGCGAGTTCCAGCATTCCAGGGAAACCCGCTGTGATTGTTCGCAATCGAAACAACCACTACGAGGCAAAAACCCTGGAACACTTTAACTACGCAACTAGAACGACCACAGTTAAAGTCATATTACAGTCCACACAAAGGACAGCACTTAGATAGGGATACGAACTAAAGCCCCCCAAAAGCAAATCTCAATATCTGGGCAAGTCTCCAGCCAATCACTCCACAACTTCTCCAATGTACGCCGTCGAGCAGAGTCTCATCATCTCCTTAGCGTTCTCCTTCAGCATCCTCGCACCATGCTCCAGCTCCACTTTTTCTTGGCCCTTCAGGAGTCCTGAATGGCCTCCACCTTAGTTAAGCATTCCCATCTTGAGCCAGCGTTAGCCCAGGGGAACTATTCTATTTACTCCATTGATGGTGCTTCCACTCACATAACGAAACGTGGCCAGTGGCTACCATGGGACCAAACAGGATGCTAACTGCTGGAATCAAATACCATCGCTAAATTCTACTCCCTCTGTCCCAAAATAAGTGACTCAAAATGACTCAACTTTGCACTAAACAAAATAAGTGACTCAAAATGACTCAACTTTGCACTAACTTTAGTGTAAAGTTGAGTCATTTTGAGTCACTTATTTTGGGACGGAGGGAGTATAAAGCACACAGTTAGCCAAGCCTGTGGCACAGCTTTTCATCAAGAGATAAAAGAAAATGATCACCGTACGTCTGTGCACAATGAACAAATTAAGTTCAGCATCTTGAGTTGCTTACTCTGTATCGTTTTCCCTGTTAACCGTGCCTGCCAGCACCGCTATCATGTTTAATTATTCCCGAGGACCCCCCAAGTTGTGACAGTGATTCCAGTGCTCAAGTGGTGACAGATAGTATGATATATATAATACTAATAAAGCGATGCTAACCAGCCAGAAGGTGTGTATGTAAGTCTAAAGTGCATGAGGATTACTCCTTTTATCATAACAACTAGACTAGCATTCCCCACTCTCACCAACCGATGGCACTATTTTGGTGATTTCAGATCCTGAAGCACACAAGGAGGAGCTCTCACCAACCGATGGCACTATTTTGGTGATTTCAGATCCTGAAGCACACAAGGAGGAGCTCTCACCAAATCCTTCCAGATCTACGTCGACTACAAGCCAGGTGCGTTCCCCTTAATTTGGTTGTGTTCTCACTTCTCATGCCAATACCCTAGGTAGCTAGGATGTCGATGCCAAAATAAGCAGTTTCCATTGCCATTACAACCCCAGGTATGATGGTGGTCCTCTGGTTTTGACAGGCCAACTCAAGTTGAAGATCAAATCCGTCATTAACAACTTGCTAGCACACACCCAGTCATACCAAATTACCCATGGCTCCATGAGGGTTCAGGATCTCCACTGTTAAGCTTCAATTACCATCAGGCCATCCAACCGATCGATGAGGTCTCTTTATTTCGAGATTGTCGTAGTGGCCTCAGATTTAGAAGTGCACACGGCGGTCTAACCTGTTACGAGCCAGGTGTGTGGTCCTTCTCTAGTTTTCTTGCTATCTTGGATTGTACCCAGAAGAGCACACATTGACTTGACTTGCAGGTTCACTGGCTGGCTCTTGAGATGGCCTCATCAGCAACAAGATTAGCATTCCCTACTCTCACCAAGCCATGACGCTGTTTTGGTGATTTCAGATACTGAAGCTCATCACGAGGAAGTCACTACAGGTCCATATCTAGTGGATCTACATTGATTACAAGCCAGGTTCGCTGCCCTTAATTTGGTTTCGTTCCTAGTGAGGATCCATCAGATTATTCGGACGGTTTCAGATTCAAAAACGCACAAGGAGGTCACCAACATCAGTCAGATCTAAGCCATTTCGAGTCAGGTGTGTTCTCCTTCCTAGTTTTCTGGCTATCTCAGGTTGTAGTAAGAATAATATATCTCCCTTGATGCAAACAGAATAATATATCTTTTCAAGTTAGCATGCCTAGTATACTCTGTGACTTAATGCATTGCCCATTTCTTCCAGCTTCCTAAGCGCAATAAAGATTTCTCCTGGAAGGCCGGTCTTCTTAATTTGTGAAAACACCAAGGTCTCGCGAGCGTGAAGGTATGTTCAGGTTTTAGTTGCCATCCATCATTTCCCCTGGATACACGAATAATCTGGAATTAACATGTATGAAGTGTTGTTGATGCACGTCACCGAGACAAGTTTAGCTCATGACCGGCATCTACTCTTGCACTCAACTTACAGTAATGTGAGAACTTTGGTCTCCTAAAGTCACCATACTTCTTGTCTGAGGATCGCCTAAAGTGAAATTGATGACTCCTTATATTTAAAGTCGTTTTGGTTACAACAAAATTTATTGATTTCCCCTAATTAATGACCCCTATGCATCACAGTCTTGTTTTCTCATTCATTTTCTTTTCTTTTTGGGAAAAGTATATTTTTTGTCCCTCAACTCTTTCAAAAGTATAGAATTGATCCCTCGACATCGAAACCAGTAAAACTTGGTCCCTGAACTTCAGAAACCGGATAAGTTTAGTCCCCAATACCGCTTTTGATGGTTTCTGTAAGACTTTGACACAATTCTATAAGGGACCCGCCTGCCAGCGGTTGGAAAAAAGAAATAAAAGGGGTACTAAAAATTATTGCGGGTATAGGTATCGAACCATCGTTACCAGGCTCGTCTTAGCCAGCCAAACCCACACCGATATATACTTAGCGAATGGTTTGACACATTATCATTACTGGCATGCCGGTGTGCATACATATGTGTGGTGAGCATGTGCTGTACGTGGTGTGCCTGCTATGTGGGTGCGTGACGTCCGTGCGCGTGCCACGGCCCTCCGTCAGCCAGCGCTCGCCGTCAACTACAGCGTGCGCATGCCACGGCCCGCCGTCCAGCAGCTTTGCAGTCGCATTGCCTTCGGCGACGGGTGTGCATCACTACTGCATGCGGTCGGAGGTCACATGCACACACCTCGTGCTGATGCCGAAGCTCAAACTGGACCGGTCGGCGTCATTCGTGGAGCGGCTGGAACTTGTAGACGAGCACCGAGCACCGCGACCAGGCCTGCATGCATGTCAGAGTTGTTTTAGGGTGCAGCTAATGTGAGGTCTGCAGCTCAAAACTTCTCTGATCTTTTTGTTTATTTTACACATTATACGTTCTTATTTACTCAGCTCTTCTCAACTTTTGGTCAAATCCCAGGCGACATGTGAAGTTTTGATCAAAAACCGTGTCCACGTCACACAAAAACCATGAAAAGCGGTATAAGGGACGAAAGTTATCCGGTTTAAGAAGTTGAAGGACCATGGTTTGCCGATTTTGCAGTTGAGGGACCATTTCTATACTTTTGAGGGAATTGAGGGACGAAAAATATACTTTTCCCTTTCTTTTTTGCGACTGGTCTCATTCATTTTTTTGATTGGGACAAGTCTGTCTTGCAGTTTAATCAACAGCTACCTATTTGTTTCTCCATGCATCTGGAGATACTGTTAGATAGAGGTTTAGAAAAATGTGGAACCAAGTAAACCTGGAACTGTCACATTAACCAACTCTCTGAAATTAGAATATTCATATTGGTGAGCTGAGCCGGTCTTGCAAGTTGATTGGTTCGCACTGTCTTAGTTGGCTAAAATTTCAATATTCTGTGCATTTTAACTTGATACGCCCCTTAGGGAAGCAGAGCATGCATTGTCAGTTATTTGGCCAAGTACACTCGTTCTTGTCAGCTCATAACACTACTTTGAAAGGTTCTTCTGAATTCACTTTTCTCTTGTGGTTGGAGAGTTTTGGCAAGTGCTTTCTACTAGCACAATGCACTAACAGTTTGATTTAATTAAACAACTGTAGCTATTTGCTCCATATATCTGGAAATATTATTAGATAGATATTGAGAAACTTACCTGTTACAGTCACATTGGCCCATATCAGGCGAGCTTTCATGTATATCAGATATCTTTCCTCTTTGACTTGCTCGGTTCAAATTTAAACATTTCGTCCATTTTAAGCTGAGCTGCCCCTGTACGGAAGAGCATGTCCTCTCGGTCATTTGGTTCATTGTCACTTGTGGTGGTCAGTTAATAACATTAAGTTTGCTGCAGTGGACTATTGCACAGTCCCATGTGTTTTAAATTTCTCATTGACCTGCCTGTTCTAAGTACGTACATCTTTGCTTGATTGTGTGGGTTAGAGTTAGATAGTTTTTTCCGGGTAAGAGTTAGATAGGTTAACAACAACTAATAAGAGTTTGGGAGGATTTCTTGGAAATGCTCTGCTTATTTAACTTTTTCATTGTGGTTGGTGAGTTTTGAAGTGTTCTGGCAAATGATTGGTAATAGCAGAATGCACTAATGGTTTAACTAATACATCACTGATCACTCATTTCATTTTGCAGTGGCTATTCTATTGATATTGAGAAGCATACAACTAGGCGACCACCCAATAATTCTCAGAAAGTAATGGCGGAGATTGTGATTCTACTAGCCATTAAGAAGATCGGCATTGCCTTGGCGAATGGAGTAGCAAACCAAGCAAGCACGCAGTTTGCGAAGTACGGGACACAACTATTAGATCTACAAGCCAGCATGAATCGTCTTGTGAGGGAGCTTAGTATAATGCATGATGTTCTCTGTCAAATGGACATACGAAACCACAACAATCCAATATATGAGAGCTGGTTGGAGGGGGTGCGAAAGGTAGCACATGATATGGAGGACATGGTGGATGAGTACTTGTATCTAGTTGGTCAGGAGCATGATATAGGGTGCTGCTTTTACCTGAAGAAAGGATTCCGCAAACCAAGCTCTCTTGTTTCATTGAACCGGATAGCTTTCAAGCTGAAGCAAATAGAGAAAGACCTTACACATCTGGCAGAGACAAAAATCCGTTGGGTTACCCAGATAAATAACGGGGATACTAACAACTCGAACTACATTATCAGGAGGGCCCAAGATCAGGCAAACATGGCACGTTCCCTTGATGATGAAGATCTAGTGGGGGTTTATGAAAACAGAGAAAAACTCGAGAAGTGGTTGGCAAATGATGATTTGGGACACTCTGTGATAGCGCTGCTTGGAATGGGAGGGCTTGGTAAAACAGCTTTGGCTGCAAATGTCTACAAGAAGGAGAGGGAGAAATTCCAATGTCATGCCTGGGTTTCTATCTCCCAAACTTATTCAAGAGAAGATGTTTTGAGAAACATAATCAAGGAACTTATGAAAGATAAAGTCAGTGGTCTATCTTACACTGCAGATATGGACATCACAAGCCTTGAAGAGACACTAAAGAGATTTCTGGAGCAACAGAAGTATTTGATTGTATTGGATGATGTTTGGACTCCAGAATCATTTGATGACTTATCTAGAGTGCTTACTCATAACGATAAGGGCAGTAGACTGATAATTACAACAAGAGAAGCCCGGGTTGCCGCACATTCTTCTCAAGGGCATATCTTAACATTGGAAGCTTTACCAACAGATAAGGCACGGCACCTCTTTTGTAAGAAAGCATTCTCAAGCGATACAAATCATGAATGTCCGATGGAGTTGAAGCTTTTGTCTGAGGAAATAGTTAACAAGTGCAAAGGCTTGCCTCTTGTCATTGTCTTAGTTGGTAGTCTCTTGCGTGTGCGTGAGAAAACTGTTGAAGAATGGAGAAGAATAAATGTCCAATTGAGTTGGGAGCTAATCAATAACTCAAGTCTCAGTGACATAAGGAATGTTTTGTATCTGAGCTTCATATACCTTTCAACACGCTTGAAAGGTTGTTTCTTATACTGCAGCTTATTTCCAGAAGACTATCTTTTCAAAAGGAAACAACTTGTAAGGTTATTCATTGCCGAGGGGTTCATCGAGGAGAGGGGTGAAAGCACACTAGAAGAAGTGGCAGAAAGCTATCTGAAGGAGTTGATAGACAGAAACATGCTACAACTTGTCAAAAAGAACCACTTTGGTAGGATGAAGGAATTCAGGATGCACGATATCTTACGTGAGTTGGCAGTTGATTTGTGCCAGAAGAACTGTTTTGGTGTCACATATGAGAATAAATGTGGAGGGTCTCATGAGAAGGATGGACGTCGTTTGGTACTGCACAAACTAAAGGATGATATTCAACAACCATTTTCCAATATGAAGAAACTTCGAACTATTATTACACTGGGTAATAGCAAGTCATCATTCGTTGTACTGCCTCTATTGTGCAGTGAGTCAAGATATATGACAGTGCTAGAATTAAGTGGTCTGCCCACAGAGAAGATTCCCGATGCTATTGGTGATCTTTTTAATCTCCGCCATTTGGGTTTGCGTGATTCGAAGGTGAAGATGCTCCCGAAGTCTATCGGGAAGCTTTCAAATTTGTTGACACTTGACCTTGATGAGTCTGATATAAATGAGCTGCCTAGTGGGATTGTGAAACTGAAGAAGCTCAGGCACTTATTTGCTCAGAAAACAATAGTTCCAAATTGGAGAGAGCTTGCATGTTGTAGTGGTGTGCATATCCCCAATGGACTTGGAAATCTAATAAACCTTCAGACGCTACAAGCATTGGAATTGCAGGATGAGTCTGTTAGACATTTAGGGGAGCTGAGGCAAGTGAGAAGTTTGAGGTTATTGAGTGTGAAGGGAATCTACTGTAGAAGTATCAGTGAGTCTCTAGTTAAGATGCAGTATTTGTCCTTCCTAGATGTGATTGCAAGTGATGAGAACGAGGTGCTCCTGTTGAACGTCCATCAGCCAAACCTGCGGAAGCTAACTTTGAGAGGACAACTAGCGGAAGGGGCGTTGGACGAGTCTCCTCTCTTCCAAGCTGTTGGGGGGCAGAACTTGTATGAATTGTCTCTATTTTGGTCACAGCTGAGAGAAGACCCTCTGCCATCCCTTTCACGGTTGTCAAACTTGACGTATCTAGAATTCACCAGAGCATACAACGGAGAGCAGCTGTCATTTCTGAGAGGGTGGTTTCCCAAGCTGAAGATTCTCTGGCTAAGAGACCTGCCTAATCTGAGTCGGCTGGTGATACAACAAGGTACCATGGCGAGCCTCGAAAGATTAGTCTTAACCAACCTCAGCAGCATGACGGAGGTCCCAGCTGGCATTGAGTTCCTTCTGCCCCTCCAGTATTTAGGCTTCAAGGAAATCACCAGGGACTTCCTAACATCGTTGCGCCAATGTTCTGCGATTGAAGGGAAGTTCCGGTATACTCGCCGACGACGTTGATTTGCCACACTGGTCGGAAATGTGTACGTACTTAAGGTAAAGCCACTCACCTGCCAACAAGTACCACTACTCTTTTTTCCTCTCGCCTCTATCTAATATGACTACATTAACATGTTGGTCTGTCATTGGTTATGTAGGTCGCCGGCCGGAAGGAAGAAGCTTTGATTATTTGGGCCACATCCGGATTCGACTCAGTGAGTTGAGGTGTTTCCTCTGCTCTTTCAAAACGTACCACTGTGATACTGTCTGCTGCATCCTTGGCTGCTTCACTTGTGCTGTTGCCTCTGTTTACTGCTACTTCTACTGTTCGTTTGATTATTGCAAGTCCGAGGCTGCGTGGGGTATACTCTCCGAGATTGACCTGCTACTCTGGTCAGGAAACATGCATGTACCATTACTTGCTTCCTTCTTAATATGCTGCTGCTGTTCTGCTATACCGTCCGGGTTTCCTCTGCTGCTCCAAAATGTCCTACGGCACGTCTACAGCTTTCGCTGCTACCTCCAATACAGTGCTTCACATCTGCTACCGCTACTGTTGCTGCCTGCGTTTACTATTGCTACTGTGTTCGTGTGATCATGTGCTTCCCAATTGTTATTATAAGACGATACTTAGCGTGAGACTGCGAGCGGGCTTTGTCCTGTGTTTCCATATTCAACCTAATTTACGTACTGCTATTTGTGAGTGCTTATTGTAAGACTAAGACTGAGTCGTGTTCCCATTTTCAGACTCTTTTTTTTCCTTTCCATCATCTGTGTACTTCTATTCATGTGTGCTATTAAATACAGTACAAGACTTGGTTTGTGATTTCTAATGCCCAGGTATTTATTTCCCTTTTATTCAAGAAAACCTGTGCTTGTACTTCATTACTGCTCAGGTATTCATTCTCACTCTCATATGGTTGTCCTGGCTGTAAATACTTGATGCTGTAATCTGAATGCTACGCTTCTTGTCATGAAAAGAAAGGGATTTAATGATCTCAATCAAGCTTCAAGCAGCGATTTTGTGTTTTTAGCACCCACGTAAGGAGGCACAGATTCTTAACTTGCTCCCAAAACCAATCCTGCTTCAACACCCAAGACCAAATTCAGACGACACGACACTGGAGTTAACAGTTCAAGAAAGGGACGGAAAGTATCCGGTTTAAATAGTTGAGGGACTGAGTTTTAGTGGTTTCGGAGTTGAGGAGCGGTTTCTATACTATCACCAGAGTTCGAGGACGTAAAAATATACTTATCCCAAAAAGAAATTGGTTCAGGTTCGGGAGACACAAACAGAGTACAAGCAGCAGTTTCCTCCAATATCATTGATGCGATCAAGACCTTATACAGAAGGGTTAGCCGAAGCCAACAAAATGAACGTGAAAAGAAAAAAGGAATGGACATACTAGCTACTGAATATCTCTGAACATACTAGCTAATGAACGCAGCAAGCACAAAACTCGCGTATAGCAGACCAAAAGGATTCTCATAGCGACCGGCGCTACAGCATCAGGATCTTAGCCTCTTTTTTTTTTTTTGTCCAATTCTCTTTCCGTTTTGTTAGGCTAGGCTGGCACTCTGTTTTTGGCTCCTTAGTTTTCATGCTTCAGTACATAATTTGTGCCCAAGTTGCCAGCAAATTTCTGCTATGGAAAATAAACACTGAATATCAGTCACTCTAAATTAACTGAAGTCGGCCAGAAATGTATTTTTTTAAGTTAACCACATGTATCATTAATCATAAATAAGGCGAATACAAGCACTCCTCACTGATTGATGGAGCCCAAGACTGCTTGACGACTTCCGGTGTGGGGTCAGCTTGAGCCGAGGTTGTTTAAAGCCGGATGATAGGCGAAAGAGAATCCAAAAGTTCTGTTCTGATTTGAGTAGGCTTGCACGCGGAACCGACCAGAATGGGTCAAAAGACAGCACGTGTTCATATAACTTTGCAGAAGAAACTTAGGTAATCCTGCAATTGCCATCGCCGCCGCTAACTGTCATCGGACTCGAAGGAAAGACATAGCCCAAAAGGGCGTTGTGAGTCGATGAAGAAAGCCCGCCGCCGGCAAGGCCTTTGTTGCAAGGATCATCCCCACCATCCTCGAGTCCCGAAGCCACCGTTAGCCGTTGACGTCGTCGAAGCCGAACGACTGATCCGCCACCATCAATCCTCAAGCCCAGATCTAAAACCGTCATTCTTTCTCGCCCACCGGTGATATCGCCTGGGACGACGGCCACCGGCTGAAGACATAAACCCCCAGACTGAAAGGGTCTACATGAGACTGAGCCCATCGGTTTCTCGACGCCACCATGGACACCGTCGAGAAGAGACTAGAGCCGAGGCATTATTCTTAGATGCGGCGTTGCTGTCACCGTCATAAGCGACACCGCCCCATACACAAAGTTCCTATCTACGGTCGGACCAAAACCCCGGGGTCCCCACTCCCTCCAGTTGCCGGAGCAGACGACGGAGGAGGCAGGGACCAGCTGCGTTGCCCGATGGAACGAAGGAGGCAGTTGTCTTCGCCTTCCCCGTCGCCTCTCTCAAGCGGTTAGGAGTGAAGCGGTAAGCAGGTCAGAAAAGTTTGAGTATGTGCTATACTGAAAATTTCACCATATTTGCGTAACTAGAATTATCGAACATAGATAGACAAGAATATATGCTGGTAGTGTAGTTAGTTCACTGGGTTGATGGATGCTCTGTCAAAGTAACTTCTCTTAGCTCTCAGTATGCATATAGTAGCTTAGTTTCTTGCTGGTGGGTTAGCTACGATACTCCTCGCGCTTCTGTCAAAATTTGCCATCTGATATAGCCTTATTATTACTATTAATAGTCGGTGTTTGGAAAAACCCTTGTAAGCTTCCAAGCTTCTGATCCTCATGATCATAAGACAACACACCACTGTATGCAGTGTTCCAACAACCCTTGTAAGATTTTCACCAACATTATATGCTTAATTAATTGGAAAACTAATTGCATCCATATTATTTCCGACGTTTCAGAATTTCTGAACGCAGAGTCGTAGATCCCCAAAGGAAATGTCAAACATGTAGAAAATATAGAACCTACAATATTCGTTGTATTTATCTGACCCTTGTAGGGTATATATAGAAATACAAGAGGGGTAGAGACTTGGAGTACAAAACAAGTTATGTGGTTTAAACTAATTCTATCTCTTATCTCCTTATCTCTAACTTAAACCCAATTATATTTCTAACATCCCCCCTCAGTCGTAGCGGGAGTGAAGCGGACGAGTACGACTGAATTTGAAGTCTTGCGCTTTTGTCGTCTTCTCCGCTGCGCCATCGTCAACTGCGTCTCTGATGGGTTGGCACCTAGGGTAGTGACTGCGTCCCCTTCTGGTGCCTCCCTTGACTCTCCTCTATTCCCTCCCGCAGTCACAGCGGGAGTGGCGTGGACACTGGTGACGACGCGGATGCTGTTGACCGGAGTTGTTGCCAATGTGTTGCCGTAGACCAAGCCATTAATGTCGATGTTGAGGTAGCCGATCATGGTGATGTAGCCTTGGTCGATGTAGTCGTGGTCGATGGTGTACTCGTCGTGGATGATGAAGCCGCACAAAGCCGGAGGCGCAAAAAAGTTGCGCTATGACGGAGCTGCAGACGTGGACAATGCACCTTGCGAATTTCAGAGGGTGCCGTCGGCGATGAGTCCATCGGTTTTGCCAAGACCGGAGGAAACCCATCGAGCACACATAGGTTTTGCCAGAACCATGTGGCCGTGTAGGGTCGTCACTGTAGTGACGCCGATGCAGTCGTGCCGTCATGAATGACGCGGTCGATGTCGTCGTCATGACGCGGTCATTGCCGTCGTCGAGGTCGCGTCTTGCAGAAAAAATTCTGTCAGAGGACACTAGTTGTCCATCTTGTGGACGAGGCGGCGGCGGTGTGTCGACGATGATGTTGGTGAAGACCACGTTGATGAAGACCTTGGCGATGGAGTGCCGGCATCGCAGCGGCGTGCCGGCGATTATGCGTTGCTTGGAGGCGTCCCTCGTGGCGACTGAGTGTCGATGTCGCGCCGTGCTGAAGAAGTATGTTGGCTCGTAGCCCGGCATAGTCGTACAACTCGATGAAGTGGCACAGGGTCGATGCAGAGGTGTCGATCGGTGGTGTAGATGACAATGCATTTGCGGCAGACCGCTCGATGGAAACGTTGGTGTAGTTTCAGCAGTCGGTGTAGATGCGTATGGGAGTTCGCCCTCCCGTGATTCATGGTGCCTAGTATTGTGGAGGCGTCGTGCACCGCAGCTGCGAGGGTTTGCTCGAACAGCTGCTAGGGTTTGCTCAAAGTATCTTTCGGCTGGCTCATCGATGAATCAGCGCGCGCGTGAAGTTGAGGATGAGGTGTACGCTGAAGACGCTTGGTGGCATACACGGATGGAATGAAGCCGGCGGGTGCTTCTGGTGCCTTGGTGCCTTCCCGTGGTGATGCATGCATGGCATCTTATTGCACGTGGATGGATGCACTTGGCGATGAAGCTGGAGGCGATGCAGCCGTGGATTCGATCACTACAAGGATACCCTTCATAAAGGAACACATATTCTACAACGTTTTAACTGTATGTTGCAAAATTTATCATAGATACGCATATAAGCATTGCACCTTATGTGTTGTACAGTTGTACCTCGTGACCCTATTGTAATACAAGTAAAGCCCAGCACACTACCCAGCCTCTTTCTTGTAATAGCCCAGCCCAAATTGGCTTTAACAAATAATCTAGGTCGTTCTCTCCCCACCCTGGCACCCTCCCCTATCCCTTACGCTCCCACGCCGGCCGCCGCTCCTCGCGGTTGCGACCAACTCGCATCCTAGCGCGCCGCCCCTCTTCACTCCCCCGCGCTCCTCCATCCCGGCGGCCGCCAGTACCACTCCTGTGTGACCCTGCAGCCCAGTGCGCCGCCTCTCATCACCACTCCCCTGCGTGTGGTCCTCTCCTCCGTCCCGACGCGCCGCCAGGCGCTAGTATCTCTCCCCTACGACTCTGCATCCCAGCGCGCCGCCCCTCGTCACCCCTCCCCTGTGACCATTGGCGAATCCAAGGTACGACCATGAATCTGCTCAAGCCTGCCCGCCAAGTTTGAGATTTTTTTTACCAGAAGCCCATGAACGGCAGGAACAAATGTTTGATCCCTAGGTACGTAGTGAAGGTGGCGGCCAAAGATTTTGATTTGTATCCGGTGTTCACGGGCGGAGCCACAGCAAGGCCGAAAGGGCCATGGCTCGCCCAGTGTTGGAGCAAAAATAATAATTACACTTGGGCAGCGTCTCAGCCTAGAACTAAAGTTCGTCCCCTCTGCATCACTGAAAAGAGGAGAAGCCACCAGTTGCTGCCACTGAGGCACACAACAGCTGCAGCACTGGCTACCGACCACCGTCGCACCGCGCAGTCACACACGTCAGACACCTAGTCACATGGCCGTCAACAGCGACTCCACGAGGCGACGTAGTTAGCCGGCCAGCTCCTTCTCTGAATATGTATGCATACCTGCAAGGTACTTATTTAAAACTGTTGTGCTCTTTGGCCCGCCCAGATTTCTCTTTGTAGCTCCGCCACTGCCGTTTTTCCTGCATGATGGTCTTGACTCTTGAGGGTTGAGAAGATCTGTTTGGCTTAAGAAAATTCTGTAGTTATTTCTGCACGTGAGTTCATGGTCAAGGTCTCATGGAGGTAAGCTTCTATATGTTTGTCTGGTAGGCGAGCCAATAAGTTACTTAAGCTTATGATTTGTACCTTTTGTTCTTCATCCATTAGGTATACTAGATGATGCCCCGCGCGTTGCTGTGGAACTTTTTGTCTTCTACATTTTAAGTGAAATTTTGATATTTATGTTGAAAGAATAATTTCTTGATAAAAACCTACAAAACCATTGAAATAATTATAATACACCTGGTTGGTTCACATGGACTTTAAAAAAGGCATTTATTCAACTATATGAAAATGTTAACATTTATGTAGCCAAGTCGTAACCCCTGGAAAGAAAATATGGAGATATGGTCATCATAAGAGGCAAATGAGTTTCTGCCAAAATTTATTCTTTCGCTTAGAAGTGAGAAGTTATTAAAGAAAGATGTAAGTGAGCAGCTAACTGATGTCTTGAGTTTTTCACTGTCCGAAGATTCCTTCTATTCTAGTCAAATTTAATCATGCAAGTCCAGCCATCCATGTACCATAAGCGTCTACGGTTGGTTGTTCTCATATTGAAAAACTGATAATTAACACAAATTGACCTCATCCCAGAAAACCAATGAATAAACATGCGTTGTCGGATATGCAAATAATACAAATATCCAATGAAAATAGTTACACAAGGCATGGTAGAAGGTACTCCCTCCGATCCAAAATAAGTGTCGTTGTTTTAGTTGTATGATTACCTCGGGGTGAAGTAGCAAAACGGTAGAGGAGGATTTAGAAATGAGCCAATAAGGAATAACCTAATATGGCTATAGGATTGAACAGGTCGCTGGATAAATCCCAACATGTCAACGTAATGTTGAGAAGTAGGTACAGTAGGAGAAGGGGACTCCAAATTCGTCCGGTCCAGCACCACTTGTATGTACAGAAACTAACCATGCAGGAAGTGAAACCAAATGACACGGTGAGGTTAATTGGGTGGATCAAGACGGTAGCTACCTGCTCACAGGTGAAGTCCTTGGCACTGTTTAAGTATTAGGGACTTTTTCATGACACGGCGGGCAGGAGATATGGGGTTCTAGAGACGCCAAAAAAGGTGACACAAATTGGCCGCAGAGCTCATCTAACATGGAGGCATCCGTTCGTCCTTGTGTCAAACTTGTAGCCTACATCCCCACCATGACCATCACTCCATCAGCGCCTTCACCTGATTAGCTGTTCAAGACACAAACAAAATCATCAATGATTACAAATTCAATCTATCTAGCGTCACCAACTTGAACGTGGAAGGCTAATATGTTCCAGCGTCCTAGCCCTGTCGCAGGCATACGTCAGCACGACTGCCTCCGCAACCGCGGCCGGGCACCCTATAATCAGCTCTATCACACCATCTTCTTAATGTTGTATCCATTTTGGAAGAAGCTTTGGTAGTTATGATACTGATATACTTGTGATAGATGATTCATGTATGCTGCTACTTTAGTTTTCAATGCAATAAAAGGACCAACATTTATATTCCTCTGAATAAAGAAAATATTTGTACATGGTTTATTGGTTCAATTTTCATACCATAAACAACTTTTGTTGAAGGAAATTATGAGTCTTGTTTTGCCCTGATTGATAACACTTCTCAGCATGCTTGCTTTCTAGGAAGATTGATTATTTATTCATATCTTGAAGTTTGATAGAGCTGTCCAGCACACAATGATTGTCCACTACTACTATTATTTGCTCATAAACATGCTAAGAATGCTCTTGCTTTCGTACAAATATCACAGCAGACAACACGCATTGCTAATTTGAATATTGTTTGCAGTTTTCACCCTCGTAAAGCTGATGAATGTGAATGAAGATTATGGAGAACTTTCTTCAGTAGCAAGGTCTGTACTCTGTACTGATACATCATTCAGCAACACACATTTTGCAGCTCGCATTAATTTTTTTTTGGCTACATGCTACCTCTACATATGTGTGTGTGTGTGTGTGTGTGCAATTCTAATATAAATAGTATGGCATGCTATACTTCAACGAAAGGGGCAAGAACAAAATATAAATAAGCTTGTAAATTTCACCATACTAACCAACTTCCAGACTTGTATTTATGGTCATGGCCTATTCACCACTACAATGCTACAGTAAATGGGGCTTTGGTTGTATTTACATTATATTGAATCTCTTTCACCATATCCCATGACTTTGAAATCTTCCTTACCACCTCTCACTAATCATTTTTTAAGTGCTGCACAGTCTGGTCAACAAAAGGGAAGTTCGGCAATGAAGAAATAAGCTACATACATGCTAGATCAGTTTGAACCTTTGTGGTTCTTCTATAGGTATGCAAGCCACTTGACAACAGGGACTTGAATGCTACTATTAGACATGAAAGACGACAGATATGCATAACTTAGCTCAAAAGTGTAGGTAATTTATATTTGTGACTCCCCAACTTTGCCTTTTCTTCAAGATATTCAGTATTTATGCACATTTATGAAGCAAAAAGCAGAAGATACCTGTCTGTGTGCTGAAAACTGATGTATCTAATGTATTAAAAGAAATCAGTTCACTTATTTATTTATTTATTTATTATTTATAGAAATTTCTATGTTTCCTAGAGGAAAAAAATATGCATAGTAGAATGACCTTACTAGCGTTTTTTCCAATGTTTGAAGAACGGCGATAGGAACTTAAATCAAAATGAAATATTTACAAGCTAAGATTTTGTAATTCATTCATTGTTACAATTGCAGTAATATTTGTACGTGACTAATATCCTACCGCTATCACTACTTGCATCATGTCAATGCCATATGTGTTAATGTTCATTTTGTTTTTATATTTGTAGATTCAAAAGAAAACCCGATTATAAGGGTGCATGGAAAGTCTAGTGCAATGATGATGATGAGGTTACAATTCATGATGAAGATGATGATGGATGCTTTCAATATTAGTTAAGCTATTGGATGATGTTAAGTTTTAGTTAAGTTACCGGGATGTTGATGGGCGCTTTCAGTTTAAATTTTGTTGTCAAAAATATATTTATATTATGCATCACATTTGGATGATGTTCCTCCTGTAATATCCAGTATTGTAATCCAACAATTTTATTTGATATACAATTTCTTCCTCCCATGAGTATATTCTCTTGTCTTTTCTTCACTTAAAATACATAATTGTCACCATTATGTGGAGCATAATTTAAGTGCCGGCAATAAATAAATATGAAAAATAATATTATTCACATTATATTTGTACCAACGCTTGAAGCGTTGCATGTTGTTTGTTGCCAAGCAACAGGATTTTGATTCCTATGCATTAAACACCAACGTATATAAGCGTTGCACGATTCTGTTTTATGTGTTGCATTCTGGCAACGGTTCAATTTACCAACGGTGGTATAAGCGTTGCACTATGCTCTAGCAACACTGGATAAGGCAACGCATCCCAAACCGTTGGTAAAGGCGCTAACAACGCATATATGAACTTGTAGATACGGATAGAAGCGTTGCTATAAGGGGGTTCATGTTGTAGTGGATGCAGATTGGATTAAACCCAATACGCGTGTGCCGTCGCCCCGCGGGCCCAAGTCGATTGAGGTGCGGGTGACGAGGGACCGGAGGTCGATGTAGAAGGTCGTGCTTGTTCGGATCGAAGCATCCGCACGTCTTGCCGTAGTCGCCGCTGATTCTGCACTGCTTTCACCTGAATCTAAGACTCATCGGATTATTTTTGGAAAAAATATTCAATCTACTAGAATTTTGAAAACTGGAATTGATCCAATCTAACTTAATAACTAAGAGAACCGATCTAATCTTTGATTGATCGGGTGCCGCGCCCCCGGGGAGAGGAGAATGATCTCCCCGGGGGCGGCGCGCTGCGGAAGTGGTGGAAGGTCATAGGATCGGCGTCGTTGGACAAACCGCTCTAATACCATGTAGAAAATATAGAACCTAAAATATTCGTTGTATTTATCTGACCCTTGTGTAGGGTATATATAGAAATACAAGAGGGGTAGAGACTTGGAGTACAAGACAAGTTATGTGGTTTAAACTAATTCTATCTCTTATCTCCTTATCTCTAACTTAAACCCAATTATATTTCTAACAAAACAGTGTATGGCTATGCTTTGAGAAGAATACTGAAGCATGAGTACCGAGCACAGAGACCACACGAAGATTGTGGAAGTGGTTGGGTGTGGGGTCCTTGAACATGAAGTGATTGAATAGTCACATAGGCACATTGCTTTCAGATACCGAAGCATGTTGGAAAATAATTGGAACTTCGAGCTCAACCACAACCACGGGAAAACTAGCATTGACTTGACTTGCAGGTTCTCTGGCTGGTTTGCAATGGCTTCAATAACAAGAATGGCATGCATCCACGCTCACAAAACCATGACACTGTTTTGAAGGTTTCATATTCTGAAGAACACAAGGAGGTCACCACATGTTCAAATCTTGCTGGCTCTACATCCATTATAAAAGCAAGGTGTGTTCCCCTTGATTGTGTTTTGTTCCTAGTTCTCCTGTCAACATCCTAGCTAGTTCGATGCAAAAGTGAGCAGTTTTCCTTGCCATTACAAGCCATATAGGTGGTTGTTCTTTGGTTTTATTGGGTAAAAGGAAGAAGGCGGACACCTCAAGTTGAAGATCAAATCGAGCTACTTGTTATCAACAACAGGATAGCACGATAAAAGATTCTTCCAAGGATGAGCTTCTTAATGCGATGGTATCTGGTGAGCTGTCAATTATCCTCAGGTTTTAGTAGCCATTCATTGTCTCTCTTTGATTCACAAATTATCTGGAATAGAGTAGTTAATGGTAATGCTTATTACTGGTACGATATGTTTTTTGGTACTGTTTTCGCTCTAGTTTTTAAACTGTTTATCGAAACAATGCGCGTAATATATCGTTGAGAAGCTATGGATTAGGCGCAACTTTTCCATGTTGAACATTTTTCGAGATTCCTGACGGTTTAAAAGCAGTTTTGAAAATGGTGCAGCGCATGACGAGTGGGAGCGAGCGTTTTTTCTCGTTTTATTCTAAACCGCTTGTCGGAATGAAACATACGATACACCGTTGGAAAGATATCGTCGAGGCGCATCTTTTTCATATGTATTATTTTCTCTAATTCGTTACAGTTTAAGAGCAGTTTCAAAATTACTAAATCACGGAATTTGGTTTTTGAATTTTTTCAAATTTTTCAGTATTGTTTTCACTCTAGTTTTTTAACTGTTTATCAAAAGGAGGCGTGTAATATACCATTAAAAAGCTATGAACGAGGTGCAACTTTTCTATGTTGAAATGTTTTTGAGATTCCTCGCAGTTTTTAGTTAATTTTGAAAACCGTGCGGCTGACGACGATAGGTAGCGAGCGTTTTTTTTTTTTGCGAAATTTTTACAAATCGCTGATCGAAATGATTCAAATTATATGCTATTCGAAAGATATCGACGAGGCGCAACTTTTTCATGTAAAACACCCCCTCTAATTCCTAATGGTTTAAGAGCAATTTCGATTTTAACAAAATGCGGACACTCTATTTTTTCACGACACGAAAATTATCGTATGTACTGCATCAGACAGAAAACCGCACTGCTTTTAGACTAAAAATAGCACTGTATCAGGCGGTCAAGTGAACTTCATGGTTTCCTTTGTCGGACATAATTTTTCTAAGAAGAGGAAGTGAAGTGCAACACTCTTAAAAGTGAACCGCAAGCACTCTCGAAAGTGAGCCGCATTAGTTTAATTTCTTTACTATTTTTTATTGAAGTGTCTTGAACGAACACATTGTAAACTTTTGTAAATACATTTTTTTTTCAAATGAAGTGTACTTCAAAGTCCTTCATAGTAGACTTTTTATAAGATGGTCCCTCTTACCTCATCTTTTTAACATGGTCCCTCTTACCTCATCTTTTTACATGTGAGAGTTAATTATACCACTAATTAATGAGTTAATTATACCACTAATTATATCACTAATTAATGAGATCAATGGCTCGGATCCATTATATGTGCTTGCCTCTCATGTGAAAAGAGAAGGTAAGACCGGCCATGTTAAAACTGCTCAAAGTGGATTGGGTAGTAGTGGTGCGGGCAGAGGCCAAAAATTATGGAATTGACTCACCCATCGGTTCACCCCACACGGGTCAAAACCTGGGAACAAGGACAACCGCGCACACAATCCAAAAAAATTACTACACCATTGAAATTGATATGTAATCTTATATTTCAGGTGTGGGGGCAAGTGGATTTCAAAAAAAAAAAGGTGTGGGGGCTGTGCTAGCTAATGAAACAAAGCTACATCAGCATATAGGTAACTTTTTTTAGCAAACTCCTGTAAGTATAGCAAAGCTCCGATCCAAACCACAACTAGCTCAGAAACTTGCGCCTCTGTACTCTGTCCTACTCTAGCTTCTACTCCCTCCGTTCGGAATTACTTGTCTGACAAGTAATTCCGAATGGAGGGAGTAGGATGCAACAAGCTAGCCAAACCGTCATGGCCGTGCTCTTCGCCGCCCGCAGCGTCAGGTGCGCCATCCTCACCACAACCGTCAACGCCGCGCTCATCCGCTCGGCCGTCGACCGCGCCAATGATGGCAGCTCCCTAGTGATCGACATCTCCATCTTGCCTTTCCCTGACGTCGGGCTCCCGCCGGGCATCGAGAACTTCGCGGCCCTCATGTCCCAGTACGACCGTGACAGGTTCTTCCGAGCGCTGCCGCTGTTATGGGAGCCCTTCGAGCGGCTCCTGGCCGACAGCCGCCCGATGCTGTCGTCTCCGACAGCTTCTTTCACTGGTCCGCGGATGCCGCGGCCGCACATCGCCTTCCTCGGCAGCAGCACGTTCGCGCGCTCCTGCAGCGACAGCATGCTGCGCCACCATTAGTGCTGAACCAGGCTATAGCACCGGTTCAGAAGGTCCTTTAGTGCCGGTTCTGCACGAACCGTCGGTAAAGGGCCATCACGTGGCACGAGCCACCGCCGGCGCCGAGGATCCCTTTAGTATCGTTTGGTAACACCAATCGGTACTACAAGGTTTGAGGGGTTTTGTATTCATGATTTCTTTTTTCTTTAATTTTGTGTTTTCCATTTAATTCTTTTTTGTTTGCTGATATTTTAGATACTATATTGTACACGCTATATATAGGGTGGGTCTTTTATGATAACACCCCTTAAGAGTCTTTTTCTAATAACACCAGCCTTATTCTGCACACCACCCAACAGATCGCCGCCGCCCCTCCCCTCCCGACCTTCTTCCGCGGCAGCGGCCTGGAGCACCGCCGCCCCTCCCTCCCGGCCTTCTACCGCGGCAGCGGCCTAGGAGCGTCGCCGCTCCTCCCCTCCCCGCTTTCTACTGCGGCGGCGGCCTGGGAGTGCCACACCCCCTCCCTTACCAGCCTTCTTCCGCGCCGCGGCCGGCAGCGACGCCGCCCCTCCGCTCCCAGCGTTCTTCCACGGCAGCGGCCAAGCACCAACGCCGCCTGTCGCGGAACCGGCCACTGGCGACGCCTCCGCCGCCGGATCCGGCCTCCACGGCCACCGGTGCAGCCACAAGCCGACGGATTCGGCCGCCTCCCACCACCTCGCGCTCTGCCATGGCCCGCTGCCACGGCCCTGTGTACTCCCCCCCCCTACTGCCACCGCCAGCTCCGGCGAGCCATATTGCCGCGGCCACTACTGCCCTGACCCCGCTATGCAGTCCAGCGACCATCACCGTGCAGCTCGGCGACGCCAGTGATGTGGTACATTTGCAAAAAATTATAGTTTTTGCTTGCAGGTAGTGTGTGTTGCTTCATGTGAGCTCGCCTTCGTGCAGTCCGCTGGCGCGTCCGTGCAGTGCGGCCCATGCATGTGTGCAGTTTGTGGTGCGTGGGCAACAGCTCGCAAAGGTCTCGTGAGGTTATTTTTTCCCCTGTGCAGCTCACTTGCCGCCTCCATGCGGTTCGGCTGACTCACTGTTGCAGTACGTAGCAGGTGGTGCAGTCCACGACACTTCCTTCAACGCGTCCATGTAGCACTTCAAGTGAGTGTGTGCAGTCCACGACACTTGGGTCGCTTGTGGCCGTCGTGCAGTCCGCATTGAGGTCGGTTGCAATGCCCATGCTACTGCCCCTACTTCCAACTCCCCCAACCAAACACCATGTCGGGGAATTTGTGTTTTTTTCATGTACTCCCTCCATTTTTGTATACAAGGCCACTATGGAAAATACGTTTTGCATCAATACAAGGCCACCAACAATAATCGAGGCAAATATTAATGTTGTTTTCTCGTACTAGTAACCCATGGCTTAATTAGTAGCATGCATGTAGTGGATGATAATGACACACTCACATACTTCTTCTCTCACGACCACTCAGCTTTCTCTAATGTGCATGCACCCTATTAATTAACCCGGTAAACGAGAAAACTAATTAGCTTGTAAAGCACACATTGATTTTTATCTTGGTACCTGTAATTTGAGTTTGTGGCCTTGTATACAAAAATGGAGGGAGTAAAAAAATTGGGAGGAGGGGGAAAAGGAAAACTCCATGGATGTACTCCACCAACCATATATTGTTTCACTAAATAAAACATCGACATTGAAGGCTAGGGTTGCAGAAACCACGGTTCTACAGCTTTTTGCCAAAAATCACTAATTATGAGGCTATTTTTTTGCAAAAAAACACCAGTCGCCGACTTAGGACGATTTGAGCACGATTATGACAGGTGGGTCCTGCTGGATAGAGTGACATGTTAAAGGAAAAAGGCTAATTACACCGTGATATATCTATGATTTGCAAAAAGACCCCTGGAAAGAAAGCAATCGGGTCCTCCGTGACCTTCATCTCATAACGGTCCGGTGGTGGACGCCGGCGGCCTATCCCTCTCCGGGCAGCTACCGTTGAGAGCCGGGGGGGAGGTGGCGTGAGGCCGCCCCCGTCAAAAGAGCAAGTAGGGGCGGATCCTACAGGATCCAGTGCCTGGCGGGGACGAGGCGACTGTCGGGTTCGCTGGCGGCCAGCCCCCAACATTGAAGGTCAACGGGAGGCGGTGGCTCGATTCCCGGCCGAATCCCGTCGGTTCCGGTGCAGCACCGACATCATGGGTATTCGCGACCGTGCAGAGAAGCACCCGGCGTGCGGGAAGGAGGTTGAGGCCAGCCAATAATTCGAACTGCAGGCCTTGGGGAGCTCACGGGCGAGGTGGCCGGCCACGGTTTCTCGCGGCTGGGGGTGGAGCTCCGCAGGCGACCCGAGGAGTTGGCCGTGAATGACACAGGCGGGGGCGAGCTCCTCGTGGAGAGAGAGAGGGGAGAGGGAGAGAGAGAGGAGAAGGGAGGTAGAGAAGGCGGGGTGGGGGCGTCCGCCGGACGGCGGGCTCACCGGCGAACTTGGGCGTCCATGTCCAGGCAGTGGAGTGAGCTCGCTGGCTGGGCAGCGGGAGGCCAAGGCAGGATGGATCTTGTCCTCTTTTTCTCACAGCACCAACCTTATCCTCTTAGTTCCTTTTTACAGTTCAGTCCATGCAATTTTCTCTATTTGTGATATGTTATATCATGCCACGCCATCCTGTTAAGCGAGACCCATCTGTCATAATCGGATTTAAAACGAACAAACCGGACGACTAATGTTTTTTTGCAAAAAAATTAGCCTCAGAACTAGTGATTTTTGGCACAAAACTGTAGAACCTCGGTTTCAGTAACCCTAGCCTTCAATGTCGATGTTTTCTGCAATTCACTCATATATTTTAGATGTTGATTAGATGGATTGAGTTGGTATTATTATGAAATGAGTCATAAGTTGGTTGTGATTTGGATTTGGGGGTGGGGGTGTCTGCCCTCATTTCTAGGTTTAAAGCCGAGGCGCTAGTGGTCACCCTGCTGCCTAACTAGGAAGGCGTGTATTGAATTCATACTCCTGCCAACTCATCCAAAGTCTGAACTGATGGAAGGAGGTGGCCAATATATTTCAACACTCCCCTCATGTCTAGGCTATTTCTGTCCTTAGACGTGGGTTCGATGTAGGCCGCAAAATCGTTTTATTCAATACTGAATTGGTGGGGTCTTGAACTCAAAACCTCTTGGCTCAGATACCATATTGAATTCATGCCCCAGTCAATTCATCAAAAAGTCCGAACTGATGGAGGAAGGAGTACAATATATTTCAACAGCGCGGACCGTGTCATACTTCTGCGGCCCGGCGCAGAGCTACAGCTGCCCCTCTGGGCCCAGCAACGTCGTCGAGGAGAAGCTCCCGCCCCTATCCATCCACGAGTAGCAGAGGGCAATGCCAAGCGCGAGCTCCTTATCGTACTACATAGATGAGCTTGAGTCCTCCCTAGCGAGCGCCGCCCAATCGATCCCATAGAACTCGCTGCCGAATACGTTGCCAACCATGGTGGAGGGGAGAGGAGAGAGCGAGGAGATAGGCAGTGCAGCGGAGATGTCAAGAGAGTGAGGGTTTGCCATACGGGTGGAGTATACGTGGGGACAAAGGTGAGGACGTCGTGGACCAGGGTGGGTATGTCCGACGTGGAGGCAGCGGCTGGGCGCGCGTCCGATCTGCCATATATTCGCTCCAGATATGAGCTGGGTATATATGATGGTGCCGGTTCGGCTGAACGTTTAGACTGAGTGTGTCTAGTCCAGATGGGTGTCGATTTTCTGTACAGGCAGTGACCGGGATCGCCGCCGGACGTTTGGGGTGGATATGGGGCCTCCGACTGTAGATGCTCTTACAGATCAAAAACAAAAGTCTCATATTTCAGATTTCCAGAATTTGGTCCCTCTGAATCGAGGGGGTTAGGACACACACATAAATAGAGGAAAGGAACACACACATGCATCCGTGCAAACAGCTAGCTGGTGTCTTATCATCTCCGAGATAATTAAGCCCGACGTACGTACGTGCGAAATCTGACACAACACAAACACGAACGTCACGCGCACGGCAGTGAAAACTGAAAACAACAGGGAAAATCACATCTAATGGATGCATGGCAGGCTCGCCGGAGCACACACGACGTGCGCACGTGCAGGCAAGCGCCGGGTGCGTATCAATGGCCACCGATCGACGGCGCCGCCTGTCAGCCCGCGCATCATATCAGTGGCTATGGCCGTGCTTGTGGCCGCCGTGCTTGTGGATGTGGTGCGACATGGCGTCCTCGCGGTGCGCGGCCTTGTCCTGGTGCAGCTGCGCCTCGGCGGCGGCGACCTTGGCGGCGCCGCGCTCGTGCGCCAGCTCGCGCTCGTCGTGCGACCTGGCCGTCGCCGCCTCCGCCTTCTCCGCCACCTTGGCCTGCGTGATGGTCGACTTCGCCTTGGCCGCGCTCGCGCCGTCCTTCAGCTTCTCCTTGGCGTGCTCCATCTTGGTGATGTGTCTTGATTTGGTTGGCTGCTGCTTCTTCTTGGTCTTCCTCTTCTTGCTTCCCTTCTTCTTATCCCGGTGTGATGAGCTCGAGTGGGTTTATGTAGGCGGAGCGGTGCCGAGCTGGACCAATCGTTGCGTGACGCGTGGATGGATGGAGGTCGGCCGATGGTGACGTGATGTCGGCCGGATGGATGGTTGCTGGTGGCCCAGTGCGCGGCTGGGCCCTCGCCATGGATGCATGGATAGAGATCGACATGGGCACATGGCCACACGGTGCATCCCACGTCGGCCACCTGCAAAAGGGGAAAAGGGAGATTTCTCACGCTCGCTGTGGTTGAGATGCTCTGAACGGAGAATATCCTATGTTCTCTCATGTTTCATACTCCCTCGCTCCCAAAATAAATGTGTAGTACTGTTTAGTTTGTTACGTGTGCGAACATACTTCACATATACTCACACATATGTAGCTCACTGAAGACCGAAGTCGTGGATATTCTAAAATTTGGCACAGCAGGCATTCAGCGAACGCCCACTGATTTTGGTGAACACTTTCCTCAATGTCCTTGGAAAATACTAATAACAACAAGTATTTTCGATTGAGCATACATGCTTGCAATTACATTTTATACTGCCTCCAAAAAAAAAAAACTCGAGCACCAATAAGTCCTCAGTTATTCGCGAGTCTCCATCAGTCCTCAATTAGTCACATGAAACATGAAAGTAATAGCTAAACAAAACAAGCACTGCTTTCCGTCCCTGTCGAAAAAAAGTACTCCCTTCGTAAACTAATGTAAGAGCGTTGAGAATACTAAAATAGTGATGTAAACGCTCTTATATTAGTTTCCAGAGGGAGCAGGGGCGGAGCTGCATGGAGCTACCCTGTTGCACCGGCAACAGGGTCAAGTTGGTTTCTTCTCATAGTTTAGCACTTGGATCAAGCGTGTGCATGAGTGCATCAGGCTAAAATACCAATGATGCAACAGGGTAGATGCAGATGCAGCTCCGCCCTGAGAGGGAGTACACGAGAAAGGATGATGTTGGAATATATGGATCGGCGTTTACTCAACGGAGCATACATGTGCTATAGTTTCACATCCGCAGCATGAGAAGGAATCATGCTAGTGACATGCGAACCATCAGATTTTGATCGAAAAATCGACCGTTATATCAAATGCATTCAATACAATCTTATCAATATGTCGATCGTTTATTGTGTAACTAGATTCTTTTATTTTCAAATGCAGTATTTGTTTTTCCATCGCAATAAATGTAGTGTGTTTAATTATATGCTTACGTACAACATCATTGGAAACAAAACAATGTGTGCACTACCATGTTTCTTAAATAGCACCCGACTCTATTTCCTTTCTGAGCATCCATGTCATCTTCTTATTGTTTTTCTTTGAATCCATATTTTCATATAGAGAGACTACAATCCTTTAACCGAGTGCCATTGTGTTTGTATATTTTCTATGTGGACATCATGGTTGACCGGACTTGCCACCAACCTGCTTCATTCCGCTACTGCTTTGTTAGGCTCCTTCTCTCACTTGCTTGTCTTCACTGTAACCTGCCGGTCTTGAAATTATGCCTTTGCCTCATATCCATCCAAATCTAATTTCTCAACACTCATCTTATCATTCCTCATATCCATAGCGGATCCCGGTGCCGGTGGTGCCGTGGTTGCAGCGGCCTCACGCCGAAGAGGTTCGGCTGCGCCGGGAGCTCCATCAATATAATCAAAGACGGACACAGGGTTTTACCTCTTCGAGAGGGTGTGAACCTGTGTAATATCGTGCGCCTTGTCTCCTATTACCCATCGATCCAAGATCCACATCTGAAGACCCCATACCTGAGATCAGCTGGTTTTAACACCGAGACTAGAGCAGTGCTGGCTTCCTGCATACGTGTTGGACGACTCTCCCGATTGGGAGGTCTGGTTCGCCCTTGAGCACGAAGAGCAACACCACCACGACATCTAGCACCACCACACCAACCCCCCTCTGCCCCCAGTGGTCAAGCCGGAGGAGGATGAGTGAAGGAAATATGCCCTAGAGGCAATAATAAAGTTGTTATTTTATATTTCCTTATATCATGATAAATGTTTATTATTCATGATAGAATTGAGTTAACCGGAAACTTGATACATGTGTGGATACATAGACAAAACACGGTGTCCTAGTAAGCCTCTATTAGACTAGCTCGTTGATAAAAAATGGTTAAGTTTCCTAACCATTGACATGTGTTGTCATTTGATGAATGGGATCACATCATTAGGAGAATGATGTGATGGACAAGACCATCCGTTAGCTTAGCATAATGATCGTTCAGTTTTATTGCTATTGCTTTCTTCATGTCAAATACATATTCCTCCGACTATGAGATTATGCAACTCCCGGATACCGGAGGAATGCCTTGTGTGCTATCAAACATCACAACGTAAACTGGGTCATTATAAAGATGCTCTACAGGTATCTCTGAAGGTGTTTGTTGGGTTGACATAGATCAAGATTAGGATTTGTCACTTCGAGTATCGGAGAGGTATCTCTGGGCCCTCTCGGTAATGCACATCATAAGAAGCCGTGCAAGCAATGTGACTAATGAGTTAGTTGTGAGATGATGCATTACGGAACGAGTAAAGATACTTGCCGGTAACGAGATTGAACTAGGTATGAAGTTACCGACGATCGAATCTCGGGCAAGTAACATACCGATGAAAAAGGGAATAACGTATGTTGACATTACGGTTTGACCGATAAAGATCTTCGTAGAATATTTGACAACCAATATGAGCATCTAGGTTCCGCTGTTGGTTATTGACCGGAGAAGTGTGTCGGTCATGTCTACATAGTTCTCGGACCCATAGGGTCCGCACGCTTAACATTCAATGAGGATTTGTATTAAGAGTTATATGTTTTTGCCGACCGAAGATTGTTTAGAGTCCTGGATGAGATCACGGACATGACGAAGAGTCTCGAAATGGTCGAGAGGTAAAGATCGATATATTGGATGATAGTATTCGAATAGCAGAAGGGTTCCGAGGGGTACCGGGTACATATCGGAGTTCCGGGGGCTACCGGCCGGAACTCCCCGGGGAAAGTTATGGGCCTTATGGGCCATAAGAGGGAGGACACCGGCCCACGTAGGGGTGGCGCGCCCCCTCCATGGAAGGAGGCCGATTGGAGTAGGGAGGGGGCGCCACCCCCTTTCCTTCTTCTCCTCCACTCCGTCCTCCTTTCTCCCTCCATGAGAAGGAAAGGGGGGGGGCGAATCCTACTAGGAATAGGATTCCTAGAAGGACTCCCTCCCCTTGGCGCGCCCCCTATGGCTGCCTCCCTCCCTCTCCCTCCTTTATATACATGGGGAGGGCACCCCTAGAAGACACATCAATTGTTCTTAGGCGTGTGCGGTGCCCCCTCCACAGTTTACACCTCAGGTCATATTGTCATAGTGGTTAGGCGAAGCCCTGCGCGATCTACATCACCATCACCATCAACACACCGTCATGCCGCCGGAACTCTCCCTCGACACTCTGCTGGATCAAGAGTTCGTGGGACGTCATCGAGCTGAACGTGTGCAGAACTCGGAGGTGCCCTACATTCGGTGCTTAATCGGTTGAATCGCGAAGACGTTCGACTACATCAACCACGTTAATCTAATGCTTCCGCTTTCGGTCTACGAGGTACGTGGACACACTCTTCCCATCTCGTTACTATGCATCTCCTAGATAGATCTTGCGTGAGTGTAGGATTTTTTTTAATTGCATGCTATGTTCCCAACAATGAGGAGGCTGTATACCAGGCCGCGTTGGTGGCGGCCGTTCAGAGCTCCATCGAGGAGGAGCGACGCTAGAAGGAGGAGGAGGCTGCCTACCAGGCGTGGCTGGCGGAGGACCTCACTTTCTCTGCGGCCGGGGACTGCGTGGTTCCATCATCGTCGCCGAAGGCCGAGCCGCCGCCGACAGAGCCCGTGGTGAAGCGGCACGTCTGGAACAAGTGTGTGCGCGACTGGGTTTGCACGCTGCCTGTGTGGCACGGTGCAACGCCGACGCAGCGGGCATACCCCGAGCAATGGAGGGGCACGCACTGGCGGACGAGCGCAGTGGGGTCGAACGGCTGATGCAGATCGAGGACGACGAGGAGGAGGAGTTCCGTGCCCGCGGCCACGCGATGAAGCCGGCGCAGGAGGAGGAGGAGGAGCTCCGTGCCCGTGGCCATGCGGTTTAGCCGGCGGTGCAGCCAGCGCATCAGGAGGGGGAGGAGGAGCTCCGTTCCCGCAGCCATGCGGTCTAGCCGACGGTGCAGCCGGCGCACCAGGAGGAGGAGGAGGAGCTCCGTGCCCGCAGACATGCGGTCTAGCCGGCAGTGCAGCCGACGCAACAGGAGTAGGTGGCCCATGCACTAGTAGAAAAAGGGTCAAACGTGAAGCACATTAGTGCCGGTTTGAATTTGAGCCGGCACTAATGTGTACATTAGTGCCGGTTCCAACGGCTAGCCGGGCCGCTCTCATTAGTACCGGTTCGTGGCGAACCTTTAGCACCGGTTCGTGCCACGAACCGGTACTAATGAGAGTGGTGGCAGGATGTTGTCAGTCTGGGCCCCTCCAGCACCTTTAGTACCGGTTCTTGGCACGAACCGGTGCTAAAGGTGGTCGTACATAAACCCTTCTCCACCCGAGCTCGCTCTATTCTTCCCCTTTCCCCTCTCCTCTCTGTTCTTCCCCTCTTCCTCTCGAGCTCATCACACATTTGCCCAAAATTTGTCAAGATTTGAAGGCCCCCATCCATTCAAATGATCACAAAGGTTAGCAACTTTGTCCTTTCATCTCTCATTGCTAGATTAGCTCTTGCAATGCTTTATATAGTGATTAATTTGTGAGTTTAGTAATTTGGGAGGAAATATATGTGCTATTATTTGATTTATATGCAATTTGAGGTCCAAAATAACACTTAGTTTGCATTTGTAGGAGAGGTTAAATTTAGTTGAAAGATAAAACGAGTACTTGAAAGAAAAATTGAAAAGAATTGAGGACGAGATGATGGAATTGGAGTTGCATGTTGCCGATGTCATCGATGATCACAAGATCAAGATGGAGAAAATGCCCTTGAAGATTAGAAAGATTAGAAAATATGCCATCGATAGTGAGGCTTGGTATCATTATGCTGTTGGATCAATTGTTACCTTAGTTGCGATCTTGATCGCATTTGTTGTTGCATTTAAATGCTTTAGCTAGAGAGTTATTTGTTTGTTGCATTTAAGTGGTGTATTAACTTTATGTATGAACTTGTATTAAGTTGGTGTTTTTGGTGCTGTGTATTGAAGATGAGTCGACAATGGATGTACGATGATCGATGCTCTCCCGAGTTCATTAATGGTGTGCAAACTTTTCTGCTTGCGGCTGAGGCAAACAAGCGGGCGGATGGTTTTATGCCTTGTCCATGCGTTGTCTGTAAGAATGGTCTAAATTACTCTAAGTCAAGAACCATTCACGTCCACCTGTTTAAGTCCGGTTTCGTGCTCCACTATAATGTTTGGACCAAGCACGGAGAAAGAGGGGTTATGATGGAAGACAATGAAGAAGAAGAGGATGACGACAGCTATCCTGGCCATGGGTTCCCTGAATACGATGATACAACAATGGGGGAAGAAGCTGAGCCGGTAATGCGGGAAGAAGCTGAGCCGGGAATGCGAGAAGAAGCTGAAGAAGAGGCATTGGATGAGCCCGTTGATGATCTAGGTCGGGCCATTGCTGATGCAAAGAGAAACTGCGCAAGTGATTTGGAGAAGAAGAAGTTGCAGCGCATGTTAGAGGATCACAAAAAATTGTTGTACCCGAATTGCGTAGGTGACAAGAAAAAGCTGGGCACCACACTTGAATTGCTGCAATGGAAGGCAGAGAATGGTGTATCTGACAAGGGATTTGGAAAGTTGCTGGTAATGATAAAGGATATGCTTCCAAAGGACAACGAATTGCCCAAGAGTACGCCCTCTAGGGTTAGAGGTGCAGATGATACATGCATGCCCTAATGATTGCATCCTCTACCGCGGTGAATACGAGGATTTGAACGCTTGCCCGGTATGCGGTGCATTGCGCTATAAGATCAGCCGCGATGACCCTGGTGATGTCGAGGGCGAGCGCACGAGGAAGAAGATTCCTGCCAAGGTGATGTGGTATGCTCCTATAATACCATGGTTGAAACGTTTGTTCCAAAACAAAGAGCATGCCAAGGCGATGCGATGGCATAGAGAAGACCGTAAGAAAGACGGAAAGTTGAGAGTACCCTCTGACGGGTCGTAGTGGAGAAAAATCGAAAGAAAGTACGGGAAGGAGTTTGCAGATGACGCAAGGAGCGTATTGTTTGGTCTAAGCATAGATGGCATTAATCCTTTTGGGGAGCAGAGCTGCAACCATAGCACCTGGCCTGTGACTCTATGTTTGTATAACCTTCCTCCTTGGTTGTGCATGAAGCGGAAGTTCATTATGATGCCAGTGCTCATCCAAGTCCCTAAGCAACCCGGCAACGACATTGATGTGTACCTAAGGCCATTAGTTGAAGAACTCTAACAACTATGGAATGGAACAGGTGTACGTGCGTGGGATGAGCACATGGGGGAAGAATTTGACCTAAAGGCGTTGCTGTTCGTGACCATCAATGATTGGCCTGCTCTCAGTAACCTTTCAGGACAGACAAACAAGGGATACCGCACATGCACGCACTGTTTGAACGATACCGACAGTATATATTTGGCTAATTGTAAGAAGAATGTGTACCTAGGACATCGCCGATTTCTTCCGAGCAGGCATCCCGTAAGAAAGAAAGGCAAGCATTTCAAAGGTGAGGCGGATCACCAGACGAAGCCTCGCCACCCTACTGGTGCTGATGTACATGATATGGTAAAGAATTTGAAGGTGGTCTTTGGAAAGGGTCCTGGTGGACAACCTGTTCCTAATGACGCTGACGGACGCGCACCCATGTGGAAGAAGAAATCTATATTTTGGGACCTGCCCTATTGGAAAGACCTAGAGATCCGCTTCGTAATCGATGTGATGCACGTCATGAAGAATCTTTGTGTGACCCTGCTTGGCTTCTTGGGCGTGTATGGGAAGACAAAAGATACACGTGAGGCACGGGAGGACCAGCAACGTATGCACGGAAAAGACGGCATACATCAGGGTCATGCGAGCTACGCTCTTACCAAAGAAGAGAAGGAAATCTTTTTTGAATGCCTACTCAGTATTAAGGTACCGTTTGTCTTCTCGTTGAATATAAAGGGAATAACAAACATGGCAGAGAAAAAGTTCCAGAACCTAAAGTCTCATGATTGCCACGTGATTATGACGCAACTGCTTCCGGTTGCATTGAGGGGGCTTCTACCGAAAAACGTTCGATTAGCCATTGTGAAGCTATGTGCATTTCTCAATGCAATCTATCATAACGTAATCGATCCAGAAATCATACCAAGGTTAGAGAATGATTTGGTGCAATGTCTTGTCAGTTTCGAGTTGGTGTTCCCACCATCCTTCTTCAACATCATGACGCACGTCCTAGTTCACCTATGCGAAGAGATTAACGTTTTGGGTCCTGTATTTCTACACAATATGTTCCCCTTTGAGAGCACTAGTAGAAAACGGGGCAATGGTCCAGCCCATTAGTCCCGGTTCAATCCAGAACCGGGACCAATGGGGGCATTGGACCCGGTTCGTGAGCCCAAGGGGCCGGCAGGGCCACGTGGGCCATTGGTCCCGGTTCGTCTGGACCTTTTGGTCCCGGTTGGTGCCACGAACCGGGACCAATGGGTCTTGCTCCTGGCCCACAACCATTGGTCCCGGTTGGTGACTTGAACCGGGACCAAAGGCTCCCCTTTAGTCCCGGTTCATGTCACCAACAGGGACCAATGAGGTGCCTATATATACCCCCCTCGCGCAAGAGCAGAGCACACTACTTTGTTTTTTCTGGCCGAGGGGGAGAGGGCTTGGTGGTGCTCTAGCTCACCTCCTATGCACACAACGTGTTCGATGGAATGCCCGAGCCACACTACTTAAGCTTTTCTCCTCTCGAAGCTCTATTTTCTCCGAGATTTGTCTAGGTTTAGCGGTCCGTCACGTCCCATCCCCGTCTTCGCCGCCGTCGATCGCCCCCGCCGATCTCGTCACCGGCACCACCGTGGTGAGCCTCTTGTTATGTTCATGCTTTTCTTACTTTTATTATTGCTTGTTATTATTGCTTTAGATAGATATTTGTCTAATTTTCTTACGTTTATTATTGCTTGTTATTATATAGTGCGATGGTTTTGATATCCGCCCACGTGGGCCCTCGTCTTGTCTACGATTAGGATGTGGTATATTATCTTTAATTTATAACTATTTGTTTTAGTGTTTATGACAATTATGCCGACCAACCTGACATGCATAGATGTTTTTATATGTCTAGGAGGTAGTTGAACCGGAAATTCCAACCGACCCTCTTGTGGAGAGGTTAAATTTAGTTGAAGAGGAAAACATTTCCTTGAAGAAAAAATTGGAAAAAATGGAGGAGGAGAAGATGGAATTGGAGTTGCATGTTGCGGAAGTCGTCGATGATCACAAGATCAAGATGGACCCTATTGTCGAGAGGTTAAATTTAGTTGAAGAAGAAAACAATTTCTTGAAGGAAAAAATAAAAAAAATTGAGGACGAGAAGTTGATATTGGAGTTGCAAGTTGCAGATGTCATCGATCATCACAATGCGGTTGAAGATTAGAAAGATTAGAAAATATGCCATTCATACCGAGGCTTGGTATCATTATGCCGTTGGATCAATTGTTACCTTGGTTGCGATTATGATCGCATTTGTTTTCGCATTGAAATGTTTTACATAGTTTCGATGTGTATGGTGAAAATTAATTAGATGCTCTGGAGAGCTATATGTTGTTAGATGAGAACTATGTATGTACTTTGATTTTAATGTGATGATGAACTTCTATTAATTTGGTCACTTAATTATCTATTTATGATGTTCTGTAATGGTTTTTGACACACTTAATTATATATAATGCACGCAGATGAACCGACAATGGATGTACGGTGACAGACACACCTCCGAGTACATTCAGGGCGTGCATGAGTTTCTAAATGCGGCTGAGGCAAACAAGCAGAATGGTTTTATGTGTTGTCCATGCACTAAATGTGGGAATACGATGTCTTACTCTAACAGGAAAATCCTTCACTCCCACCTACTTTACAAGGGTTTCATGCCACACTATAATGTTTGGACGAGGCACGGAGAAATAGGGGTTATGATGGAAGACGGCGAAGAAGAAGAGTACGATGACAACTATGTGCCCCCTGAATACGGTGATGCTGCAATGGGGGGAGCTGGTGAAGGTTAAGAGGAACTAGACGATGTGCCCAATGATGCTGCAACGGGTGAAGCTGCTGAAGATCAAGAGGAACCAGATGATGATCTCCGCCGGGTCATTGTCGATGCAAGGACGCAATGAGAAAGTCAAAAGGAGAAGCTGAAGTTCGATCGTATGTTAGAGGATCACAAAAAAGGGTTATACCCCAATTGCGAAGATGGCAACACAAAGCTCAGTACCGTACTGGAATTGCTGCAGTGGAAGGCAGAGAATGCTGTGGCTGACAAAGGATTTGAGAAGCTACTGAAAATATTGAAGAAGAAGCTTCCGAAGGATAACGAATTGCCCGACAGTACATACGCAACAAAGAAGGTCCTATGCCCTCTAGGATTGGAGGTGCAGAAGATACATGCATGCCCTAATGACTGCATCCTCTACCGCGGTGCATACAAGGATCTGAACGCATGCCCGGTATGCGGTGCATTGCGGTATAAGATGAGACGAGATGACCCTAGTGATGTTGACGGCGAGCCCGCCAGGAAGAGGGTTCCTGCGAAGGTGATGTGGTATGCTCATATAATACCACGGTTGAAACATTTGTTCAGAAACGGAGAGCATGCCAAGTTGATGCGATGGCACAGTGAGGACCGTAAGAAAGACGGGAAGTTGAGAGCACCCGCTGACGGGTCGCAGTGGAGAAAAATCGAGAGAAAGTACTGGGAGGAGTTTGCAAAGGACCCCAGGAACGTATGGTTTGCTTTAAGCGCGGATGGCATTAATCCTTTCGGGGAGCAGAGCAGCAATCACAGCACCTGGCCCGTGACTCTATGTATGTATAACCTTCCTCCTTGGATGTGCATGAAGCGGAAGTTCATTATGATGCCAGTTCTTATCCAAGGCCCTAAGCAACCCGGCAACGACATTGATGTGTACCTAAGGCCATTAGTTGAAGAACTTTTACAGCTGTGGAATGGAAACGGTGTACGTGCGTGGGATGAGCACATATAGGAGGAATTTGACCTAAAGGCGTTGCTGTTCGTGACCATCAACGATTGGCCCGCTCTCAGTAACCTTTCAGGACAGACAAACAAAGGATACCACGCACACACTGTTTAGATGACACTGAAAGTATATACCTGGACAAATGCAGGAAGAATGTGTATCTAGGCCATCGTCGATTTCTTTCGACCAACCATCAATGTCGAAAGAAAGGCAAGCATTTCAAAGGCGAGGCAGATCACCGAAAGAAGCCCGCCATGCGTACCGGTGATCACGTACTTGCTACGGTCAATGATTTACACGTAATCTTTGGAAAGGGCCCGGGCGCACTAGCTGTTCCGAATGACGCTGAGGGACACGCACCCATGTGGAAGAAGAAATCTATATTTTGGGACCTACCGTACTGGAAAGACCTAGAGGTCCGCTCTTCAATCGACGTGATGCACGTGACGAAGAACCTTTGCGTGAACCTGCTAGGCTTCTTGGGCGTGTATGGAAAGACAAAAGATACAGCTGAGGCACGGGAGGACCTGCAACGTTTGCACGAAAAAGACGGCATGCCTCCGAAGCAGTATGAAGGTCCTGTCAGCTATGCTCTTACGAAAGAAGAGAAAGAAATCTTCTTTGAATGCCTGCTCAGTATGAAGGTCCCGACTGGCTTCTCGTCGAATATAAAGGGAATAATAAATATGCCAGAGAAAAAGTTCCAGAACCTAAAGTCTCATGACTGCCACGTGATTATGACGCAACCGCTTCCGGTTGCATTGAGGGGGCTTCTACCGGAAAACGTACGATTGGCCATTGTGAAGCTATGTGCATTCCTCAATGCAATCTCTCAGAAGGTGATCGATCCAGAAATCGTACCAAGGCTAAGGAGTGATGTGGCGCAATGTCTTGTCAGTTTCGAGCTGGTGTTCCCACCATCCTTCTTCAATATCATGACACACGTCCTAGTTCATCTAGTCAACGAGATTGTCATTCTGGGGCCCGTATTTCTACACAATATGTTCCCCTTTGAGAGGTTCATGGAGTCCTAAAGAAATATGTCCATAACCGCGCTAGGCCAGAAGGAAGCATCTCCATGGGCCATCAAACAGAGGATGGCATCGGGTTTTGTGTTGACTTCATTCCTGGCCTTAATAAGATAGGTCTCCCTAAATCGCAGTATGAGGGGAGACTGACTGGAAAAGGCACGCTTGGAAGGGACTCAATAATATGCAGGGACGGATATTCTTGGTCTCAAGCACACTACACAGTTCTACAGAACTCTACCTTGGTGACCCCGTATGTCGATGAACACAAGAACAGTCTGCGCTCCAAACACCCGGAGCAGTGCGACGACTGGATTACATGTGAACACATCAGGACTTTCAGCAGTTGGTTGGAAACACGTCTCAGAGGTGACAACACTGTTTGTGATGAGTTGTACTTGTTGTCCACGGGACCATCTTTGACTGTATTGATTTACAAAGGATACGAGATAAATGGGAATACATTTTACACGATTGTCCAAGATCAAAAGAGCACCAACCAAAACAGCGGTGTCCGCTTTGATGCAACAACCAAGAGGGGAAAGGACACATATTATGGTTACATAGTGGACATATGGGAACTTGACTACGGACATGATTTTAAGGTCCCTTTGTTTAAGTGCAAATGGGTCAATCTGTTAGGAGGCGGGGTACAGCTAGACCCACAGTACGGAATGACAACAGTGGATCTGAAAAATCCTGGGTACATTGACGAACCGTTCGTCCTAGCCAATGATGTGGCACAGGTTATCTATGTGAAGGACATGTCTACCAATTCGAGAAAAAGAAAAGATAAGGAAGCGAATACATCATACGATGAGCCAAAGCGCCACATAGTTCTTTCAGGAAAAAGGGACATCCTGAGAGTGGAGGGCAAGACAGACATATCCGAAGATTATGAAAAGTTTCATGAAATTCCTCCCTTCAAAGTCAAGGCTGACCCAAGCATCCTGATAAACGATGAAGATTATCCATGGTTACGGCGCAATAAGCAAATGACACAAGCGAAGAACAAGTGAACACTTTTTTCCGCAACTATTATGATGATACCATGCCAACTTTGTAACAGACGAGTATGATACCATTGTCCGCATGCACATGTTATGCCAACTTTTTCAGAGTTCATTGGAAAACTATTAATTTAGGTCGAATTTTCTCTATAGGTGCATCTATGTTCATTTTTTTAGTAAAGTTAACCACAAACTTGTGATTCACACAAATTTCAAAGAATTCAAATTTTAATTATTCAAATTTGAAAACTAATGGCACTAACAGAAAGTTCATAATTTTTCTAAAACTAATGACACTAACAAAAAGTTTATAATTTTGCTGACCTAAAAGCAAAAAAGAATTAAAAAATAAAGCAAAAAACAAAAGAAAATAAATAATGCTGAAAACAAAACAAAAAAACTTGCAAAAAAATTAAAAATAGCAACAATAAGTATTTTATTGTAAGTAGAAACAAAATAAAATAAATAAAGCAACAAAGAAAACAAATAATTTCAAATTTAAACTATTCAAATTTGAATACTACTGGCACTAACAGAAAGTTTGTAATTGGTTTTACCTAAAGCAATAATATTCACAAAGAAACTATAAATACAGCAGAAAACAACTTAGAAATAAATAAAGCAGAAAAGGAAAAAATACATTAAAAAAATGGGTAATTTTTCTAAAACTAATGGCACTAACAGAAAGATTATAATTTTGATGACCTAAAAGCAAAAAGAATTAAAAAATATAGCAAAAAACAAAAGAAAATAAATAATGCAGAAAACAAAACAAAAAACTGGAAAATAAAATAAAAATAGCAACAATAAGTATTTTGTTGTAAGTAGAAACAAATTTGAATACTACTGGCACTAACAGAAAGTTTGTAATTGGTTTTACCTAAAGCAATAATATTCACAAAGAAACTCTAAATACAGCAAAAAACAACTTAGCAATAAATAAAGCAGAAAAGGAAAAAAACATTAAAAAAATGGGCGCTGTCCAGTGAGCCTGCAAGGCCTACGGCCTAGGATGCAGGTGGACTATAAGGCCCAGCAGACTCACAGGGCAACGCGTAGAGTTAGGCCCAGAAGCCTGCAATAGAGAGGAGTTCAATACAACGCCCGTAGTGGGGCTTATAAACAACTCCGAGCCCCTGTCAACTAGCGAGGTGGGACTAAATATTTTGGTCGCGGGGCAGCACATGGCCTTTAGTCCCGGTTGGTGCCACCAACCGGGACCAAAGGTCTCTCCTTCCCGCCCTTTGGGCTACTGAAAAGAGACCTTTGGTCCCGGTTGGTGGCACAAACCGGGACCAAAGGGGGCATTCGTCCCGGTTTGTGCAAAGAACCGGGACCAATGCTCGATCTATATAAGTAGCACTTTTGAAATTTCATTTCAGTTTCTCTCTTCCCCGCCCCGACGACGCCGCCAGGCTGCCCGAGCTCGTCATCGCCGTCGCCCCGCGCCCCTGCCCCGTGCTCGCCGTCGCCGTTGCCCCGCGCCGTCGCCCCGCGCCCCTGCCCCGTCGCCCCGCGCCGTCGTCCCGCACCGTCGCCCCGCGCCTTCGTCTGCCCCCGCGCTCCTCGTCGCCGGCGCCCTGCCCGCTCCTCGTCGCCGGCGCCCTCGCCGTCGCCGCGCGCTGTGAGCCGCCGCGCGCCCGGCTCTGTTCATATATATATATATATATATATATATATATATATATATATATATATATATATATATATATATATATATATATATATATATATATTGCTATATTTTTTTGTTCATATGTGATATGTATATATATATGTGTATGTGTATATAGTTGCTTATGTGTATATGTATATGTGTATATAGTTAATGTATGTGGCTATAATGTATATGTGTATGTGGCTATAATTCTTTTTATTTTTCTTAGGAATTTGCTAAATATATATGTTAAAAATGTTTTTTTGTTCATAGAAAGTTTTTTGTTCATATATAGAAAGTTACAATTGTAGAAAAGTTTTATATATGCAAAAGTTACAAATTTAGAAAAAGAAGGATAGGAAAGAAGAAAATAAGAAGAGGAAAGAAAGAAGAAGAGGAGAGGAAGAAGAGGAGAAATAAATAAAAAGAAGAAAAAAAATAAGAAAAAGAAGAGGAGAAGAAGAAAGGAATAGAGGAGAAGAAGAGAAAATAGAATACCCCTCCCGAGTCTCCTCTTTTTTCTCTTTTTTCTCTTCTTCTCCTCTATTCCTTTCTTCTTCTCCTCTTTTTTTTTCTTTTTTTTTCTTTGATCTTCTCCTCTAGCTATTCCTTTCTTCTTCTCATCTTTTTATTTCTTCTTCGTTTTCTTATGTTTTATTGGGTCTGTCGTCGTCGATATACCCCTCCCGATAACTTCAACACGAGGGGGGTGGTCGATATACCCCCTCCCCGATAATATTATTTTCCCATGTACGTATGTCGTGTCGATATAAACTCCCGATAACTTCAACACGTGGGGGGGGGGGTCGATATACCCCCTCCCGATAACTTCAACACAGGGGGGTCGATATACCCCCTCCCGATAACTTCAACACGTGGGGGGGGGATCTGTCATCGTCAATATACCCCCTCCCCGATAACATTATTTTCCCGTGTATGTATCTCGTCGTTGTCGATATTACCCCCTCCTTGAAGCGTTCTCGAGGCCACCCCTAACCCTTGAAGCGTTGTCGAGGCCACCCGAAACCCTAGAGAAGCAGCGTCGAGGCCACAAATTAATATATATGATTCCTTACTGTGATTAGCTAGCTAGTTCTACGTTTGTCATTAATATATCCATCTGTCATGTTTGAATAATAATTGGCATGTTGTAAATATTTGTAGAAACTATGGACGACAACCCCCGAGACGAAGCACAAGAAGCGATGTTGCTGGACATAATCGCAGACGGACGTGATGCCGTCTTGTCGTTTCTCAACGACACTGATGAGCTGCTGGAAAGAGAGGAGGAAGAAGCAGGCTATGATTATGATGGCTCCGCTGACCCAATGCACATGCAAGAAGTAGACCGTGAGGGCGGCTCCGGTGACCCAATGCCGGTGCAAGAAGGAGACCATGATGATGGTTCCGGTGACCGAACCGAATCCGGCCAGCAGGTATATATATTAGTTAAGCCTGTGTTGACTAGTTAATTGATGCATTCATTGTTTTGGTATGTACACATATTAATTAATTAACTCTCGTCTTTGTTCTTTTTTCTAGCCCTCCGGATCGAGCACATCTTCGGTAAGGAGACGAGGCCCGAAGAAAAAGTTGAGCTCGGATGAAAAGTTTGAGATCACAGAAATCGCGCTCACCGGCCAACCGATTCAACCCATCCGGACAAAGAACGCATTTGTTAATCAGTGCGGGGTTCTGGTTAGGGACAAGATCCCGATCAGCATCCATCAATGGTTAAAGCCGGCTGCAGAAGACGCTCAGGTGTCTTATGTCACTGATATGCAGAAAGAAGATCTTTGGACTGAGCTGAAGTCAAATTTCACCCTACCGCCAGAGGCTGATCCGGCGAAGCCAGTTACAGAGGAATTAATCAAGTCTTTTGCTCTTACGAAGATGGAAGAACTATTAAGGGGGTGGAAGAAACACCTGAATAAGTTTGTCCGCAAAAAAGAGACTCCATAATTCCAGGGCATATATGAGAAGATCAGAGATGACTGGCCCGCATTTGTGGCCTATAAGATATCGGAAAAGAGTAAGAAGATGTTGGCAACAAACCAGAAAAATGCTGCGAAGAAGATGCATCACCATCGCACGGGGTCAGGTGGCTACCTTAGAGCCCGGCCTAAGTGGGCCAAGGCTGAGAATGATCTGCTTCAGAAAGGGATCGAACCAGAGATAATGAACTGGCTAGACCGTTGCCGGACTTGGTTCTTCGGGGTTGGCGGAACCTTGGACCCTGTATCAGGGTGGTGCATTTGGACGGACAAACAATTGGAAATACCACTCAAGAAGATGCGGCACTATATCAAAGCAGCGCAGCAAGGGACGTTCTTTCTCGACAGAGAGAACGACGAGCTCACAATGGCCCTCGGGAATCCTGAGCACCCTGGACGGACACGAGGCATGCCAGGCTCTGTTCCGTGGAGTGCTGGGTTTCCAGACGTAGGCGGTTACAAATGCCACGAGAGGAGGAAGAAAGTGCAGCAGACCGAACTGCAGGCGCTGCACGCCAGAATACAAGCGATAGAGGAACGAGAAGCAAATCTGGACAAAAGAACTGCCGAAGCTTCCCCCGAAGCTACCCCGCCATCTCAGCGGAGAAGTAGCGTGGCTTCCACCGAGCTACTTCAGCCGGAGCATGTCTTGACGGCTCCTGCCAGCTATCCCGTGGATGCTATCACGGAGTCTCAAAATTGCCACCTTATGACGCAATAGATAAATATGAAGGTCAAGGCGGCTGCTGGCTCTATTTATCCTACTGGACCCGGCGCAACTTTTCACTGCCGGCCGATTCCAGAACGATATGCTAGGGTGATGGTGGATGAAATAACGAAGGGATTTGAGGACCTCCAGCTTGACCACCCTACCGGTGAAGGGGAGACTCGGGTGGGTTCTTCACTGAAGACTCCATGCCTATGGCGGAAGGACCTCATCAACATTCTCAACTGGACGCCTCCGCCTCCTCCTCCTTCTCCGGCAAGTCAGGGCACTCCGCCTCCTCCACCGCCTCCTCCTCCGGCGAGTGACGATCAGGGCACTCCGGCTCCTCCGGCGCGTGGCGGCACTCCGCCTCCTTCTCCGCCTACGCCGGCGCGACCAAGCAGCCAGCCTCCTCCTTCTCCGCCTAGTCAGCAAGGGCGGAAGAGACCTGCCGCCGCTCCGGCTGCTCCGGCGCGTAAGCAAGGAAAGAAGACAGCCGCTTCGTCTAGTCTGCCGGCGTCTAGCAATACAGCCAGAGGCGGGAGGCAATACAGATTCGGTCCTTCTCTCATGCCTCTAGAGAAGTTACCATACGAGAGGTCCGACGAGGAAAACACGAAGATCGCTGAAGGCGAAGTGAAGGACTGGCTTGAAGTGTTGAAAGCACAGAGACATCCACCTCCGGAGGAGAAGATAGATCCGGTGAAAGAAAATCGCACTCTTGCTGCCCTGAAGAAACCAGCGAAAAGTCAGCCGAAAGACAACTATGACCGCATTATTGAAAAGTCATTTCACGAAGCGAAGCGGTCGGGAAGTACTAAAAGTGATCAAATGTTAGCAGAAGGACGAGCTGGGAAACAAATTGCCCAGCTCGGCGAACAAGCGGACCAATCGTCCTCCCCCCCCGCGCTCAAGGTGTCTAGCGACATCGTCGCTAATGATCCGAGGATGGTGCCCGGTTATAGCAATCTTGGAGATTACCTGCCTGATGATGTACATTATGATTTCTTGGAGGTGCAGATACAAAGATACGAGTACGGGAAGCCTCACGTCAAATATGAAAGATCTCTATCAACGATGATGCGAAGGTTGCATGATTGGTACTAAAAAAAATCTGCAGAGAGTCTGGAGGGAGGGATAGTTTGTATGTGAGAGTTAAACCGGAGCATGACCTCGTTGGAATTGAACTGTTGCATATTCCATTTGAGGAGTTCTATCAGTTTTTCAATCAATTGGCCATCGATAAAGCAACGGTCACCTGCTCTATCTATAAGTAGTAATACTTCTGTCATTAAGTCTCTCTATATAGCTCAGCTCTTTCATTGCATGTATTTATATTTATCCTCACTATATTATGCAGATTGAAGATCGTCAAATTGAAGAAAAGACAAGTCGGTGATATAGGGTTCATTAACACATATCTCATAGATGCAACTGAGGTTGAATTGCGTGCCGCAGATACCGAGGCCAATTTGCTACGATCGTTGGTGGTAAATGAAAACAAAGATATAATACTCTTTCCTAACAACTTCAAGTGAGTGTTACTGTCTTGTCCATATTCGGTTTCCCTTATATATTAGTCAAGGTTATAGTAATGTAATTGATGAGTTCATGCATGCGTGCGCAGCTTCCACTATATTCTCCCAGAGATTAAGCTTGAGCGGGGAGTAGTAACTGTCTTGGACTCTAAACGAAAAGATTCCAAGGAGTATGCTGACATGACTCAAATGCTCGAGAAGTAAGTTAAATCGATCATTATCCACCATGCATATCAGCAACTTTGTTCATTTCTGATATCAAGTAATTGTTTTCTTTGTCTGGCAGGGTTTGGAAAAAATTCACCAAAAAAACTCCGGGACTGCCGAAGAAGCTGCAATTTAGACATCCGAAAGTAAGTACTATATAGTAGCATGTTCCGCGCATCTCCTATTGATTCAAGCGCTAGTTTCATCAATACCATTTGGCATTCTTGCTTATCAGTTTGATTGACCTCCATTTCTTGTAAAGTGTTTGTGGCAGGAACAAGGGAATGATTTCTGTGGATACTACATTTGCGAGTCCATCTGCCACACGACCTGTGAGCGGGGCTACTCTGACGCACAATTTGAAGTGCGTAAGCAATTAATAATATTCACAATTTTATTTCATTACCATCATTTGTGTTGAGTTTCATATATATATATATATATATATATATATATATATATATATATATATATATATATATATATACATACATATATATATATATATATGTATGTATGTATTGACCCTCTTCTTCAAATTAGATCTTTCGGATGCGGAATGAACTCCTAGCACCAGATCGTCTGCGAGCAATTCAAGAGGAATTGGGGGCATTCTTCCTTGACCACGTGATCGCGCCAAACGGAGAATACTATGTGGACCATGCGTCCATATGATAGTAGATTATATTTGTAAGAGATAATTATTGTATATATGTACCTGGTAGTGTCGGATAGATATACGAGAACTTGTTGTTCGGCCAATCTCTCGGAGAAGGAGAGGTGGTCGATATCACTTCTCTCTGTATGCATATATATGTTGATGACGATCTTCTGTTTCCTTCATTTGCTTACTAGCTAGCTAGCTAGCGTGTCTAGTCCTCTTTATACGTATGTGTAGTACGTAGCGTCGACCAAGCACGGACATAATAGATGACACTTCTCTCTATTAATTATCTAGCTAACACAATATATGAAACACCTAAATTAACCCCCCAAAACCCCCAAACCCCCCTCCCTTAAAAAAACAAAAACCACAGCCACAGAAATGCTGACGGGTGGATGCCTTTTGGTCCCGATTGGTGCCACCAACCGGGACCAAAGGCCCTCCTGCCTGGGCTCCGCGCACAGGCCACGTGGAGACCCATCTGTCTCGGTTCTAGATTGAACCGGGACTAAAGGGCTAGGGCATTAGTACCGACCCTTTAGTCCCGGTTCAAGAACCGGGGCAAAAGGCCCTTACCAACCGGGGCAGATGGCACGTTCTCAACTAGTGGAGGTTCATGGGAGTCTTAAAGAAATATGTTCATAACCGTGCTAGGCCAGAATGAAGCATCTCCAAGGGCCATCACAATAAGGAGGTCATTGAGTTTTGTATTGACTTTATTACTGACCTTAAGCCGATTGGTGTTCCTGAATCGCGGCATAAGGGCAGACTGGATGGAAAAGGCACGCTAGGAGGGGAACAAATAATATGTATGGACGGACGTTCTCTCACTGAAGCACACTACACAGTTCTACAGAATTCCGCCTTGGTGGCTCCGTATATGGATGAACACAAGAATTTGCTACGCTACAAACACCCGGAGCGGTCTGATGACAGGATTACACGTGAACAAACCAGGAGTTTCGCCAGCTGGTTGCAGACACGTACCATGCATGACACCTCTATTGAAGATGACCTGTACTTGTTGTCCCAGTTACCATCTTCGAATATAATGACTTTCAAAAGGTACGAGATAAATGATAATACATTTTACACGATCGCCCAAGATAAGAAGAGCACCAACCAAAACGGTGGTGTCCGCTTTGATGCAGAAACCAAGACGGGAAAGGAAACATATTATGGTTATATACAGGACATATGGGAACTTGACTATCGACATGGTTTGAAGGTCCCTTTGTTTCGGTGCAAATGGGTCAATATGACACGAGGCGGGGTAACGGAAGACCGCAGTACGGAATGACAACAGTGGATCTCAACAATCTTGCGTATGCAGACGAACCATTCGTCCTAGCCAATGATGTGGCATAGGTTTTCTATGTGAAGGACTTGTCTACCAAGCCAAGAAAGAGAAAAGATAAGGAAGTGAATGCATCGTACGATGAGCCAAAGCGGCACATAGTTCTTTCTAGGAAGAGAAACATCGTGGGAGTGGATGACAAGACAGACAAGTCAGAAGATTATGAAAAGTTTGATGAAATTGCTCCATTCACAGTGAATATTGACCCGAGCATCCCGTTAAATGATGAAGATTTTCCATGGTTACGGTGCAAAGGGACACACGCGAAGAAATAGTTTCACACCCAAAGATCTGGGATGTGATCGGCTTCACTATCATCACTTTCTTCTGTGTTTCACACCCAGAAGGGAATATCTGTAATAGTTAGGGTAGTTATGTGTTTTGGCATTTGAAACGCGAAGAAATTTTATGTGCAAACAAATTCTTTCATGCCTTTACTTGTTGTGTGTTCAAAATGCACTATTCAAATAAACAGAATCAATTATCAACCCTTTGTGAATTCATTTGGTATTTTTCATTCATTTACTGATTTGTTTTTAGAGATCTAAATGACCGTGAAATTGAAAACCACTACAAAAGACAAAAACTATAAAAAAAAAATTGTTGAGGCGCTGCCCAGTGGGCCTGCCAGACCTAGGGTGTGCATATTCAGACCCAGAAGGGCCAGCAGGCTCACGGGATAACGCGCCATAGTTAGGCCCTGAAGCCTGGTATATAGAGATGTTCAAAACAGCAGCCGCGGCTAGGTTTATAAACCAGTGCGGCTGCCCTTCGCTAGGCGAGGTGGGACTAAACATTGTGCACTGCCGGTGACAGCGCAGAACCATTAGTACCGGTTTGTGGCTCCAACCGGTATTAATGTGTGGGCCTTTAGTACCGGTTGGTGGCTCCAACCAGTACTAAAGGGGGCTGTTTCCCGCCGCTTCACCTGGCGAAAATTGGCCTTTAGTACCGGTTGGAGCCACCAACCGGTACTAAAGGCCCCTCCTATATATATGGCACTTACAAAAAATCCAGTTTCATCGACCACCACTTCTTCTTCAACTACTTCGTGCGACATCGCCGCTGCAGCCGCGCCGTCGCCCATCGCGCGCCGCCCTCGCTGCCCCCGCCGCGCACCGTCGCCCCCGCTGCCCGTCGTCGCCGTCTCGCGCCGCCGCCCCCGTCATCGCTTTCCCCGTCGTCGTCGTCTCGCCGCCCTCGTCGTCGCCGTCTCGCCGTCCCCGCCGCGCACCGTTGCTGTCCCCGTCGCCGCTGTCCCCGTCGTCGCCCCGGCCCACCGCCCGTCGTCGCGCCGCCCCCGTCGCATCGCCGTCTCGCGCCGCCGCCCGTACGCCGCCGCCCCCCGCTCGTACACACAC
>LR738712.1:796189075-796271411 GCA_902687465.1 Secale cereale | reverse complement strand
TAACCCCCCAAAACCTAAAACCCCCCCTCCCCTTTCAAAAAAAAAACAAAAACCACAGCCACAGAAATGCTGACGCGTGGATGCCTTTTGGTCCCGGTTGGTACCACCAACCGGGACTAAAGCCCCTCCTGCCTTGACTCGGTGCACAGGCCACGTGGACACCCTTCTGCCCCGGTTCTGGATTGAACCGGGACTAAAGGGTCAGAGCATTAGTACCGCCCCTCTTGTCCCGGTTCTGGAACCGGGGCTAAAAGGCCCAAATGAACCGGGGCTAAAGACCCTTTATCTACTAGTGGCATCTGTCCTGCTTCACCAGTTCCACCCGTTGGAGTTGGAGGTGGAAGTTGATCCGCCCTTGCCCCACCCCCTCCAGGAAGACCTCGGGCGCTTCCTGGTCTTCTCTGTTTCAGCGCGCGCGAGGCCTTTCTTCATGGTGCTGATTCTGTTCCATATCTCGAACGCAGCGTAGGCGTCCTTGGCAGCATACTCGACGTGCTTGGTGCTGAGAATAGAAGTCCACAGGCTGTGGTCGTGGTCTGTCATCTTCATCTTCATGTCTGCGTACTCGTCGTCGATGATCGCAGCAGCTACATCACCCAGCGAGTCCAGTGGCTTCGTTCCATCAGGCACCCTCCAGTTCGTCAGGATGTCGACGAAGTTGGCGACGTTTAGGTCGCAGGCTGCGAGCTTCTGCTTGTCCTGCTCGACGGCGAAGCCAGCGAACTCGAACCTAGGGAAAGTGAACCGCAAGTTATACCTTTCGGAACTGCATACACGGGCATATAGAACTGCAACGCGTACTCGGCAGAGACAATTGCTTACCTTGGGTCGTCGAGGAACCTGTCGAAGGGGACGCATCTCTTGCCCAATGTACCACATACCTGGAAAACAAGCACTGGCTGGTACTTGCCGATGGATAGTTGAACCACGGCCGCTCTACGGTGGTCGGGTGTGTACTCCACGTCGATGCCGATGATCTTCTGGCGGCGCCGCTGGAGAAGTGTCTTGAACTCTTCGACGTACGTCGCCATGGCGGCGACGTCGGTGGTGTAGATCACCTTCAGCTTCGTGTTCCCGTGCGCATGCACGGCGTCGTAGGTCCTGCTGAACCCCATTGCTGCAAAGAGGAGGTACAGGAGGAGGAAGGCGCAGCGTCGTGTGTTTTTGTGCGGACAGCCTGTTCGATGGAGCGCGGGATTTAAATGGGAGCGGCAACAACTTCTGCCGAGGACATGATCTCGTCTCCCAACCGTGTAGGCGATCGTGGGTTCGTGATGATCCTGGCGTTCGTGCGGCGTGCAACCGTCGGGATAGAGGAGGGGCGGGGCGCGGGCGCTTCGGGCGATAGTGGGCGCATTTATTTTAGGGCAGGCGAACCGAATCGTCCGCCGTAAGCGAACTGCATCGCTTCAGAAGCGTAATCGTTTCCCGTAAGCGAACTGCATCGCTTCAGAAGCGGAATCGTTTTTGTTTACATTTTTTTGCACTAAGCGCACTGCACTGTGTACTCGAAGGTTACTGCACTGAAGCTTTTAAACGCACCACGCACGCACTGCAGTGTATTTGTTTATCCTAGCCTGACTCTACATTTTTTTCTTTTCTATCTGCTTTTCTGTACTGATTCACGTTCATGGTCAGATTCTATACGAGCAAGAGAACTGCATTTCTCAAAATGACATTCCGATGTCGGGTTTTTCATACAGAAGAGAACCGCATTATGAGAGTGGAATTCTCATCTTATTTTCTTTTTTCATATAAAAGAGAACTGTATATTATTACACGATAATAATATATATAAATGATGAAGTTAATATGTTTTTAAAAAATGCAAAACTGCATATGTGTTTTGATCTACGCCCTTTTCCTGGTGCTTCTTCGCAGATTGTGCACTGCATTTGTTTCAACGTTTGTTGCTGCTTCTGTCTTGCTCTTGTTGTTCGCGTTACCCCTCGTAACGAGACCGTGCGACCGCGACGCTTGTCTACGCGCTGGATTATGCGTTCTGTCTCTCCCCTTCGTTTTTGATGATGGTTCTTCGATTTCTTCATCTGCTTCTTCTTCTTCCTCGTCTTCTTCTTCTTCTTCCTCATCTTCCTCCTCGGTTTCATCAGCTTTGCTCGCTTCCTCACTCTCTTCTCTGTCAGCATCTTCTTCGTCATCTTCTTCGTTATCTTCTTCATCTTTCTCCTCTGTTCTATTTGGACAAGTTCTCGCGTTATGCTTCTCTCTCTTGTTGCAGACGCTACATAGTCTTCTCTTTGGCGTATTATCTTGTTGGTCAGCTTGGTGATTTGTGGTGGCATTTTCAGCCTGGATTTGTTTCAGCCTCTCCTCACATGTTCTTGAGTTGTGTCCCGCAATCTTATTGCATGATTTACACATCCTTACCCCCAGTGGTCTTCCTTCGCTGTCCAGTTCCGGCTCAGGCCTGCTATTTTTTCTAGGGCTTTTTTCATTTGCTGTAGCTTTTTTATTGGCTGACTTGCTCTCTTTCTTTCTCCCTTTTGTGTTTGAAACAGGCGGGGGAAGAATTGTGTCATCCATATTATGAACTGCACCATCAGCAGCATGTTCCTGCTCCTTTCCTTGGACTTCACCCCGCGCATCCATTATCTTCCCTGCCTCTTCCTCTTCTTCATTTATTACGTTCACTTCTTGTATGAGTTTTCTCATCCCAGCTAAAGCTCTGTTGTAACCTCTATCCGACTTGACACCTCTGTTCGCCAGGTCCATTGCAGTTTCTGCAAGTAGTCTCCTACGGCAGAACATCGAACTCCCATCCGGAGCAGTTTGCTCATAGTCTCTGCGGTCAAAAGTTGGATTTTGGCGTGCGTTCCGTGTGTACCTCTTCAATATGTACTGTTCAGGTATCTTGTCCACCCGCAGCTGATACAACATGCAAATGATGTGCACGCAGAACAGGCCTGCAGCAAAAGAAATTTTTTGGGTTACTCGTACCAGCAAACTTCACATAAATAGGCAACATTTTTTAATTTTTTTGGTTTTTGTGAACTGCATTATAAATAGGTCCTGTGTCCGCTGCTATAGTGAACCTCACTATATATTTTTTTGTTTTTAATCTCTTTTTTTTTGCTACGAGCAATAAGTGAACTTCATTTTGTTTTACGTGTGCTTATTTTTTTTGTTTTTCCTGTATCACTTACCTGTGTGTGTCCACAGCTTGCATTCGCATTCGTAGATACCGTTCGTCACATCATCAACCACCTGGAACTCGTGTCTTGCCCAATCAAAATCATCAGACCGGTTGTAGTGGCGCACCAAATATTTCGTTGGGTTGTCAGTGGACTGCTCTGATCTGAAGGCTGTGCTGCGGCAGTGCGTTTGCTTGAAGTCAGCAAAGACCGCCCTGGTGTAAATCTTGGAGAGCTGAACCTCGAATCCAAACTGAGTAGTAGTCTTTATCTCCGTCTGTGAAACAAAGAAACCAGTTAAGTAGTTGTCTTTTTTGCAGCAAAAATCAAGAAAGCGAGTATTTGTTTTTATTAATTGCTGATCCATCTCTGAAAATTTTGTTCTGTTTTATATACCTCGTTAGCTATGGTCTCCGCGTGCTCGACGCCCTTCCTTGTCTGGATGCACCTGTCCACCTGGGACGCAAAGATGTGCAGGTCGTGTCTTTCCTTGACAAAGTTCCTCTTCAAGATCCGGTTCATGCTTTCACTTCTCTGTGTCGACATCATCCGTGCACAGAACACCTCCTTGTAGTAAGCCGATATCCATTCTTTTCTGTCTGCCCACAGCGCCTTCATAATCTCATCATTTTGCAGGTTATACTTTCCCATGAGCTCACGCCAAGCGCGTTCAAACTCTGATGGCATCAGTGGGTGGTTGAGAACGGAGGTCGGCTCATCCTTGAATTTCTCATAGGCTTTGTACAGCAAGGACAGGTGATCCTTGTATTTTTTCAGTATATGCCAACGGCATAACTTGTGCAGCGTGCCTACGAGCGTACTTTTTATCGCGGCATCCATGGAGGGGCATTGATCTGCATGTTTTTGAAAAAAAAACAAGCATCGAGTTATTGAGAGAACTGCATATCCTTTTTTCTGCTTTTTTCATTTTTTTTCATTGGATGTAAGAAATGTACTACAAAACTTTGCAGTGAACTGCATTGTTATTTAAGTTCACTCTTTTTTTTCAGGATACCTGTGAGTATGCAGATTGGCCGCTTGTTGTTCATGCAACGCAAGAACGTCCGGAACACCCAATCGAAAGTCGGTATTGTTTCGTCTCTGATGAGAGCCACAGCGAATATTGTACTTTGGAGGTGGTGGTTGACTCCAACGAAGACGCCCAGAGGCATGTGGAACTTGTTGGTCTTGTATGTCGTGTCAAATGTGACACAATCTCCAAAATCTTCGTACGATCCCCTGCAGCTGGCGTTCGCCCAGAATATGTTGCGCACACGGTTATCGACATCTTTGTCGTAATCATAGAAGAACTCTGGGTTTATTTGCTGCATCTTCTCAAAGAAAGCCAGGAGTTTCTTCACATCGTCCTCTGTTTCCTCCCTCGCGAATTGGTGCTTCCTGCAGTTTGAAATAATAATATACTTGCAGCATTAGGGACATACAGAAAATGCACAAAGCGAACTGCATGAAATAGACGAGATATCGTTTTTTGTTTTAGTGAACGTACCTGTTCACCCAGTCACGGCTGGTGCGCCCCATAAAGTGCAGCCCTCCTGACATCCTCGACAGGGTTGACATCATCTGCGTGTGCGTGAGGTTGTCGCTCTGCATGTCCTTCACTAGTTTATCGAGCAACGGGTCATCCGTCTTATGCGAGTGCATGTGCAGAAGCATAGCCGGGCTGTCAATCATCCTGTGGTTGTGATTGAGCTCAATCTCTGCTATCACAAACACATCCTTTATTTTTTTCAATCTCATCCCCGCCTTGCAGCCAGTCCTCTTTGATGTTTTTTCCCGCTTTCTGTCATAATCAGTGACAGTTTGTTTGCTTCTGCCTTCCTTTGAGCACATGATGTATCTGTTTGTTCTGTATCCGCCGTTTTTGCGTGTGCCGAAGCCTGCATGCCTCGCATACGTGTTGTAGAATTCTCGCGCCGCATCTTCTGATGTGAACTGCATACCTTTCACAGACACAAGTTCTTGGAGCATGTTCTCATCCTGCACACATACAACACGGAATGTTTCTTTTTTTTGTTAATGAGAATGCACAAGCTGAAACTATGCGTAATAAGTGAACTGAAGTAGTCAGGCAAGGATGCTTACGTGCGTGTACTATTTTTCTTCTAACGGTGTTTGCAGCTCACCGATGTTTATTGGGCATGGAGGGGTGACAACAGACCTGTGTAATTGAGGATCGCGAGGAGGCAGGAGTGTGGAGAACTTTACTTTTTTGGTTGCCTGCGGCCCTCCTTGATTCTGCTTCCGATTCTTTTGTTGGGCAGTAGGCGGCCTTGGTGGAATTCCACTGTCCCTTTGTAGACGAATCGTTTGCACATGGACCTGCCGAACTTGCTGGGTTTCAACATCGGCTTCTGGAGGTGCTATATCATCCGTTCTGATCTGCTGACCAAATGTTTCAAAGACACGCGTGTACCTTGGCTGCATAACTGTTATGATTTGCTCCTCGTCATCATCCTCGTCCTCATCATTTTTCTGCGCGTGTTCACCCATGAAGACCAGATCGTCGTCCTCCTCCTCTTCATCCTGCGGTTTTCTTGTTTCACTGCCTTCTCCATCTCGAATGATGTTTGGTTCGTTGTTTTCATCTTTATCCTCTACATCTTCCTCCACGGAGTAGGCAGTTCTGTTTGTCGTGTTAAAGAAACCCCTAGGTAATTCAGGTGTTATCCATCCAGGCATCTCCCACTCTTCTCTTCCAATGCAGTTCAGGGGCTCAGGGTCGTAAATGATTCGAGGCATCTTCTGTTTTTGAGGCATAGCGAATTCCTGCAGGTTATTAAGCCAAAGCTTTTTTTTATGCAGGTCAACAATGAAATGAACTGCATCTTTCGTTCTATATATCATTATATTTTTGCAAACGGTAAGGATTTGCACTTTCAATGTGTCATTCTACAGCAGGGGCACTGCTAGTTAACGTGAAGAAACAATGCACTTCAGCTCTAGGAACAGCGCTCTACTTTTTTAGTCAATGTGGACTGCAATTTTGATCCATACAGCGTCTTTTATTTTTCGAACTATCCTTTTCTAATTTTCTACTTTTGGAGACACACGTGACTGCAGTCGACGCAAGATGGGGGACTGCATGTGTATAAAAACGGCACTGCAAACTGGATGGGGGGGTTGGTATGTTGATTTTCTTACCTTATATGCAGTTCCCTCCTTCTGCAGATGCAGCTCTTGCTGCTGTTGTCGTGCAGTCCACCTCCGCTGCAGGAACTCATGCGCTTTTTCCACCTTGGCCATTGTTGCGGGAGAAGGCTGGATGTGAACCATTGCAGTTCGCATCCATGACGAATGCGATGTAGTAGTCAACGTTGCAGTTCGCTTCCCCCTGTCATGCATGGCTGAGGCTGGATGCTTCAGGGGCGGATCCTCCAGGTGTTGTTGGGGCGAAGGTGAGGTGCGGCGTCGCTTCCTAAACGCCGCCGTGGAAATTTCGTCCCCGACGGACTGGATCGCCGGCCGTTTTGGCGGGCGCTCCGCTGCCGCTACGAGGCGGGGGGAGGGGGTGGAGGTGAGGTGCAGGACGTCGGCCGCCGGCCGCCGTGCGCTCCGGCGCTAGGAGGCGGGGGAGGGGTGGGGAGAGGACGCCTGCCGCCGTCCGCCGTGCGCTCCCGCGCTAGAAGGCGGGGGAGGGATTGGCGAGGACGCTGGCCGCCGGCCGCCTGGGCGCTCCCGCGCTAGGAGGCGGGGAGGGGTGGGGGAGGACGCCGGCGTCGGGCGCTAGGAGGCGGGGAGTGGACGAGTTGGTTGTTAGGAGAATAAGCTTTTTGTTAGGAGAATAAGGTCTTAAGGGGTGTTATGAGAATAGACCCACCCTTTATATATATATATATATATATATATATATATATATATATATATATATATATAACGTGTACAATATGTAGTATCGTAAAATACCAGCAAACGAAAAAGAATTAAATGAAAAACACAAAATTAAATGAAAAAGAAATCATAAAACCAAAAACCCCCAAAACCTTATAGTACCAGTTGGTTTTACCAACCGGTACTAAAGGGCTCCCGGCCCCCGGAGCTGGCTCGTGCCACGTGGTTGCCCTTTAGCATTGGTTCGTGCTGAACCGGTACTAAAGGGGGGGGGGTCTTTAGTGCCCACACTTTAGTGCCGGTTATGGAACCGGCACTAAAGGGCCTTACGAACCGGTGCTATTGCCTGGTTCTGCACTAGTGATGCCTCGGAGGCGGCATTCCCCTGGGCTGGACAAGCACCGGAGCTCGTCGACCTCACCGGCCCCAGGTCGGACGACGAGGACGCCTAGGGCACCGTGCGCGGAAGCACATATTTTAATTATGTTTAATTAATGCTTATGTGGACTTTAGCCGACGGTTGACAGACTTTTTAATGTTTAATTATTGTTATATATATATATATATATATATATATATATATATATATATATATAAGGTTGAACGTGATTTTTTTAGTCCGTGTTTAAAATAATGAGTCGGACCATAGCATTAGGTGCATACGCCGATCAAATGAAAAAAATGAACACTGGCTCAGTTTGGGTCGCTCTAATCGACCCTCCCTGGGCTTACCAAGTCCACTTTCCCACACTCCCTCTCTGTCATTGGCACCCCGTTCGGCCGCCGACCTCCTTGCAGCCATTGCCGGAGCCCTCCTCTACCCTGCTATCTTTCCCCGCGGTGCCGGGTGCCCGGTTGCGAGCTCGGGCTGGCCCTGTGCACCATGAGCTCAGTCCTTGTGTTCACCATGTGGGTGCTCATCGCCGCTATGTAGTGTCAGACTGTCAGTATCGGGCCTCCTCGCCTGCACATGTCAGGCCGCCGAAGCCGTCTCGAGTCTCGACCCTCCTGCCCAACCAGCCGCCACCCTCCATGCTGGCCTGCCGACACTTTCTCATCCTGGTTGATGTGGACACGTTCCGCAGCTTCTCAACGCCCCGCGGCAGCTCCGCACACCACATGTTCGACGAAATACTGAAGAAAGAGGGACCTTCAGCTAAAATCACTCCTGCTCTCTCCATATATTTTACATGGTTGTATGACCCTGACTCCTGCATTCTACAATTCTCTCTTGCGCAGCGCAGAAAAATCAACTTTTGCCTGGAGCTCTTATTCTTAGAAGCCATGAACATGGAACATGACTTCCATATGACCAAAGGAGAAGAAGAGAGCAGCTATTTCAAGAACTCAAAGCTTCAGGTTCGGTACCATCTTTTTAGCATCCACAAGTAGTATTGCTAGGTAGATTCTACTGCAGCAGTTTATAAGGATTTTCCTTCCATTTATCTTAGGAAAAAGCTTTGGTTGAGACAAAGCCTATTCTCCAGAAGATTGTGATGGAAATGTGCGGGGCTCTCCTCCATCCAACAATGACAATTGTTGACTTAGGCTGCTCTTCAAGTGACAACACACTCTACTTTGTCTCCAATGTGATCGAAGCGGTCAGCCACCACATTGCGGAATTCAGTGGCCATCCCACTGAGCTTCAGTTCTTTCTCAACGATTTACCAGGCAATGACTTCAACCGTGTGTTCCAATCAGTTCAACGATTGAAGAACTCGATTGATATGGATCACAAAGGAGAGCCAATACCTGCTTTCTACATCGCTGGGTTGCCCAGCTCCTACTATACAAGACTTTTGCCTCGCCGGAGTGTTCATCTCTTTCACTCATCATATTGCCTGCAGTGGCGATCTCGGGTACTAGCACCGACAACACACCGCTTACTTGCATAATTTTATTATTAATCATACACATCGGTCCATTTAATACTGAGAATTTCTGTATTGACGGAGCTAAGTAGACAGCCCAAAATAATGTCAATGTGCATCAGAACATCTGAAAATAAACGCTAAATGTAATACACAGCTTCCTGATGGATTGGAGGGCAAGAAAAGACCATATCCCAATGAAGGAAACATCGGCATTGGAACGACTACTCCACCCTTTGTGGTGAAAATGTACCAAGAGCAGTTTCAGAAAGACATGTTGTTGTTCCTCCAGCTGCGACATGAAGAACTAGTTGCCAATGGACAAATGGTTCTCACATTTCTTGGGAGGAAACAGGATGATGTCTACAGCGCAAGTCTCAACCGTCTATACGGGTTGCTTTCACAGTCTGTGCAATCTCTTGTTGAGAAGGTACGCAAGGATATATCATACTTCTAATAATTATTTGAGGAAACTAAATTTTCATTAATGCATACTAATCACGACAGGGCCTCGTGGAGAAAGAAAAGCTGGACTCCTTTAATCTACCTGTGTATGGGCCATCGGTGGATGAAGTTAAGGCAATGGTCGACCAGAGCCAGCAGTTTGAATTGACCCACATCAAACTGTTCGAGACCAATTGGGATCCTTATGATCACTCCGAAGGTAATGATGTGCACGACAGTGTCCAGAGTGGCATAAACATCGCAAACTGCTTGAGAGCAGTGATGGAGCCACTGTTTGCAAGCCATTTTGGTGAATCCGTGCTCGATGAGCTCTTCAAGAAGTTTGCATATAAGGTCGCGTTGCACCTTGTCAAGGAGAAGACCAAGTACTCTGTCATTACTCTATCGCTGAAAAGAAGATGAGGCATATACGATGTGTGATCTTGCAATTTATGTATTTATCAGTCGCCTCCAAAAATATACTCACGAGTCATGGGTTTTGTTATGCTGTTGCTGTATATTAATACCCGGAGAGTTCTTTCCAATACAACTGGGTATAATAATAAGTTCCTCAAATCATAATCTGTGTTGTGTTTTAAAAGTAATATGTTGATCAAACCACAAGTAAAGGCTATTGACCGCAGACACAGCGGCCGAGCTAAGGCCCTTCTCCTAAGGTTCAAAATTTCCTTCAAATTTCGAAGAAATTTTTGTGTGCATGGAAATATTTTTACCCCCTATTTTTAACCCCAAATATTCAAGCTAGATTCAAACTAACTCCAAAGAAAACTAAAGCTTAATCAAAGTTAGTTAAATTAAGTGAATATGAATAGATCAAAATAAAAGATAATTTTAAATACTCTTCAAATTTTGCATATTTCGGCGAGGTCCAAATTTTCTGTTTGCGAAATTGAAAACATACGCAATCCTACAAGAAAAGGTCATTGCAAGATTTACAGTTTTATATATTGTGTGCTTGTTATATATGTGGGTCACGTGCCACAAGCATCACCTTGGGTTGCTCCTTCCATTGTTCAAGGTGTACAACACGTTGCCGCTGTTCATGCCCATGCGCTAGACCATAATGCATGCAGTATGGAGATGTTGAGCCCACACTCATGGGCAATGCCATTGGAATCACCGTCAACGGGAATATGCCAAGTATATAGCTCCTTTTTAGGGTTCGCCAGAGATTTATCTTTTGATAAACGGTGAATCAAGTGGATACATACAATGAGTACACATCAAAGCTTTGCACAACTAGAACGCACATAACAAACAGGAAAAAACGACCCATGGGGGCCTGGACGAGGCTAACGAGGCAAAAACACATCAACTACTACCACTGCCATTGACAATGAGAAGGCTCCCCAGCAGTGACCCCTTCAGCAAAGAGACGGTGCGTGAACATCGTCATTGCCGGTTCTAAGCATATATGCTAGATTGGTGGTTTTCATTCAAAAGAAGAAGACTGAATAAACTCCAGATAGTGTCTTCAACAAGGGAGTGTAAATACGAAAGTGCCTTTCTGCTCCCGAGCTCATTTGAGCTCGGTGAACAGTAAAATCGAAAATAAATCGAAAAAGTTCAAAAACTCCAAACTTTTTTTTGGGTGAAACATTGACAAAAGTTCTAAGTGCATGCAAAAATTCGTCAAGGAATCACATTCTTAGAAGGCGTGCCAAAAAAACAAAATCAGTGCTCCAAAATGCTTTTGAAAGTAGCATTTTCAGCTGATTTTGTTTTTTTTGGCACGTCTTCTAGGAATGTGATTCCTTGACGAATTTTTGCATGCACTTAGAACTTTTGTCAATGTTTCACCCAAAAAAAAGTTTGGATATTTTTGAAATTTTTTCGATTTTTTTTCGATTTTACTGTTCACCCGAGCTCAAATGAGCTCGGGAGCAGATACTCCACGTCCGTGTAAATAGCCACTGACAACTATATATAACCAGTTAGTCAGACCCATTGTCTTCGACCACAAACTCGAGACATACTATTTGAAGAGCTCCACCATAGACCAAGTCCTCTTGTGTTGCTGTCGCCAGCTTGCTACAGAAGAAATCTTGTTGCATTGTCTTGATTATCATTGGAAACGCGAATTCGATTGAAGTTCACATTGAACATTTGTTGAGACGACTGGTCTACCAACGCACATAACATCGAGCGTGCACATATGCCAATGTGGAGTTGCAACCATAACCGGAACATGAAGAATATCCACTAGATATGGTCCGTTCAGTGGGCGGGGGTCATGTAGTAGCCAGACGGGCAAGTCGCGCCCACCACAATCGAGCATCAACCATCGCAGATGCCATCGAACACTCCACAGATGACCACCACAAGAGGCCATTGCACAAAACCAAAATAGGCCAAAAATACGCAACCCTCCATGGTCACACCAACCGGTATCCAGGACATGGGCATTGATATGCCTTCTTAGTCTTTCGATGGTGCCCATAGGGTAGGGTGTGCTTGCATGCATTTATAGAAGTAAGTGTATGTGCGTATGTATGAGCATTTGTTTCTGTATTGTGTTCCAAAAAAGCCTACTAATTCCTCCTTTTCCCTGCCGCTGCTAGAGGATAGACCGGCAAAGGTCTGGCACTGATCTATGAAGGTGACCTGATGATGGAAATATTGTCACTTGACTTTTTTTTTTTTGAAATGGCAGGATTCCTGCATTCATCGAAGAAAAGAGTTGCTCCGTTAATTAGGGAAAACCAAACGAAAACTAAATTGCCTAGTTAACTATGAAGAACGGGGCAAAAAACATCACAATCACTGAGCGACACACATAAAAAATTCCACATTCCACTTCAAAGAGGGCATCGGCCAGACAGCACGAAGGCGTCATCGTCATCACTTGGCAGGTTATGGGTGAACGGATCCGAGGAGGAGACCTCAGCCATGGCAGGCGATGCCACCAAACTGGTGCCGTATGTCGTTCGTAGCGCCCAGAGACAATAATGACCACACCCATACGTGCTGCACATGCTCGTGCCTCCTCAGACAAATCCAACGCAGTTAGGAATCTTCCAGCATGCACGTGGTGGCAACAATTTTGCCTTCACAGTTCCAGACCACTGCTCCTGCACTACCTTCTCGATCCCGTTGCCTAAACAAATTAAAAGGGCCATCCACAACCACGTTATGTTTGATCCAGCTAGCCTGGGGCTTCCTACAGTTAGCCGCGACCGATTGATGGCTCGTAGTGACAAACATGGCTGTCTTTCCTTTGTCCCCGTCAACCCCGAATCTCAGTCCTGCGGGTAGCTTTGATGGAAAGCCATGGAAGCCCTGATGGAATTATGGCATCTAGTAGTAATTAAGCAGCAGCTAGCCAGTGCTTTATGTCATCATGATGACGGAATTGTTCAAGCCAAAAACTACTTCAACGGCTTCCATTTGTTGGGTTTTTGGCGAGAAGGTCGGTGGCAATCCTGCATCCACTGATACGTATGTAGTTTCGTTAGCGCCTTTGTTTTCTGTTTCATACAGTCCTCGACATCCCTCAATGGAAGTATGATGTCACTGATAGCCAGCTAGCTTAACGTCCTATATGTAGAACTGTGACGATTTCAGACCCGTCAAGGTCTGAATCTCCGTGACTCACTATGCTAGTTCTGAAGGAAAACTAGCACTCACGCTTCCGGATGACATATCAAGCCTTATTACATGTCGTAGTATTGCATCACAGATTCCTTACGGCCTGCTTAGATCTAGTCTAAGTCAAAAGAAAATTACGGCGGAAATAGAAGAATACGTCTGGAGTCCCTCTCAACGTCACCTGTAAAAATTAGGTATAGACTCATAACCCGACTTAGTAGCAAATGCTACTTCTTACACATATATTGACAAGGCACACACAGAGTATATAGTTACACATATATGGCAAATTGGCTATTTATGGATTAAAGCTTAGACCATGCATGTGTCTGTCAATTAATGTTTATATAGGGAGGGGAATCTCATAGTATGATTCGAGACAAAGTAAAAAACGAAACCGGCCAGGGCAAACTTCCCCCTTCCTGATTTCACCAGCAAACCCGTGGATTCACCTCCCCTCTACTTGCCACTCTTGCGGAAGGCGACAGGGTGGGGAATCCCGGTGCCTCCAACTCCGGTTAATAATTTAATTTAAGTTTCTTTTAGTCCTCACAGGTGCGTCGCTCTTGTGGGTGGCGGCACTTCTTCTTCGAGTTTGTCTTCCGGATTTCGGTCCTCCTCGAGTTCCTCTATCTGGACGTAGTTGACAGAGCTCCGACATATATTCTTGTCGCTTCCTTTGGGCGGGGAGGTTAGGGTTTCTTTTTTGAATAAAAAGATCTTTTGGAATGGTAACTTCAACATTGGACACTCTTTTTTAGGCTCTTACTGCCTAATAGACTAAATACTAGGTAAATGCTCTAGCTGAAGAATAACTTCATCTCAGACTATTCATGTATTTTGGTGGGGTCTTGGGCTGATGAATCTAGAGACAACCTTTTCTTTGGGTGCCCTTTTGCTATGGCCTCCTAGAAATACATGTGCCCAACTTGTTATCCTTTGCAAAGACCAATCCAAGATTAGATCACCTCTTTTAAGGAGTGCCTGAGGCTGAACTTTGCTACGGAGATAGTCATTGTGGTGGCTTGGGCAATCTGGATTACAAGGAATGATATCATTTTCAAACTAGCTTCTTCGAACCACTACTCTTGCATATTGAGTTTTAAGAGGTCCCGTTACTCATCCATAAGGCCAAGAGGATCTGGTATGCTGAGTTCAAAAATGGGCCATGGATTCTTGTCAAGGGCTTATCTTGGTGCCCCATTATTTGGTTTTTCTTTCTCTCTTTATTGTCACTGCCACCTCCCTTAGTTACCTAGGGCTTTCCTTTATTCCTTGATTTGATACAATTAATATAAGAAATATGGTAGGGATAAATCCCCTCTGGTGGATTTGTTCCTAACAAAAAACTACTAGACGTTGGCCAAAAGAGAGACACCATGATTGAAATCCACGGATCACATTAGCGATAAAAGAGATTGGACAACAAGTATGTGTCCAGTGGAGCTATTGTACCATACAGGTAGAATGGGCAGGTGTTGTATGTTGAAGTCGAGCCCGACTTGTAAGGACCAGCCCAGTAAATTGAGCCCAAGCAGCAGGTCCCCCATCCATACCATTTTTTATAGATAAAGAAAAGCAGCAACAGTGGGAACAGTATAGCAGAGCCGCGCGAAGCCATCATCCCAGAGGTGGATAGGGATCGCCGCCACCAACCATCACATGGCCGTTCACCAACCATCACATGGCTGTTCACGGCCGACCATCACCGCCGATTGCGCAAACTCACTCTACAAGGTCCGCATTGTTCTTTTGTACTCTCACATCGCATGCCTTCCTCCATCCATCTGTCAGTCCTCTATTTGCTACTCGTTGTGCGGTTGCCATTGGAGGAAATAGACCCGCTAGAATCGTGTTGCTAGGTTGGATTCTCTCTCACCTCGGTGTAATGGAGGAAAGCTAGCATGTGTGGGACTGGCTAACTGATTGATTGGTCAAGTAGGTTTTGCAAAGGACCAGCATACGCCTCCCTTGACTAGTGTGGCTACAACCCTAGCATGAGTAACTCCACTTTGATTTTGTACTATGATGTCAAGGTGCCGCATAAATGGTATGTGTATCTTGTCAAACACTCTTAGCACCTCACTGCTCGAATTTTGATTCCTCTATAAAACAACTAGATTTTTCATATTTCATATATATTGATAGGACAACAAGGAGTGTTAGAATCATCAACATTTTTAATTTCATGTCCGCGTTCCCTGCACCCTGACCTAAACCCTAGTTTTTCCCCTTCCCTTCCTCCATCAACTAATCCTAGGTTTGGAGCTCATCGTGTGATATTTCTTACGGGAAAAGAGACCCGAGTCGTGTTCCTAGTTCACACAAGAAGGGTTCTCATACTTAAACAGGGCACGAGTGTTATAAATGTCAGCAACAACAGCACTCATGGTAGAGTTAAACAATCACAACCATTGGAGAATGTGATGTTTGGTGAAGTAATGATGTTGTCCTAGCCACACACAACGTTGATCATTCTGTGACCACCTATAAATAACATGATTATTCCCCATGTAGACGGATCAAATTTAGTGGGTAGGGAGACTCGTAGAGGATGGCAAAGCAGGGGCGGAGAGCATCAATAATTAGTAAGGTGAATGGCACGGTCAGTCACACATCTGGATCTAACGGCGGAATGGGATGTATTGGAAAATTGAGCCAGAACCACACAGAGAAGCATGGTCCATGAATACATAGTTGCATTAGCACCTGCTGAATAAGCCACGTTTCTTATTACTTTCCGGGCTCAAAGAATGGAGCTCTATCTCGCTACAACGGTAGATCATCTATGAATCTTGTATACCATTCTGCCCATGTAATCCTAAATGCTTCCGTGTTGAATTTGTTGTGTACCGGAGACCAAAATTCCACTGTGGTTCCAGTTTATTATTCGCCAAGAACTTTCGAATGGATCGTTGACATGTATAGGTGGATCGTTGACATGACAACGTGACTCCTTCCGTTTGCCGCTGAGGCATCGCGCAGCAACAACATTAGCTATGGCAAGCATGCCAAGAAGTGGTAGATGATCGAAGATTATTTCCCAGTTTATGTGACTATGCAACGAAATGTGCAATGTGATGTCTAGTTACTTATGTAATGGATTCTTAGTTTAGTTATGCAATGATGTTGTATAAGTCTATGTTGCTGGTTTGTGGACAAAGCATGTTGTTGTTGTGCAGACAGAGCAAGTTACATGGCAAACAATTGACCTTCAGTTCAATTTTGTGGCCACCAGAGCACACACTTCTCAACGTACAATCGTGTGCATTGTCCGAATTATTAATTCGACATATTTTTTGCTGACTTGAACGTGTGTGAAACTTTGCAACCATAGGCAGATTAAGCACTATCTGAGATGCTCCCATCATCACACTAAATTGGTTCCTAGCAACCGTGTGATAGGAAACACACGCACATAGTTCTTATCAAAGATCTGTTTCCCATATCGCACGCGCATGTCATTTCTAGTTAAATTGTGCCCGATAGATAGGCCATAGGACACATTTCTTTTGTGACAGGTTATTTTATTTTTCTACCAACTCTGATCCCTACATCACACAATTTATTCTAAGACTTTACGGTAGGTGTGTCTTCATAGCAGGGTTCTGCCCTGCACAGGTGTCACCTCTGACATGAACATGAATCGGCCAAACGATGGGTGAAGGTACTGGCGACTACACCGTCTCGGTGGAACACCTCCCACGGTCCACGTGTAGCACCCTCAAATACCAATCCATGAGAGTCGAGCAGCCCCTTGTTCATGCCCACGGCCCTCCCACATTCCATCTCGTGGCCATCGGCCACCTTGCAACTCTAAACCGTTCCCCTTCGCGTCCTCCCGCTGCTTTCAGCCATCTCACCAAAGGACTTGTCTCTTACTCTCTGTTGAGATATACATGACATATGTACGTGAGGTTATTGTAAGTTGTATCCCTAGTCTTCAGGAGGTGATCCTATCCATCGCCACTAGCCCATGCATGTACTGGTCTCACATTATATGTATATATAACTCCATGAAAATCAATACAGTGAACATATCATCTGCCTTCTTGGTAATCAGAGCCTCTCTCTCCACCTCATGTCAACCTACGCCGGTGACTCTTTCATTGCCAAGCCGCTGCTTAGTAGTGATAGCGAGGAGCTGCCCGTCGTCGCGGATCTTCCCGGCGGCCCTGCCACATACGCGCGACCTCGTGCCTGGGCTACCGACGATCTGACAACCGTCTCCGATGGGCTCCCTCTTGCGCCCCTCCCACCGAACCTCATCTCGACGATCCCACTTTCCGTCCCCTTTGTCTCAGCTGGCCCTGTCGCCGCTCTTCCATCCAACATCACCGGCGTAGTCAACTTCAAGCTGGCGCTCGATGGTGCTGGCGGAACTACATCAACCTCCTGCATGGTACCATGCAGAGGATCACATCCGGGAAGACACCGCCAACCGGCTCTCCGATCTAGCATGGAGGGAAAACGACAACACCATTGTGCTATGGTTCTTCTTCACCATCATGGGAGACCTCCTAAACATCGTTGCTCTGGCAGGCTCCATGACACACTCGATCTGGGTGCACCTCCACTTTATGTGTGCATCCTTGGAGCAATGAAACTAGAAACCATTGAACAAACCACTACTCTTTATTTATGTATCACTGGAGCTCTATGTGTTCAATTCATTGCACTTTAGTTAGAATGACATTGTCGTAGATTTCGCCACTCAAGTGGCATATGAGAGGATCCAATTGTCAAAGTCTCCTATGTTGTCCACAAATATATACTAGGCAACAGTACACAAGGGTATACTTACTTGCCCTCACTACCGATGTCATTTTTTTTGGACGTCGATATGTGTTGAATGTTCGGCCTAGGAGTTGAGTGATCGGAACGAAACATTCGATGCAGTAGGAAAGTATCACTGAAAGGTTACGTTTGTTGCCATATTCCCCCAGCCCGAACAACCGAATCCCATGCCAGCTGGGACTTTTGCTAGCCTGCTGGCCCACACGATAATGAAAAACAGTCATAAATTATTATATAAAAACATTGCAGCAAAAAACACAAAAACAATAAAGGACCCATGTGAAAAATGAGAAAAAACTGTGTATCGAAAATGCCACAAAAAATAATCAAGAAATTTCCATCAATTGTTGTAATTGTTGATGCTACCACACAGTACCTATAGAAAAAAAATGCCATGTTGGATGGCAACTATCAAATTTTTCATGAAGTATAAATAAAAATTATTGTCGTGCTATCGGAAATAAATTGCGATCATTTGTATGATTTTTTTTCAAAATTAAATTGCAGTGGGTGCAAAGAAATTGACATGGTCTGCACAATAAAACTATGTATCGTGCATAGAAAAAATGTTGTGATCATAGAACTAAATTTGCCTTGGTCGCATAATTTTTTTTGACAAGATACAAAAATTGATGTCATGAGAATAAATTTTCCATTATTAGATAACTAAATTTGCCATGATTCGATAACTAAATTTGCCATGATTCGATAACTAAATTTGCCATGATTGTTTGCTAATATTTACCATCGTCTTTGCAATGAAAGTAAATATACCACGTGAATATAATTGAATTTTCCATGCTACGAAGTAAAAAAAATTGCCATGCTCCTAAAAGAATCATGTTATGGAGATAAAAAAAATCATACAATTATGATGTGACTATAAAAAAATTGTTTTAAAGTTTGCAATGATGTATGATGCACACTTCTCATAGAAAAATAAGTTGTCGTGCTGTGGAAGAAAATTGCCATGGTTTTTTGAAATTTTGACATTTATCCAAACATAAATTGTCGTGGTCGAAGCAATTTTCCATGGTCTACACACACAAAAAAACATGAAACTCAAAAAATGTCATGCTATTATAAACTAATTTTGCCATGATTAATTACTAAACTTACCATGATCAAAACGAACAAAATAGTTGCCATGATTAATGAACGAGAAACTACATTTTCACACGATCTATGAACTAAATTTGCCATGGTCAATTACTAAATTTAACATGAATAACGGAAAACAAATTTTCCATGGTTAAATAATAATATTTAGCATGGTTTGTTAACTAATGTTGCCATGGTTGTTTGCTAACAATTACCATCGTCTTGGAAAATAAAAATTTAAAAATGCCATGGCAATAAAACGTTAAAATTGCAATGGCAATCAAATGTTAAAATTGCCATGGCAATAATACGTTAAAATTGCCATCGTCTAGGGGAAAAAGAGAAAAGCTTCCATGTCAATAAAACGTTAAAATTGCCATAGTCTTGGCGAATAAAAATTTAAAAATTGCCATAGCAATAAAACATTAAAATTGTCATCGTCTTGGCAAATAAAAAGTTAAAAATTGGCCATGGCATTAACACCTTAAAATTGTCATGTCAATAAAAGGTTAAAAATTGCCATCCTACAAAATAAAATAATTGGCATGTTCTTAAAAGGTGCATGTTATGAAGATCATAAAATCATGCAAATTTTTGTATGGACATATATACTGACCCAATCAACCAAAACATTCGATCGATCACATTTGCTTGATTCAACATGGAAGCAACTTCTGATGAGGTGTATTAGCACCAATTATGAATGTCCAAGAGATTGCCTAGCACTAATACACTTGTATTGAAAAGGCATTGTAAAAGCAACTGAAACAAAATCATAGTAATACTATATGAAAACAAAGGTGGAATCGATCGATCAATCAGACTAGCGCTTCAAGAAAAAAAAAACACACTGATGAGGTGGATGGATGCATCTTGTACCTAGAGCTTGCGCCAGATAGAGGGGTCATGGCTAATGGTGCCATTGATTCACTCGGAGCAGAAACCAGAGCGGCTGCTACCGGAAACAGAAGAAACCACTAGAAACATAGGTGGCAATTTTGATGGTCGATGAACTGAAAAAATGAAGAGAAGGGGTGAGAGAAGGATGCTACCTACAGGTACAGGATCAGAACACCTCGAGCATCCTGCAGGTACGGGATGCTACGTGCATGTAAATAAAGTTGCTTGGCTCGACGGTGCGGCTGTAAGGCCTTGATCAGCCCGGCGGTGTAGTCAGCGGTGCCTTGTGCTAGCATCGTCCGGTTCTGCCTGAACCCATTGCTGCCTGATCTGGGATGTTGAAGGCCAGAAGCAACATGTGTTCCTGATAACATGCATGGAGCGACGCCTTGTGCTGGCCGCGGCGGCGAAGAGCCGAAGACCACCTCGGTCACGTCCTCGTCACTAGCTAGTTGGCTTCGTTCACCGCCGAGCACTGCACCTAGTGCTGGCCAGAGCGGCAATGACCACGCGTATATAGGCGGACTCGACGCCGGCCGCATCGGTGCCGGCGAGCAGGCGCGTTCGGCTCTGCGTCAGCACCTCGGCCGGTTCGGCGACGAGCTTGCGGAGGGAGGCGTACCCGGAGCGCGGCGGCGGCCTGTTGGTCAACGTTAGCAAAGGTCTCATGGACGAGGATGAGCTCGATGCCCGCCGCGATGGCGCAGGCCAGCAGGCGGCGCTTGGCCTACGCCCACAACCGCACCTCTAGCCGGTCGTGCGGACCAGAAATCGCGGAGGTATGGGCTCACGCCGGCGAATAGTACGCGGAGGGATTCAGCCCTGTTGGCTTTATAGGGCTAGCTCGTAGTCTCCCGAGGAGCAATACTCGCGTGCTAGTGCAAAGCTAGCACAAGCAGCTTAATTGATTCTGAGTGTAGCTGCCGTACCGAAAATGTTGGGTAGAACCATGGTCTACCGGAACCTATGCTCAGGGTCATTCATCTCTAAACACAATTTAACGGGATGTGTGCACATCAGATAAGGTAAACTATAGCGCGAGTCATTAAAAGAAAGATTAGGTGGCCTACAGTTGCTAAGTAAATCTACTACTAGTAGATGCTAGCACCATAGGTGTAATATAAAATACCATATTCCTTCAAACCATGTGAATGTTATCTTCTATGCATCAGCACTATTCATACTTGTTTATTCCCAGTAGATGTGGGCCTTGCTTGTTTTATTTTTGTTGTTTATTCGCAGTTGTACTCTGATTTTGGCGCATGTTTTTTCTAATAAGCTGTAAAACTCAACCGTATTTATGGATATGGCATACATTTTCAGTGTGTTAGTATAGACTTAACTGAGCATTTCAAATCATTCTGTACAGTCTAATGGATATAAAAGACTACCAGCAGTGTGTCAGTGCAGATTTACAACTTTACTTAAGCTTGTAAAATCATTTATTCTTCCTATGAATTTAATTTAAATACCAGACGTCTTAAGTCTTTTCATATTTTATTAAAAATAGTCAGGACAAAACTCCGATTTACACGAGCTGCAGTATGTCGGTACAGATTTAAAACTTTTGTTATCCTAGCGAGATCTTTATTCTTCATATGAATTTTGTTCTGACAAAACATGAAAGCATATTTGTCTGACAAAATTTAGCCTTTTGTATTGGCAAAATCAAAGGATAAGCACAAGAAACAATATTTTTTTCACAAGAAACAGTATGTTCGCTATATCAATTTGTACGGGAGAATACAAACAGTGCCGAACATATTTTTTTTATTCTCAAATTATTCGCTAAATCAATTCTGAATCTCCCCTCTCCTGAGCGAAAATGTTGGGTAGAACCATGGTCTACCCGAACCTATGCTCAGGGCCACTCATCTCTATACACAATTTATTGGGATGTGTGCACATCAGATAAGGTAAACTATAGCACGAGTCATTAAAAGAAAGATTAGGTGGCCTACAGTTGCTAAGTAAATCTACTACTAGTAGATGCTAGCACCATAGGTGTAATATAAAATACCATATTCCTTCGAACCATGTGAATGTTATCTTCTATGCATCAGCACTATTCATACTTGTTTATTCCCAGTAGATGTGGGCCTTGCTTGTTTTATTTTTGTTGTTTATTCCCAGTTGTACTCTGATTTTGGCGCATGTTTTTTTAATAAGCCGTAAAACTCAACCGTATTTGTGGATATGGCATACATTTTTAGTGTGTTAGTATAGACTTAACTGAGCATTTCAAATCATTCTGTACAGTCTAATGGATATAAAAGACTACCAGCAGTGTGTCAGTGCAGATTTACAACTTTACTTAAACTTGTAAAATCCTTTATTCTTCCTATGAATTTAATTTAAATACCAGACGGCTTAAGTCTTTTCATATTTTATTAAAAATAGTCAGGACAAAACTCCGATTTTCACGAGCTGCAGTATGTCAGTACAGATGTAAACTTTTGTTATCCTTGCAAAATCTTTATTCTTCATACGAATTTTGTTCTGACAAAACATGAAAGCATATTTGTCTGACAAAATTTAGCCTTTTGTTTTGGCAAAATCAAAGGATAAGCACAAGAAACAATATTTTTTTTTCACAAGAAACAATATGTTCGCTAAATCAATTTGTGCAGGAGAATATAAACAGTGCCGAACATATTTTTTATTCTCAAATTATTCGCTAAATCAATTCTGAATCTCCCATCTCCTGAGCAAAAATGTTGGGTAGAACCATGGTCTACCGGAACCTATGCTCAGGGCCACTCATCTCTAAACACAATTTATCGGGATGTGTGCACATCAGATAAGGTAAACTATAGCGCGAGTCATTACATTAAAAGGAAGATTAGGTGGCCTATAGTTGCTAAGTAAACCTCCTACTAGTAGATTCTAGCACCATAGGTGTAATATAAAATACCATATTCCTTCAAACCATGCATCAACACTATTCATACTTGTTTATTCCCAGTAGATGTGGGCCTTGCTTGTTTTATTTTTGTTGTTTATTTCCAGTTGTACTCTGAGTTTGGCGCATGTTTTTTTAATAAGCTGTAAAACTGAACCGTATTTGTTGATATGGCATACATTTTCAGTGTGTTAGTATAGACTTAACTGAGCATTTCAAATCATTTTGTACAGTCTAATGGATATAAAAGACTACCAGCAGTGTGTCAGTGCAGATTTACAACTTTACTTAAACTTGTAAAATCCTTTATTCTTCCTATGAATTTAATTTGAATACCAGACGGCTTAAGTCTTTTCATATTTTATTAAAAATAGTCAGGACAAAACTCCGATTTTCACGAGCTGCAGTATGTCAGTACAGATTTAAAACTTTTGTTATCCTTGCAAAATCTTTATTTTTCATATGAATTTTGTTCTGACAAAACATGAAAGCATATTTGTCTGACAAAATTTAGCCTTTTGTTTTGGCAAAATCAAAGGATAAGCACAAGAGACAATTTTTTTTTTCACAAGAAACAATATGTTCGCTAAATCAATTTGTACGGGAGAATACAAACAATGCCTAACTAGAGCTAGAGCTAGCTTCCAATGGCGATCAAGTCGACGGAAACTTGCGACCGAAACTGAACGAAGGAAAACTGATTTTGATGGCTAAAGGCCCATATCGAGCCTTTGTATTGCTTTTCTAGTTTTCTGATTTTCTGGTACAAGTTACAGGGGATATACGTGAGTATATATAGCATCTAGGACTAACAAACAAACCTACTCGGTTTGATCTTCTAATCCTACAACTACTATAAGTGCACATCTGTGTCCGACTAGGACACTAACTACACGTCGTGGTTACTCCTACATTCATCCCCTAAACACGACGTGGTCATTAATTGACGACCTGGGTCCCAAATGCGACTACTATTATTCATAGTCATAATCTTTGGCATTACTTTTGCCGTTTCTCGCAGCATTTCAGGGACCGTCTTTGCTGTCGTCGGCTCGTTCATAGCTTGATGACAGCGCTCCTCCTTGGTGGCGTCTTCAACCTTCACCTGTTCTTCGGTTTTTGGTAGACTGTCTGTTGCATCTTTGAGGGGACATCTTTTGAACCCGTGCGAGACCAAACTTCGGTCTAACATTGAGTTCCAAGCTCTTGGCGCTTGCTTCGGCCCGTAAAGTGCCTTCTTGAGTTTGTAAACTTTTTCTTCTTCGCCTTTCTTCTCGTAGCCGAGGGGTTGTTCCACGTATACTTCTTCTGTGAGGTTGCCGTTGAGGAAAGCGGATTTAACATCCATATGATGAACCTTCCAATCCTCTTGTGCTGCCAAAGCTAGGTGCACTCTCACTGTCTCGAGTTGAGCAACCAGTGCAAACACCTCCTCATAGTCAACTCCTTGATGTTGTACGTAGCCCTTTGCAACGAGTCTTGCCTTGTACTTCACAATGGCACCCTTCGTGTCCTTCTTCAACTTGTAAACCCACTTCAAACCTATGACCTTTTGGTTCGGAGGTCGGGTTACCAAAGTCCATGTGCCATTGCTCTCGATCGCCTTCATCTCCTCATCCATGACGTGCATCCAGCTTGAACTTTTGCTCGCCTCTACGAGGTTTGCTGGCTCCTCAACTCCGAGTAAACACAAATCGGAGTACTCGAGCGTAACTGGCTTTGCGTACTTGTAGACTTTCTTGAGGGTCTTGTAGCGGCGAGACCCGGAAGAATCCGTTGTGGCTGGCGGAGGCGACACAAATTGTGTCGGCGTCGATGCACTTGAGGAAGACGGTTGAGTCTCGGGCGTGGTAGATGCCGGGTCGTTGGCATCCGCGTCGTCGGCGTAGTCGTCATGATCATGACCATTATCTTGATTGTCATCATCACTATGCGCCTCGTTGTCGATGTCGTTGCCAAGATCTCTACCTGTGTCTTGCGCGTCGTTGTCTCTATCACATTGCGACCCATGCGCGTCGTCGTCGGTGTCGGCACCATGATGATCACTACCATTGTGGTCACCTTGGTTGGGTGTCTTGCCAACCACCTGGACGTCCTCCCCTGCATCGTCATCAGTTGGGAATTCAACCGTGAATATGTTACCGTTTGGAGCATCGTTGGCTGCTGCGCTCCAATTCCACGCTTTGTTTTCTTCAAACACGACGTCGCGTGAAATCCGTAGACGCTTGGTTCGTGGATCGTAGAAGTGGTATTTCTTGGTGCCGGAACTCCTCTCGTATCCGATGAACACCATCTTGGTGCTACGATCGGCAAGCTTTGAGAGATGCGGATCCACCGTCTTCACGTGCGCCATGCACCCGAACGTCCGTAGATGAGACACATTCGGCTTACGTCCATATATTGCTTCATACGGAGTCTTGCCGATCACCGCCTTCGTTGGAGCCCGGTTGAGAAGATAGACCGCCGTCGAGACAGCTTCTCCCCAAAAGGTCCCTGGCAAGTTCTTGCTCTTGAGTAAACTTCTCGCCATGTCAACGACGGTTCGATTGCGCCTTTCAACAACCCCGTTCTGCTGCGGCGTATAAGGTGCCGTGAGGAACCTCTTTATGCCAATCTTCTCGCAGTAGTCGTTGAACTCGTTCGACGTAAACTCTCCGCCGCGATCTGTCCGTAGAGCGCGCACCTCCAGCTTGTGTTCCATCTCCGTTGCAGCCTTCAGCTTCTTGAACGCTTCAAACGCCTCATCTTTAGATCGTAGGAGAACGACCCACATGTATCTCAAGTAGTCATCTACCACAAGGAAGAAATACTTCTTTCCTCCGTGAGTTGCTGGGGTGATAGGGCCACATAGATCACCATGGAGCAGCTCGAGTGCATCATTTGCACGATAGGTAGACTGAGCAGGGAACGGCCTGCAGTGCTGTTTTCCAACCAAGCACCCATCACATGTTAACTTGTCCAAATCTAGCATGCCATAACCACGAATCATCATCACTCTTGGCGAGCCAACACTCCGGTTGAGATTGATCAAGGTTGAGGATATAGAGCTTGTTCCGCGTGCGATTCACGCGCTCTAGCACGTTTCGGAGGTTGTCGAAGACCGTCATCACTCCGTTCTCGATATCCACCTTGCATCCATTCTCGTCAAGTTTACCGATAGAGATGATGTTGTTGTGAAGCCGTGGGATGTAGTATACTCCGGTGAGTATGCGATGTTCTCATGTGAGACCCTCGAAGAGGACAGAACCTTGCCCGCAAATCTCTACATTTGAACTATCACCGAACTTGACCGAGCCTTGAACATCATATTCCAGCTCGAGGAACTTCTCCTTGCACCCCTTCATGTGGTTACTGGCACCTGTGTCTAGATACCACGACACGTTGTGATTCCCGGATAACTTCGGTGTTATTTTCTTCTCATGAAGCAGCACCTTCCGGTTTGGTTTCACAACCGCTGTTTGGACGAGATCACAAACTTCGGCCATCAGAAGACCTGGACGTTTGTCTTCCTGCTTTGCCGAATTTGCCTTGATCTCCCTCTTGCTAGGCTCTGGACAATCCTTCGCAAAGTGACCCATCTCGTTGCAGTTATAGCACTTGACCTCGGACATATCAAAGTTCCGTGGTTTCCGCTCTTTAGATTGGTCCGCCTTACCATGACCTTGTGGCTTGCCTTTTCCTTTGCCTTTTTCGGTTTGTCCGCCTCACTTCGCGTTGCTTGAGCATTCGCCAATGTTGCACCTTCCTTTTCTACTTGGGGACTCCCAATCTGCGCACGAGTACATGAGTTGGTCACTAACTCCTCCGTTGCCTTTCCGACAGCCACGAGCATTCTCTTCCCATGTCCGCAAGCGTCCGATCGCCTCCGTTATGGTCCTGTCGTCGATGTCGTAAAGCTGCTCGAGCGTGCCGATGATGTACGCGAATTTATTAGTCACCGAACTGAAAAACTTCTCCACAATCTCGGTCTCCTCGAGCTTTGCACCAAGTGCGCGGATCTCTCCCACCAAAATAGTCAGACGCATGGCATAGTCGTTCACCGATTCAGTTTTCTCCATCTACTTGTGAAATTGGCGCTTCAGCACTTGTGCCCGAGCCTTCGTGACGCGATCTTCTCCGATCCTCGTCTCTTTGAGTGTGTTCCACGCCTCTCTTACCGTCTCGTACTCCGCCAATGTCATCAGCACGGAATTCGGTACAGACTAGGCTATGGCAGCCATGGCACCTTCGTCGCACTCCTGGTCGACATCGTCGTCTGTGATGGCCTCCCACACTCGTAGGGTTCGGAGAATAATCTTCATCTTGAACGCCCACACGCCGTAGTTGGCGTCGGTGAGCATCGGGTACTGGATGGGGATGTTGTGATGCGCCAATACGTTGGCGCCGACCGTTCCGCCACCACTAGTCGCTGCCTTGCCGCCCTTCTTCACCTTGCTGCCGTTCTTGTTCGCCTTGGAACCGCCGTTGCTGGACATGACTGACTTAGCGTCGCTGTCCGTCATCGTTGATCGTAGATCGTCGAGGCTCTAGATACCAATTGTTGGCTTTATAGGGCTAGCTCGCAGTCTCCTCAGGAGCAATACTCGCATGCTAGTGCAAAGTTAGCACAAGCAGCTTAATTGATTCTCAGTGTAGCTGCACGTACACGAGAACTAGAGCTAGCTTCCAATGGCGATCAAGTCGACGGAAACTTGCGACCGAAACTGAACGAAGGAAAACTGATTTTGATGGCTAAAAGCCCGTATCGAGCCTTTGTATTGTTTTTTTAGTTTTCTGATTTTCTGGTACAAGTTACAGGGGATATACGTGAGTATACATAGCAGCTAGGACTAACAAACAAACCTACTCGGTTTGGTCTTCTAATCCTACAACTACTATAAGTGCTCATCTGTGTCCGACTAGGACACTAACTACACGTCATGGTTACTCCTACAAGCCAGCTGCTAGGGACCTGTCGTGGTCCTCTGCCCCACTGAGGCCACGCACGAGCTCCTCCCAACGCCGCTTGGGCATCCATCGGACAAAGATCCTCCCGCCCCAGCCACGCAGAAACTCCTCCGCCGCAGGCACGAGCTCCTCCCCATGCTGCCGTGGGCGTCCACCGCACGAGCTCCTCCCGCCACAGTCTCGAGCTCCTCTCAACGTCGCCGGGCGTCCACTGCACGAGTTCCTCCGGCCACGGTCTCCGGCGACGCGTCCAAGGCAGCCACTCCACAGGAGCTCGTCCCGCCGCTTGTGATGTGGGGAAAGGGGAAAACGTAGGTGAGCGGTGGATAACCCGATGCATTCGGTAATCATGTCGGTCGTCCCGAACGGTCAAAGAAAATGAAATGGCATTGTCTTCTTGCATCAAGATTGGTGAGGTCATCCGATGGCTTAGGACATGTTCGGGACAAGATTCGCAAATACAGGTCATTCGGGAGTTATAGATTCTGTGTTTTTTTGCTGCCCTCACTACTCCTCTAGATTTACCCAACCCTAATCTCCTTGTCACAAACTGACCCCACAACTTATTTCGATCTGTTCTTGCTAAAAACCAATCAAGTAAACTATGACTCTCGAAGGTTGGGTCTTTAGTTTGGAGTCCAGTGACATGCTCTTTGTTAAGAACTTGATTCCTCGGATATGACTACAAAATGGCAGTTCTTTGGGAGGAAAATACCATCCAAAATCACGCTAACTTAAATCTGGTGGCATGTGGCGATGTTTCTCTTGGTGCCAGATTGTAGATGTGATATTTTGGGTTGATTTTTATACCATTGTTGGTTTGATTTGAGAACTACATATTTTAAAGTGACAAGATGCACTATTTTGGAATATAATATACCCTTCGACCTCTATATCAATTGGTGCACACATAATGAAACTGATGGCAATCATGATGTTTAAAGTGTTCAATAGCCTACCAGTGTGATATTTTTCAATAGAAGAATATTAAGTGAAATAAAGCATAAAAATAAGTCTTTTTACGGTAGTTTGTCTAAAACATGACTATAAATAAGCTTTTTAGTAGACTTTTATTTACATAAGTTATAATTGAGTTAGACTGTAGAAATGTCAGTCTTAACTGCCTCACAGGTTTAAGTTTGCCAAATCTCACTTAATGTAGACAAATCTTGGAGATCAAGGTGACTAAAGTGCATGTTTAAAAAACTAGATTTAAACTGAACATTATTAAGCAATATATATACATGGGACTCCTACATGCCAAATCTCAGCTTCTATCATTGCAAAAAACAAATTGATGAAGAAATCATGACAGCATGAATTAGGAATGGCTCCACTGTCATAGTTTGCTACCATCTGCTGTTTGGTGAAGGAATTATGATATCCTGGCCACACAAAATGTCGAACTCCTATACATAACTAGTATATTTGCCATGTAGCCGGTCACACTTACTGTGTGTGGGGAGGGGGTGGGGGCTATGGACGATGAAAAAGTGTGGGAGGATACCACCGGTGATAAGCACGGTGAACCACACCGATGCACGGTCTAACGGAGGATGAAAATGGGATGCATTGGTAATTTGAATTGGGGACATGCATAGAAGCGTAGTCCTTGTACAAAAGAAATAGGTAGCATGTACCAAACCAATGACACTTCTATATTACTTCTAGGGGAACACACCACAACTTTACGTTGTCTAGTTGGCGTTATTCATCCCAGATTGTCCAGCTATGTAGTTCATCACTAGAGTGGCATATGAGTGGATATATCATGCCTCAGTCTCCTATGCCATTGTGCACATATAATCAATTCAAGTACTCATTCAATGAACTAGTTTGTTACAACCTTAACGTTGGGGCAAAACTAATCGCCAAGTGTTGTGGGTTCTGACAACGAGAGTTTGACATCCATCTACTGGCCATTGTTGGCACACCACTACCGCACTACGAGTCGGAAGCGTCAACCACTATCGTCGACGTATTTGAGGCGAGAGGAGGGATGAGGAGGCGATGCTTGGGACTTGAACAACATTGAACCCAATTGGTAAGAATCATCCAAGTTTGTGAAGCCCGAGCAGTAATCAACCTATGCAACCCAATTTTTGTCGAGCGTAGAAGGTCATAAAGTTTTGAAGAAGAAGAAGCAGAGGATATATCATAGAGTATAGTAATGCCATCTAAGGGAGCGCCACCGCCAGGTCACTCCATAACGTCCACATCGCTGTCCTTCAACTAACTCGATCCCTAGTTTCCCCCCACTTTCTCGATTTATCTATAGATCGTTTGGCATCCCATCGTGTGATTGTCCTTGTGTGAAAGAGGCTGGAAGTGCTAGGGGTTGGGTTCTGTCTCACCTTGTTGTAAGTACTCCCTCCGGTCCTTTTTACTCTGCACATTGGATTTGCCGAAAGTCAAACTTTGCTAAGTTTGACCAAGTTTATGTTAGAAATTATTAACATCTATAATATCTAATAAATATAATATGAAAATATATTTCGAGATGAATCTAATGATATTGGTGTTGTTATGTGAATGTCAATAATTTTTTATGTAAACTTGGTCAAAGTTGAATGAGTTTGACTTCAGACAAACCTAATATGCAGAGTAAAAAGGACCGGAGGGAGTACCTCTTACTGATTACTAGGGGCGGAAGGAACGTATAGATGACTCCCCTCCCCCACCCGCGACGTGCCCCACGCCAGGTTCACGGGAGCCTAGCTCCGCCACTGGTGCTCTCCTCCTTCTCTGTCCTCTCCTCATCGCCGCCGCTGGAGGGCGTCCGCCAAGCGAAGCCCGTGCGACGCTGACGGTGGTGGGGCCTCATCATCCCTCCCTGGTCAATGTTTCACTAGCACTGGCAAGCCGCTCGTGGGGGCACGGAGTCTAGTGCGACTCCCAAAGGAGGGGTGCTGGGGTCCGACGGCTGTTGGCTACCAGGCCGTGGTGCGCTGCCGTGGCACTGGTGGCGGGGATTCGAGCGGGTTAGCTCCGATCTGGATCTCGCCGTGCTGCAGGTGGCGTGGACGGAGTGGTGGGTGGTGGTCCGTGCGTGGAGCACTTGGGTAGAGGCAACCATTGCGGAGAGGGCTCCTCCTTCCCATCGGCAAGGCAGCGCTGATGCCAATGGGTATCGTACATCGCTGCTCGGGGAACAAGATTGTGGTGAGCACCTGCTGATTGCGGCGGTTGTGGTGATGGTGGATGGCGCTGTAGGCGGTATTCTCCCGTTGGGGTCGGTCCGAGAGCAGATCCGACCCATTCTCAAGCCATGATTGTGCAAAATGCACCAAAGGGCTGGACTTTTCCCATCTTTGCTCACCGTTGAGGGATGATTCGTCAACAGGAGGGCCATGACGTCAGCCTCGCCTATTGTCTAGCGGCGGTTCGCTACCAAGAAGCTCGCCTTGGCCTAGGAGGGGCAAGACGGGGCCGTGTTGACTAAATCTGGCCAACCTCAAGGGTGTGGTGGACCTGGGGTTGTTCAGGGGTGCGGAAGGAGGTTCCTTCCTCGTCTTGGTGCCAAGTGTGGGGAGGGAAGGATGGGAACCGTGGTTCTCGGGGGCAGAGCTCGCAGCTCAGGTGTTGGCTTGTTACCATTGCTGTGCGCGCGGATGGTGTGGTGGCCAGTGTGCTACGGCCGCTGGCCTTGGTGTGGTACACATTTGTGGCATTCCATGCTACTTTTCGGAGAAGTGCTTGCCGGGTGAAAACCATCTCTCGCTTTGCCAGGCCGACGATGGCGGTGGCTATGGGCGTCGTTGTCTTTCTGAAGGTGTCACCGTAGTTACTCTTTGTCCTCCATGTTGCTTCCAGGGAAACCTTGATCCCCGGACCAGGCGGCGGCGGTGCTTCAATTTTTCAGCCTTCTTGAAGGCGCCGACTTGGAGTACCCGGCTTGTCGTACACTGCTTCGTCTCTTCCCGGTGATTCATTCACGGTTGAGGGCTCCATAGACTTCAAGCGGATTCCTCGTTTAGTTTGCTCGGACTGTTACGGGGTAGTGTAGTTGTTCATTAACACCTTTGCTTGGAGTGTTACTGGGTAGCGTAGTTTTCCTGCTCTTCATAAATTTTGTTCTCGTCTTTCTTTTCTTCATACTCTGTTTGCCGCTCTGTCTTGTTTTAGCATCACATCTGTCTATTTCTTTAATTTCCATTTTCTATGTCTTGCAGAGATCCCTTCTGTCGTCATGTGAAGTGTCATCATTGGAGACTTCACTCCTTCTGCTATGTCCCCAATCCTAGGGTGAGTAAACCTTCCAGATGTTTAGAGAAAAAAATACTCCCTCCATTTTTGTATACAAGGCCACTACCAAAATTACAATTTGCAACTATACAAGGCCACTAACATTAATCGAGGCAAAATTGATTGAATGCATGCAAGTGTAAATAGGTTGGCTTGCATTCCCAACATTAATCAACCAACGAGAAGTAAGAGGGTTGGCTTGTTTTGCGTGGGAAAGAAAAACCACATTAATTAACACGACAAACAAGATGACAAACTAGCTTGCAACATTGACTTAAACATTGCATTAATTTTTACCTTGGTACCTGTAATATGGGTTTGTGGCCTTGTATACAAAAATGGAGGGAATGAAGTTATGTTGGGAATATATCAGGTTTGTGGCCTTGGTACCTGTAATATCAGGTTTGTGGCCTGATATTTGATGATATATCAGGTTTGTGGCCTTGGTACCTGTAATATCAGGCTACATATGTCGGCATACAGTTGTTGTGGCTCGTTATTGTTTTGTCTCTGCACAATGTGATCGATCCGATAAATTGATGAGAGAATTTCTTATTTAACACCGTCTTAAAATATTTTGCCCTATTTAATATCGAAAACCTTTTTCTTCCCTACGTAACAACGGGTCTAAATTTTATGCCCTTTACGACACTTTCGTCCATTTTAAACCTTGACGGTGTTAAATGGCACCTGAAAAGACGTTTTTGCCCCTTATATGATATGCGACCATTTTTTTAAGAAATGTTTATATTGTATGTTTGTATGTATGGATGTATGTATCCGGACGGCTCGGTTTGTTAGTTGTGCCAGCGAATTTTCAAGAAAAAACAATCAAACGCTTATGCTGCTAGCTCTCGTGTACGTGCGTGTACAAGTGCTCTGAGTTGCATTGTGTAATTTTCCTTGTGTTAATCACATCGGTGAAGTAATGAAGTTACATATACATATATACCGCCCGGTACAACGAGTGGATCAGCTCGCTACCGAATCTAAATAGATAGGCGTCGAGTAGGCACGACGTGTTGAACATGCGCGGCAGATGCGGCCTTGAGACACACGGAGCGCGGCGCCGTTGCACTTGCACCCTGCATGCGTGCGTGGTGACCGAGTCTAGGAGCTGCTTGTGCACGCATTTTGGTCAGGCGTGTCTTGCTGTCTGGCCAGGACGTGCGCGACGCCTTGCCCGAATTGCCACTTGCCAGGACGTGCGGCCGATGAGTTCGACCACGGGGACAGGGCGTGTACTATAGTCGACCGCTCGGTTCATATTATATGAGGGGCAAATTATCTTTTTACATGTAATTTGACAACATTAGATGAAAAAATAGACAAAAGTGTCATAAAAGGCATAAAATTTAGACTCCATGTTATATAGGGAAGAAAAAGTCTTCTAGTGTCAAATAGGGAAACACATTTTAAGTTAGTGCTATATAAGGAATTTTCTCTAGATTGATCTATACGCGTACTCTCCAGGAAAACCTAGGGCGTTTGTCGCTGTTGCCGGCCGCCGCTCGTGCCATCCGCAGCCGTGGCCCGTGGGTGTCAGCGTTTACCATTGCCGCAGCGGCCATCCAATGGTCGCCACGACCACAACTCCGTCCACCAGTCTACACTATGGTCCGCTGTCCGCATACGATCAGAAGCAGTCGGATCAGATCATAAGAATACAGCTAGAGGCCGGTAACGATTAATTATTACTCGTATCTTCTTTCCATTTTTTTGATCCATGGTATTGCATTTGTCTGGTCAATTATCATTGCATTTGTACATTTTTGGACCCATGGCATGAGTTATTTGACGTGTCACAATGGTGGTTTTAGTTATTTATTCTGTAGTCTTTTCTAGTCAACAACGGGCTTAATTACCATCAACTTACCCATTTTCTAGCTGGATGTTTGCAACAATCTAGAGCTAAAAATCTTCTCTTCACTTACCGATTTGACCGGTGGATAATTCCAAACAAGAAGAACTACTTACATACACAATGGTTTATACATTTGTATGGTTGGTCATAAGTCTTCCGGTGTCAGCCACAACAGCCGAACAGACTATTTGTCTATGAAACTAGCCAAGACACGTTTTTGAAACAGAACAAAAATGATTTTCTTCGACATTTGAATGATTGTCTATCATAGAGCTCAATTTAAGTTAACAGAAATGTAACATTCTTTTGTAGTTTCAGACAAATGTTTATATGATTTCTCACCAAAGCCACCGTGAAACCTAATATATTGTGATGTTCCATGACTCCCTCATGCCCAAATCCCGGCTCCGCCCCTGCACATGTGGACAGCGGCTGCGGCTTTACCAAGCACGAGCTCCTCCACCAGATGGCCACCCGGTCCAAGTCCCGGATGGCCACTCTACGCTCGTCCGGCAGCGGCCCGGCGGTGACCGCGCCGATAGCCCGGGGCGGGTTGGACGTCAGTTTTTCCGAGTACCTCGTCCACATGGGCGTCGGCACGCCGCGCCCGTAGTGCGTGGCGTTAACGCTGGACACTGACAGCGACCTCGTCTAGGCGCAGTGCGGTTGCGCGGCCTGCTTCGACCAGCCGTTCCCGGTTCTTCGTGCCTTCGCCACATCCCGTCCTCTCACCCTCTCTGCGGGGGTACCTCCGGGTCTCCTGGTGCGCCGCCAGAGTTCGGTCACCACTGGCAAGATCGTCGAGGACACATTCACATTCAAGGCTCTCGGGGGCAAGAAGCACGCAGCCGTGGCCGTGCCGAACCCCCTCTTTGGCTACGTTATGCTCAACGTACTTATTTTCTGAGCGACCCTTTCTCCGACAAAATGAAAAATTATTCAATTTAGTTTGTTAATGTGTTAGCCCTTTTTTTTCTTAGAAAATCTCAATTTGTTGATGCTCTTCCACGAAAAATGGATTGCCAAAGTATGTCAATCCTAAATTATCACATCATTTTCAAGGTATTCATTTATAAGAAATGCCTAGCTCCTTGAGTAAGGGTTGTACGTACTCATATAAGGCATGTTTGGTTGCCCGCATTGATTTTGCTTGCATTGCATGTGTTTCTTAGTTGGGCCTAGTTGAGAAAAACAGACTAAAACAAACATTTGTCCTTCGATTGGTTGTCTGCATACCCTCTAGGCTGGCTAGGGCGAAACGAAACGTAGGTTGTTTGGTTGCCGGCTTATTTAGGCCAAAACACAAGCCATGGTGTTTGTTTACATGCAAGGCATGTTGTCTAGTACCTCCTCATGGAGGTGGTGATGATACCAACACAGTAGGCAGAAAGAACAAACAAAGACACAAAAAATAGGTAGCATACAAACATAGTTTTAAACCAAACCAAGCAGTCTTCAACATAGTATACGACACATAAATAAGTAGTTTTCAACCAGACAACATAGTCTTGAACCAAACTAAACCAACATGCGCAACAGAGAGCTTTCCTAGCCGTTCACGGCGAAGTCGTCGTCGTGCTTCCCGTACTTGGTCACCACTTCAATATCATCATCGTTGAAGACGGACACCTTAACGGTGTCTGGAATCAGCAGCTTGAAAGTGATCATGTACCCAATCCTGATATGGTGGACGAACGGCAAAAGGGGCCCAACCCTGATCAAGGGTGACCTTGTCGTTCATCAGACCGTCACCCTCCATGAGTAGCTGTTGTTCATCTTCTGCTTGAACTCCTGAGGCACGGCTGGGATGTGCTTCGTGAAGTCCAAAGGCATAGGCAGACACTCCAACTTCGGGAAAATGAACACCTTGGAAAAGTGAGTTGGCCCTACCTTCTCATGGTAGTGCCAGTAGTTCCTTCGCTTGCCACTGGGTGGGGGGGGGGTCCTTTGGCACCACGTCTTCATCCAAGGGCAGCACCTCCAACACCACACTGTCCTACAAGGGCGGCACCACCTCCTTGAACTTCTCCATGGCCGGGACCACCTCTTTGCCCTTGTTCTCCGTCTCGATCTGCATTAGGAACAACACAAAGTTCATAGGTTTATTAGCATACAATCCTATCCTCCAAAGTCCCTATATTTACCCACCCAAAGGCTCTGCACTTACCCACCACTGTACTCAATTAACCCTCTATGTGGTTGTCGCTGCGCATGTGCAATACGAGACAACAAGGACTGAAAGGTGTCGCTTTGCAGATTCGTGGTGTAGGCGCAATGTGTGGATCAACATGAGTTAGGAAATGTAGAGCACACAAGGATCTACCCAGGTTCGGCTCGCATAGTTGCATATTGATTTAGTGGCCAGGTGCAAACCTTTCTAGCGAAGGGAAAATGTTGCCTTTGAGCTCCTTGCGTATTACCAAACATTTTTTCTCCTTGTATATGTATCTTTCTCCTTCCTCGTTTCTCAAAGATTGCATCATGAAACACAGTCCACATGCTACACCCTGTTCACGTGAATACTGTACCTCGAGGGAGCTGGAACCAGCTGGATTACTCTCGATAAGTGTGCGTGGCAGGAACTGCCCGCTGCCCACACGAACAAGGGCCACGAGAGGAACAGTGCTGCCAAAAAAAGAAAAGGGATGGACCCCTATGCACTAGGGCGCAGGACCTAGGTGTTTACCTGGACATGACGTCTCCTCCTAACGATTCTTCGGCGAACAGACGCCTGTGCTCGTGATGCTCTGGTTTGGACCTATCTCGAGGCAACCAGACGGTCCAGATAATAGGTAAAGGGTAGCTCTACCTAGGAAGGAACTTTGCGAGAAGGTATTCCCAACCTTGGAGTCGGGACACAATAGGGAGAGTGGAGGCAGTGGCGAGAAACAGTTTTGCTAGCTATTCAGATGATGATAAACTCTCCAATATATAAAAAACTGAAGGAAAAAAATAATAAAATAAAGATGTGTGTGTGTCTCAATATAAAGAGACAAAACGGCAATCAGGCTATGAAGAATGTAAGTTGTCAACAAAACAAATGAAGAATAAGAATGATAGTTAGTAGTACATGTTCTTCATAGGGTGAACTTATGGCCCAACGTGAACTATCACGAAAATAGTCATACAATTTAGAAAAACACGAAATTTGATTGCTTCAGTTTTCATGCCGGATTAGGACAAGATAACATGTAGCATTATGAGATTAAACCTCGTGTGGGATGCTACTGTTGCCTTCACTCTGCAGTATAAACTGCAAAACCTGACTAGTTGTTCGACGTGAGCGATCAGTTTATCTGGACCGTTGCGGGCGTACATATCGTCCCCCACTCTGTCATGCAGTAAACGATTTTTAGCATTTCTGCCAATTGCTGTCTTAGAGCATGGTTAATAATATAGCCAGCTGATGGCTATATGATGTTGCCATGTCACATATAGCCAAGCTTATAGCCAACAAGTACAATAATTAGATATAAATATGTACTACTTTGTTGATATATGGCCCACCTCACTCTCTTGCAAAGTACCTAGGAGCACGTGCTACAGCCGGCTGTTAACTAGTAGCCCGCTTCTCTTCTCTCTCCTCTTCTCTCTCTTCCAAGTAAGCAAAAATATAATATTTAATGTCTTACAGCCCGCCTACATCACCTTATTGTACTTGCTCTTAAGCGTTGTAGAGGAGTTCCCATTTGTTAGTTACACGCCTAATTCAGCCGCACAGTTGAGTCCGGTGGCTTTTTTTATGGGCTAGAAAAGCCCACATGCGACTAGAACTGGCCCGTAGATGCTCAAGCCACACCTCCGTGCTAAACTATACCACTCATCCAGCATCCAACTCCAACATTGTGAAGTTGGATGCCGCATTTTTTTTTTTTTGCTTCGAGAAAAAAGATCCAGGCATCCAACTTCAACTTATAAGAAAATCCAGGCATCTGTAATGAAAAATAATACAGGCATCGAACTGCATTCAATCAAAAAGAGAAAAAGAAGCAGGCATACAACTCTTAATTGCTTTCCTTCACAACACCAATCCATGATAATTTGGGTGTTTCATTGCTGGATTATTGTTTAGGAATTATGATAATTCAGCTTTTTAGAAAATCTTGTAACACAAAAACAACTGGCATACATTACAGCTATGTTCTGACAAAAGTTATGATCCACTAACCGGATATGAAACACACTAGCGCAAGCTTTGATTCCCAATCCCCGAATCATCAGGTGAACTAAGCAACTCTGAACCTGGTGTCTCTTGTTTATTCCTTTTCACTTTTTATGCGTAGGGATGTGAAATCCGTATCATGCCGAACTGAAGCTCAAGCAGCGTCGCCCAAAAAGAGTGGCCTCAGTTGCTACTGGTCAGGCATATGTTGTGTATGATTCGGGTGTATATATGTGACGACCCAAGTTGTCACGGAGCTTTTCATCATCAAAAGGGCCTAATCGGGTGTAAATCTGTCTCTCTTGTACGTTTGCGTTTGTATGCTTGGATCCCGATGCAACTGGTGCTCAGTGTCGCAAGCAAATGAATTAACAACAATATATTTCCACTGATTTGCTTCGGAAAACGAGTTCCCAAGGGGGCTGACCACCATTAACCATGCAATCTAGCTGGAAAGTGCATTTTTATTAGGAGATGAGTATTCGTGATAAAAGTCTAGAAATGGTTCCAACTTCACACACTAGCACTGACTGTGTGATGGAAAGTGCACGTCTACTAAGAGACAACAAATGGAGTATTTTCATATTTGGCCTGTCACCAGGGCCAGCATTTAGAGGAAGACGACCAACCGGATGATAACATCAGTCATGTGCGGCATGTGGACGCCTGATGATGTCAAATCAAGGATCTTTTGTGAAGGAGCCGAGGGAAGTCCTACTTCGCAAGTGACCCATAAACGATTCAATCAAATATAAATTTAAGGAAGAGAGGTGACACCCCGTATGCTTCTTGAAGACGTCGTCATGGATCTCAGCCCGGTGCCAGGGCTCCGGGTTAAAACTCTAGTACGTATGGACTCGGCAGTGGTGTCACATCTCGTTATCACCCTCTTGGGGGCGTTGTCTTGGTGCTCAGGTGCCCTTGGTTGAATCTCGTTTAGGTGTTCGGTTTGTCCTGGCTTCTTGTTTATCTCCTGATCTTCTTTGTAAAGGGGCCTCTCCACCATATTGTATCGTTCGACTGTGTACTCTGTTATGATGCGGAAATTCTTCGGCGCGGACGAGCTCGCGCGCTCTCGGAATCGTTGTTCGTTCGATCTGCTGGAGACGCGAGATGCCCACCGTATTGTACGGTCGGTGCGAGTGCATTTATGTCGCGTACATAACGGTCAGTAGACGTCGCCGATTCGGACGTTGGGACAGGACCTAACGGTGTTTAGCTAACGCGTCGTTTGTCCACTGTTATGTACTCGTCTGTACTAGTCGTGCGTAATGGCGTCTAACGATCAGGTTCGCTATGTCGTTTGCCCGGCCCACTGGTTGTATTAAAGGCCATCCGTGGGTCCTTGTGGAGCTGTTCCCCATTCGATCCCCAATTCCTGATACGAAACCCTAGTCTCTCCGCAGAGCTGTCCCCAAATCGGAGCTGATAGAACCCTAGTTTGCGAGGATGGCAGATCCACCTGTTCTTCCAATCGTGCCTTGTCCGGATTGCGGCAGGAATGTGGTGACATACGTTGCGCGGCGCAGGCAGAACGCGGGCCAGCGTTTCTACAAGTGCCGGAATCACAACGTAAGTTCAGTTTCTGTATTTTCCAGATCTTTAGCTGGTTATATGACCAAGATGTATGTGTTTTTGTGAATCCATGGCAGCCTACAGGGGGCGGATGCGATTTCTTCAGGTGGGATGAAGCCTACGCGGCGCATCTCGCGAATCTTGGAGGAGCAAAACCGGCCGCGGGACAAATCGGGCCGGGTCAGATGCAAGGGGGGCACGCTGCTCAAGCTCAAGTTGTGCATGCACATCACGGCCAGCCGGTGCAGCGAAATCAATTGCCGGAGGCGTCGCACGCTGCATCGTTTGCAAGTGCGGTCGCAGAATACATGCTCGCGGCAGCTCCAGTCGCCGTTCGTCAGGGCGTGACGGTCGCCGACGCTGTGTCCATCAACCTGGTGGTTTCTGTAGCCAACCTGGTCATTGGGGTGGCGATTCTGCTGCTGCTGGTGGCAGATGTTGTTCTGCGAGTCGTCAATTAGGATGTGCCCCCTATCATGTCGCCGCGGTGACAGCGAATGATTAGTGCTATGCGAGATTACTTTATGTTTTTATGTAGTTGGCAGGCTGTCCGTTGTTGAGTGACACTGTGACCATGTAGCGGTAAGTGTGGACGAGCCGCAGATGTAATGAAATGTTATGAATGAATCGTTGTTTATCGTCTCTGAAACAGGCAGTTAGCATTTTTCAACCTTTTATTTTCCCCGCTGGACGGGGCTCACGTGTGAAGATGCCTTTGCATGAATGGCAATTTATATATTTTTAGGTTGAGTTGCGATCTTCCCTAGCTGCCGTGCATGCATGAAACGGGTGCTGGTTAATAATATGTTTTATGTAGTTATCCACGCACGGGAGGTGAAACAAGATTTTTTTTTCCGAGGAAACAGGCGAAACAAGCGTGTAACTGTAGTACTCGTAGTGCATCATATGGGTTGGGCCGTCCTTCCGGTGGGTTGGCCCATCGTACATGGACTGGTCTGGCCCGCGCTTCACTGGCATGTTATTCGCCCGGATGCCTGTCGGATGTGCTCGACCACCTACTCCCCATCTACATCTGAAGGGATATACAGTGACAGACGGCACCGCCGGAGCTGCAGTTCAATTCAAGGTCGTTGGATCTGGAGCTCTTGAAGGTGGTAGTCGTTTCGTGTGCTCTGAAGGGAGGATCGTAGCAGCTGCTCGGGGGCGGGCCTAGGCTCCTATTCGCGCGCGGATTCGCTGGTATGTTTTTCATAATGCCAGATCTAATTTCGTCGGTGGCATGTAGGGTTGCATATATATTTTCCTAGCACGGAAATCAACAGTAGATCCATGTTGTGATTTAGTTGTAATATTGTAGATGGATGAAGAGACTGAGGACCAATTTTTGTCCGACGGAGTTGTGGGTGAGGGAGAACCTTCACTCGATCTGACAGAAGAACATCAGCCAGTTATCACCTCTCGATTGTCAGTTAAGCGCGTTGTAGAGATGGTTGCAAAATTTGACGAATACAAGAGATGGCTTATAACAGAAGTTGGTTTTGGTGCAATTATGAAGCTCCCAATGCTTGTCAAATTGGACCTGAGAATGAGTGCTTGGGTTATGAAGAAGGTAAATGCTCGGCAGTGTGCAATCATCATTGATAATGACAATACGATTGGCTTCATAGCAGAAGATTTCCACAAGGTTTTTGGCATCCCATGTGGTAATCGAGATGTGTGTGGTAGGGATGCAGAAATTTCTCAGTCTGCAATCAATTTCATCAAGCAAGCAATTGGGATGGACAATACAGTTGCTCATAATTTGAAGGTGGCTGAAACGTTTATAAGTAGAGACATTTCAGAGGATTCAAGTAAAATTGAGAAGGACTGTTTTCAAATTTCATTCGTCATATTTGTCATGGGCTATTTGGTAGCACCTTGTACAAAGCACGACACTATGACAATTGATTTCTGTGGTGCTTTGGCCAACCCGGAATTGATAGGCCAGTTCAATTGGTGTGAGTACGTGATGGGTCTCGAACCCCTCGTTGGATTACCCCAAGTGGAAGGTGTAAGATGCAGTAAGTAGAAATGTTTTCCGCTAGCAAAGATGCCAAGGATCGAATCCCCAGAGACTCCTAGGTTCAACAGGTAGGTGTCAACTGCTAACGTGGCAATTAGCAATCAACGTGGACCTGCACACAGATACAAATAACTTTGCTCCCAACGAGTACAGAGAGGTTGTCAATCTCTCCGGCCTTGTAGTTCACAAAGGGTTAAAAGCAATATGATAGTAGTGATAGATAGTGTTTTGCAATAGTAAGTAAAATAGCGAAAAGTAAATTAGTGTATGTGATCAATGATAGTAATATGGACCGGAGTCACATGATGTTCACTAGTGATGTCTCTCTCCCAAAAGACGATAAAACAGCTATGCGAGGTAACAAATTACAGCTGGGCAATTGACAGGACCACGAACGCAAACCAATGCTGACTACATTGCAAGAAAGGTTGAGGTTCAAAGCATGGGCGGTACGCCAAAGTAAGTAGACCGAAATCCATCTGCATCTACTACTAATCATCCACCTTGAGATATCTATCCAGAACATCTCGCTGGTATTAAGTTGCGAGTCCCACCCATAGTGTAAACTCAATGCAACAGACAACTGCATTAAAAGAACTTTGCGTAAAGTAAACAATCCTTGCACCCGCGGGCACAAGCACCGTTGTTTTCCCCCTTGTGGCAACAGCACATCCCCTAGACTCATGTTTCTATCACTCAAGCTAGTCATCGAGGGGCATGAACCCACAATCGAGCATAACGTTCCCTCTTGGAGTCACTACCTACTACTTGGCCAAAGCAATAAATAACAACGGAGAACATGCAAGAATTACTTATGAACTAAAATATAAAAGAGGTGAATCAAATATATTACTCAAGATCAATCTGAACATAATCTCATAATCCATCAGATCTCAGCAAACTCAACATAGCAACAACACAAGGATTACATAGGTGCCTCGATCATGTAGGGCAGCTCACAAGGACTAATTAGTGAAGCACAAGAACGGGAGGAGAACATCACATAGCTACTGGTCATGGACTCATGGTCCAAGGGAGACTACTCACGAGTCATCCGGGAGGCGTCCATGGTGGTGGAGAAGCTCCCGGTGGTGATCCTCCCCTCCGGCAGGGTGCTGGGAAGAGTTCTCCTGGTGCTCCCGATCTTGGAAGCGGCGGCGGCGGCGGAACAAAGATGGGATCGCGAAAAGAAGTCTTGTTTCAAGGGTTACGGGGGACCCTTTAAATATCTGCCAAAGTAGGGCACCGGGGGGCTCTCGGGGTGCCGAGGCGCCCCCCCGGCGCGGCCCGGGGGGGGGGGGGGCGCCCACAGGGCGCCTGGGGCCCCTGTGGCCCCCCCAGGCTCCCCTTCGGAAGCAGTGTCGTTCCCGATACGCTGATTTTTTATATATTTTTTCTGGATTTTTCTGGGCAGTTCTCGAAACGTGAAAACCTGAAATACTAAAACAGCCAAAAACAGAAACTGGCACTGGGGTGCACTGGATTAGTAAGTTAGTCCAAATATGATCAAAAGTGTATGGAAGTGTATGAATATCATAGCAATATCACCCAAAAGTGGCATGGAGCAAGCAGAAATTATAGATACGTTTTGGACGTATCAACATCCCCAAGCTTAATTCCTGCTTGTCCTCGAGTAGGTAAATGATAACAAGAATAATTTCTGTGGTGACATGCTATTAATCATATAAGACTTTCTCATAGCCATATGACAAATGCTTACTGAGACAATGATTCTAAAGTACTTAAGTTGTCTCAAGAGAAAATCACAAATGACTGAAAGTTTTACAACATGAAACTGAAACATCAAAAAGATTTGCAATGAACATGATGTGCAAATATGATCAAGTGATATCTAGCTTGCCCCCTTTAGTGATGCAAAACATAAGTGCAGGGGCACCTTCAAGGTTTAAGTGATGACTAGATACAATCATTTCAAAATAAACGATATCACAATCATGCAAAAGACAATGCTACTTTGGGACAATGCACATTACACTCAGAATGACAATCATGCTCTCAGTAGTTGGTGCTTAAAGTGCTAGAGCTTTTTATTTTGAAACATGGAAGCAATTGTGTCAACGGTAGTAGTACTTCATATGTGTCATGCATAAAACATCTTATAAGTTGCAAGCCTCATGCATCGAATACCAATAGTGCTCGCTCCTTGTCCTAATTAGCTCGGATCCCCATGGGTTATCATTGCATTGCATATGTTTTAACCAAGTGTCACAAAGGGGTACCTCTATGCCACCTGTACAAAGGTCCAAGGAGATAGATCGCATTTGATTTCTCGTTTTTGATAAATCTCAACTTGAGGACATCCATACCGGGACAACATAGAAAATAGATGATGGACTCCACTTTAATGCATAAGCATATTCTCATGAGAGATTGAGGATTAAGGTCCAAGCTAAAACTTCCACCATGATGCATGGCTTTGGTTGGCGGCCCAATGTTCTTCTCTAACAATATGCATATTAATTCAACCCACGGTAAATCACCCTTACTTCAGACAAGACGAACATGCATAGCAACTCACATGATATTCAACAAAGTGTGACAGTTGATGGCGTCCCCAGAAACATGGTTACCGCTCAGCAAGCAACTCATAAGAAATAAGATACATAAGCAACATATTCTTTACCACAATAGTTTTTAGGCTACTTTCCCATGAGCTATGTATTGCATGGTTAATTTGCTTAGTGCAGGTGGAGGTTAGCAAAAGACTGGGAGCAACCAACTAAGAGAGCAATGACAGTCATAATCATGCAGAGCGACAAAGCAATATTGAATCAGGCATGGTAGTTATATCGCTACTTAGAAACAAAAGATCATCAAGGCTTGACAGACTTTCTTTACAGTCTTGAATATGCGTGAGCATACGCCAAGTCAATCAAAATAAATTCTCGAAGGAAGATATTACTAAACCATACCACATCATAGGCAAACAAACCAAGTTGGTACTCCAATAACACATTGGGAACCTCCCAGCTATTTGAGATTAACCATAAGAAAACCTGAACTACTAAGCACCATCATGAAAGCAGCATCTTTATCATAGACATATTAACCCATGCAACGGAAGCAAACTCTCTTAATAAGGTGAGCATGGTAATTAAAAAGAGTTCAAGCAACCAACTAAATAGAAGCTCTTGAAAAGATAAGCATGAATACTAAGAGCAAAGCACGATAGTAGCTATTAAAAGACAAAGAACACACACATCATGGATAGACATGAAAATTCTATGTAATGTTCTAGGTAGAGGTGGAGCGTGTTTCTCTCCCACATAAAGGAATGCTGGGTTCCGACTCGTTATGAAAAACTAAAAATAAAACTAAAAGCAAGACGCTCCAAGCATAGCACATAACACATGAAGTGATAAAAATATAGCGAAACGAAAGACGAACTGATAATGTTGATGGAGAAGGGGATGCACGGGGGCATCCCCAAGCTTAGACGCTTGAGTCTCCTTGAATATTTCTTGGGGGTGCACGGGGGCATCCCCAAGCTTGAGCGCTTGACACTCCTGAATCTTTTTATCATCTTCCCTCGCACACTTGAAAACTCCCTTCATACATAACTCATTCATAATCTGATTAGCGAGGTTAGTACCCTTAATAAAATAATTATACCTTGCTGGAAATAAGGATATTCTTGAATTTCTACTGTTTCTCAAGATTGCCAAAAGGTTTTTGCAAAGAAAAAGCAAGTTCTTAATTTGCAAAGTGAAGGTAAGGCAAAACAGGACAGAATCTGTGAAAAACAGAACAGCAGGCAGTAATTGACCTGTTCGGGATACTTCTGCAACTCAAATCAAAAAACTCAGAACTGACGCACGAAAGACAATTATATAGAGAACGCTGTCGAAAATATTCAGACCAAAAAGATGATCTGGTGATTTTATACGAATTTTTCTATCCAAGGACAGAATCTGTTTCCTGGACAGCACCTCACAACTTTTGAACTTTCTAGCAATCAGAGGCTATACTTGGCACAAATATGAAAAGGAAATATACAATGATGATGCTACAGCAGTAAACAACATCAAGACACAACAAAAGCAAAAAATTTATTCATGTGGGCTGCCTCCCAAAAGCGCTTTCTTTTATGCCTTTAAGCTAGGCATAATGCATAGATCAAGTTTTATCAAGAGTAAAAGAATAACTAGCCCGTACAACGGACTCAAAAGGTAACTTGACCTTCTTACGAGGGAAGTGTTCCATCCCTTTCTTGAGAGGAAACTGAAATTTAATATTACCCTCTTTCATGTCAATGACAGCACCAACGGTGCGCAAAAAGGGACGTCCCAAAATAATTGGACATGAAGGATCACATTCAATATCCATAATAGTGAAATCAACGGGCACATAATTATCATTGACAATAATAAGAACATCATCGATCCTCCCCAAAGGTTTCTTTATGGAAGAATCAACGAGACGAACACCAAAAGAACAAGAATCATAAGGTTTCAATTTAAGCATATCATATATCCTTTTGGGCATAACAGAGGTACTAGCACCAACATCACATAATGCATAACAAGAGAAGTCATTCAAATAAATTTTTATCATAGGATCCCAACCATCCTCTAGCTTTCTAGGTATGGAGGCTTCTACTCTAAGTTTCTCCTCCCTAGCTTTGATGAGAGCATTAGTGATATGCTATGTGAAGGCAAGGTTAAGCGTGCTAGTGCGGGGATCTCTAGACATCTTGTGAAGGAAATCAATAACTTCGGTAAGAGTGCAATTATCAAAATCAAGGTCACGAGCATCAAGTAAGGTAGTAGTGGTGTCCTTAAGGCTCACCTGTTTGGTAGTTTCTATAGCATCACCATTAATAGCTCCATTGGGACCAGGAGTACATTGGGTGCTAAGAGTGTGAACATTCTCAATAACTTGGATAGTAGCAACAGTGTGGTGGGTAGGAAGGCTCTTAATTCTTTCCTCTTCCTCCCTTAGGGATGCAACCACTTCGGGTTTAGCTGCCATTTGGTTTATCAAAGTAGCTTGTGTGTGGGACATATTGGAAACTTGGGTCTCAGTGATAGTGAGTCTAGTCTGGAGGTTGGAAATCTCAATATTTATGTTCTCTAATCGTCTACTAATGTCTAGCAAGATAGCAGTATGCTCATTTAATTGCCTCGAGAAGGTTTCGTTTTGTTCATATTGGGTGTGCATGTAATTCTTAGTGGCCTCCTCTATTTCTACTAGTTTCTCATAGCCAAAGTTACTCATATAAGCGTCGGCAATCACAGAATCCAAAGGATCATAACGAGGATCAACAGAAGATTGCTTCGAAAGTAGAGACATGATCAAGTCAGCTTTTTCATTGAGGGAGGAAATCTCCTCGACAGAGTTTACCTTCCTACCTGTTGGAGCGCGTTCGGTGTGCCATTGGGAATAGTTGGTCATCATCTCATCGAGAAGCTTTGTGGCAGCACCAAGTGTAGTTGACATAAAAGTTCCTCCCGCGGCCGAGTCTAACAAGTTCCGCGAGGTAAAGTTCAAGCCTGCATAAAAAGTTTGGATAACCATCCAAGTAGTCAAACCGTGAGTAGGGCAGTTCTTGATAAGAGACTTCATACGTTCCCAAGCTTGGGCAACATGTTCATTATCCAATTGTTTAAAATTCATGATGTTACTTCTAAGTTGGATAATTTTAGCAGGTGGATAGTATTTTCCAATAAAAGCATCTTTGCACTTGTCCCATGAATCTATGCTATTCCTAGGCAAAGACTGAAACCAAATTTTAGCTCCTCCTCTCAAAGAGAAAGGAAAAAGCTTAAGCTTAACAATATTACCATCTATTTCTTGGTACTTTTGCATATCACAAAGTTCTACAAAGTTGTTCAAGTGTAAAGCAGCATCATCTCCAGCACCGGAGAATTGATCTTTCATGACTAAGTTGAGTAAAGCAGGTTTAATTTCATATGAAGGTGCTGAAGTGGCAGGTGTAGTGATAGGTGTGCTGATAAAGTCATCATTGTTGTGACTAGTGAAGTCACACAACTTGGTGTTCTCGGTGGAACCCATAGTAGCAAGCAAGCAAGATAACTATTTTTGTGATTTTCGATAAAAGGAACTAAAGCAAATATGAAAAGTAAACTAACAAGACTAAAAAGCAAAGGTAAAAGATAGCATGCAACTCCCCTATCCTGAAGAGTGGAGTCCCCGGCAACGGCGCCAGAAAATACTCCTTGATGGGTCTCGAACCCCTCGTTGGATTACCCTAAGTGGAAGGTGTAAGATGCAGTAAGTAGAAGTGTTTTCCCCTAGCAAAGATGCCAAGGATCGAATCCCCAGAGACTCCTAGGTTCAACAGGTAGGTGTCAACTGCTAACGGCGCAATTAGCAATCAACGTGGACCTGCACACAGATACAAATAACTTTGCTCCCAACGAGTACAGAGAGGTTGTCAATCTCTCCGGCCTTGTAGTTCACAAAGGGTTAAAAGCAATATGATAGTAGTGATAGATAGTGTTTTGCAATAGTAAGTAAAATAGCGAAAAGTAAAATAGTGTATGTGATCAATGATAGTAATATGGACCGGAGTCACATGATGTTCACTAGTGATGTCTATCTCCCAAAAGACGATAAAACAGCTATGCGAGGTAACAAATTACAGCTGGGCAATTGACAGGACCACGAACGCAAACCAGTGCTGACTACATTGCAAGAAAGGTTGAGGTTCAAAGCATGGGCAGTACGCCAAAGTAAGTAGACCGAAATCCATCTGCATCTACTACTAATCATCCACCTTGAGATATCTATCCAAAACATCTCGCTGGTATTAAGTTGCGAGTCCCACCCATAGTGTAAACTCAATGCAACAGACAACTGCATTAAAAGAACTTTGCGTAAAGTAAACAATCCTTGCACCCGCGGGCACAAGCACCGTTGTTTTCCCCCTTGTGGCAACAACACATCCCCTAGACTCATGTTTCTGTCACTCAAGCTAGTCATCGAGGGGCATGAACCCACAATCGAGCATAACGTTCCCTCTTGGAGTCACTACCTACTACTTGGCCAAAGTAATAAATAACAACGGAGAACATGCAAGAATTACTTATGAACTAAAATATAAAAGAGGTGAATCAAATATATTACTCAAGATCAATCTGAACATAATCTCATAATCCATCAGATCCCAGCAAACTCAACATAGCAACAACACAAGGATTACATAGGTGCCTCGATCATGTAGGGCAGCTCACAAGGACTAATTAGTGAAGCACAAGAACGGGAGGAGAACATCACATAGCTACTGGTCATGGACTCATGGTCCAAGGGAGACTACTCACGAGTCATCCGGGAGGCGTCCATGGTGGTGGAGAAGCTCCCGGTGGTGATCCTCCCCTCCGGCAGGGTGCCGGGAAGAGTTCTCCTGGTGCTCCCGATCTTGGAAGCGGCGGCGGCGGCGGAACAGAGATGGGATCGCGAAAAGAAGTCCTGTTTCAAGGGTTACGGGGGACCCTTTAAATATCTGCCAAAGTAGGGCACCGGGGGGCTCTCGGGGTGCCGAGGCGCCCCCCAGGCGCGGCCCAGGGGGGGAGGGGGGGCGCGCCCACAGGACGCCTGGGGCCCCTGTGGCACCCCCAGGCTCCCCTTCGGAAGCAGTGTCGTTCCCGATACGCTGATTTTTTATATATTTTTTCTGGATTTTTTTGGGCAGTTCTCGAAACGTGAAAACCTGAAATACTAAAACAGCCGAAAACAGAAACTGGCACTGGGGTGCACTGGATTAGTAAGTTAGTCCAAATATGATCAAAAGTGTATGGAAGTGTATGAATATCATAGCAATATCACCCAAAAGTGGCATGGAGCAAGCATAAATTATAGATACGTTTTGGACGTATCAGTACGCTATTCAGAAATTGATGTCAGCTGTTGTGAAGTTGCAGAATGATTATGAAAGCAAATCCGCAATGGTTCATATGTTTGCGTGCCATCTTTTTTTCCAGGTGAACAGATCTTTTAGTTCCTTGTAGCTGTCGAGTGCATTTCAGGAAGTGATGTGTGTTTATTTGCCAATTTTAGTTTGTAACTTTAAAATACTCCTTGTCAGATCTTCCTGCTCGACAACATTGACCTTGGGTTGTTCAATATGCCCCCATCTGAACTGCCACGCGTGCAGTGTTTTGGACAGAAAAGGCTTCGGCAGATGATCACAATGTCTTATGGCATGAAGCAGGGAAAGTGGGGTTATGTCCCTGGAGGGGTATGTTCTTTGTAGTAGTGCATTTAAAATTTCAGTTCGGAAGAGCTTTTCAAGTGACTCATTTTGTCTATGGTTTTTTTGTTCCATGCATGTAGGTGCAACCTGCGGAGCTAGTTATTTACATGCGACCAGACACGACATGCCAAGGACGCATTGATTGCCAAGTATCATCAGCCTCAGCGAAAGAATCAGCTCCAAGGGTGCATGATAGAGTAGACCAACGGACTCCGGATTTTGGTGTGCAGGCAATCACGGCACCAGCTGAGTCTTTCGGTGATGTTAGGTCGGCATACCGTTCACTTGGGCCAATGGATTTTGCAAATCACTTACGCCGTACTTGCCACGGCGATCCAGTAAGTCCGTTGATACAGTTGTGTGCGTTTTGTGGGCTAATGGATATATGTGTTTTAACTCAAGCATTGTGCAAATCTCCAGGTCCTTGAAGAGTTGAGCCTGATGCTGAAGTAGCAGAATGCAAAGTGCATGATAAGCATGTCGTTGATGCGGAGTAGGATGCAGTCTGACATGCTTACCTTTGCGGATAGAATTGTATCACTTGTGCGGGGTCGTTGTAGGTGCTGTCAAGCGCGCGGTCTGTCAAAGTGTGTCACACTGGATGGATCTGCCAAGCATGCTGATGGTATTTTGACTAGTAGATCATTGTATAATAGCTCACATAAAACATTAAGGATAGAGTTGGTTTTCGTTATGGTTGTTGTTATGATGCAGATACGCAGGCCACGCATTTGAGGCCGATATCGATGGTTGCCTGGCGCCTCGAAATGTCGGACGATGAAGGTGCTGTATGTGTGCATACACTGTCAATGTGTGCTACATAGGATATATGTTAACTTTAAATCATTCGTGTAGGTGGTAGTTCAATGAAGGACCGTTTTTCCCGTAACACGGGGAAGAAGCCTCGGTTTGATTGTTCTGATGTGCAAGGTGATCAAATTTTAATATGACCGATATTCATTTCATCGAAATTTGTCGTCAACATTTTTATTTTGTTTGGTTTTGCGGGCATGTAGGTTGAATTCTGATTGTTTGCGTTGCCAGATTTGGAGCCGGGCTCGTCACAACACCCAAATGACCCACCTGTCTACGACAACCCTGTTGTCCAGGACCGACCAATGGAAGAGAAGAATATAATATTAGATAGAATTATAGTATATGCTCGGGTAATCGCGGACATGGTTAACTGTATTTATGATGTTGGAGAGGGCGAGCCCAATGTCGTTTACTTTGGGACCATGGTAACTAAGTTGCCGAAGAGGAAGTATGCCACATCTGCAAGCTTTGCACGCAACCCATGGGTGAGTGGTTGCGTCCCCCAGCCGCCGCCTATTCCGTTGGTGGATAAGTTTTATAATTGGATTTCTTGAAACAACGATTTTGACATTGACAGGTATACCTTCTTGTTCTATCTGTTGAAATTTCATTGCGGTAGTTAGGCGATGTAAGAACTGCTAGAAGTCACGCTTTTGTTTGTTTGTTTTATGCAGCATTTGTATTGAGCATAAAACCCCGCGGAAGCTCCGGGTAAATGCGGTGTGTGTTCAACAACAAATTATTGGGTTACATGCTCTTGATCACGAGGTAGCTATGCTTGCAATCAGGAGGTTTAACCAGCTTGACGCTGATGCACACACTGTGAACCAGTATCTCCTATGGAGGGAAGTACTTGAACCAGATTTCTCGGTCAGTACATTATTTTCAAAATTGTGGGTAGATATCTTGCAAGGGTCGCCAGCTGGCAAGTGGTAATGAAATCATTTTTTGTTCTCTCCCTGTGTCTAAAACAGACCCATGCTCTTGTCGGGGAGAAAGTTGTGTATATAAAAGCCATTCAGCTACAACTTCTCCATGCTCATCATGATGTCACAGCATGACAGACGGTTAGTTTGGTTCAATATATGCCTGGCAGTTTGCAATTTTCTCCATGTGCAAAAGACGTAATAATGCATGCGCTTGTTGATTGCAGTTTTTTGTGCCAGCCATTCTTGACCATGGCTGGGTTGCATACATGTGGGATATGATTAGGAAGGAGATTCACATACTCGATCCTTTGTGTGCTCAAATTGTGGGAGCAGAGGAGCGACAGACAACCCATCAGGAGGCGGTGTCACAAATTCATAATGCGCTCTTTAGTTGCCTCAACGGGCTATTTGCGAAATGGCATTGCACACCAGAAAGATGGAAGCGGAAATTCCCAAACATAACCCGGGAAGTTTTTACAAGGTAAATGACCGTATGTTCCCGAGATATATTTTTTTGCACATTTTTTTTTCATCCACGGCAGAGAGATGATGTACGTAAAATTATGTATATGTGGTAGGGATGAGTCTGGTATGTGCATGCTACATGTGATCATGCATTATGATGGTGAAAAGATGATGTGGCCTATGACCAAGGTAATAGAATTCACCATTTGTCTTTGCCCCTTCATAAGCTGTGACTTGTTGTCTTGTCTCAAGATGGATGTTTCGTGTGCATGAATGTGACAATTAAATATGCGGAAAAATTTGGGTGCTTTCCGAAAGGCAACTATTTTTGAGCTTTTCCGTCTGCAAGATGAGCATGGGAATATTGTGGGTGATGACATATTGAGGGCTGCTCTTGAAGGAGGCGAGTGATGATGAGATTTGTATTTCAGTAGCTTGTGTGCAATTTGGTTTACAGTTTGCTGGATTGCCCCGATGCGGTGTCATGCTCAGTGGTTATTTAGCTATATTGAATAAAAGGAATTAGGTTTAATTCTCGTTTGTAGCATGACAGATTTAAATGCGTGGACATATGACATGTATGGAAGTTGCTGCAGTAGTTTGTGTGCATTTGGTTGTTTTTAATTTGGCTTAAGAATTGCATACCTTGTATTTAGCTTATGCGTAACAAGGGAGACGATACTGATGAGACTTGTATGGGTATTTCGACATCATTTTGAAGGTCTTACCATTACCACCAGGAGCTACCTTGTGAAACAACAACATCTGTAGAGAATTTATGTTATGACCGAAGCTGAAAGTATGCATCATTTGGTTGGGAACATTGTTTGTTTGGCTATGTAATAAACATGTAACTTGGCGTAGAAAATATTTAAATATTTTGAATCCCTCATCGATACGCCCCCCACTGCATAATGGGAAAAAACATATCACATATAAGTAGAGGCAAATGAGAAATTTATGTTTGATTTGCTTCGTTTTAATACTGAACAGTTTGATTGTGACCATTAATACATTTTCACCGTCATGATTCGAAGAATTAAATTATGTACCATTGTCTTCCAAAAGAACAGTAGGTCTGCAGGTGCATTTTTTTCATGTGTTGTTGTAATGCATCATAAATTGGCTTAGGTTTGTCATAAATGTTGTTTCAAATTGGGTGTCCACGGTGTTTGGAGTGCCATGTTGAATTTTCTCACGATAGGTAATAAACTCTTTGCTATGGAAGGATCTAGTAGATCAGCATGATATGAATTAATCTCATGCAAGGACATACAATGTGTAGGATTAAGTATGAGCATGCAATGCGCAGGGGCATATATGTGAAAGCGGATCAAGAGGTTTTTGCACTTCATTCCATTTCATTGCAACATATTCCGAAGCAGAGTAACAGGACGCACACCAGGAGACGTGTTAGCACGCGATAGGTAATAAGTCCACTTATTTTTTCATACCACCTTTTGTGCGAACCTAAAGCAAGAAGTGTAGCAATTTTTGGGGATAACTGCGTGTCAAATTCATTATAATGGAACATAATAGCATCACACTCCAACGCAAAATAGTAGTCCATTACATGGCAGCAAGGCGAGAAACAAACACTTGTTCCGATAGTCTTAGTGCATACATAGTTAGTGGCAAGTCTTAAACTGGAGGGCAGTAAATAATATCAACCTCTCTGCACTGGAAAGCTTGTCGAAAGCTTGTAATTCAAATTGACATAACATCAATTTGATGTACAAGCTTTTCAGCACAGAGGCAGTATATGCTAACCCTTGCATCGGTCATGGGGTCGATACATTTTTTTGAAGCATCTGCTTCTACTCCTGCTTCCCAGCACAGAGGCAGTTGGCGAAGTCAACCTTGTTGCCCTTCATCATCCGGACTTCATAAGCCATCTGTTTCCTCAGTTGGGCAATCAGTTCCTAGGAAACATAGTTGCACAAAGTTGAAGTTGATGTAGAGAGCTCAAAAGTTTCTTAATATGTGCATTCCATACCTCTGTAGGAATCATTTGCAGGATATCTCCGTCAAACTCTTTTATGTAGTGTAGCACATAGAATCCACTGTCAGCCCTGCATCGTTTTAGGTTCTGGATTAGGTAACTAGAACTTGGAATAGCACATCTATAGGATTGATGATGGTTTTTCATAGAGGAATGTACTTGCTGCAGCTTGGTGATACGTCCAAAACGTATCTATAATTTCTGCTTGCTCCATGCCTCTTTTGTGTGATATTGCTATGATATTTATGCACTTCCATACACTTTTGATCATATTTGGACTAACCTATTAACTCAGTGCACCACAGTGCCAGTTCCTGTTTTCTGCTATTTTTCTATTTCAGGTTTCCCCAATATTAAAAGTGCCCTAAAAATTCCGGGAAAAATACAGGAAAAATCAGCGTATCGGTAGCTTCCAGAAAAACCAAGGCAGGGCCAGAGGGGAGCCTGGGGTGGCCCAGGCGGCCACCCGGCGCGGTCCCACCCCTGGCCGCGCCAGGGGGGCGCCTGGGGCCCCACCTCCGCCTCTGGTGACCCCCTTTTGCATATATATTGCTCGCGTCCCGAAACCCTTGAGGACAGAACCCTTTTCCGCGATCTCATCTCTGTTCCGCCGCCGCCGTGCTTCCAAGATCGGGAGCACCAGGAGAACTCTTCCCGACACCCTGCCGGAGGAGAGAACCACCACCGGGAGCTTCTCCACCACCATGGACGCTTCCCGGATGAGTTGTGAGTAGTCCCCCTTGGACCATGGGTCCATGACCAGTAGCTATGTGATGTTCTCCTCCCCTCTTTGTTCTTCATCGATTAGACCTCGTGAGCTGCCCTACATGATCGAGGCACATATGTAACCTTTATGCTGTTGCTCTGCTGAGTTTGCTGGGATCCGATGGATTATGAGATTATGTTCAGATTGTGTGTGAGTAATATATTTGATTCACCTCTTTTATATTTATGTTCTTGAGTAATTCTTGCATGTTCTCCGTTGCTATTTATTGCTTTGGCCGAGTAGTAGGTAGTAACTCCAAGAGGGAACGTTATGCTTGATTGTGGGTTCATGCCCCTCGATGACTAGCTTGAGTGACAGAAACATGAGTCTAGGGGATGTGCTGTTGCCACAAGGGGGAAAACAACGGTGCTTGTACTTGCGGGTGCAAGGATTGTTTACTTTACGCAAAGTTCTTTTAATGCAGTTGTCTGTTGCTTTGAGTTTACACTTTGGGTGGGACTCGCAACTTAATACCAGCAAGATGTTCTGGATATATATATATCTCAAGGTGGATGATTAGTCGTAGATGCAGATGGATTTCGGTCTACTTGCCTTGGCGTATCGCCCATGGTTTTGAGCCTCTACCTTTCTTTACAGCATAGTTAGCATTGGTTTGCGCACATAATCCTGTCAATTGCCCAGCTGTAATTTGTTTACCTCGCTTAGCTGTTTTATCGTCTTTTGGGAGAGAGACATCACTAGTGAACATCATGGGACTCCGGTCCATATTACCATCACTGATCACACCCGCTATTTACTTCCTGTTCTTATTTCCTAGTTGCAGTCATACCTATCACTATTATCTCTTGCGTTTGATACTTTGTAAACGACAAGGCCGGAGGGATTGACAACCTCTCTGTACTCATTGGGAGCAAAGTTATTTGTATCTGTGTGCAGGTCCTGTCAAGCAAAAGTTTCTGGCGCTAGTGACACCTTCTTGTCGACCCTCGGAGTCTCACGGGATTCGATCCTTGGTATCTTTGCCAAGGGAAATTTGCCACTACGCTACACCTCAAACCTTCCACTTGGGGTAACCAACGAGGGGCGAGAAGCCATCACTTGGGTGCATGCCATAGTTGCACTTGTAACTCCATGAAAATGTTGAAAAATGCCAGTTTGGGTACCATTCACGGAGACGATTGAAAAGGGAATCAAGTATGAGTTCAGATGTATGCATATGTTTGATCTCCATGCGTCCCTTTTGTGAAAAGGTCATAGTTGGGTCCATTATGAACATAGTTTTTTCAGCTATGTCAATTTGATAGAGGCACCATGCATCGTTGACAATGTGCACCACCATGAACTGCATAAGCAACATGCATAAGTTGTATTACTGGCAAAGTTCTCAATTTATTTTAGAACAAAATATTTTGTGACATTCAGTTAGCAACAATCAGTGCATTGCTTTTATTGGACTGGTTCTTACTTTTTTGCAATCTTCCATCTTGTATGGGAGGGTTGTTCCGTTGAACATCCAGGAGAGTCGGTCCGTCTTGGACCAGTCCTGGCATTTGATGGATTGTTCCTGGAGGACACAAATTAAGAGATGAAGAACATTACAAAAAAAAGTGTGTATGGATATAAGAGGAATATGTTTTGATTAGCCTCACCACAAAGCTTGGTGGAAATATCTTCCTCCACCGAGGAGGCATGTATTTGTATAATTTGATGTCCTTCATGTCTAGCGCCAGAACAGCTGCTGACATTCCGTTGGGTTTCAATCCTTTATTTTGACCATAATTTCTCAGGATCGAATGGCCAGTCATCTCCAGGTGGCATGGGTTGTCAATTGAAAGCCATTTTCTGTTGTCAATACATGATCAGTTCCATTCATATCTATACTGCAAATGGATGTATGAACTAAAATTTTGTAGGTACATTTTAATACGCAATTAAGCATTTCACTAATATAATTACATTCCATTGGCTTACAACTACACATGTGCAATAGCGGCTTATCGAGGACGACATACATGTTTTTCAGCTGAGACATTGTTGTGGAGTTTCAAAAGGTTCAGATGCGATGCTGAGGTTAGTAGTTGTTGGCAAAGCTTATTGTTGAAAGTTTATTAAATGCTCACTTGGAACGTTTAGCCAGGTTGCATTCTGTTATATCTTTGTACCACTTGTCCACATCAATTGGCGGATCTGTTGCTATCCTCAGAAATTTTGCAATGTGAATGTCTGGCTCTATTTTTGGACCTGATGAACTAGACACGGTCTGTCTGTTCTGCGAGGTCATAGAGGCATCTGCAATATATGCCAACAGGAATTGTTAGTGTATCTATTGTACACTAGTAATAACAACATGTTTATAACTGGCAAGACAGCACAAAAACTTATACAGATGATATGGCACACGTGTTTGGAGAAACTAGCATATTTTCATGGGATTTTAAATATGAAAGCAAGAGTGGTCCAGACGGAAATAGTAAGGTCGCGCTAATTGATGGTCTACGGCGACTCTGACCTGGTGGTGAACCAAGTGATGAAAGAATGGGACGTCAGGAGCCCGGCCATGACCAGTTATTGCAGTGCAGTGCGGAAGCTTGAAAAGAAGTTCGAAGGCTTAGAGCTCCATCATGTGCCCAGAGCCAAGAACCAGCTAGCCGATGACCTCGCAAAAATCGGGTCGACTCGGAGGCCTATACCCAAGAATGTGTTCCTAGAGCATCTGCACACCCCCTCTGTGAAAAAAGACCCCTTCACGGAAGAGCCCCTGCAGCCACTCAGCACGTCAAATCCGACTAAAGTCGAAGTACCTACCGTGGTCGATTTGATCATGGAGGTCCTAGTGATTACGCCAGATTGGACTGTGCCATATATATCGTATATGCTCAGGCAAGAACTCCCAGAAGATGAAGAAGAAGCGCACCAGATGGTCCGCCGATCCAAGGCGTTCACGGTCATCCAAGGTCAGCTCTACAGAGTAAGCGTCACCGGAGTCGCCCAACGCTGCGTCGATCCAGAAGAAGGTCGACTGATCTTGGATGAAATCCACTCGGGGACTTGCGGCCACCACGCCTCCTCTCTGACTATAGTGGCTAAGGCATACCGAGCCGGGTTTTACTGGCCCCGCGCCAACGAGATGGCCAAGGATATTGTGGACAAATGCGCAGGTTGCCAGTTCTACTCCAAGATGTCCCACAAACCGGCGTCCGCCCTGAAGACCATTCCGCTAGTCTGGCCCTTTGCTGTTTGGGGCTTGGACATGGTCGGCCCCTTCAGGACAGGCAGAAGCGGATTCACCCACCTTCTGGCGGAAGTCGACAAGTTCACCAAGTGGATCGAGGCCAAGCCCATCAAGAACCTCGAGTCAAGCACCGCCATCAGCTTCATCAGGGAATTGATATTCAGATATGGAGTCCCCCACAGCATCATCACAGACAATGGCTCCAACTTTGACTCGGGTGAATTCAGAGCTTTCTGCGCTTCCCAAGGAACACAAGTCGACTACGCCTCCGTGGCACATCCGCAGTCGAATGGACAGGCAGAAAGAGCAAATGGTTTGATTCTCCAAGGCCTAAAGCCGCGGCTCATGCGCGATCTTAAGCATGCCGCCGGAGCTTGGGTAACTGAACTGCCATCTGTCCTATGGGGTCTGAGGACAACTCCAAACCGGTCGACTGGCCGTACCCCTTTCTTCTTGGTCTATGGAGCCGAAGCTGTGTTGCCAAGCGACTTATTACACAACGCCCCCAGAGTGGAACTCTTCTGCGAAGCCGAGGCAGAGCATGCTCATCAGGATGCAGTCGATCTTTTGGAAGAGGAAAGAGAGATGGCCTTGATCCGGTCGACCATCTATCAACAGGACCTGCGTCGATTCCATGCTCGCAACGTAAGAAGCCGAGCATTCCAGGAAGGAGACCTGGTCCTTCGAGTGCATCAGAAACGTCCACACAAGCTCGCCCCTGATTGCGAAGGCCCGCTCATCATCACCAAGGTACTGCACAACGGAGCATACCACCTCTACAATGTAGCCAAGAAGAAAGACGAACCTTGTTCGTGGAACGCGGACCTGCTCCGCCGCTTTTACACTTAAGATGCTCGACGGTCAAGTTGTAATAAAGATTTCCCAATTTGTTTCAAAGACAAGTTAGCAATGATCCTTTAACGATTGATGTCCTCTAAAAACATTGGTCTTCAAAATCCCCCAGTGGGTGCTTAGCTGCGGTCCTCTGAGCTATTACAAGTATGAAGTGGCTCTGTCTTCCGAGCTTCGCCACAAATACAACGTACCTCAAAGCTGCCTAAGTTACAAACATCTACTCCGAGTGAAGAGCAACCCTCTCACTAGGGGGCTTAGCTGCGGTCCTCCAAGCTACGTTGCAAATATAAAGTGGCTCTGCCTTCCGAGCTCCGCCACAAATACAACGTAGCTTGGAATCGTCTAAGTTACAAACATCTACTCCGAGTGAAGAGCAACCCTCTCACTCGGAGGCTTAGCTGCGACCCCGTGACTCGCCTAAGTTTCAAACATCTACTCCGAGTGAAGAGCGACCCTCTCACTCGGGGGCTTAGCCGCGGTCCTCCGAGCTACGTTGCAAGTATAAAGTGGCTCTGCCTTCCGAGCTCCGCCACAAATACAACGTAGCTTGGAATCGTCTAAGTTACAAACATCTACTCCGAGTGAAGAGCAACCCTCTCACTCGGAGACTTAGCTGCGACCCCGTGACTCGCCTAAGTTTCAAACATCTACTCCGAGTGAAGAGCAACCCTCTCACTCGGGGGCTTAGCCGCGGTCCTCCGAGCTACGTTGCAAGTATAAAGTGGCTCTGCCTTCTGAGCTCCGCCACAGATACAACGTAACTTGGAATCGTCTAAGTTATAAACATCTACTCCGAGTGAAGAGCAACCCTCTCACTCGGGGGCTTAGCTGCGACCCCGTGACTCGCCTAAGTTTCAAACATCTACTCCGAGTGAAGAGCGACCCTCTCACTCGGGGGCTTAGCTGCGGTCCTCCGAGCTACATTGCAAGTATAAAGTGGCTCTGCCTCCCGAGCTCCGCCACAAATACAACGTAGCTTGGAATCATCTAAGTTATAAACATCTACTCCGAGTGAAGAGCAACCCTCTCACTCGGGGGCTTAGCTGCGACCCCGTGACTCGCCTAAGTTTCAAACATCTACTCCGAGTGAAGAGCGACCCTCTCACTCGGGGGCTTAGCTGCGGTCCTCCGAGCTACGTTGCAAGTATAAAGTGGCTCTGCCTTCCAAGCTCCGCCACAAATACAACGTAGCTTGGAATCGTCTAAGTTACAAACATCTACTCCGAGAGAAGAGCAACCCTCTCACTCGGGGGCTTAGCTGCGGCCCCGTGACTCGCCTAAGTTTCAAACATCCACCCCAAGTGAAAGGCACCCACTCACTCGGGGACTTGGCTGCATATGTCGACTCAAAGATTCAAGCAATCAAAGAAAAGCAGCAAACCGAAAGATCAAAATCAGATAAAAGCCCCGCAAGATTCGGGCAAGAGTACTTGGGCCGCAGGCCCACCAGAGTTTAACGATTACAAGTCCACGCGGCATTCCGCGGCAAATGAGATTAAAGTTTCAAAGTCACTCCTCGGGAGGGGGTGATAACCCTCAACCGTAAGGGATCGAGATAGTCTTCGCGGGTAAGAATAACCCAATTTATAGATTCGACACACGGGGAGCCAAAGAGTATTTATAAGCTTTGACAGTTGAGTTGTCAATTCAACCGCACCTGAAATATACTTACTTGCAACAAAAGATAAGTGGTAACGGTGATATGATAGTGATGATGGTGACAGCAAAAGTGAACAGCAAAAGTAACAACTAATAACCAACAGGATTGAAACACTGTAGGCTAGGGAGATGGATGGTTGGGCGCTGCATGGATGAGATACATCATGAATCTAACTTGGGGCAAGGCACACAGAAAAGTAATGATCATCTAGGCAAATATCAAACATTAGGCATGTATCCCACAGGTAGTTGTACGTGCTTGCAATAAGAACTTGCACAACATCTTTTGTCCTACCATCCCGCTACGAACGGGGCCAAAAGGAACTTATGGAGATTAAGGTACTCCTGTCAAAGAGCATCGGAACAAAGCAATAAACTCAATGGATACATGGAATCCTCAAATTATGGACCATCCCCTTTGGTGTCCCAAGCTGTCACCTTTGGGATCGCCGGTTCCGGACCATAATAGGTGCAAACAACTCATAGATAGGATCAAGAACACAAATATATTCATGCAAACACATAGGGTTCAGATCTGAAAACATGGCACTCGGGCCCAAAGTGACAAGCATTAAGAGCAACAAGTTGAAGCAAAGATGATAAACACCAAAGTAGATGATAGGCAACATGCCCCCAACAATCTGATAAACTATTACATGATCTAACTCATCCAATCCCTACCATCCCCTTTGCCTACAACAGGGAATTACTCACACATGGAAGGAGAAGTCATGGAGGGAGGATGGAGTGGTGATGATGATGACGATGGCGACGATCTCACCTCTCCGGAGGCCAAATCAGCCTCCAGATTAGCCCTCCCAAAGAAGAACAGAGGGTGGCGGCGGCTCCGCGACGGAAACTGGAAAAACGACTTCTGTTCTGGGGTTTCCTCGCCACGGGAATAAATAGGAGCCAAGGTAGGGCACTAGAGGGGGGAGGACCCTCCCAGGCGGCCTCCTGGCGCGGCCAGGGGTGGGGCCGCGCCAGCAGGGCGCCTGGGGCCCCCCTGGCTGCCCTCTGGCCCCACTTCTGGCACAATGGCCCTTCGGGTGTGTGACGCCCGAAGACCGACGTCCTAGAAGATTCCAGAAGATTCCAGATGTTCCGGGTTCTCCCGTGTGTTTCATTTGTGCTTGTGTTATTTATTTTGCTTTGTCATGTCATCATGTGCATTTCATTAGCATGTTCTCAAAACTTGCATTCATTCGGGTTCCCCAGTTCTCTCCGTTCCCCGTTCTGAGCCCAGACACACTCACACGCGCCCGCGGCACCTCCGAATATTTATTTTATAAGTGGCCGGAAGATGTTCTCGGAATGGGTTGAAACTTGGCGTGTGGACTTATTATAGTGTAGGTAGACCGCCTGTCAATTTTCGTCGCATTCGGAGTTCGTTTGATAGCCCAACTGTTAATTCTATAGCGGCACTATAGCCGGTTTATTCGTCGGACGTTTCAGTGCTCTGAAACCTGTTGCCGGGCTGCCATCTCTCTTTCTCTCTTCTCTCGTCTTAGTCCGATGCCTTCTACACAGCCCACTTTCCTCTCCTCGCACTCGTCCGAGACTGCCCGAAACCCGACCCGGGTTTTCGTTACCGATGTGTCCGGATCATCCACAAACATCCCTAAAATATCATCGATTCTTTATTTGGGCTTCCTAACGAATTTTTCTCGACTGTTCGATTGCGATCGGAGGGACGAGATAGCCCGATAACCTCTTCCTATAAATAGACCCCTAACCCTAAATTTTAGGAGCCTTGTCCCATCCATCTCATCCGCCGCCGCCACTCCTCGTGTCTCCTTCCACCTCGGGATCCATCCCGCATCCTCCCCTGTCTGTTGGATGAGTCTGGTCGCTCGTAGCCGTCTTCGTCCATGCCCGCAGCCTCCTCTGCCCGAGACCAGCCACCGCCTCGCATGCCTCTGCCTCCTCCGCCCAAGCACCCGCATGAGAGATGCCCGGCGCTCCACCCTAAGAAGCAGCAGCGCTCCTCTACCCCGTGACCCGCCGCCCAGGCTTGCCTCCCGCAGAGGCAATCGCCTCCTCGACGGATCCCCGCCGCCTCCTTAGCGTCGGGCTCCCGTTTCGCTCCTCCTCGCCTCGTCGTCGGCCGGCCTCGTCAGAGACCGCGACCACCAGGCCAAGCCTCATCGTCCCTTGCCTCCCCCTCGCCGTCCCTTTTTCTCCCGTCGTTAATCTCTTCCTCCCTCTTCCTGTGTTCTTCTTGCAGAAGCTCCAACGCCACCCCGTGAGCTCCGCCCGTCCACGTCGTTGCCCGGATCCGGCGCCAGCCAGCTGGATCCGCCCCGTCTCAACCCCGTCGGCCTCCCCTGCTTCTGCTCCGTGCGGCGGAGAATGCATCCAGCGACCGCCGCTTGTCCTCTGCTTTGGGCCATGTGCGTTGACCGGTCGCCAGGCACGTCCCCGCGCGGCCCAGTCCGCCCCGACCTAGCCTCTGCACCAGCGGGCTAGGCCCGTGGTGGGCCACCTCCAGCACCCCGTCTCTGTTTTTTTTTCTATTGGGCCGGCCAGGCAGTTTCGGCCCGATCTATTTTTTTTAGAGATCTGAGATTTTGTCCTTTTTTCCAGTAGCTGCCAGTTTTACAGAAAACCCCTTGCACTCATTCATTTAATAACTCACAAACCGTGCATCACATGCAAAAACTTTATATATGAAAAATGTTTAGAATTATGTGTAGATTAATATTATGCCACTTCATGCCTGGTTAAAATGTGTAAAATGCTGTTTGTTTTAATTTGCTCAAATAACTTGTTAAAATGGTTTATTGCATAACTAAATAACCGTAGCTCGGTTTTTAGTAAACTTTATATGTAAATGGGGTGGAAAAATGTGTAGATTAACATGATGCACTTTGTTTTGCTGTTTAACAACTTTAAAATGTGGTAATAGGCAGAACAGTACCCAAATTCATAATTATGCACATGGGGAGTTTCCGGGATTGTTGTTGTTATCCCCGGCCTCATTTAAAATGACTAAATAGTGTAGTTTGTTTTTGCTTCACCTCTTGCTATGTTCAAAACATTTAATCTTGTCTTGTTAATAACGAGAGTCAACTAAATAAATAAAATGTGGTGTTTCGTCAATATGCAACTCGTTGCATATTGAGCTCCACTTAACTTGTAGTTTTGTTTGTGCACTTTGCCATGCCATGCATCATTAAACCGGACATGCATCATACTTGGATGTGCATCGCATGCCATGTTTATGGTTGTGTGTTTACCGTGTTGTTTGCTTCTTTCCGGTTGCTTCTCTTGTTAGCTTCGGTTTCATTCCGGAGTTGTGAGGATTCGCTCGACTATGTTGCTCCGTCTACTTCATGGACTTGTTCTTCTCCCTCGCGGAATCCCAGGCAAGATGATCATACCCTCGGATACCTTTACTACCATTGCCATGCTTAGTTGTCTCGATGCTATCGTTACATGTCGCGCTACCCATCTTTTATGTCAGCCTCTCCTTGTTGCCATGAAACCTCTAACCTTGAAACCTTCCTAGCAAAACCATTGTTTGGCTATGTTACCCGCTTGCTCAGCCCCTCTTATAGCGTTGTTAGTTGCAGGTGAAGATGAAGTTCATTCCAGGAGGGAACTTGTTGTTGGAATATCACAATATCCATAATTATTATTAACACACCTATATACAGGGCATGGGTGGAAGGCTTGGCCTTTTGCTCGGTGTTTTGTTCCACTCATGCCACCTTAGGCGCCGATAAACCAGCATTATGTTCCTTGATTTTGCGTTCCTTACACGATGGGTGGATGGGGACCCCTTGACAGTTCGACTTTGAATAAAACTCCTCCAGCAAGGCCCAACATTGGTTTTAATTTGCTCATAATAACAACTTAAATAATTAATTAATTGCATAGTGGGTCATGTCCCCGGGTTCTTAATTCTACATAACAGGGGGGGCCAGTGCTGATGGTGTTGGTCCCAAACGGGGGTCCTGCGGGGCCACCACGGGGAAACTCGAGGATTGGTTTTACCTGTAGCATCGCCCATCCGGTTGTGGCCTGAGACGAGATACGCGCGGCTACTATCAGGGTGTCGGCACGCGGGAAGGTCTTGCTGGACTTGTTTTACCATTGTCGAAATGTCTTGTGCACCGGGATACCGAGCCTGATCGGATTTTCCCTAAGATAAGGAGTGATGATATTATATTTATCACTTCAGCTAATTGCGAGAGCTTGTGATGGGCTAAGTTGGGACACCCCTGCAGGGTTATAATCTTTCGAAAGCCGTGCCCGCGGTCATGTGGCAGATTGGAATTTGTTAATGTCCGGTTGTAGAAAACTTGGTAGAGGATCCGAAGTAAAACACACAACTGTGTGAGTAACCGTGACTGTCTCTTTTCACTTTGAGAAGAGAACACGGTGGGGTTATGTTTGATTCGTATGTAGTTCAGGATCTTTAGCGATCACTTCATTTGCGACCGTTTGCGTAGATGCTCATCTTATTCTGGTACTCATAAGCTAGCCACCATATTATGCTTAGCCGCTGCTGCAACCTCACCTTACCTCTTCCTACCCATAAAGCTTTGCTAGTCTTGATACCCATGGTTATGGTATTGCTGAGTCCTCGTGGCTCACAGATACTACAACACCAGATGCAGGTTCAGCCGAGAATGATGCAGGAGCTGGTTCAAGTACTCCACCGGGAGCTCGATGAAGAGAGTGGCCGTATGCTTGTGACGTTTTCGACAATCAGTAGTGGTTTCTACTAGGATTCGATCCTGACCTGTGTCTTTATGTTGTTTTGGTATCTTGTCTTTTGGATCTTACCCTTAGATGGGCTGTGATGTTTTGAATGATGTTTTGCTTATGTAATGTATTGTGTGAGGTGGCGAGTGTAAGCCAACTATCTCCTTTTGCATTTTAATCCCTCTTTTACATGAGTCGTGCAAAGATACCAAACTTGAGATCATTCTAGGATGGGCTTATACCTTTAAGTCGTGCCTCGACACGTAGGAGGTATAGTCCCATCCTGGGCATTACAAGTTGGTATTCAGAGCCTTCTCCGACCTTGAAGCCCCCACTGATTGATCGAATCGTTGACGGTTGAGTCTAGGCACACACTTGAAAATGTTTTGAGTCCTATATATATATTGGAGAGTAGGATTTCTTTTGCTCCTCATCCCTTTTCACTCTGGTGAGGACTCCTGACGATTACTCTTGCCTCTTCTACTCTAAAAAATGCACCAAATTTTTTTTAGGATCATGCGAGTATTGTTTGGATTGTTTCGATGTCTTTGTGACGAGAACATTGTTCTCGATGCCTCCTGTCATTAGGGGTTGTGGCAGTGTCCCGGGGAGTTGAGCTCCGAGGTGTTGTCGTCACAAATCCATCGCGGCAGTACTAGAATACTTAAGACGGCCGACATCGAAAACTCTCCTATGCGGTTAGAGGCAAGATAACCCCGACATCACCCAGTACTGGGGAGGTAGTTCGGGAGTATTGCCATAGCTTGTATAGTGGATGCGTTTCGAAGGTCCGAGGTAAACGGTTTCCGGAGATAACTGGTTATGTGTTGAAGGATGGATACAGCTGGATGTAGGATTAGAGTTGAGTGTGCGGTGCTTCCCCCGTATCCCCAAAACCTGATTGCATAACTGGAAACTTTCGGAAATTAATAGGTGGGTTCATCTAGTAGTTCTAGGCATTCTTCCAACGAGTGCATGATATGAAGTTCGGGGTTCTACATTGAGTGAAGTGGTTTTATGGGCTTGTTCCGATCGGGAGTTGCATCTTAAAGGGTCCTTGGCTATGCTGATCCGGGGATTGCAAAACCCTTTTGTAACACGTTCCATGAGCTTTCAGCACGAATATGTCGGACGAAGCTCCTATCCTGTATTTGTTCTATCTGTTCCTTGTTCCTTTTTATTTTCATTTTGTTCTCCAAGTGGCTTCTCGACAAGTTGATGTACCTGCGGAATTCATTCGTTCAATCCTTTGTTCTTGTTTTGATTCTGGTATTCGAGTTGCTTCGATGTCAAATGTTGATTCCATACCTTCCTAATCGGTGTTCTCATATTTCTATGGGAGTGCTAATCCTTCTTGATCATCGAGATTTCCATGTTAATCCTTTTCAACCAGCGTGCTTTGCTTCAAGTTAATCCGATCTCTTCATCATTTGCAAGATTAACTCTTAGTCTTTTCTCAATGGTGTCTATTTCATTCTTCCCAAGTTGTCTTTGTTTCCCCACCCTCCCACCCTTTTCTTTATGGAGCAAGAAATTCTCAAATGAAGTATCCATTTTATTCATGAGATATTTCTTCATTCTTTTCCTTCAATGTTCTTAACCGATGATTCTCGTGAAGATGCTCAAGAGCTTCAAGTTCATCATTCTTTTGTTCTCAAATTCTGCCAGTGGATGTAATTCAAGATTTCGGTGTTGATCTTATCCTTTTTTCCTCATTTCACAATGCTTTCTTATTCCGTTGCACCAATTAATCATTCTCATCTTGCTATTCATATCCGGAGTGTTGAAGATTCATAATTCCATTCTTAATCCATTCAAGCTATTTCGAGGATTGTTATCTTATTCAAGCCATTTAATTCAACCGGTGCAATATCTCTTCAGCAATCTTTCCCAACGGTGATTTCTTTGAGTGGGCCCTAACCCACAGGTCTTTTCCCAGGATCTTACCTGACTCTTCTTTTTCCGGAGAATTCTTTTGAAATGTGACGTAAGAATGATTCCCATCAGTCACATACCTTCTCCAAGATCGCGTTCAATTCTTTCATCATTGTTTCAACCTTTTTCATTCTTCATGCCGGAGTGCCTCAACAATTCATGATGGTGTATCTCATCGTCTTCTCAGATTTTGAAGACCGGAGAAGTGTTTCTCTTAAATTTTGACCCGTTCTCTCAAGATTCGTGGTTCTAGCTTCATGCCATCCTCATTATTGTTCCGATTGTGAGGAATTCTTTTATACCCATCCGAAGCATTTCATGAATTCTTTTCTTTGTGATCCTCCGAAGGCCATCATTTCAGAAGATTTCTTCGTTCTCAGTTTTCAACTTCGTCCTCCAAATATTCTTCATTGATGTCTCTTCGTTCGTCTCCATATTTTTACGGTGGTTCTTTCAAGTTTACCCTTCCGTTGTTATCGTTTTAATTCATTTGTTCTTTTCACAATCCTACCGGTGGTTCGTTGAAGATTTACCCAAGCTTGTGCGAGATCTCTATTAATTCTTTTCAACGAGAATAAGTAGGATGCCAAATCCTTGGGCTGTCATCAATTTAAATTGGTGAAGGATATGCATGACATAATTCTTATTCTTATTCCTTCAAGGTGATTTAATTCTTTTGTCTGGAGCTTGTTCATCATATCATATCCTTGGTTCTATGTTGTTCATCTTGTTTTCCGGAGCTCCAAGTTATTTCTATTATATCTTTTCAAAGCTCCATCTAATTCATCGCAGGCCTTGAATCTTATTCTTTCATCTTTCGCATCTCATGTTTTCATTACCGGAGTTCTTCATGGAGATTCATCATATTTTAATTCAACCTCGAAGTCTTTATCAAGATTCTTGTTGGAGCTCAAGCATTCTTCATCATGCTTTCCAAGTGCAATCCTTTCTACCTTATCTTTCAGATGGTGTTATGTCATTTTGACAATTCCTTCATGTTTCATGATTAATGAGTTATCAAGAATGAGATATTTAAAACCATCATCTTCTTTGTTCAGGAGATCTTTTCAACTCTTCAATAATTTGTTGGAGTAATCTTGGGTTGTATTTCACCTAAAAGGTTTCCCCAAGGATTGTTGCTATTATGGTGCTTATAAATGACCCAAGTTCTTCATTTATCATTCCGGTGAAATAAGTTTATCGTCTCCTTGTTTTTTTTTTGATAGAAAGACTGTAAGGGAACCCTTACAGTATAATTGGTGCAACAAACCCAAATTGCAAGTACCGTGCCTTGAACCTGGGTGGGTGGGAAGGCATCAGCCCCTTCCCACCACTAGGCTATGCCTTAGTATGCTTTATCGTCTCCTTGTTGATCTCAATCCAAGCAATTCGCTCTGTTAGTGGCTGGTTGTCACCTCTTAATTTTGAGATGTTTTCCATAAGCCCACATCAAGTTTATTCTTTTGTTGTTGATTATTTTCAACAACTACATTCAACCCTTCTTCGTTAGAATGATTTTTTCATATTCATTGTCGGAGAAGTTGTCTTTTTAGTCTCCATTCATTTCTTTCGTTGATCTATATTCTATTCTTTCATTCCGGAGGCATTGTGATGTTGCTCTCTCCAAAACCCTAATCTCGTTTTATCGAGATGATGTTTTTTCCTTGCTTGTTCATTTAACCGGAGTGTTGTATTCTTTATTCAAGTTCCCTCATCTTATATAGTTTTTCCTATATTTTCAACCGGAGTGCTGTCTGAATCCTTCTTACCCCTTGTGTCATTCTTTCAATTGTTTCGGAGGCATTATGCTGTTGAATTCATCAAGTATCACCCCTTCTCCTCAAACTCTTGTTAATTCCTTTGATTTTCAGACGGAGTGCTGCCTGAATTCTGTCATTCTTTCTCCTTGGCTATACCGTTACAGTTTCTTATTCTTTTGGTTCGTAAGCTCGTGTTTCATGTCTTTCGACCTATAAGGTTCTCGTAATGTTCCTTGTTCCTCTTTTCTAACGGAGTGTTTTCTTATTCGTTCATCTCCGTTGTATTCTTTCCTTCAATATTGTTGAACCTCTCAAGGTTCTTTGGTTTCACTCGTCTGTCAAAGAAGCAACTTTGTTTTACCTCTTCTTTTTCATTTCTACCCGGTGCCATCTCTAGGATCTCGGGTCGAGATCCTCTGTTAGTGTGGGAGAGTTGTGACGCCCGAAGACCGACGTCCCAGAAGATTCCAGATGTTCCGGGTTCTCCCGTGTGTTTCATTTGTGCTTGTGTTATTTATTTTGCTTTGTCATGTCATCATGTGCATTTCATTAGCATGTTTTCAAAACTTGCATTCGTTCGGGTTCCCCAGTTCTCTCCGTTCCCCGTTCTGAGCCCAGACACACTCACACGCGCCCGCGGCACCTCCGAATATTTATTTTATAAGTGGCCGGAAGATGTTCTCGGAATGGGTTGAAACTTGGTGTGTGGTATTATTATAGTGTAGGTAGACCGCCTGTCAATTTTTGTCGCATTCGGAGTTCGTTTGATAGCCCAACCGTTAATTCTATAGCGGCACTATAGCCGGTTTATTCGTCGGACGTTTCAGTGCTCTGAAACTTGTTGCCGGGCTGCCATCTCTCTTTCTCTCTTCTCTCGTCTCAGTCCGATGCCTTCTACACAGCCCACTTTCCTCTCCTCGCACTCGTCCGAGACTGCCCGAAACCCGACCCGGGTTTTCGTTACCGATGTGTCCGGATCATCCCCAAACATCCCTAAAATATCATCGATTCTTTATTTGGGCTTCCTAACGTATTTTTCTCGACTGTTCGATTGCGATCGGAGGGACGAGATAGCCCGATAACGTCTTCCTATAAATAGACCCCTAACCCTAAATTTTAGGAGCCTTGTCCCATCCATCTCATCCGCCGCCGCCACTCCTCGTGTCTCCTTCCACCTCGGGATCCATCCCGCATCCTCCCCTGTCTGTTGGATGAGTCTGGTCGCTCGTAGCCGTCTTCGTCCACGCCCGCAGCCTCCTCTGCCCGAGACCAGCCACCGCCTCGCATGCCTCTGCCTCCTCCGTCCAAGCACCCGCATGAGAGATGCCCGGCGCTCCACCCTAAGAAGCAGCAGCGCTCCTCTACCCTATGACCCGCCGCCCAGGCTTGCCTCCCGCAGAGGCAATCGCCTCCTCGACGGATCCCCGCCGCCTCCTTAGCGCCGGGCTCCCGTTTCGCTCCTCCTCGCCTCGTCGTCGGCCGGCCTCGTCGGAGACCGCGACCACCAGGCCAAGCCTCGTCGTCCCTTGCCTCCCCCTCGCCATCCCTTTTTCTCCCGTCGTTAATCTCTTCCTCCCTCTTCCTGTGTTCTTCTTGCAGAAGCTCCAACGCCACCCCGTGAGCTCCGCCCGTCCACGTCGTTGCCCGGATCCGGCGCCAGCCAGCTGGATCCGCCCCGTCTCAACCCCGTCGGCCTCCCCTGCTTCTGCTCCGTGCGGCGGGGAATGCATCCAGCGACCGCCGCTTGTCCTCTGCTTCGGGCCATGTGCGTTGACCGGTCGCCAGGCACGTCCCCGCGCGGCCCAGTCCGCCCCGACCTAGCCTCTGCACCAGCGGGCTAGGCCCATGGTGAGGCCACCTCCAGCACCCCGTCTCTGTTTTTTTTCTATTGGGCCGGCCAGGCAGTTTCGGCCCGATCTGTTTTTTTAGAGATCTGAGATTTTGTCCTTTTTTCCAGTAGCTGCCAGTTTTACAGAAAACCCCTTGCACTCATTCATTTAATAACTCACAAACCGTGCATCACATGCAAAAACTTTATATATGAAAAATGTTTAGAATTATGTGTAGATTAATATTATGCCACTTTCATGCCTGGTTAAAATGTGTAAAATGCTGTTTGTTTTAATTTGCTCAAATAACTTGTTAAAATGGTTTATTGCATAACTAAATAACCGTAGCTCGGTTTTTAGTAAACTTTATATGTAAATGGGGTGGAAAAATGTGTAGATTAACATGATGCACTTTGTTTTGCTGTTTAACAACTTTAAAATGTGGTAATAGGCAGAACAGTACCCAAATTCATAATTATGCACATGGGGAGTTTCCGGGATTGTTATTGTTATCCCCGGCCTCATTTAAAATGACTAAATAGTGTAGTTTGTTTTTGCTTCACCTCTTGCTATGTTCAAAACATTTAATCTTGTCTTGTTAATAACGAGAGTCAACTAAATAAATAAAATGTGGTGTTTCATCAATATGCAACTCGTTGCATATTGAGCTCCACTTAACTTGTAGTTTTGTTTGTGCACTTTGCCATGCAATGCATCATTAAACCGGACATGCATCATACTTGGATGTGCATCGCATGCCATGTTTATGGTTGTGTGTTTACCGTGTTGTTTGCTTCTTTCCGGTTGCTTCTCTTGTTAGCTTCGGTTTCATTCCGGAGTTGTGAGGATTCGCTCGACTATGTTGCTCCGTCTACTTCATGGACTTGTTCTTCTCCCTCGCGGAATCCCAGGCAAGATGATCATACCCTTGGATACCTTTACTACCATTGCCATGCTTAGTTGTCTCGATGCTATCGTTACATGTCGCGCTACCCATCTTTTATGTCAGCCTCTCCTTGTTGCCATGAAACCTCTAACCTTGAAACCTTCCTAGCAAAACCATTGTTTGGCTATGTTACCCGCTTGCTCAGCCCCTCTTATAGCGTTGTTAGTTGCAGGTGAAGATGAAGTTCGTTCCAGGAGGGAACTTGTTGTTGGAATATCACAATATCCATAATTATTATTAACACACCTATATACCGGGCATGGGTGGAAGGCTTGGCCTTTTGCTCGGTGTTTTGTTCCACTCATGCCACCTTAGGCGCCGATAAACCGACATTATGTTCCTTAATTTTGCGTTCCTTACACGATGGGTGGATGGGGACCCCTTGACAGTTCGACTTTGAATAAAACTCCTCCAGCAAGGCCCAACATTGGTTTTAATTTGCTCATAATAACAACTTAAATAATTAATTAATTGCATAGGGGGTCATGTCCCCGGGTTCTTAATTCTACATAACAGGGGGGGCCAGTGCTGATGGTGTTGGTCCCAAACGGGGGTCCTGCGGGGCCACCACGGGGAAACTCGAGGATTGGTTTTACCTGTAGCATCGCCCATCCGGTTGTGGCCTGAGACGAGATACACGCGGCTACTATCAGGGTGTCGGCACGCCGGGAGGTCTTGCTAGACTTGTTTTACCATTGTTGAAATGTCTTGTGCACCAGGATACCGAGCCTGATCGGATTTTCCCTAAGATAAGGAGTGATGATATTATATTTATCACTTCAGCTAATCGTGAGAGCTTGTGATGGGCTAAGTTGGGACACCCCTGCAGGGTTATAATCTTTCGAAAGCCGTGCCCGCGGTCATGTGGCAGATTGGAATTTGTTAATGTCCGGTTGTAGAAAACTTGGCAGAGGATCCGAAGTAAAACACACAACTGTGTGAGTAACCGTGACTGTCTCTTTTCACTTTGAGAAGAGAACACGGTGGGGTTATGTTTGATTCGTATGTAGTTCAGGATCTTTAGCGATCACTTCTTTTGCGACCGTTTGCGTAGATGCTCATCTTATTCTGGTACTCGTAAGCTAGCCACCATATTATGCTTAGCCGCTGCTGCAACCTCACCTTACCTCTTCCTACCCATAAAGCTTTGCTAGTCTTGATACCCATGGTTATGGGATTGCTGAGTCCTCGTGGCTCACAGATACTACAACACCAGATGCAGGTTCAGCCGAGAATGATGCAGGAGCTGGTTCAAGTACTCCACCGGGAGATCGATGAAGAGAGTGGCCGTATGCTTGTGACGTTTTCGACAATCAGTAGTGGTTTCTACTAGGATTTGATCCTGACCTGTGGCTTTATGTTGTTTTGGTATCTTGTCTTTTGGATCTTACCCTTAGATGGGCTGTGATGTTTTGAATGATGTTTTGCTTATGTTATGTATTGTGTGAAGTGGCGAGTGTAAGCCAACTATCTCCTTTTGCATTTTAATCCCTCTTTTACATGAGTCGTGCAAAGATACCAAACTTGAGATCATTCTAGGATGGGCTTATACCTTTAAGTCATGCCTCGACACGTAGGAGGTATAGTCCCATCCTGGGCATTACAGGGTGCGTGGATTTTCTTTGATTTTTCTTGGAATTTTCTGAGACACCTAAAAATCCATTTTCCTGCACACAATATAGCCATACAGGCAGTTCTGCTGAAAACAGCGTCAGTCCGGGTTGGTTTAGTTCAAATCATGCAAGAATGAGGGCAAAACAATAGCAAAAGTGTTTGGAAAAGTAGATACGTTTGAGACGTATCAGGGGGCGGGCTCGCAGGTGCGACGAACTCCTCCAGGTCGATCCCGTCAGCGATGCGAGTGGCGGCTTCCAGGAAAGTCTCCATAAACAACTGGAATTGGAGCTCCTTCGTGTTTGCAACCTTCAGCGCCGCAAGCTTCCTCTCCTTCACCTCCCTGCAGTGCACACGGACCAAGGACAGCGCCACGTCGGCTCCTCCCCGGGCTGCCGACTTCTTCCACTCCTGCACTCGGTTGGGGATTTCGTTGAGTCGAGTCATCAGGGACTCGAGGTCGTTCTCTTGCACGACCCCCTTTCTAGAGCGCGGTGTCGATTCAGGCCATCACTGCCTTCAGTCGTCCCAGATAATCCGTGGCCGTAGTGAGACGGGACTCTAGCCTAAGTATGTTCATGGATACCTCATCCTTCACGATGGAGTTGGTTGGGTCCAATCCAGGCTCGACCCGACCAGTCTCCTCCTCAAAGTTACGACAAAACTCTGCACCAAAAAACAACAAGTCGAGTCAACAGACAGGATATGGGTCGACCGATCCAACTTTAACCAAGCCGAAGGAGGCATACCCTCGAGCACGAGGTACCATTTCTTGGTGATGTCGCCCAGATACGCCTCAAGATCAACCCTCTTCTGAAAGAGAGCCTCGTACTTCTTGTTCAGGACGGCCTTGGAGATCATCAGTTGAGTCACCTCTTGATTGGCTGCGTCGAGTGAGCCTCTCAGTCTGATGACCTCCGCCTCGAGCGCACCCACGGAAGCCAACTTCTTGGCCGCCAGTTCCGCCTTCTCTTGAGCCGCCTGCTGCGCCACCGCCAGGTCAAGATCCTTTTGCTCCAAGGCCGCCTTCAGTTGACCTACCAAAGCCGCCACTGGACAGATGAACATGAAGGAACACAAGGCACATCTATCAAAAAGTCAGTCGACAAAAGGTCGGAGTCAGTTACCAGCCGCATCATCCTGCGTCTTCTTCAGGTGGTCCCGAGCCAACTGCAAGTCTAGGTTAAGCTGGATTTGCTTCTTTTCAAGATCTGCAAACTTGGCCCCAAACTCGCAAGATTTCTGCATCAACACGACAAAGCAAGATTATAAGACTACAGTCGAGTCAAAATACTCAACCGCAGTCTCGGGGACTACACCCAGTGGGTGCACTGAGCGTGCCCCCACTGGTTTCACTCGGCCGAGATCAGTCCGGCTCGAGCTCAAAAAACAAACACAACAGCAAGGAGGAAAAGTTCTATAGTAAGACCATGGCCGACCGCCAATAGTCGACCACGGTCTCGGGGACTACACCCAGTGGGTGCACTGAGCGTGCCCCCACTGGTTTCACTCGGCCGAGATCAGTCCGGCTCGAGCTAAAAAACAAAAAGGGAGAACAACCAGTGGGTGTGGTATTTCACGAAACAAAATAGCAGACTCCCTCGAAACCAAAGACTACTTCAATGAAGACAACGTACCTGGACGTTGGCCCGAAGAGCAGAGCTGGCATCATAAACCGCCATGCTGGCCTCATACGCCGCCTTCGTTCTCTCCATCATCACCTCCGCCTGGCGAACGGCTTCTTGAGCCGCCCCCACAGGATCCTCCGGGAGGCGGTAGGAAGAGAAGAGAACTGACGAAGCAGCGGGCGCAGGGTCGACGGCAGGTACGGGCGCTGGGTCTACGGCACGAACTGGCGCTGAGTCGACGGCTGGAGCGGGTGTTGGGTCGGCGACTGGAGCGGGCGCTGGGTCGACGATCGGCGCAGGCGATGGGTCGACGGCACGCACGGTCGACACAGGGACGGCGAAGGAGACCGTGGCTCGGGCCGCATCCTCCTGTTGCTGGGCCTCTGAGCCAGAAGGCGTCTTCCGGCCCTTCTTCCCTGTGCGCCGACGGTCCCCTCACAACCGCTCCTCGTCTTCATCTTCATCCGGAAGCTCTATGACGAGGCGCGGCACTTCGAGTCAAGCAGCAAGCTAAGTTCAGTCGACCGTCGCCCGCGAAAGAAAATAAGAACAAGGCAGGTTTCATAGAGCTCACACATGCGCGGGATGTCGCGGCGTCCGCGGTCTCCTCGTCGTCTCGACCCCGGTCGATGTCCATCGAGGTCGTGGAAGCGGCGGCTCTGAAAGGTTCACTCAGGAGATGAGTCGACAGAAGTTACAGTCGACCTCCAAGAAGCAGAAAGAAACAAGACCAAGCGGCACTTACGTGGAGGCGATGGGTACATCCACCTTGATCCTGGGCAAGGCCTTCCGGGGCTTGGTGGTGGTGACCTTGGGATGCTTGGGCATCTTCTCGGCGGGGTCAGGAGTGGCCGTTCGAGTGCGCTTGGGTGTCCGAGAACCCGAGGGACCCGCCTGAAGACGTGCGGCCCCTGGGTCGTACTTCTCCTTGGATCGACGCTCATTACGGGGAGGTGACTCGACCTCCTCCCCGCTGCTGTAGTCCTCGCTCTCCTCGGTCTCCTCCTCCGACTTCCACTCAGCGGCGTCGCCCATGCCCTCTTCGTCCTCCTGGACCAAGTCCCCGTTGGGCAGCGAATACATCTCTGTGTAGATCTGCAAAGAAAGAAGTTTGACCAAATGTCAGTCAGACCCGTCAATACAAATCACAAGCCAGTCGACAGAAACGTCACTCGGAAGCAGAAGACTAACCTTGTCAGGAAGATGGTCAGCATCGAACGGGATGACCCTCCCAGATCCCCTGGGGTTGTCCTTATTCCCAGTGATGCACTTCAAGCACTGCACCACGTACTTCGGGTCGGCCGCCTACGGGTGGACTCGCGACGAGTCGTCGGTGCCAGAATACAACCACATCGGGTGGTCCCGGGCTTGGAGCGGCTGGATCCTCCGCGTGAGATACGCCTCAAACAGATCCATCCCCGTGACCCCCTCGCGGACTAACTGGATGACCCGCTCCACCAACATGTCCACTTCGGCCCTCTCGGCCTTACCCACTATCATCGAAGGAGGTGGGCTGGCTCGACCTAGAGTGAATGGAGGAAGGCCAGTCGACTGACCCGGAGTCGGACTGTCCTTGTAGTAAAACCAGGTCGACTGCCAGCCCCGAATCGACTCCGGAAAGATCATGGGGGGAAAGGCGCTCCTATTCCTAAGCTGGATCCCGAGCCCGCCGCACGCCTGGAGGACGTGCGTCTTGCCGTCACTCGGGTTCACCCTCATAACAGTTTGCGAGCGGCAGGTGAAGATGTGTTTGAACAAACCCTAGTGCGGTCGGCAACCGAGGAAGTTCTCACACATTGAAACAAAGGCAGAGAGGAAGGCGATGGAGTTGGGCGTGAAATAGTGCAACTGGGCACCAAAGAAGATCAAGAATGCGCGGAAGAAAGGATGTGGGGGCATAGAAAAACCTCGGTCGACGTGGGTGGCGTGCAGGACGCACTCGCCCTCCCGCGGTCGGGGCTCGAGTTCTCCCCCCGGGCGCCCGCCAGGAGCCGTGGGCGATCAACCCTTCTTCCTCCAGCTCCTCCAGATCCTCCACCACGACGGTGGACCGGATCCAATCTCCCTGGATCCATCCAGCGGGGAGTCCGGACCTTGACGACGAACCACTCCGGCTAGATCGCCTCCCCTTCCCCGACGCCGCCTTCTTCGAGCGCTCCATGGCCGCCGTCTTGTCTTTGCCCATGGCTCGCACGCCGGCGGTCGCTGCGAAGAGAGGCAAGAAGAAACGGGGGCGCAGCGGAGAAGCAGGGGCGCAGCAGAGGAGCAGAGGCAGAAGGCGAAAGATTGGGCGCACAGTGCCCCCCGCTACGGGCTCGGCGCGCTCTTATAGCAGCCGGTCGAGTGGCTGACTGGTGGCCCCGAGCAATCTTATCAAATCCCGTAACAGACGCTGGCGTGATACGTGGCGAAAAAGGTGGCACAAGGATCGAGGCGTCCCGAGCGCGTCTCTCCGATCGTTGCGGCTCGTCCCGCCCCGCGCACTTCCCCAAATTTCGAAAGCCCCGCCGAATCCGGAAGCCAAAGGGCAACCAATCCCGTCGAAAACGGCACGCGCTCACGGCGCCCGACGCTTAGCGCAAAGTCCAGTCGACGCAAGAAGTCCAGTCGACACAAGAAGCAACTAACTCACTCGACGGCTTCAGAATCGATCAAGGCGACCAAGAAACAACTGAGGGAGCCTGCCCAAGTCACAAGCTCCGGAACAACCCGCCCCAGGGACGTCGAACCAGAACCAGAGCTACCCTCAGCGCCCTCTTGCTGCAGCCTCAATCCATTCGGGGGCTACTGACGAGGTTACAGACCTAGGGTAGGGTCACAAGCCGGTCCAAGGTACCCCACCCAAGGTCACTACCCTAGAAGATCAAAAGACAAAACTTATGGCAGTGGTGGCAGTCGACTGAGACGGTCCAAGAAGACACCCCACTCGACTGGGCCCCATCCGCAAGGCAACTTAACCCCACTCGACCAATCCAGGGCACTCGACTTTTGAAGGTCAAACGCCACCTGGGACAGCAACGGTCCTGTATTTACTCGCTGTAGTAAACACCTTAATTATCCTTTACTGCATGTGTTACCAGTAACGCCTGCCTTAATATACATTAAACCCTTGGTAACGTGGAGCATGGCTGGGGTCCTGGCGCACTATATGAGCCACCCCCCTCCTCCAGAAGAAGGGTTCGCACCTCTGTAACACATATATACACATACCAGTCGACCAAGCCTCCAGGCACCGAGACGTAAGGCTATTACTTATTTCGAGAAGGGCCTGAACTCGCAAAACACCTTGTGTACAACATCACCATAGCTAGAACCTTGCCTCTCCATTCGTACCCCCTACCCTTACTGTCAGACTTAGAACCACGACAGTATGCCCTATTTTCACCTCCCTGCTTATAATTTTCGTATTCGGTCTAGTTTAGATTGGGTCCGTGTATTCGATCCGTGTGCTGTCGGAATGGAGAATCGGGGTAAATAGCGATACAATTGATCAGCACATCTCATGAGTACTTGGTGGTGATGGATTTTAGGATTTCTATCAGGATTCAGTAAAGCGGAATGGGGATTTAGAGTAAATACGTAAAAATCCTAGCCACGGCGACCTTGGGGCGCTTGGAGCAGCGGACCCCTTGGCCTTGTAGTTTTTCTTCGGCTCGACCGTAGCATGCTTCATCCTCGCCGTCATCTAGATCGATTGGCATACTACGATGACCTGGCCCTATGCCCTAACCACCATCTCTACTGCTTCTTCTTCCTCCTATGGCTCGAAAGTGATGACCTCTTGAGGAGCCATGTACCCCCTTACTTGGACCATCTTCCCCTCTAACCAGCATTGTCGGAGTTGGCCTAATTCACGTCCCAGCGTAGGATGTCCATAGACATAACGCCCTTCATAGGGTCAAGAATTAGCATATGCATCTCCTCTGCCGTCGCACCACAACGTCTGATTCCTTGTGCATGTTTTTGATGATAGTGAAGTTCGAGCGCACTTCCATAGTGCGGTCACCGGGCGAGCACCCGTGGAAGAAAACCCTTCATTCAGTGCCCCACGGGAAGGGGTTGGGCACGAGGTTCGACGATGGAGAGGTGGAAGAGGAGTGAGAATGAGACACTACCAGTACCATGACTATTGTGTTCACGGATCCAACTGCGCACAGGCCACAATAGCCTCCTTGCTGGACTGGCTAACCGTTGGTGCCTCCGGCAACCAGGTTGCTATCATGCATCCGGTGTGGTATGTAGATCTTCATGAAGACTCTTACTGACTACAACATCTAGAAGAACTCCAGATCAGAGGTGGCATGTACCTTGCAACAACAGCAACACGATTTGTTGGGAGAAGTTGCCCTAGCAAACCGACAACGACTAAAGGTTGAAGTCTCCCGAGAACGGTAACTAGGTTCGGCGACGCCCATTCTTTCGTGGCTCGCATTCGGCGAGCGGAAGTAGCAAGCCACCACACCCAACGCGTGGCATGCTTGTTACGTGTATGCATAGCTTTTATGACGCGTGGTGGGTGTGCAAGCATGCTAGTGGGGTTACATCGGTGCGGTAACTGATTCACCCCACCACTTACAGTGTGGTGGACACCTGTACTAGTGTGTGTCACACTAATATCAGGTAAATACTTTAAGCAGCAGTGACATGATGGCCGTTCATTTCTGGAGGCCAAATGACGGCAATACCTAGCCAAGCATTTAATGCACTCACCTACCTTGTGAGAGTTTGGTATTGGTATCGTAGCCACTATGGTGCCCCTTAAGCTATAAAACGAGGGCAGAGCTAGTATTTTTGTACAGGTTGGACACTTCATAGTTGACACATAAGTAGTGTAGACTCCTCGTCTAAGCTTTTGAGAGAGACATCTTTGAGAAATTGAAGAGAGAGAGGAATTGTGAGAGAAAAATCACACTTTTTAAGAAAGTGAGAGATGAAGGAAGCGAGCCAGAGAGAGCAAGTGTTGAGTGTGTGAGAGTAAGTCTATTTTCGTAGGTGAGAGAGAGACTATGTCAGTCGCTGCATGGGTGAGAGAGACTACAGAGCAAAAATGTATTTATGAGAGAGGACTAATGCACGTGGGAGAGAGACAAAGTGGTAACCACGGGCCTATTCGCGTCGATTGTGTGCAGAAGACGCTCCATCGGGTCTTGTCTGACGGGCCAGGGACAGCTATCCTTTCATCTCGTGACCAGCAGCTTGCCAGTGTATTAAGCGTTAATCATTTTGACAGGGCTGCAGATTTTCAAAACTTTCGCACATATCTCGATGCAACACAGTCTATCCTAGACGGCCTAGATACAGGATACCAGGTAGCCTGGCCTACAGAAAACCGTGCTCATACCTTCTAAATGGCATGTTGCACCCATTTGTTGATCTCCTTCCTGCTTGGCTTGCAAGATGCTTATATTGGCGTGCGACATTCTCTTTATGGCCATCCAAATTACGGTGTCCATCTCTCCTTGTCTGACACGATGTCAAATCCCAAGGTCCTCGCCTATCTTCTAACCATGATCTCCACAAGTGACATATAAAATTATTGACCAAACCAACCAAAATGCTACCATTGGCTGCCAGATTTCTCAAGATACGGTTGACAACACGATGCATTATGTTGGCTCTCCTTGTTCATGTATTGTTACCATAGATATTGTTGTGGTGTTGATGTGTTCACTGACACTGAGGTATTGCCTCCATGTCTCCGATTGAACGCCAGTATTTTTACCACTAGCGTTGTGTCATTTTAAGAACCCCCTAGCATCACCCAACACGCATATCCTCATTAGGACTATCTCATTCCTCTAAGTTTGGCCGATTAAAAGTGACCCTAGGTTTGAACTTAGGCTCTCTGGGCGGCTACAACAAATTGTACAATGTAACGGTCAATTCATCATGCTGATGGATTGTTCTTTCAGTATCAACACTGTTCAGCTTACACCTTAGCTTGGCCTGTACAAGATTACAACCAGACACCATTACAATTTCCAGCACCATGTCTGTTGGCCTGTAGTGACATGCTTCTCATTATCATTCTTTATCGTACTTCCACCTACATAAGTCAACTGAGCCTGCAGAATGGATGGAGATCAATCTGGACAATTGGGCATTCTTTGAGGTGTGTAATGTGAGGAGCTCTGTGTTTTTTTAGCATGATCCCCGAACCATGGGGAGGAAGGAGCAGTTGCTTGTACTACGTCCATAACTATCAACAATAGACTATTCTCGAGTTGGGTAACAAGGGTGATTACAATGTTATGTACACAAGAACTGGTTCCGCCAATAGAGGTTGTCTCGGTTGACCCAAATATGTTTTTGCATATGGCGCTAATTGTTGACGGCAGTGAAAACTCCAGACGATAGCTTGCTGGAACACCAACTTCAAGTGAAAACTTTACCCCTTCTAGCTAAGGGCAGAGACTTTGTGACCTCCGAAGCTCAAGTGTCTTTGGCATGGACTCTTCTATCATGCACTTACTTATGCACTCGGCACTTTGAATTGCATGCGTAAACTAGAAAATTTTAGTGGTGCCACAATGTATTGGTAGCAGTATAGTACTACAATTGTATAACATCTTGAGGTCGGAATGGCTTCTTTGTCATGGTTCGCATCCATTATGCGTATGGTTTCTCATATTTAGATACGCCATGCGTGGTATAAATTTCAACAAGTACACCACTTGCGACAAAATTTAATGATCACAATAGTTGGCATATGATGTTTGGTGGAGAATTGAAGTTATCCTAGCCACACACAACGTTGATCACTCAATAACCTTATATAAATAACTATCTTATTCCCCAGATAGCAAGATCACATATAGTTGGTTGGTAGACTGGAGGTGAATGGTAAATTGTGCAAGCAGAGCAACTCATAGTGAAATGGCATGGATAGTCACATAATCTGATCCGCTTAGGAATGGGAACTATCAGAAATTCAGGCTGAGAGCATGTAAAATAGTGTATTCCATAGACAGATATTGAAGCTAGCACGAATTGCCCAAGTGGTGTACTTCACGTGCAAAGACATCGCGGTATTGTGTTGTCAAACTAGTGTGATTCAACCAAAAAATCCTTGACATAGATTCCATCAATCATATATGGCATACAAGTGGATCCAGTCACATCTCAGTTTGCTATCTCAGCATGCTTGTGTAATCCCAAAGGGGTTGTTGTGGTTTATACAAGGACTAAGTTTTAACAGTCACATGTTGTGATTTAGGAAACAACACCAAAGAGGACCACATATTGACACATAGTTATTATTTATAATAAACATCTATTGACCGCCACAACTCCTAGTTTATAGGAATATCTACATTTCCTCGATCCATTGTTGCATTATTTGCTTACAGCTGGTCAAGAGGACCTTTTTATTTCAACTGAAACAGTGACTTCATGGGTTGGACAAAGGAGGTTAGACACTATGTGGCCCATCATCCAAGTTTATGCTATGTTAGTCTTCAAATTTCCAAAAGATTTATGTAAAATTATGTCTGATGTGATCACTGGTAGAGCCATGATTTGATGCAATGATTTCCAAGGGGGGGGGGGG
>LR738712.1:796173512-796189036 GCA_902687465.1 Secale cereale | reverse complement strand
GAGAACACTGTGAAGCACACATGAGACATAGCACACAAATATTTCAAGTATTAAATATTGTAGCGATATCAAACACGTAACATTACAGGCTTTACCATGGATCTCATTGTTTGTGCAATGTTTTGGCCCCTTGTGTTTTGGCGATTGTTGTCAGAAACATACATGGACTGATTTGTTTGCTAGTGCACACAGAGAGAAATAGTCCGTGCAAGCCCGAGGTGAATGATGTATTTGGTATCAAGTTCGATGAAACTTCACCGAATATTATCTGCGTTCTAGAGAAGGATGAGCTACATTTCGTGCAGACATGTATGCAAGAAGTTTGTTGTGAAGGAAATGACACCTTAAAATGATTGCTGACGTGAAGCAATATTTGTTCAGAATGTACGAGGAAAATAATTGCCGGCGAGAAGTTTGAAGACGACGTGAAGACGAGTATTTATTTCGTTGTTCTTCTTTCTCTATCTTGATTCATAGGACCTCCTTACTATTAAGAGGGGTATAGGTTCTCGAAGCGTAGGTCCGCTTTGATGCGTAGGAACAACCTATGAAAGACTGAGAGAAGACGTTGTTCTTCGCTATATGTTCTCGATGCTTAGGTTCTCTTTATGCTTCGAAAGATTACTTGTTAGTAGAAGACGGTGTTCTTTGGTGTTGCAGGAGATATCTTTCGGACTGAGGAGTTAGCATTTTTTGCTCCGCAAGGAATGCTACCATTATGACAAAATACGACTACTGGAAACATGTCGTTCGGATATTGGAAGATTTGCTTGTCCAATTTGGTCATTTCCCTTCACACGAAAAGCTACGGATATAAATAGCCACCCTGCTCCAATGTCATCCTCTGGTTGCTCTACTTAAGATTTCTAAGAAGATTTATTGAGCATCCACTTGCCGAGAGATTTGAGTTTAAAATCCACCGAGAGAAACCAAGATCCGAAACTTAGACAGTGGTTGAGCATCATAGTAGATCTGAGTTAGGGTTCTTGTACCTATTGCTCATGAGAGCTGCGCACTCTATAGATGGATAGGTGTCAGCTTGAGTGACGAATAGTAATTCTCTTCACCAGGCAAAGTCTTCAGCAACCAAGAGTGATTGTTGTTTGTGAAGAAGTCAGTTGAAGGTTTGGAGATCGCCAACAAGAATCTACCATGAGTCACATCAACTAGAGTCTGGTCAACTTTGAGTTAAAGGAGAATAGGACGTAGAGAGGATCGCTCCTGTGTTCAATCACAAGTCCCTCCAATTAGACCTAGTCCTTTGGTAGAAGGGCAAACTAGCCTACGAAATTCATATGTCGCCATCGCACACCACTGGTCTTGAGACAATCATTTTTGGCCACCATTCATGTGAGAAGTCCTAAATTTTATTTTATTTTTGGTCTTCAGACAATAATTGTTTCTCAAATCCTTGTTTTGGTGCTTTCCAACAGCCTTCTTCCATTTTTGCCTCCTCGAATACAACATCTAAATGAAGAGAAAAAAACATTAGAATGGTGTGATCACGTGCAACATCATTAATAATGAGATATTTATACTAATAAATAGTGATGCAAAATGAACGTATCAAACCTAATGGTTAGGTGTCCCCCAAACCACATCTCCTTGTCTCTAATGGATCCCACAAATTGTTTTGGCATGTTGGTGGTTACCTATGGTTGTCCTTGCGATGGAGCAGTCAAGCAAATCTCAGCCTGCCAGGGCTTTGGCATGGACTTCGGTGGCATTCTCTTTGTGATGAAGTTGACACCACTGATGCACGTACATAAAATGTTGTCTTTAGAGGTGTAATAGTTTAGTGGTAGAAGAATAGAACCTAAAGTAGGGTAGCACTACAATAACATAATACCTTGAGTTTAGAAATAAATTCGTTTTCATGGTTATTATCAACAATCTTCTTAGGGTTGCTCCTATTTGGACATGCCTTGAATATAACAATTGTGGACAAGTACACAACTCACGGCAGAATTAAACGACCACAACAGTTGACTTTTGGTGAAGCAATGATGATAAATTTTGACAACTACATCGCACTTGGTAGAATTCAATGGCACAATAGTTGGCATGTGATGTTTGGTGAAGCAATAATCATGTGATGGTCACATGCATCGTTGGTCCTAAGATGATGTCCTATAAATAACTTGCTTATTCACAATGTAGCTGGATCACCTTTAGTTGGTAGGTGGCTGAAAGAAGATGGCGAAATGCAGGAGGTGAGCACCAACTTCGTGTAGGGTGATTGACACTGACTGTCACATAGAGTAATCCAGTGGGGGAATGTGAAGTATTGGAAATTTTATTTGTAGAAAAAGAGAGGAGATTAGCCCATAGATGAGTAATGAAACAGGCGACCACTAAACAAACCGCTACACTGGATGAGTGGACCGTTAGGGCTCTATGTTTTCAACTTCGTGCGATTCAGACAAGATGGCATTGCCCTATATTTCATCACACAAGTGGCATATGAGTGGATGGAATTGTCCAAATCTCCTATGCCCTACACGAATACCACGTGGCAATACACATAGGTTTACATCGGCGACCTCATAGCTCCTGTAGTGGCAATACCACGAGGTCCCTGAGATGGAACAATCAAGAAGATGGTGGCTCTTAATGTTCTAGTCTTTGGATTAGACTCTGGTGGCATGCTCTTTGCTATGCACTTGGCACCATGGATTTAGTACATAACTTGGCAGTTCTTTGCGAAGAAATAATCATACAACATCTTGCGAACCTATATCGGGTCACGTGTGGTGATGCTTCTCTTGGTGCAAGATTGTAGACTTGATATTTGGTTTGATTTTAATATCACTGATTTTTTATGAGAACTACTTATTTTAGTGTTAAAATGCACCATTCATAGCAAGAGCTATACACTATGTGAAATGTAGCGCGATGCAGTTTTTCCAGAAAGAAGAAAACTTCCGACCTCTGCATTGATTGATGCACACATAATGAAACTGATGACTATCGTGGTTTTTATAGTGTTCAATAGCGAGTATTTCTCAATCGAAGAGTATGAAGTGTAATGAAGCATAAAAAGAAGTCTTTATACATTAGTTAGTTTGAAAAAACTATGATAAGTAAGTTTTTTTAGTACTCTTTTATTTTGATAATTTATGATTGAGGGAGAAAGTAGAAATTTCTTTGAAATCTACTATAAATATGCCCTAGAGGCAATAATAAATTGGTTATTATTATATTTCCTTGTTCATGATAATTGTTTATTATCCATGCTAGAATTGTATTGATAGGAAACTCAGATACATGTGTGGATACATAGACAAACACCATGTCCCTAGTAAGCCTCTAGTTGACTAGCTCGTTGATCAACAGATGGTCACGGTTTCCTGACCATGGACATTGGATGTCGTTGATAACGGGGTCACATCATTAGGAGAATGATGTGCTCGACCAGACCCAATCCTAAGCCTAGCACAGATAGTGTAGTTCGTATGCTAAAGCTTTTCTAAATGTCAAGTATCTTTTCCTTAGACCATGAGATTGTGCAACTCCCGGATACCGTAGGAATGCTTTGGGTGTACCAAACGTCACAACGTAACTGGGTGGCTATAAAGGTGCACTACAGGTATCTCCGAAAGTGTTTGTTGGGTTGGCACGAATCAAGACTGGGATTTGTCACTCCGTGTGACGGAGAGGTATCTCTGGGCCCACTCGGTAGGACATCATCATAATGTGCACAGTGTGATCAAGGAGTTGATCACGGGATGATGTGTTATGGAACGAGTAAAGAGACTTGCCGGTGACGAGATTGAACAAGGTATCGGGGTACCGGCGATCGAATCTCGGGCAAGTACTATACCGGTAGACAAAGGGAATTGTATACGGGATTGATTGAATCCTTGACATCGTGTTTCATCTGATGAGATCATCATGGAGAATGTGGGAGCCAACATGGGTATCCAGATCCCGCTGTTGGTTATTGACCGGAGAGTTGTCTCGGCCATGTCTGCATGACTCCCGAGCCCGTAGGGTCTACACACTTAAGGTTCGATGACGCTAGGGTTATAGGGAAAGTATGTACGCGGTTACTGAATGTTGTTCGGAGTCCTGGATGAGATCCCGGACGTCACGAGGAGTTCCGGAATGGTCCGGAGGTAAAGATTCATATAGGGGAAGTCCTGTTTTGGTCACCGGAAAAGTTTCGGGCGCTATCGGTAGCGTACCGGGACCACCGGGAGGGTCCCGGGGGTCCACTGGGTGGGGCCACCATCCCAGAGGGCTGCATGGGCCAAGTGTGGGAGGGGACCAGCCCCAGGTGGGCTGGTGCGCCCCCCACCAGGGCCTAAGGCGCATCATAGAGGGGAAGGGGGAAAACCCTAGGGCAGATGGGCCCTAGGGCCCAATCTGGTGCGCCCCCCTCTCCCTCTCCCCCTCTGGCCGCCACCCTTAGATGGGATCTGTGGTGCCGCACCCCTAGGGGTGGGAAACCCTAAAGGGGGCGCAGCCCCTCCCTTCCCCCTATATATACTTGAGGTTTGGGGCTGCCCAACACATGGTTTTGACCTCTCTCGCTTGGCGCAGCCCTACCTCTCTCCCTCCTCGTCTCTCGCAGTGCTTGGCGAAGCCCTGCTGGAGTCCCGCGCTCCTCCACCACCACCATGCCGTCGTGCTGCTGCTGGATGGAGTCTTCCCCAACCTCTCCCTCTCCCCTTGCTGGATCAAGGCGTGGGAGACGTCATCGGGCTGCACGTGTGTTGAACGCGGAGGCGGCGTTGTTCGGCGCTTAGATCGGAATCAACCGCGATCTGAATCACAGCGAGTACGACTCCTTCATCCGCGTTCTTGAATGCTTCCGCATCACGATCTACAAGGGTATGTAGATGCACTCCCCTCTCCCTTGTTGCTAGATTACTCCATAGATAGATCTTGGTGATGCGTAGGAAACATTTTGATTTTCTGCTACGATCCCCAACAGTGGCATCATGAGCTAGGTCTATGCGTAGTTTCTTGCACGAGTAGAACACAAAGTAGTTGTGGGCATGGATTTTTCAATTTACTTGCCGTTACTAGTCTTATCTTGATTCGGCGGCATCGTGGGATGAAGCGGCCCGGACCGACCTTACACGTACTCTTATGTGAGACTGGTTCCACCGACTGACATGCACTAGTTGCATAAGGTGGCTAGCGGGTGTCTGTCTCTCCCACTTTAGCCGGATCGGATTCGATGAAAAGGGTCCTTATGAAGGGTAAATAGAAATTGGCATATCACGTTGTGGTTTTGGCGTAGGTAAGAAACGTTCTTGCTAGAAACCTATAGCAGCCACGTAAAAACTTGCAACAACAATTAGAGGACGTCTAACTTGTTCTTGCAGCACGTGCCTTGTGATGTGATATGGCCAAAAGGATGTGATGAATGATATATATGTGATGTATGAGATTGATCATGTTCTTATAATAGGAATAACGACTTGCATGTCGATGAATATGACAACCGGCAGGAGCCATAGGAGTTGTCTTATTTTATTGTATGACCTGCGTGTCATTGAAAACGCCATGTAATTAACTTTACTTTGTTGCTAACCGTTAGCCGCAGTAGTAGAAGTAATGTTTGGCGAGACGACTTCATGGAGACACGATGATGGAGATCATGATGATGGAGATCATGGTGTCATGCCGGTGACGATGATGATCATGGAGCCCCGAAGATGAAGATCAAAAGGAGCAAAATGATATTGGCCATATCATGTCACTATTTGATTGCATGTGATGTTTATCATGTTTATTATGTCAGTTCTTTGTGATTTTCTCATGAGGCAACTTAATTACTACAAATTCATTATCTCAGTAAGCATTTGTCATGTGACTGTGAAAAGTTCTTATATGGTTAATAGCATGTCACCACAGAAATTATGCTTGTTATCATTTACCTACTCGAGGACGAGCAGGAATTAAGCTTGGGGATGTTGATACGTCCAAAACGTATCTATAATTTCTGCTTGCTCCATGTCTTTTTTGTGTGATATTGCTATGATATTTATGCACTTCCATACACTTTTGATCATATTTGAACTAACCTACAAATGGTTGCAAAAGTTCACAATGTTCTTGTTTTACACTTTATTGTGTAGGAATTACTTGGAAATTGACAAAAACGCAAAAGGAGTCGTATTGGAGTAGGACTCTGACTTTCCTGAAATTTGTCTGAGAACGTTTTTACAGATGGTCACGTTCCGGCCCGAAGACGACGTCAAACGGAAAAAGTCTAATTGCGAAAGTTGTGGGGAATTTCGAGGCGATGCTTCTGGATATAAAATTCGTCCAAATCGGAGTCCGGACGGCCGAGTAAAGCCCGTTTTACTGAGGCCCAAAATCTGATGACGGGAATCCGAGAGTCTATATAAAGAGAGGAAACCTAGGTCACCAAGGGCCACGAATTTTCCTCCTCCCGAGCCGCCGTCTTGGAGGGGAGGACCAGCACCATTGCAGCACCATCCACAAGGAAGAAGGGGGGCCAAGGAGCCGCTGCCCCCTAGGGCCGCCGCCGCCCCGCGGGCCGCCGCCGCCGCCGCGCCACCAAGGGCCGCCGCCGCCGCCTCCTGGCTGCCGCCGGCCATCTCCTCCTCGCGGTGCTGCACCTCTCCATCAACACCATCATCAACCTCCTCCTCACCATGTCCATGTGTGAGTAGTCTTCTCCGGGGCCGAGGGCTCGTACGTGTAGCTATGTGGTTATCTCTCTCTCCCATGATGTGATCTTCGTTGTGATCATAGGCTATGTTAATCTACGGTGATCCCATGATATTTCCCCTTCCTCTATGTATTGGATTGATGTACTCACTTGTCTTTATCTAGTATAATCCCCGAGACCAAGGTGACAGCGGTCTATTGGACATGGATTAGAAAAATATTTTCATGAGTGATTTCCTCTCTTGTGTGTTGATTGAGGATTGAGAGTCTCTTGGTGCTTGTCTTTGACTATCCTTTAGATATGTTGGGGTGATTGTGGGACTCTCTTTGGATGGCCGGGGTGACATTGGGAAATCCTTAGATTGAGAACTACGAACTTTGAGGTGTGCTATTGTAGCCCTACATAATTCTCGTCCTCTCTTGACCACGAAGGAATGACCTCCGGGTGCGTCTCCATTGCATGTTTTATGGGAAATATCATGTGATTCGATTATGTTAATGTTGTTGGGAGTTGCCACTAGTGAAAGTATGAACCCTAGGCCTTGTTTCCACCATTGCAATACCATTTGTGCTCACGTTTACCACTTGTTTGCTTGCTGCACTTTTTATTACAGATTTATATTACTTTGTTTTGCCATCCATATCACTTGCCATTTAACATCTCTTCGCCGAACTAGTGCACCTATACATCTAACAAGTGTATTAGGTGTGTTGGGGACACAAGAGACTTCTTGTATCTTAGTTGCAGGGTTGCTTGAGAGAGACCATCTTCAACCTCTACTTCCCTGAGTTCGATAAACCTTAGGTCATCCACTTGAGGGAAATTGCTGCTGTCCTACAAACTTCTGCGCTTGGAGGCCCAACATAGTCTACAAGAGTAGAAGCGTGTGTAGACATCAGCATACAACGGGTGTAAGCCAGATTTACACACGCAATACACTTAGGGTTCACTTGACGATCCTAGCATGTACAGACATGGCCTCGGAACACGGAAGACCGAAAGGTCGAACATGAGTCGTATAGAAGAGATACGATCAACATAAAGATGTTCACCGTTGATGACTAGTCCGTCTCACGTGATGATCGGACACGGCCTAGTCGATTCGGATCATGTATCACTTAGATGACTAGAGAGATGTCTATCTGGGTGGGAGTTCATTAGATGAACTTAGTTGTCATGAACAATAGTCTAAGTTGTCTCCACTAGGGGAAGGAGGAGTAACGACCATCACCGATGGTCGCAAATCTCAGAGAGGAATCAATGAGGGAGAGTCTCCACCATATATGAGAGGACGAAAAATCCCGACTGTTGTCCTGGGGGTCGCTTCTCCTTCGTTCCCGTGTGTTAGACATTTTGGTGTAATGCACTCATGGACGAAAGGAGGAGCGGTCATCACCAACGGTCGAATGTATACACCACGTGAGCTGAGAGTTTTCAAGAAAAGACTCGGCAGATTGATAGTCAACCCGTGAGAAATAATAATGATCTAATTTAGTTTTTTTAGTCCATATATTTAATTGTACAAGTTTAATATTTGAATTATGAACCTAAGAAATGTCGTCGTCGGACGACGAAAGTCTCCCGGGGGAGTGCGACTGGTGCAGCGATGACCGGGGTCTTAGCGACATGCCTCACCTGGACGAAGGTCGGCGCTCCAGCATTAAGCTCCAGAAGACTTTCGATGTTGAAACGGTACGCAACGACGACAAGTTTTTCTTTCGTAATTAAGCACGACTTCTTCTAATTCAACATGTAATTTGCGTCTTTTACAATTCGACTAGCTTATCCCATGCCATGGAAGACGCTATGTCTTGGAGAGGATGGACTTTGAAGATCATGAAAGTATTGAAACAAAGATAATTCACCTAAGGACCCATCATGGTATGGATTTTGATGTAAATCTATACAATTATGAGAGCGTATCCCATTTTGGTTGCCCGAATTGGGAAGCACTTTGCAAGATGTATGATTTTCATGAGGGTATGCTTGTCACCATGGATCTTGGTGATCCTGACATCACCCAAGACAATATGGACATTTGGGTCCTTGTTGATACGCTACCAATTCTACCGCTATGTGAATTTCTCAAACATAGTTATTAAGTAGTTTATATTGTTTATTTCATAATAGTTGACAACTTATTTCCATTGATAGCTTATTTTCATTCTTCAAAGAATGTGCGAAGGATGGTAGACAGAATCTACTACAGGGATGGCTCAGAATTAACTTATAAGGAGAAAAATCATCTGATCTCATTTATTACTGATCTTGAGAATTACAATAACTATTATCAAACTCCTCCACATTATGGTCAATACGTGCCACTAGTGCACGTGTTGAACTACGGTAACATCCATGGATATGTCATGGTATGATTTTTTACTATTATGACATCCGTGCATCTTTTGCATAAATTCTTCTAAAACTCAACTACATTGCTAACTACGAAGTTATTACTATGTTTTTCAACAAAAAATCCTGAAGGATTGAGTGCCTCATCTGATGTTTGCGAATGGTCGCCTTGATGTTATGAACTTACGGCCAGGTCATCCTACGCATCAATGTTGTTCATACCGGATTTCTAAAACCAATGAAGACATGACAATCAAAGATTGGAAAAATGTATTGTCAATCGTAGGGAGCTACTTGGAAGCAACATTGTGTGAAGGGCAAGAATTGGAGACAGGATAATCTTCATTCTCCATAATGGAGAATCAGGGCCTATCTTGTTTTATGCTATTTTACCTTAGAGAGGGTATTTAGGTCCTAGCTAGTATTCATGATCATGTGCTAAGAATAATTAAAAAGGGTTGGTTAGATGACTATGATGATGATGAGTATGACTTGTTATTATGATAACGAGTAGAAGTTGTATGATTGATGATGATGAGTAAGATTTGTTAGTATGGTACCAATGATGAGTTATTTATTATTATGATCGATGATGCATGATGCTAAGTTATTATATGAGCATGATGAGTTATTATATATATCTGTAGGTTAAATGAACATGGATTAGATTCAAGTGGAGGCAACATGGGGTGCACATCGAAAGTACTACTAATCCAAACTAGATCAAGTTTTGATCAGTAGTAATTTCGACATGCACCACATGTTGCCTCCACTTGAATCTACTCCACATTCATTTCACCCACTGTTATATATAATAACTAATCATGGTCATAAAATCATATGATGAAAGTACTGTATATAAAACCACAAGGAAAATAAGCTATATTTTCAAAAATACTGGAAAAGTTAGCAGTAGTGCTTTTCAAAAGAAATGCTACTGCTACTTACTATTATCAGTAGCGCCTTCCAAGAAAAGCGCTACTGCTAACTAGGTACAACAGTTGCGCTCGCTTTCCAGCGCTACGGCTAACAGTTAGTTGTAGCTCCTTAGTGGTAGCGCTTGTACAAGCACTACTTCTAGCTACAAAACAAGCGCTACTAATAGGGTTTTCCCTAGTAGTGGAAGTCTGTGCAAGCCAACACGTTCAAGAGGAGAATTCGTGGTCGATGCTTTCATTGCTTGGCTCCGTACCACAAGGCTGCATCCTGCAGCGACCCAATTAGATACCTCACTTGTCTTCGCTCCGGGCACCGTGAGAGGGACTGTCCTATGTGTCTCTCCTCCGTCAGAGCTGTTTGCCATTGTGTGCGTGCCCCTACAATTCCACCTCGCCATTCCTCAGCGGGGCGCTCTTAGGCTTCGGTTGTTTTGGGCCCAATGCATGTCCAAGCTCATGAGTCTCCAAGGATTTCTAAAGCTCCAAGTGAAGGCTGTGATGTTCATGATATTGTGGTGAAGTCTGATGATGATATGCTTGCCTCATCTGGAACTGAGTTGCAAAACTTGGTGGATTTAGCGCTCCGCGCGCTGCGCAAGTTGGAGGACTCGTTGTGCCTATGGTTGGCACGTGCGACCAACCTTTTGGAGCATGTAGAGGTGTCCGATGGTGAGCATGAGTTGAGCCCAGCTTCCTTGCAGAATTCTTGCTCCTTTGGCACCGACATGCAAGGGTTGATGCAAGCAAAAGATGGGAGCCAAGGTGTTACTGACATTGGCGACAAGGTTGGGTTGGTGCCTTCAGTGTTTGTTGCTACTGTGGAGTCTAAAGGGCAGCATGCGTCGGTCAAGTCTATGGCCTTGTTCGCCCAGGTGTCCACCGAGCTTAACCTAGCCACCCTTCTTCCTCCAATGAGGTGTGGGGCGTTGCAAAGGGATGCGCTTCAACATCTGTGGGTCAAGATTCTTTACATGTATTCTCCGAGCTGATCAAAGGCATCATTTCCAAGCCTTCGATCACACAAGGGTTGATCCACCTTGTCAATGCAGCAAAGATTAAGAATGTCAACCAACAAGTAAGTGTCGCATCGGGCATGGGGACCTCAAGGCATGATGTTAGCGATTAGTATGTGCCTTCCTCTCCGGTGCCTTTTATTTTGGCAGTAGTCAGCATGATGTTTCGCATGATGGCATCGATGGTGTGCCATCTGCAGTGGCTTTGTAGGCTTGTTGAGTCTGTGTGTGGGATTTGACCCTCGATGTATATGTTTTCGCCCGGTTTTCCTGTAATTAACCGAGCAACTATCTTTTTCTTAATTAATGAAAAGGCAAAGCTTTTGCCTCCGTTTCAAAAAACTTCCATTTTACAATACAATCAAGCAGGAATGGTCACTGTTTGAACTGTATTAAGAAGCACCAAACAGCCAATTTGTTGGCATTTCCTCCTTTGCAGGGCTCACTTAGTTCTAAAAGAGCGCGAAGAATGTCAGCATCGTAGGACTGATAATAAGTATAGGCAATGGTTAATGCCTCGATTCATAAGAATCACCAAAAGCGAATGGTCCTGACTCACAGTTGTTTGATTCTAAAGAAGAAAAATATCAAAGTTGGTATTAGGAACTGAAGCAGTGGCCTTGCCAATATATGCACATTAGTGTGCTTGGATTTGATAGTCAAATTGGAGATCACCACAGTTTCATAAAAGTGGAGACAAATTTTTTTTGCAACATCATCACAGTTGCAAAGTTTTCTTCAACAATACCATTGTTGCAAAAGTTACATCACTTCTACGCACAAAGTCTCGGTTTCGGCAACAACCAAGTTGTTGCAATTTGTGAAGTCGCACGATAATGCTTCAGAGTGGTTTGCAACAAAGTTGTTGTTGCAGAAGGATGAACGTAACAACTAGCTTGTTGCAATTTGTGGTGCTCACGTGGGGAGATCTAACGGCGTGGGAGGTGGTCGATCTTTCCCGAACTTCAACCGGCGGACGCGTAGCACGGCCCACTTGTTTCTGCAACACCGCACTTGTTCCAGAAGGGAGGTGGGGAACATGGGTGGTAGACGGCCAGCAACGCGTCCATCCAACGGCCAGCCAGGCGACGGATGTTTTTAATTAATTCACCGGCCGACGTGTTGCGCAGCCCTTCTACATACGTACACTAAATAAAGAAGAATGGGCACTACTTTGGTAAAATCATGAGTAACTTGATATTTGCGGGGAATAAACCGAATCTTGATTATTTTCTGAGCGACCCTTTCTCGGACAAAATGAAAATTTATTCAATGTATTTTGTGAATGTGGTTAGCCCTTTTTTCAACGAAAACCTCAACGTGTTTATGTTCTTCCACGAAAACTGGATTAGCAAAGTATGTCAATTCTAAATTATCACATCATTTTCAAGGTATTCATGTTTAAGAAATGCCTAGCTCCTTCAGTAATGGTTGTACGTACTCATAAAAGGCGTCTTTGGTTGCCCACAGCGATTTTGCCTGCATTGCATGTGTTTCTCAGTCGGGCCTACTTGAGAAAAACATACTAAAACAAACATTTGCCCTTCGTTTGGTTGTCTGTATACCCTCTAGGCTGGCTGGGGCGAAACGAAAGGTAGGCTGTTTGATTTCCGGCTTATTTAGGAGAAAACACAAGTTATGGTCCGATACTGATCAGATGTATGAGAAAAAAGTGAGTGGTGCCGAAAAAATATTCAAGCACCTATTCAATAGGCGCACCCAGTAATTAGTGGGTTGTGCTTTGGTAAACCATCGCCAACTTGATCTTTAGAGGGAATAAATGGATCCTCGAGCAGGGGCTTTTTCTCTGATAAAACAAAAATCTATCTCAACGTGTTTTGGTCCACTATTACATAAACCCTTATAAGTTTAGCTTACTAGTGGCCTGCCAAAGAAGCACACCCCACTGATAACATGTCAAAATACCTGTGCCGTGTGAGCATGGGCACGCTTACTTACTACTGGCGTGCCTGACAGGGCACACTCCTTGTCTGAGGATCACCATTCCGTGAAGGCTGTAGTGGTGGTTGCTGGCATCGCGCGTCACCGAAACCGTGAGGAGGCATTGGGTCGACGCCATGTTGGATGCGACCCGACGGTCAAGCTCGAATAATGAGTACGCCGACGCGCCGCTGCAGCACACCGCCCCTGCCCCTCGGTCAACGGGGAACTGCTGCTATATCATCGGGTTGCCGAGGCCCAAATCGTCGCAGGCCACATCAAGGAGGTGGCTATTGCCGCTTATCGGGGCGATCTGGAGTTGTCAAGGCGCATATGACCGTAGAGGCTAGCGTCGAGTCCAAGCGCGAGGATGACCCATCGAGGGTAGCACACGTGGAGAGGGACACGATCGAGCGAGACCTCGACGCAATTTCTGCTGACATGGATGACTCAGACGACAAGGCAACAAGGGGGGGGGGGTGACGTTGCTCACACATATAGAGGTCTCCGGCTTTGACGATGGCAATGACGACGGTGAGGAGTAGGCGGCGCGGCCTCGCCCGGCTCCAGAGAATGTTGTCTTGCAAGAGCCCGAAACGATGGGGTGGAAGGTGCAGCTGCTGGTATAACTCCCAGCCTTGGACAGTTCTCGAGCTGGGCTACAATGCAGACCCGCCCGCTGGAGGCCGTCTGAGTGTATCGTAGCATGCTCTGTGTCGCTGGACAGTGATCATCATCCCTGGAACACAGTTTTCTGCTGTGAGAGTGTTACTGAGAACCACAGTTTTTTGTAAAACAGCATGCGAGGGTAAAGCTGGATCCGCAGGCTAGGTTTTGGAATTTTGGCGAGTTATTTCCATTGCCAGGAGAGTTTTCTCCTGAGTCCTGACTGTTCTCTACAGTCTTGCAGTTGACAAACAATAGAGAGGATGTGTGGTACGGTCTTGTTCGCTAAGGGCATGTACAATGGTTGATAAGATAGTCTTATCTTAAGTTTTGCATGTAAATTAGATATGACAAAAAAAGATGTCTACAGTGGATAATCTCTTAGCCTTATCTTCAATAATTAGTTATTCCTAAAAACATGGTGAGACAAATTGTGCTAAGAGATCATCTCTTAGCTTTTCTTAAATAAGAGAAGACAAGCTTTCTCTTATGATTTCTCTCTCATCCACCTCATCATTTATCCTACGTGACACTCTTAAGATAGAACCATTGTACATGCCCTAACAAGGATGCTTGTTTCGCTGCTAAACCAACAGTGGGGTGGTGACGCAGTTGGCTGGTGCGTACGTCTCATAGCTGGAACGTGAGTGATCCTGAGGTCGAGAGTTCGAGCCTCTCTCACCCCAATTAGGAAGAAACGGACCATCGTGAGAATGAAATGATCTGTGACAACTTGGGTCGTCACATGTACACCTTAATTATGAGGTGAGCTGAGCTACTCTGAACCATGTTCTCTCTTTACCTTCTTATCGTAATATTTTCTGATGGATTCGGAATGGCTCCATTGTCATGGTTTGCTAGTAATATTCCCCTTAGGGTTGCTCATATTTAGATATGTCATGCATGCGACAGATGTCAACAGCTACACGACTTTCGGTAAAAATAAACGATCACAGCCATTGCCATGTGCTGCTTGGTGAAGCAATTATGATATCTTGGCCAGACAAAACATTGGTCGCTAGCTAAGCTTCTATAAATAACCAGCATACTTGCCATATCGCCGGCCACACATAGTAGGGGGGCTAAAGGAGGATGAAAAAGTGTGCGATGAGATGATGAGCGAGGTGAACTACACCGATGGTCACATAGCACGATCTAACCGGGAATGGGATGCATTGATAATTAGAATGGGAGATGTGCACAGATATCTAGTCCTTATACAGATGATAAAGCTAGCAAGTACCAAATGAATGTCACTTCTTTATTACGTATATATAGGCAAACACATCACAACTCCATGGAAGAGCCTAATCCACTGGTGCATAGGGCTAAACCGAAAACGTTTGCAGATTACCTCTCTGGGTAGAATAATCATTCAGCCCCATATGGGCAGTGTTGTTGTAATTATTTTGTAATCATTAGTTTTTCTATCTTGTTTTTCTGCTGTTTTCACTCTTTAGACCTTGTATTATTTGTTTGAAATCAATAAAAAAATACGCACAACTCTATGTTGTCCAGTCGGTGTTATTCAACCCAGATTGCCCGGTTGTGTAGTTCATAACTAGAGTGGCATATGAGTGGATCTAATCATGTCTCGATCTTGTGCGCCATTACCCACATATCATCAATTCAACTACACATTAACTGAACTAGTTTGTTAGTACCCTGATGATGGGGCGAAAACTAGTCGCTGATTGTTGTGTGTTCGGACAACAATGGGTTCTACATCCATCTACGATTGCCGACCATGCTGGCTCAGGGCCCAAAGTGGCGACCACTGTCGTTGACTCATTCGATTCGAGGGGAGAGGGCGGATGATGAGGCGATGGCTTTGCGTTGAACAAGTTGGAGCCCAATTGATAAGGGCCATCCAAGTTTGTGGAGCCCAAGTAGCAAGTACCTTGTGTAGGCCATTTTTTTCCAAAGAGTAGATTAACATAAGATTGGACGAGAATCGGGGGG
>LR738712.1:796128543-796173453 GCA_902687465.1 Secale cereale | reverse complement strand
TGAATCCATCGTAGGGAGTGTCATCATTGCTGATAAGAGGCGCTTTATTACTTAAAAGATGTAAGCATTACACACCGTATCTACATAATTAAGGTGTACACGGCCAAATAAAGTCCTCTCAGAAAACAAAATATAAAAAGAGGTGAAATACAAAGAAACATCTATAGTTTGTATAACGCCTAAACCGAAGGGGGATCAGTCCTAAGATCATGCTGCCACCCATGTTGGGTACCAGTATCTCACGACATAGCCATCAATCGTGTACTTCCATGCCAATTTCTCTTAAGCTGATCATAGTGGTGGTATCGTAGCCGGTATCATGCACTCGAAAATAGCAAACACGTTGATGTGGCAGCGAATAAAAGAAGAGAGAGGGAAGATCAGAGTAACATAGGTAGATACTGTATCATAATAAATATTATGCTACTTTTTTATGCATGGCAATAAATAAGATAATATATGATACTATGCACCATGAAGGTAGTATCATATGTATGATGCTGGTATATAATACTCCCCAACATAAGTAGACTTAATAAGGCTATCTTCCAACATAAGTAGACTTAATAAGGCTATCTTTAGTAAGAATTCGACACCACTTTCGGTAAAAATAAACGATCACAACCGTTGGCATGTGCTGCTTGGTGAAGCAATTATGAGATCCTGGCCACGCAAATCGTTGGTCGATAGCTGACCTCCTATATATAGCTCACATACTTGCCATGTAGCTGGTCACACGAATTAGTAGGGCGGCTATAGGAGGGTGAGTGTGTGGGAGATCACTAGTGATGAGAGAGGTGAACTGCACCGATGGTCACATAGCACGATCTAACAGTGAATGGGATGCATTGGTAATTTGCATCGAGAACAATAGTAGAAAGATAGTTCTTGTACAGATGATAGAGCTAGTGAGTGCCAAACCAATGACACTTCTATATTACTTCTAGAAGAATACATCACAGCTGTATGTTGTCATGTCGGTGTTACTCAACCTAGATTGTCAAGTTGTGTAGTTCATCACTAGAGTGGCGTATGGGTGGATTTTTTTTTTTTAGAAAAGGAGGAGGACCCCCGACCTCTTTATCTGGGCAATGCATGTGGCCACTTTATTAATTATTCATATAAGACCTTACAAAGTCAATACACCACTCCACCCTCATGCGCGAGTCCGTCTCCGCGCATCGGACGCCGAGTCACCACGGCGCCATCAATGAGTGAGATGACGCACCGCCCCACCAAAGAATCCTTCCTTTGGCCCCTTGATTACGTGTGTACCTTCAAGAATGACGCCCCCATGGGGGACGACACCAGAGCGCCGCCGTCTTCCGATCATCCAATCTAGGGTTTCCCCCGGAGGTACCAAAGAGTGGTCTTAAACTTCTCCACGGTAATGTCATCAAGAAGGAAACAATGCTGATAGCGCCGCCACCGCCGGCCTTGGCAGTAGCCGAAAGCAAGTTTTCACCCAGATCTGTTCGATGGCACATCCAACTCCCATGCACGGCCGCCGCCATCAGGCTGAGCACACGCCGCCGCCGGCACCTCCACGATGCCTAGAGGCCGCGAGACTCGCTGCCACCACGCCTGACAGGCAGGACTCGCCGCCCCCTGGTCGACTGCCACCACGGCCACGCAAGCGCGCAGTATGAAGCAACCGCCACCGCCACACCGCCAGCCACATCAGCGTCACTCCATAGGCCCGCCCGAGCCCATCCTGGATCGAGGGTGCAGCAGCCACGGATTCCCAGCCGTAGATCGCCGGATCCCGCCCTCCCTTGCCGGCCCCTCAGAGAGTCTGCCGCTGTCGAAGAGCCAGATTCACCGCCGCCACAATGGAGAAGATCCTCGCCACCGCCATGGAAGAGGATCCTTGCCGTCCCCGCACGGGCTTTGCCGCGGCGACCGCTGGCTGCGGCGGGGGTGGGGGGAGGTCAGAGAAGGGTGGTGGACGGCGGCTGTTGGGGACGCCCGAGTCGCCTGGGCGGAGACGACATGGACCACATATGGGTGGATCTGATCATCTAAACATGTCACGGTCTCCTCCGCCATTGCGCACAGGTAATATATTTCAACTAGTACCCTGATGTTGGGAAAAAAACTAGGCGCTGAGTGTTGTGGTTTCCGAGTTTTCCACAACGATGGTTTTACATGCATCTATGAATGCGACTGGAGAGGGAGGATGAGGGGCCTTGAACAAGATGGAGCCCGATTGACAAGGGTCATCAAGGTTTGTGGAGCCCAGGCAGCAAGCGGCTTGTGTACACATTTTTTTTCCCGAAGAGAAGATTAACATTAGTTTCGAAGAGAAGCTGAGAAGGCAGCATAGAGTGAATCCATTAGAGCAAGTACAATAGTGTGCTATAAGCCCGCTTACATGGCACTTTTGCTTATGTGGAGGAGAGAGACAAATAAAAAGTGAAGGAGTGAGCTCTCATGCAAGAGCCAGGCTCTATGCGTGCTCCGAAGAGAAGATCAACATTAGTTTCGAAGAGAAGCTGAGAGGGCAGCATAGAGTGAATCCATTAGAGCAAGTACAATAGTGGGCTATACGCCCGCTTACATGGGCCTTTTGCTTATGTAGGGGAGAGAGACAAAGAAAAAGTGAAAGAGTGGGCTCTCATGCATGAGCCAGGCTCTATGCATGCTCCTAGGCAAAAGTATTTAATGAAAGGAAAGAGATAGAGAGAAAGTGAAAAAAAATGTGAGCTTATAGCCAACCTTATAGCCCACTCTATTGTATGACCAATTAATAATGCTAACTCTCGGTGACATGTCATGTTCATATAGCCACTATTAACCATGCTCTTAAAGAGACGTGTCGTCGGCGGAACTCCCAAATCACTAATTAAGAAATACTCATTAAAAAATAACTCCCACCTCCAACATGTGGCGCGGATCTCTCTACAAGGTTTAGGTTTGTTTTCCTACAACGTCACTTAAACCTTCATTCTCCCCGCTGTCTCGATTCACCAATAGTTTGCTTCCTGGATTTATTAATATAAAGTCTGAGCCTTGGGCCTTATATCTAAAATACCCAGCAATAGTTTGTTTGGCACCCCATCGTGTGATTGTTTTTGTTGAAAAGTGGTTGTAATCGTAATGATTGGATCCTATTTCACTTCCGTATATGAAACCCATACCAATCCTTTAGTCAGAAAAATAAACCCATACTAATTGTTAGCTAGGGGCGGGTTCTTTCGACGCACCTCCGCCCGTTGATCCGTCAAGATGTTCTCGCCGGTTGACCTCCGCCACTTAGAGCATCTACAGTCAGGTGTCTTAAACCTATCTTGATCGCTCGGATAGGCAGACGGGTCATTGACCGATCAAACAAAATCGAACCACCCAGACGCCTCAAACCAGCCTCAAGCAAGGGAGAGGGACGCAATGGAGCAGTTTGTGCATCACTGCCGCGGGTTGCCGGCGGAGCCCGGCGAGAACGAGCGGCTCCTTGTTTGTGTCTACCGCCGCTCGCCACCTACGGAGGAAGAATGCAAAGACACTCCGGCTTGCCATTGAGCGCAAGGCGGCGGATATGGCTCGGGTGGCCAAGCTGAAGCTACAGCAGGATAGGGCCATCCATCAGATGAAGGGGCTTATCATCCTCTCCAACTCCTTGTCAGAAGACGACAACGTCGACCAGAGCTTCACCTCCTCCCTGACAACAAAGATTCACCACCAGTCGCGGACACGTACAGCTGCGCCGGCAATAAAAAGAGCAAAGCCCGGCAAGGAACAGGTGATCCCGCTCCTCCTCCGTTTATATTGTAGTAATTAGTTGTTTAAGTTAAGAACTTGTCCAGCGATAAACTTTGGTAATCTTTTGGATGATGTAGTGGGTTTATTTGCATTTCGTTGTCCGTTCAATGCGATTTCTTTGTCTGTTGTTTGATCACGTAGAGCAGTTCATAATGTTGCATGTCCTGTTCAAGAATTCATCCGATTAACCAGTTAACTTGCCGATTAATCCCTACTCATAGGATCCTCGAGTAGTCGATAACCCGATAAATCATCCGATTAATTGATTAAGTGGCCGATTAACTTGCCGATTAGCCTATTAATCCCCTACTCGCCAGCCGGCCGAGCAACTACCAGTTAACGATTTCCTCAACAATGGTTGCATGCGTAGTATGAATATAGGGTGCCAGAAATGAGGTACGCATATGTGGAGTCGATTATTTAAGACATGACCAGTCACTATCCGAGGATGTGTCCGGCGTTTGAGTGCTTGGATTTGTTGTCCACAACTGTAGATACTCTAAGGGCACGCCTCCGCTTTGTATATTCATGCGGTTTCTCATATGTCCATTTTTACATCATGTTTTTCAACAGTTGTTTATAATGTTTTAGAGTTGTATTTCACTTTATGGTGCAATTCTAATGTCTTTTCTCTTTTAAATTGCAAGTTATATCACAAGAGGGAGAAGTAGAATATTGGATACCGCCGCTGCTCGGTTCCATGAGGACTACCACCGAGGCAACGCTGACGTACACAATCAGTGTCTTGCCCAATCGCAAGCCACCGTCGTTCCCATACCCAAAAACCAACCATCATCCATGCAGCTTAGGGCATTCTTCCCCTCCAGCTAAAGCATCAGCCCGCGGCCCCACTTCGATGAGTGGCATTGCCGGATATGGGGAAGCGAGCCACACTATGCACTGAAGCTTATACCTTCGGGGCTCATGACTGCTTGACATGTGAAGACAATGAAAGATCCACAGCTGCCGGCCATAGACTAGTCAAGTTTATCCATGTCACTGGAATGGATATCCGTCGACGTCAGCCATAGACTAGTTTTATCTTAGTCTGACATCATTTTTAGTTAAAAAAATATCTAAAGTAATAGATTTCGACTGGTTTGTATGAAATCCACCATGTGTATTTTATCCGGTTAGAGCAACTCCAATGGGGCGACCCATTTCGTCCGCCCGTGTCCGTTTGGGTCGGCGCGGACAAAAGTGGCGGCCCAACGCGCCGACCCAAACGGATGCGCGTCCGTTTTTCGTCCGCGGGTGACCCATTCCAGGCCCAATTTTGCGCCGCATTTGCGTCGGCGCGGACACGAGGGATGAGGCCGGATTTGCGTCGGCGCGGACAAGAGGGGGGCGGGGGCGCGCGTGCCTTCTCCTCTCCCCGGGCCCGCCGGTCGGTGGCAGCCACCAACCTTTCCCCCCATTTTCCCCAAAAAGGCTCCGGCCCGCGCGCCCCCGCCCCAAACCAGCCATGGAGGACGCCATCGACTTCGACCTCGACGTCGCTGCCGGCCTCGCCTCCCTCGCCTCGTCCGCCGCCGTCGCCCTCTCTGGGAAAGGCAAGCCTCGTGCCGCGCGCAAGACCACCGCCGCGACCAAGCCGAAGAAGGCGCAGACGCCCGAACAGCGGGCAAGGGAGTCGACCAAGAGGAAGGGCCGAAGGCACGCCGCGGACGCGAGGGATGAGACCGGCAGGCAGGCCGCCGCCGTCGCCGCCGCGCAGCAGGAGTTCACCACCGCCTACATCACCGCGGCAACGAGGGAGGTGCTCTACATGCTAGGGGTAAACCCTAGCCAGCACAGCGTCCTCCAAGCCGCCGTCGCCGCGGCCAGCACCGGCTCATCGGCGTATTCTCGGATGGTGCTGCCCGACTCACCCCGCGCGTCGACTTGCAACCCGGTCCTGGGCTTCCACGTCTTCCCGACGTGAGCGTGGTTGCGCCTTCCACGCCCGCAAGCATGATGACCGGGGTGGAGATCATGAAGGTCGATCTCGACGCCTTGTCGCCAAGAAAGAGGCCGTGGTTCGAGAAGATGCAGGCCGACATGCTCAAGTTGGACGACTAGTGATCTATGGCGTCGAGGGCCAACTTTTTTGTATGCCGGCAGGTGTGCCGGCATGACCACGGGAGCCGCGATGGCGTGGTCAAACTCAAGTCCCACCATTTTTTGTGTGCTGGCATGTGTGCCGGCCGGCTGATGAGTGCGCCAGCATGAACTGTGGTATTTTCTGAAGCCAGCATTGTATGCCGGCGCTGGCATGGTGCCGACAAGAGTCATGGCCGCTGGCATGATCGGCCGCGGGCCTTTTTTATTTGAAAGTTCAATGCGGACATGAAATGGGTCGGCGCGTCGGGCGCATTGCCGACCCAAATGCAAAACTGGGCGGACGCCGTGCGAGCGGCCGACCCAAAAGGACAAAAAGGGATAAATGCGCCGTCCATTCGGGTCGCCCCATTGGAGTTGCTCTTAGTTCAAACCGTAGTTAAAATGTCTGACCTACTGCTTTATCAATGTCCGCGGACTGGCGAATGCTGGAGCATATTTGAGGGGCAAAGGAGATGCCCTTAGACCTTAGTAACTTATTCCGCGCTAGCAATCATTTGGTCGATGATTATATCTCTGAGGACAGCACATATATGATGTGATGATACAGCTTTGAGCCTTTTTCTAGTAGAAATCTTGCCCGGTAATTGCGTGAGTTGCAAGAGAGGTCGACGCAACACAGATTATTATATTCATGCGTCACGATTTGAGGGCAGAAACAGTGCGTCGTGGATACGAAAAATAACAAAAACAAATATTATCATGACGCTGTGTGCATTTTTTTCCTTCTGAAATCTGAAATTTCCAGGTAAGAAATTAAGAAGACAAACTCAGATCAACAAAAAAGTGTCTTACATTATGGGATGAAGTAGTAAATCACAGATTTACAAAAATAAGTAGTAAACCACAGGAGAAGTAGGTGCTAAAATGAGAATTACAGTTCACCTTTTCTTTCTCCTCTTGCGACACAAATGACCGGCCGGCTCTTGACGGAGGCCACAGCCGCCGCGCCTCACCCATGGCGCATATCCCCCTGTTCGTATCGTCCCCATGGCCCGGCCATCGCAGCTGCCGGCGCCGCGCTCCTCCTCCCCGCCGCAGCTACCACCCTCTGGCGTCCGAACTACTTCCCCGCGGCGCTCCTCTGCCGGCCGGCACCAGCTGCACCAGCTGCACCAGGTTCTGCTCATTCGACCTGGTCCGCGCGTACCCGAGACTTCACCCCGGCACGCACGCTCCGCTCGGCTCCTCCTTGATCTGATCTGATTGATTCGTTCTCATGTGGAATTTCTTTCCTCCTCATTCTCAGATCGCGTGGGGAGGGGACTGACTCCTCATTACCTTACGCAATAATCTATACTAATACTAGTGCAATTTTGGTCAACGATAAGAATAGATGCTTGATCAGGCTCATTATATGCTTTCGTCCCGCCTGTTGCAAATGTGACATGCTAATGATGATTAACTTCCTTTGGTTTGGCGATCAGTTACCTATAGTTTCACTTCAATTACTATAGTTGGTATTTCCAACTTCCTAGTGGAAACAAGCAGACTGGGTATCACTATCATGAGCTGTCAAGAATTTGTTACTTGAGCTCGTAAGCTCCATTTGTTTTGCTTGCAATATTTTTGTCAAGCGTTTTTCTTAAGCACTAAATGTTTCTAATTTTATATCTACAGTCATCGGTCTGAAAGGTTGATCTTCAAACTGGCAAATTATGTTTAATATTTTACTTTCCTTATTTAACATGGCGCAACAACGGTTCACCCACCCTACGCCAAATCACAAGTTATTTCTTTCTCCTTCACCAGGTTTTAGATCAGCATTAAATGGATGGGGATATGCTTGGAGGTCTAAAGCTTCTCGGTGACAGGTAGATAACAATATAATCACACGTTCTTGATTATGATGGCTCTATTTGCTTTTGTGGTCCCGTTAAATCTCAATTGAGTTGTTTTAAAATTCTCTTTTGTAGATTGTTTCAAGTTACTTGGTTGAAGAAGGATGGATTTATATATGGCCGACATAACTTCATCAAAGTAATGTTTCTGCCCCTGTTTCTGTTTTTCTGCAGTTACCGATGAATCGGATGTTTGTGTCTGAAAACTTGTAATGCCCAGGATGGAGTTATACCTCCTACGTGTCGAGGCACGACTTAAAGGCATAAGTCCATCCTAGAATGATCTCAAGTTTGGTAATCTTTGCACATCTCATGTAAAAGAGGGGATTGTAAACATAAAAAGTTGGCTTACACTCGCCACGTCACACAATTACATAACATGTCTCAAACATCATACATTAAGAATATCACAACCCTCTAAGGGCAAAACCAAATGTCAAGATACCAAACTTAAATAACATCCACAGGCGGATCGAATCCTAGTAGGAGTCTCCACTACTGATCATCCGGATATCGCACATAGTACCGACTACGCTCCTCGTCGTACTCCCAATCCAGCTCGGTGCCATCACCTGGATAGCTCACCACTGGACCTGCATCTGGTGTGGTGAAGTAACTGTGAGCCACAGAGGTCTCAGCAATCCCGTTCCCGGGTAACAAGACTATTTAAGCCTTGGGAGAGGATAAGGCTGAAGAAAAGAATAAGTGTTTGCAGCAGCAACTAGCAACTAGCTTACGTGAGTGAGAGCAAGAAGAGAAAGCCTCGGACGAGAAGTGATCATGAAGTGATCCTAGCTACAAGCCCAACAAACATAACCCCTCCGTGTTCAACTCCCGAATCCCTATTCGGAAATTGACAGTCACGGAACACACGCTGGTAGTGTATTAGCAACATTGTGTCAAGTTATCTACAACCGGATATTAACAAGCTCCCATCTGCCACATAACCGCGGGCACGGCTTTCGAAAGTTCATAACCTTGCAGGGGTGTTCCAACTTGACCCATTACAAGCCCACGATCCGCGGAGTCGCAACTCCAAAGTGGGAAGACCCGAGTATCCTCGGAATCCCGTGCTCAAGATATACCGAACTAAGGTAAGGCTAATCCAGCAAATCCTCCCGGCGTGTCGACACCCTGATAGTAGCCGCGCGTATCTAAGTCTCAGGACACGACCGGATGGGCGATTCTACAGGTTTATATCAATCCTCGAGTTCCCTCGTGGTGACCCGGCCCGCAGAACCCCCGGTTTGGACCAACACTCATGAGGAGCACTGGCCCGGGGTGGTTGATTAAGAACTCGGGTTAATTACTCCCTATGCAAGTTATTTAGTTATTAGGCAAATAGTACCAATGTTGGGACTTGTTGGAAAAGACTTAGCACTTAGCGGTTTATCGAGGGGGTCCCATACACCCCAACCGTGTTAGGAACGCATAATCAAGGAACATAACACCGGCTTATACGGATCCTAACGGCATAAGTGGAACAAATCACCAAGCAAAAGGCTTAGCCTTCCACCCTTGCCAATATATAGATGATTTCATTTTAAGCATTTATATAGAGTGATATAACCCAACCAAACTTCAACATGAAGCAAGCATCTTCGATCTTCACCTGCAACTAGCAATGCTATAAGAAGGGCTGAGCGAAGCGTACTTAGCCAAGCAACGGTTTGCATAGGTAGGTTGGTTAAACATGGCAATTGGTTACAAGTAGGAGGCTGACAAGAAGATCATGGGCATCGAGGCAAAACTATAGAGCGGAACTACTAGCAATAGGCAAAGATAGTAATGTTATCGGGGTTCGGTCATCTTGCCTGAAGTGAAGTCGTTCGGATCGTAAGAAGGGTCCTCGTGCTCAACCTCGTTGGTAACCTCGTGCTCGAACTCGATCTCGGTCTCGGCTTCCGGCTCTAAACAAAACAATCACACCAAGCACCAGTCAACAAGATGCAATGCGCACTCGAAAAAGATGGATGCATGATGGATGCACTAAGGATGCACACGGAGCACGGAAAATAGCACTCAAGCAAAACACCTCAAAACATGATAACAATCTGATATTGTGAATCTACACGGAAAAACAATCAAGTTTCATGTAAGATTCGCTGAAATCGGAGTTACGGGCTAAAAGTTATGCCCGAAACAAGAAATGAGCGAAAGCTGGAAATTACAGCAACATAGCAACTTCGGAGCTCAAAATAATTGAGCTACAGCACTCAAACAACATGGCAAAGGACATGAACACAAACTAGACATATACTACAGCAACTAAGTCCAAAGGTGCACCCCCAACGGAGCCACGGTTCAATAGCAATGAACTTGGACATATTGAACTTGACAATAAAATTCTGGCAGCAGAATTTTATTGAAACTTTGGAGCAAAAGATAAACATGCTACAGCCACTTAAATAGACATGTGAAAACATGGATGGAAAGCCAACAATATATACTACAAGGAACAATCAAGATCCACTCCAAAACTAACATGGTTTGTCCTAGAACATCACACGAACATGGCATCGGAATGTTACAGATTTCAGACTTAGTGAAAATCCACTAAGTCCTAAAACAGCAATATCATCATGGCATATAAAAGAGCATGTTTAAGTCACCTCGAAACTAAACATGGCAAGTGGTAAGCACCTCATCAAAGTACACATGATGGTGATTCCGAAACACACAAGCATGCTTCATGGAGATAAACACAACGATAGCAACGAGCTCAACAAGATGGCATTTCATAACAAGTGAAACAACATCACAGCCACATGGCACTTTGCAACGATGATAAACATGGCAAGAATAAATCTAACATGCTACCTAGCACATACAACATGTAGAGCATGGCAAGACGAACACGTGGACATGTCATTTGCATCATTCGGACAAACGAGCTAAAAGATATCACATGGCAAAGATAGCATAAAAACATCACATAACAGCAGTTTATATCACGATGCACTCTTGCAACAGCAGAACAAGCACCTAGATGATCTCTAACATGCATGACACTAAAAGATGAAACGTAGTGCACGATCCCACGAACGTCTGGACATGCTATATGCGCGAAACGGAGCATCACACACAAAGTTACAACAGTTTAAAAACAGCATCAGCAACTAAATAAACTGGGACTTAGAGATATAGCAACCACCTCAAAACTGGGGGAAAACAGTGTCAACGGGCCGGGGAAGCAGATCTGGGCGGCGGCCCGCGAACTGGCGGCGGCCTGGTCGCGAGGCAGCTCAGGCGAGGGCGGCGGCCTGGAGGAGGCCCGCTCGCGGTGGCCCGCGGAGGCGGCGGCCACCTGGCGGGTGAGGCGGCGGAGCGGCCGGCCCACGGAGGGAAGGGAGGCGGCCTGGCGGATCGGCCCGGCCGGCCTGGCGCTGGCGGAGGCCCAGCGCGCTGGCGCGGGAGTGGCGAAGGCGAGGCCCAGGGCGGACCGAAGGGGCGTACGGGCCGCTGCGGTGGCGACTGCCTGACGAAGGGCGCTGGGCGCTGGATCGGCTCGGAGGGGAAGCGGCGATGTGGTCCTGGGCCGAGTGCGGTCGAGCGGAGGGACGAGCGAAGGCGAGGCCCGCTCGGGCGAAGTGGTCCCTGGCGACCGAGCCTGGCGAAGCGATCGAGCGAGGGCGTTGACTCTGGCGCCGATCTGGATCCCAGGCGGATCGATCGGAGGGGGCGCCGGCTGGTGCCTTCGAGGAAACGGCGGCGGCTGGTTCTTTCGACAGGACGGCGGCGTTGAAACTGCCAGGAGGATTTTTGTGATCTGGATCTGAGAAAGAAAAGGAAAAAAAATGAGGTGGAGATGGGGAAAGGAAACTAGGGATGCCAAAATAGACTAGGGTCTATAAATAGCAGATTTTAGGGTTTGGGGGAAAATTAGGGGTGTTAGGAGCCCTCCGATCGCGATCCGACGGATCCGATCGCGGGGGTAGTTTAGAAAGGCCTAGGAGAAGGTAGTAGACTGCAGTAGGGGTGTTTCTGGGACACGAAGTGAAGGCACTTTGGACCCACACGAATAACTGATGGGATAGCCAACGGAGTCCAAACGCGACGAGATTTGAGAGGCGGGTTGCACACAACAAAACAACAACACACACAACAACCTCGCGACACACCGGTAACGTTACACGCCCAAACACCAAAGTAGGCCTACGGGACGTCACGGACACGTGAGGGAGCTCCAGAACGCGAAACGGACAACGGGAAGGAACGCGTGGAACCGGATGCAACCGACAACACAAATGCAATGCAATGCACAAGTCTACATGATATGAATGAATGCCACACACTCACACAACAAAACGACGAAACCCGAAAGACAAAGAACCCGGAACGGAAATAGATGAAGCCAGAGATATATTATATACCCAAAAGGGAAAGTATTACATCCGGGGCATTACAAAACTCTCAGCTAATGATCACAAACCCCAACCTCCAATTTTATTGGCTGTCTCTTGTTTTGAATTATGAATTTACAATCATTTGACTTGCATTTTACTGGTTGTGCTTATATTTGTTGCCAGTCATTTTACTGTAATAAAATTTACGAACGTATTTGTTAAGTTTGTCCCTGATACATGGCACATAGGGTAACTGTCTTCTAGGTCTATGCTATACACGTGGTGTTTGAATAAACATGCAAGATAGAAGCATACTCTGTTAGCAATTGGGTTTCCATCCTCCCCAAGCATGACACAGCCGCCGCCCAGCCGTCACGGCTGCGGGCGCGACGCTCGCAACGCTCCTCCTCGCAGCAGCAGCTGCCATCTGTCGCCCAGACAACCTCCTTCCCGCGCTCCTCCACCACCTGGTTCTCGCCACGCCCGCTGTTGCAAAGTCCTACTCTTTCGAAGTGGCCCGCGAGAACCTACACGAGTGCACGACCATGATGCCTTCACCCAGGCACGCACGCTACGCTCCACCCTGATCTGATTGATTTGCTCCTCTTCCATGGGGAGTTTTTTCCTCAGATTGCGTGGTTTCTTTTGACAGGGTTTCTTGTATGGGTGAAACAGCACTGTTCTCCAAGTCCATAGGGTAATGCAGTGCGGATTCCTTTTTGCTACAGCCGCAAGTGACACGCAAAAGCTAAAAGGCTTGAGCACCTTGTAAGGCTACAAGGACCAAAAGGAGACGTCCAAGAGAGGATGCAGATGGATTTATTTATCAATGTTTTACAGAAATAGCAGAAGCTCTGCCATACAAAAATATATTTATATGTAGCTAATTGCCAACCAGCAGCTGCGGATGATATATAGAAGAAACAAACTATCTGCTGAATAAAATGATGTGTTATAGACAGCGTCGGATGTAATAATCAAATGAACATTCACCACCAGCAGGCAGGGACGACAATGCTAGTGTGGAGATAATCAAGATTATTAGTAGGTTGCTCAGCTGCTGACAACACCTTCGTTACTTGCTGCATCGTCGGACGGTGCGATGGATCAGGCTCTATGCACCGAACAGCGATGGCGACCACTTGAAATATCTTAGTTGCGACCTCAGCTTCAGGGAGTGGGAGACGGGTGTCCAGCAATTTCTCAATTGATGTACTTTCGTTGTTGCTGTCCATGGACGAAAGGAAATCACCTGGATGATGTCCCATGAACAACTCTAGAACAAGTATCCCAAAGCTATAAACATCGCACTTCTCCGTCACCCTTGTTGTGTATGCAAGTTCTGAAACATCAACATTAGAGAGTTAAAACACAGCGAGGCACTTGAAACAATGATAAGATTATTGATGTATATAATTTTACATGGGGCAAGATATCCTTTTGTCCCTGCAAGACTAGTGCGGTTCGATGCATCCACATCTAGTATTTTTGCTAGACCAAAATCTGAGATGCAGACTCTAAATTCGAGGTCAAGCAAAACGTTGTTGCTTGTTATATCTCGATGGACTATCGGCGGGAAGCAGTCATGATGCATGTAAGACAAAGCATGAGCAACACCCCAAGCAATATTTAACCTTCTCGGCCAATCCAATTCAACTGCAGTTTCTGTACCCTCCAAAGATGTTGATAAGCTTCCTCTATCCATGTATTCATACACAAGAAATCTTCCTTGGGTTGCTGAGCAGTAACCAAATAACTTTGCAATGTTGCGATGTCGAATATGCATCAATGCATGTATTTCACGGTTAAATTGCTCATTATCTTCCATCATATGGATCTTTTTCACTGCAAACAATTCACCTGTTGGTAACTGAACTCTGTAGACTGATCCATTCCCTCCAGATCCAATGCAATGAGCGTTGCTGAAATTATTTGTGGCATCAACAATTTTCTTGTACACATCCTGCCCGTCAAAATTCCAGATGGCGAACATCTTGGTTTGTTGTAATTCATCTGTACTTGCTGTCTTGGTTTTCTCCTTTTTACACTGCCATGTTAATAGTGCAATGACAAACACAAAAGATGCAACAGCGGTTATTATAGAGAGTAAAATAGCTCCAGGCCTTTTCCCTTGTTCACTACTTCGAGGAAGATCACAAGGGGGCAAACCTGTTACAACACCACACAATTTCTTATTATGCTTGAACCAATTGATTGGGGCCTCTTCAATGAGCCTAGTATGTGGCACCGACCCTTCTAATTTGTTGTATGACATATCCATGTATAGGAGGCTGTTCATGCTCTGAAATGATGGTGGAATGCTGCCGTTCAGTGCATTGTGAGAAAGATTCAAGGCTTCAAGCATAGTAAGACTACCTAGTTGACTTGGAATAGCGCCATCAATTGAATTTTCACTTATATCCAACAAATCCTGTAGGTTTACCAACATCCCTAGTTCAATAGGAATTGTACCATTGAAGTGATTATGGCTCAACTTTAGAGAGTGAAGCTTCAAACAATGCTGAATTGATCCTGGTATCTGCCCAGTTAGGTTGTTTGATGATAAATCTAGATACTCTAGATTTTTCAGTGATCCAATTTCCGCGGGCATATTTCCCTGGAGCAAGTTACCAAAAAGGCTCAAACTGAACAACATCGTTATATTGCCGATTTCTGGAGGAATTTGTCCTTCAAGCTTATTTGATGAAACATCAAGTATACCCAACCAAGATAATTTCCCAATACTTGATGGTATTACTCCGGTTATATTGTTTTTTGATGCACGTAGCACTGTAAGATTGTAGCACTCAGCCCAGCGATGAGATAGTTTACCAAATAGTTTATTTGAACTTATATCAATATAGACAAGATTTGGATGAGCTCCCATCTCGGTGATATCTCCTTCAAGGTAATTCCGTTCAAGTCTAATCCTGACTAGGCTTGTACAACTTAGCAAGCTTGATGGCAAGGGTCCAACCAAGTTGTTGTCGTTAACGATCAAAATTTGTAGCTGACCTCCCGCACAAAGACCAGATGGCAAGGAACCAGAGAGGTTGTTAAAAGGGAGTTGCAGTTGAACTAGACTCATTAACTTGCCAATTCCTTGAGGAATAGATCCAGAGAGTTGGTTTTGTGCAAGGCATAACTTGGTGAGCTTTGTCAAACTTCGTAAATTGTTTGGGATGGAACCTGATAGTTTGTTCAAATTAAGATCCAACTCCTCTAAGTTCACAAGGTAACCCAATTCTCGTGGAATTTGCCCCGAAAGTTGGTTCATAAAAAGGCTCAATATATTGAGTTTGGTCAGATTCCCAATGGTGATTGGGATAGAACCTGATAGTGTATTATAACTAAGATCCAAATCATTTAAGTTCACAAGGTAACCTAATTCTAGTGGAATCTGACCAGAAAATTTGTTGCGCGAAAGAAGTAAGATAGTGAGCTTGGTCAAATTACATAAATTTCTTGGAATGTGCCCTGAGAGTGTGTTTTCATATAGAGCCAATTCTTTTAAGTTCATCATATAACCTAGTGCCCGTGGAATTTGCCCCGAAAGTTGGTTCTGAAAAAGGTACAATCTAGTGAGTTTTGTCAAATTCTCTATGGTGATTGGGATAGAACCTGAGAGTGTGTTTGTATTAAGTTCTAATTCCTCCAAGTTAACTAGCAGACCTAATTCTCGTGGAATTTGACCAGAGAGTCTGTTGCCCCATAGATATAAGATAGTGAGCTTGGTCGAATTAAACAAATTTATTGGAATGTAACCTGAGAATGTGTTTTCACAAATATCCAAGACCTTTAAATTCACGAGATAACCTAAATCTTGTGGAATTTGGCCAGAAAGTTGGTTCTGTCCAAAATACAAGGCAGTGAGTTTTGTTAAATTTCTCAAGTTATTTGGGATGGAACCTATCAGCTTGTTTCGGCTAAGGCCCAAGTCCTTTAAATTGACCAAATGACCAAGTTCTCGAGGGATGTGTCCAAAGAGTTGGTTGGCGTCAAGGTACAAGGTAGCAAGTTTTGTCAAGTCACCTATATTGCTTGGGATTGAGCCGGAAAGATTATTATTAGCAAAATCTAATGTAATCAAGTGCTTTAGGTGGCCTATTTCAAAGGGGATTTGACCAACCAAGTGATTGACCGACAAGGTGAGGGTGACAAGATTACTCATGTTGCCTATGTGGCTTGGTATTCCACCGGAGAGTTCATTTTCATTAAGCATTAAGGAGCGTAATTTTGTGAGATTTGCTAGGCCTAATGGAATGGAGCCTCTTATCTGGTTGCCTTGTAGAAGCAGAGCACGGAGCTCTCCGAGGAGCTCAATGCCGTCAGGGATGCTCCCGATGAGGTGGTTGTGCGAGAGGTCGAGGCGCGACAGGGTCGCCAAGGCTGAGAAGTCGAGTGGCCCCAGCGCCCCTCTCAGCCGCATTCCCCGCAGGGAGATGCCGCTGATCACCGGCCGGCGCTGTTGCCCTGTGCACGTGATGCCACGCCAGCTGCAGGGCGCCGACATGTTCCCCCAGGACTTCAGTGTGTGCTGGCTTTGGTCGTCGAGGCTGGCTTTCCAGACGAGGAGCGCCCTCGCCTGTCCTGCAAGCACCGCAGCCTCCGGTACAAGTGCCGCGGCGGTGGCCATCATCATCATCGTCGCCATCACGGCGAGCATCTTGGGTGGCTCCGTCTCCATGGCTAGCTACGCTGGATGGAATCGGCTCTGGTGGTTGTGAGAGCTGATGGCAGCTAGCACGCTATCTAAATAGTGGATGGAGCAACGTACGCGTACATATGTTCACGGTGGCCATGGAAGTCAAAGTTGTTCGTACGTGCTGGGGCCATGTGCATACCGATCTGCGGATAGCTGGGTTCCAATAATTGGATGGATGGTCATATAAGTCGGCTGCCAAACATCCGATAGATACGTAAAGCAAACTAGGGCAGCCAAATGATGGGTGGCGTCGCTCTGGTTGCTTGACCGACAGAACGAGAACCAGAAATATGGTATGCATTCTTCCGAAAACTTTGAAACCAAGACGTGCGTTAGACAGCACCACAAGATTGGCCTTCAAAGGTACTGTAGTAATTTGGATGTATGCTACCTCACCACCACTAGAATTTTCTATTTGATTTACCGTGGAAAATTTTCGAAATAGACTTTCGCCCCTGCTTTATAAACAAAGCCATCAGCATCATCACCGCGTCCAAACAACAAGTTCAAGTGTACTCAAATAAAATATTCGGCAAAAGGCGCTTTCCACAGCGAAGATGTCCAAGCCATAGACGGCCTTCGGTACAAAGCATGGTATGTTGAGCCAATTGAAAAGACTCCTGAAGAGGCGAGCCTCCAGGATACTGTGTCGGGATTGCTAGATTGTAAAAGTGCATTCGAGTCCTATATGATTTGCATTTGTTTGATTGCATCAAATGCTTTTTTAAAGAAGTTGAAGTGGATGTTATATTTTCTATGAAATGTACTACACATGATACTTTAGAGGAAGTTTCTATTGGATGAAATGACCAATCTAGGAAAATTCCTAACGATTATAATCCTCCCAAAATCCCTATGAAAATCCTTTGAATCAAAAAATCCCCAAGGAAAGCTCTTTCTTTTGGTAGGTCCTAAATAATACGAAGGCTGTAAGGAAAAAAATTCTGTTACTACCTATTTTAGGGAACAGATGGTTAGAAAAATACCCCCGCACAAAAAGATATACCCTGCCATCTTACAATTTCCAAAAGTTAATCAAAATTTTCCTAGTGCATTGATGCCCCATTTTGATCTCCTTGCTCCTTGCTCTATTTTCAAAGACCTTTGAAGGGATTTCCCCTTGGAATGTGACTCCTCCATTTATCCAGTTAGTTTTGTTTTAATAATGCTCTACATCATTCTAATTATGCTACTACAGGTGACTTAGAAAATGAGTTTACATGTTTATTTTAGTAATTTGTAAGTAGCTTTGATGCATGATATAATCACTATATGCTTAGTAGAGGAGTTTCTCACAATTTTTATGTGCAAATTTAGCTTTCTATAAGATTTTTGGAAAATTCAGAATATGAAGAGGATAGAAAGAGCTTTCTGAAGCTTGTTTTTCCTCCCACAACAAGGAAGACAAAGGGCTTCTTCCTTTCGTAAAGAAAGAGAAGAGTGAGAATAAGGAAACTACCGTCCCCTAGGTTTGTTTTCTCTCTCTCTCTCTCTCTCTCTCTCTCTCTCTCTCCTAGATTATTTTATGAAGCCTAATTTAAAGGCAAGGGAAGTTTTTTTTTTCGGTAGGTGTGCCAACCACATGTCATGGATATATTCTTTTTTTATTGTTGCATTATCGTTACCAAGGAACATTTCAAATGGCGGGGGAATGGGGATTTCTAGTAGTCATGTCTCAGCTAGCTCTTGACATTGCATTGTTTCAATTTGATATTAATAAATTATCTTTTATGGAAAAAAAGTACTAGTGTTTGAGCAGTAAACGTGCATCAGTTTTCATGCATAACTATCACATCTCTACTCCTAATGAAGCAGTTGCTAGTCTCCGTTCTACGGGTTTTTTTCGTCCTATCTCCCACCTTTCACCTGGTTTATTTTCGTCTATCCTCCCACCTCGAGTTCCCACAGGTAACTATCCCCTCGCAAAAAAACAACAACCAAACCCATGTTAGCAAGGAGTGATGCCTCCAGGTAGCGACCGAGGCCTCCACTAGCGAAAAAGGAAATCTACAAAAAATAACCTGCGAAAAAAAACCTACGAAAAAATACCTACAACAAAAAATCCACGAACAAGGCCTGTAGTACCCTCGTGAGAACCACGCCAGCCGCCCTCGCACCGATCCCTGCGCTACTTACATCCCTTCGCCGCATCCCTCGTGCTCGCCGATCTCGTCGCTACGATCCCTGCGGTACCTCCGTTCGCCGCCGCCAATCCCTTCGTAGCCGCCGATCTCGTCGCTACAATCCGTTTGAGGAGCCGCCGACGATCTCGTCGCTACGATCCACTTGAGGAGCCGCCGCCGATCGCCATCCAGGTCACATTCGGGACACCTCTGCCAGTGTACTAGACGTTCTGGCGCCAAGATCGGATATAGGTATCACATTGTAGTTTATACACAGTTCATACAACATTGCATGTTCACAAGCGGATCTTGTGCTATCCATTGATGTGCTAACAATTGACGCCTCTGTGTCAGACCTTATGTGCCGCCCCCATCCATTCATCCATGCATTGAATCTACAAAATTGTAAGGGTACCAAGATTAATACACAGATGATATTTACTTTGTACTAAAAAGCTATGTTGGAGTTCAATGGATAGCATCATGTAAGCACAGTACTGTTATATAGTCTTCTCAGGTTGTAGTTTCTTTTAGAATCAGGAAGATTGCTGTGGTCCTGGTCCTTGCCTTATGAAAATCAGTAAAAAACACTTAAAAGTTAAAACAGTGGAAAATAGAACAGTTGGTATGCGTTATTTTGATAGGTACATATGCGAAAATAGAACAAGGCAACACACGGGCTTTTCAATTGTAAGCAATGATCTTTTCGTCTCAGGGATCTGCCATCTGATAGGGACATATGGGGAATTCAAAAAGCAAGGCAAGTGAGCATCAACCAGACGAAGACGTACCTACAGGTATATTTCCCGCTATTAGAATTTCTTACACAAGGCAAGCATCATGCCCTTCTAATAATATGTGTTGCAGGCCATATTGATAGGACAAATATTGACGAATACAACACAAATATCCTACCCGTAGCTGATAATGTTGACGACTTGACGATACTTACTCAATCGATCCAGGTATAAGTCTGTGTGAACATGGCCTGCATACTTTGTCACATATATATCATTGGCCTTGTAATGCTGGAGGCCACAACACATCAGATGGATCAAGTTTGGCACGGGTAGGACTGCATCATCATGCTTCGTTGCCGGCTCCGAGTAATCTCACTGGTTTATGGAACAGATGTACCACAAAATTCAAATGGTAATGCCGGATCCGCCTTTCATATGAAACATTTTGTGCTTATGGTTGTTCATCTTCATGTATGTATACAACTTACGGCATTTTTTGTTGATCCATTACCTGTAGGTTCTGGTCATACGTATGAGGGGAATCAGGTAGGGCTTTATACGAGTTCGAGGGAATGTCCAACATCCCAGCACCAGACAACAGCAGTTGTCCTGAGTGACAATGCAAGGGAGCACGTTAATACCCGCACGCGAGCTGATTATCAGAAGAAAAAAAATGAGTGTACGGTCAAGGTCCAGTATGAAGAACAATCTGGTAGGTTTGTTTAATGATTAATTGTAGACTGCGTTCTAAATGCCCGTGCATTCTGCCAACCATAGCACCTACATCCCGCTACCCATCCTTATCACATGATATTCATACTTTTCATGATTCGACTACTCTTACCTGTGGTTCCTTTAATGTTGAAGAATTAGCTAGCATGCAACATGATAAAGACGATAAAAGGGAACTTATAAACACACGGAGGCGGGCATCTTATCGGAAGAAAAAGGAGGGTACACTTCACATTGATAATAGATGATAAACAAAGTATTCCCCGACACGATTATCCACCATCAAATGCGATGTCAGGTATACTTCACATTGATAATAGATGTATTCAGTATCGGATCGGGCAGGTTTTGGTCCATTTTCCTTCATGCATTGTGAAGCTTTGTGGGATTTCTGGTTTTTTCTTTTTACATGATGCAGACGACCCAACATCCGAGCAGCAGACAACAGGAGCTGTATTGAATGAACGCCGCAACAACCCCACTGACGTAAAAAGGGATCAGTTCAACGCACGCAGGCGGGCATCTTAACGGAAGAAAAAGGAGGGTATGACCAAACTACAAGATGATACACAAAGTATTCCCCGGCCTGCTTACCCACCATCAAATGCGATGTCAGGTACATTTGACATTGATAATAGATGTATTCAGAATAGGATCGGGCAGGTTTGGTCCAATTTCCTTCATACATTGTGAAGCTTTGTGGGCTTTCTGGTTTCTTCTTTTTACATGATGCAAACAACCCAGCATCCGAGCAGCAGACAATAGGAGCTGTATTGAATGAACGCAACAACAACTCCACTGACGGAAAAAGGGAGCACTTCAATGCATAGAGGCGGGCTGCTTATCAGAAGAAAAAAGAGGATGATACGGTCAGGTTCCAAGATGAGAATCAGCCTTCCCTCTCGATGTCTGGTAAGGTTGTTTACTGTTTAACAATAATGTTGAGATGCCTATTGTTCAACCAGACAGCACAAATATGTCTCGCTTGGATGACTTCTCATCTCTGGTAGACAAAAGGGAACTTATTCTTTTGTTGTTTTGTGCGAACACATCGCCTTAGGGCTGCAAGATTCGATCATGAGTACTTGTTCTTGGTGGTGCTGGTTTTTGTCTCATACTGTAAAACCTGGTTTGGGATTATTTTTTTTACACCTGATCTAATTCTGTGAGGATTCTAATGGAAAACGGTCGATTGGAAACTGAATTCTTCTCAAGTAACTCCAGCTGGTTATATTGACAAACTATATCGAAGCAATGCCATACAGAGGCATTCCTGATGTGTGGCAGAGTTAAAGTAGTGCCTCGTGGTCTGTATCTTTCCAAGAATGAAATTAATTAACATCTTATATTCTTGCGTAAAGCACTTGCAGAAAAACAATGAAATGTCCCTTTCAGCTGAGAAAAAATAAGACAAAAATGGTGTAATGTCCCTTTTAGATGATTGCAGGTTTATTTACTTTCCTATGCTTCCACTCCTTTTTCCAACTACATTTCGGAATATGTGGTTTTTTGTAGCTTGATTTCTAAAACCTATGATGACTATGCTCCTCCTAAAAATATGTTATTTTTTGTTGTTTGTTTCGTGTGTTATATATAACATATTAAAATTTTGTTTCTTGTGTTATATAACATTTTCAAATAGCGACATTTTGTTTCTCTTTTTCAAATAGTATATTTGTTGCATATCATCAGTACATATCTACTGAAAGTCTGAAACTACAAAGCCAAGAAAACACAATAATATGTGATAGAAAGAGCATTGTTACCGTGTCAAAAACATTTGGGTTTGCACCAGCTACCAGCAAGCACACGATAGATTCCGTTAAGCCCTTTTCTGCAGCCGTGACCAGGGACTATCACAAGGACCAGCTCTTCTCACATTAGCTCCACCCTATCAGATGGAAGTGCTTGGCCGTATGCATCATTTTGATGCAGAGGCCGGGGTCAAGCCGCTTTTCTAAAAAAAAAAATCAGATGGAAGTGCAGAAGAAAAGGGCTTCATACAGTTGTGTGGCTGTTGATACAATGATAACTAAATCAAGCATCAGTTTGTTAGAAATTCTACATTGCTACTGTACTGAATATTTTAATATCATATACAATACCATAGTTACTCACTGCCCACTACATATCCATGAACCCACTTATGAAGCATATCAGAAAGTTTATCGAACAAACAAAAAAAGGAATTAACTTTCAGTTTTAACACACTCAAAATTACTTCAAGATCAGAGCTTTCCTATTTAGCGGCTCATCTGCTAACACTTCAAACACTGCAAGTGAATCATCACTGCAAGTCTGCAAGTTAGTCTTACAAATACTTTATCATCATCGCATGAATCCACTAGACTGGAGTTTGTTTAATCATTATTGCATGAATTGCAAGTTAGTGTTCAAAATAACGTGTATATTTATACACACCATTAAATCCTAGGGTCGTTGATTGCGAGGACGTATACACCTACAACTTCAACTCAGTTCTTGTTATCTAACTTCTTATCTGACTGGAAGGCGATATTTTGTTGAGCATGTAGACACAAGTTGTACCTTGCGAGGCACAATCCTTTTCTCCTTGGCCCCATGGAGCTAAATTATGAGCATTGCCTGACTAACTTCATAACGAGAGACAATCAGAGCATCCCCATACTCTAGCTAATTAAAGTTCGTTCTCATCTTCTATTTCACACAAATCAATTGTGTCTAGCCCAGATCGTTTGGCATTAGATGATTGTAAGGATTTCAAGTGACTTTAATAAGTTCATCTTCCGGAATGAATCTATCAGTTCACCACACACATGTACTCTTGTACTAAAAACAGAACAATCAAAACGTATACGCGTCAGAGCCGCAGAGGGGCACCTAGCTAGACAGGGCATTACAGAATATCCAAAATAAGTTTGCAACCGGGATGAATCGAGATGTACGCGCGTGCCATGATATAGGGTGGAGAAGATCGACGAACGAGAACTATTGGACATGGTGGAGGGGCTGCAGTAGTCCATCTGCTTGCCGGCGCTGTCGAAGATGAGGAGGCCAAGGTCCGCCTCGCAGAGCATGGCGAGCTCCTACGTCTTCTTCAGCAGCCCGGCTCTGCTCTTGCCGAAGGTGGACTGCCTGGAGACGTTGTTGGACCGTCCCAACAGCTACGTGGCCGGCGTGACTAGCGTCCGAATGCCCGAATCCTGCTGCTCACCACGGCAGATGTGCGGTCCGGCTGCTCACTGGAGAAGACCCTCCCTCCAGCTAAATCGCCGGTGCAAAAAATAACGGCGAGGCCTTCTGCACCTCCCGGCCGGCGGCCGGATCCGGCTGCTCACTGGGCCAGATGTGCGGTCCCGCTGCTCACCGAGCCAGATGTGCGGTCCTGCTGCTCACCGGAGCATAGTTGCCAAGTTTCCAGGTCGATGGGTCGAGGAACGGGAACGAGGGTCGTGGATCGCTCAGTGATCAAAGTAGGGAACGGTAGGGGTATACATCTATGGAATGATCGATCGACAAGGGGAACACGATCCAAATAATTTGGGAACGATGACAGGAACGATGCAACGGGTTGAGGATGTTGTTGCCGCTCGCACTCTCTCACTCAAAACTAAAGGTAAAAGAAGCAACTGGGCACTGGAGTTTTTCCGACGACGAACACCCGGCTGCACACACAGCCCCTTGTTCTTTTCCCAGAGAACCAACTCAATTTACAAACACACTAGTGGCCATGCTTTATAGTCCTACAGCAGCGTAGCACCCAAGTTCTCATGCGCACGTACGCACGAACGAGCCTCCGCTGCGAGTGAGCGAATCGCCCGGCCACGCCCACGATGTGCGCTACGCACACGACTGGACCGGCGGCTGCTAACAACTTGACTACAACGCAATTACTACATGCATGCATGCTAACTAACTCCAACACAAGCACGCACAAAGCACAAAGACTCACGCACGCACAACCACCTACGAGCCTGACGCGGCCACACACCGGCCATACACACACATACGCCACACTTTCGTTACGGTCCCACGCGTACCCGACGCGCCCGACGAGCTCGACACCATCAGTGCGTCCCGCACGTCCCGCGCGCATCCGACGCGCCCGACGAGTCCGACCACACCACGCGACGTGGCTTATTCCAACGTTGACGACGACATCAAGGCGCCGCGTCATCCAGCGTCTCCCCGAGGTTAGCGTACCTCGCCGCCATCGTCGCGAGCCTCCCGCCATACACGTCGAGCTCCTCGCCGTCCGCCATCTTCATCCGGTCGAACTCACCGTGCAGCGTAGCCAGCCTCGCCGCGCGGACCCGATCGGCACCGATGAACCTCACATTCAGGGAGTCCCATACCTCCCTGGCGGTGAGCTTCGTCGACACCTGCAGCAGCACATCCTCCGGCAACGCTCCGAGAAGCAACGCGCGCGCCGTCTTGTCCTTCCGCGCGTTCACCGCCGCGTCGCCCGGCGCCACCGCCTCCCACACGGTGTGGACGTCGAGGATCGCCTGCGCCTTGATGGCCCAGACCGTGTAGTTGTCCAAGGTCAGCATCGGCATCGTCATCGTCGCCGATCTGCCCGCGCCGCCGCCGTGTGGGACGAGCGCCATGATCGCCGGTGATCACCCGAACCGAAGCTCTGATACCAATTGTTGTTGCCGCTCTCTCTCTCACTCAAAACTAGAGGTAAAAGAAGCAACTGGGCACACTGGAGTTTTTCCGGCGACGAACACCCGGCTGCACACACATCCTATTGTTCTTTTCCCAGAGAACCAACTTAATTTACAAACATATTAGTGGCCGTGCTTTATAGTCCTACAGCAGCGTAGCACCCAAGTTCCCATGCGCACGTACGCACGAACGAGCCTCCGCTGCGAGCGAGCGAATCGCCCGGCCACGCCCACGATGCGCGCTACGCACACGACCCGACCAGCCGCTGCTAACAACTTGACTACAACGCAACTACTACATGCATGCATGCTAACTAACTCCAACACAAGCACGCACAAAGACCCACGCACGCACAAGCACCTACGAGCCTGACGCGGCCACACACCGGCCATACACACACATACGCCACACTTCCGTTGCATCCCGACCGTCCTGCGCGCACCCGACGCGCCCGACACCATCAGTGCGTCCCGCAAGTCCCGCGCGCATCCGACGCGCCCGACGAGCCCGACCACACCACGCGACGTGGCTTATTTCAACAGAGGAGCGATCGATACACATGTCTAAACTTGTGACACCGATCACGTATGTACAACCTTTTATTTGGAAGGTAATATAGGCTTTAGTATAGGCCGTGTATTAGTGCTTGATTGATGCTGGCCCACAAATTAAGGAGATCTACCTAGCCCAAAACACAAAGACCACGCCGCCGCCTGAAAGACACGCAGTCGCCACATTCATGTATGCTCGACGAAAATAACCAATGCGACGGCTGGACGGCGCGGCCCAGCCACCATGCACTCGCCCCGCAAGGTGCACACAGTGGAGGCCGCCGTGGGGTGGCGCCGCCGCACTACAGGATTCCGGCGATCCATGCGCGCACGTGATGCATCCTGAGAACGCCGTCCGAGATCTCGATTCCTTGCTCGACGGCGGAGGCCGGGCGCCGTAGAAGTCCAGTAAGCCTTCAAACTCTCTGCGAATCAAGATTGTTGTTTCTAGTGTTGGGGCTTGCTTCGGTAGATCCCCCCCCCCCAACAAAATGTATAAGGGCAGAACGGTCATACGGAAGAAACGTATACCCACCTCGTATTATACAATTGCACGATCTATGCCCCCATACGTATAGCACGCAAAAAAAAAGGCAGTTGCACGATCTACGCCCGCCCCATCTACTCGCCAGCCCCATCTGTTCGCACGCCCGCCCGCCGTTCCAAGTGGCAGATCGCCGCCGCCGCGGATCGCCGCCGTCCTTCCCCCGTCCGCCGCGGCGGATCGCCGCCATACTTACCCGGTCCGCCGCCGCCCTCGCCGTCCCAACGTCCTGGCCGCCGTCCGAACGTCATCGCCCGCCCGCTGTGCAAAGTGGCGATCGCCGCCGTCCTTCCCCCGTCCGCCGCCGCTGATAACCCGTCGACGCCGCCCTCGCCGGTTGCTCGTCGTGCACGTCGCCGCCTGAAGTCCGTCGTCGAACGCCGGCGACGTCTACACCGCGGGACAAAGTTTGTCATCTAAACCCTAGCGGGCATGAGGCGGGCATGATGCGTAGAAGTTAGGGCTAGTTTAGGGTTCATCAAAACCTCCCGCCGCAGCGCCTCATGTACGTACTAGACCTAACACACGATATTCTGCAGTTCTGTGAGTTAGGCGTGTTGACATGGACGAAGAATGCGCATTTGGGAGGGATGAGAATGATACTGATAAGGTGACTAAAACTGATAACGATAATTTGAACGAAGATGATGACAACAGCGACAATGATTCCGTCTCGTCATATGATATCTTAGCTCCGGAGGATTTTGATAATAATGAACATGGCGTAAATAGTGAAAACGTAAGTGGCATAACCGTTGATTTTATTTTTGAGTTTGCAAAGTATGGCATGGCTAACTATTTATTTTTGTGTACAAATTTGCAGGAAGATGTGGATGTAGACAATGTGCAAAATAGTTTTCAGGAATCATTCGCAGATAACTTGAGCCAGGTTAGTTCATAGTTGATGTATATCGATCAACAACATGAATTAAATGATATTAATTGACATATATATTTTCAACTGAATTTTGTAGGAGTCATATGATCCTAGTGGTGATCAGGATGAGGGAGTGATCGACATTCAGGAGGCTCGAAGGTAGCAGAAGATGGTGGAGACACATTGGAAGGTCATGGCTATGACCTTCCGATCGCAAGGGGATGCATACATATTCTACAACAATCACGCTAAACAGCATGGGTTCAGCATCAGGAAACAGAAGGTCAAACGAGGTGCTTCAGGAATGATTCGGTACCGGCGGTTTCTTTGCTCCAGGGAAGGGAGAAGGCAGAGCAAGTTCATAACCATGGAGGGCCGCAAGCGGAGGCTTAGACCGGAGACTCGTTGCGACTGTGGTGCACATATGGTGGTGAAGCTGGACAGAGAGCGTGACGTTTGGTTCGTCGCGTCATTCGTTGATGATCACAACCACATGATGGCTCGGCCCGATGAGGTTTGTTTTTTGTGGTCACACCGACGGATTGGATATGGCACGAGGGCCGAGATATAGGTGATGGAAGCGACCGGGATAAGAAAGCATATAATAATGGACAATTTCATCAGCAGATATGGTTTGTACGATAAGTGTGGGCTTATCAGAAGGGACATTTACAATTTATGTTGCAGAGAGAAGATGAAGCTTATTGCACATGGTGATGCTGAGACAGCAGTTGGCATAATGAGGAGCAGAAATGTAATGCCCAGGATGGGACTATACCTCCTACGTGTCGAGGCACGACTTAAAGGTATAAGCCCATCCTAGAATGATCTCAAGTTTGGTATCTTTGCACGACTCATGTAAAAGAGGGATTAAATTGCAAAAGGAGATAGTTGGCTTACACTCGCCACTTCACACAATACAATACATAAGCAATACATCATTCAAAACATCACAACCCGACTACGGGTGAAGATCCAAAAGAAAGATACCAAAACAACATAAAGCCACAGGTCAGGATCGAATCCTAGTAGAAACCACTACTGAACGTCGAAACGTCACAAGCAAACAGCCACGATCTTCATCGGATTCCCGGGTGAAGAACTGATCCCACTCCTGCATCAAACTCGGCTGAACCTGCATCTGGGGTGGTGAAGTAACTGTGAGCCACAGAGGACTCAGCAATCCCGTTCCCGGGTAACACGACTATTTAAGCCTTGGGTGAGGATAAGGCTGAAGAAAGAATATGAGGTGAAGGAAAACAAACAAGAGTCTGCAGCAGCAACTAGCACTAACTTACGTAATAGAGAGCGAGAAGAGAAAGCCTCGGCGAGAAGTGATCACGAAGTGATCCTAGCTACAAGTTCAACAATCATAACCCCTCCGTGTTCAACTCCCGAATCCCTATTCGGAAATTGACGGTCACGGAACACACGCTGGTAGTGTATTAGTAACATTGTGTCAAGTTATCTACAACCGGAATTAACAAGCTCCCATCTGCCACATAACCGCGGGCACGGCTTTCGAAAGTTCAAACCCTGCAGGGGTGTTCCAACTTGGCCCATCACAAGCCCACGATCCGCGGAGTCGCAACTCCAAGGTGGGAAGACCCGAGTATTCTCGGAATCCCGTGCTCGAGTTAAACCGAACTAAGGTAAGGCTAATCCAGCAAATCCTCCCGGCGTGTCGACACCCTGATAGGTAGCCGCGCGTATCTAGTCTCAGGACACGACCGGATGGGCGATTCTACAGGTGTATACCAGATACCTCGGGTTGCCCCAAGGCGGCCCTGCAGAACCCCCGTTTCGGACCAACACTCATGTGGAGCACTGGCCCGGGGGTTGAATTAAATTAAAAGGGATAGCTAGTCCACATGCAAGTTTTATTAGTTATTAGGCAAATAGTACCAAATGTTGGGACTTGCTGGAAAAGACTTAGCACTTAGCGGTTTATCAAGGGGGTCCCATACACCCCAATCGTGTTAGGAACGCATAATCAAGGAACATAACACCGGTTTATACGGTTCCTAACGGCATGAGTGGAACAAATCACCAAGCAAAAGGCTTAGCCTTCCACCCTTGCCAGTATATAGATGATTTCATTTAAGCATTATATAGTGTGATATAACCCAACCAAACTTCAACATGAAGCGAGCATCTTCAATCTTCACCCGCAACTAACAATGCTATAAGAGGGCTGAGCGAAGCGTACTTAGCCAAGCAACGGTTTGCGTAGGTAGGGTGGTTAAACATGGCAATTGGTTACAAGTAGGAGGCTGACAAGAAGATCATGGGCATCGAGGCAAAACTAAAGATCGGAACTACTAGCAATAGGCAAAGATAGTAATGGTATCCGGGTTCGGTCATCTTGCCTGGGATTCCACAAGGGAGAAGAACGGATCCAAGAAGAAGACGGAGCAACAGAGACGAGAGAAACCTCACAACTCCGGAACGAAACCGAAGCTAACAAGAGAAGCAACCGGAAAGAAAGAACAACACGGTAAACACACAAACATAAACATGGCATACGATGCTCAAACAATTATGATGCATGTCCGGTTTAAATATGCATGTCATGGCAAAGTGCACAAACAAAACTACAAGTTAAGTGGAGCTCAATATGCAACGAGTTGCATATTGACAAAACACCACATTTAATTATTTAGTTGACTCTCATTATTTACAAGACAAGATTAAATGTTGGTTAACATGGCAAGAGGTGAAGCATAATAAAACTACACTATTTAGGCATTTTAAATGAGGCCGGAAGATAACAACATATCCGGAAAATCCCCATAAGCATGTTTAATAATTATAAGCAACAACAATTAAACATTTTAGTGTTGTTAACATGATGCGGATGACATGATCAAGTTTATGCAATTTTTAAAAGGTTGACTTAAGAGGATATGAAGTATTGTCACCGTGGTGGAAGAAGGGTGCCACGGCAACGATTCGAAAATGATGCAACGGCACCATATCGGTTCCGGTAACTCGTTGAGAGACCGGTGCAAAAGGAAAGATGGCGTGGTCGAGTCAAACGAGATGAAAGGTGGGGCGATCCCGTCATCGGGTTCCCACGAGTCGGCGACGAGGCAACCGAGGAACATGACAAAAGGGACGAAACGGACACGAGGCACACACGGGAGACATTTCATACAACCACAACAAGCATCTCACGGGTCACGTCTCAGGTTATACCATCGAAGCGTGCGTTTCGGGGCGGTTCGAGACGTAGAGGAAGAAGTCGTTCCGTTCGTCGAGGAAGAAGGCGTAGTAGTGGAAGTAGTGGTACACGAGGCGGTCGTGGTACACGGAGCGACGGTAGTGGTACATGCCGTAGAGGGAAGTAGTTGTTCTCGTTCATCGGAGAGGAAGTAGTGGTCCACGTCATCGTGTCGTGGTACTTGGCGAGTTCCTCGTTTCCGGGCGACGGTAGTGGTACACGGCGACGGTAGTCGTTCGGGTCGTCGTGGTACTTGGCGTGTCATCTTGCGTGGCCGTTCCGTTTCGTAGACGCACTTGCATCGGAGGGGTACTTGTCGCGTCGGCGTTCGTAGTGGTACTTGGGGGTTCTCGATCTCGCGCCGTAGTTGTACAAGGGTCCAAAAGTAGAAATGTTTGCTGTTACATGGGTGCTTGACAAAACAAAATCAGCAACAAAACAAACAAAACAAGGGAGAAGCTACGGCCTCGGCGACGAAGCTGGAAAGGCCAGGGCCTTCTCGGAGCTGCTCGAACTGTTGGAGACGGAGACGGCAGGGGCTTGGAGGCAGGGACCTGGGAGGCCAACGGGGCGAGGCGGCAGGGCCTCTGGCCGCGGCGAGGACGGGACGGGCGCCGGCCTGTGGCGCTCGAAGGCAGGAGGACGTCGTGCTTGGGGCGCCCCTCGCGAGCGCTGAGGAGAAGGGCGTCGGGGTCGCGGCTTCGAGGAGAAGCAGCGGCCTGCGCGCGCTGGACGGGCGCCCTGGCGCGGGGCTGATGCGGAGGAGGGAGCCCGCTGGACGGAGGACGGGGGGGACGAGGCCTCCGGCCTTGGCGACGGGGTGCTGCGGGAGATCACGGAGGGAGGATGACGGGCGCGGCGCGCAGAAGGCGAGGCGATCCTGGCGCGGCGTCGCTCGGGGAGGGACGCGAGCGAGGAGGAGACTCTTGGCCGCGGCGCTGGGGATCTGGCGCGAGGAGGAGCGAGGGGCTCTCGGGGTCGATGAGCGAGTGGAGAGGGAGAGGTGCGGGGAGATGAGGGCACGAGGGGAAGAGCGAGGGGGAAGAAGGGAATCGGGCTGAGGGGAAAATCGGGACAGAGACAGAGCGAGCGATGGGTGAGGACGGTCGCTGGCGGCGCAGAGGGAGATGGAGAGGGAGTGAGGGGCGACCGCTAGGGTTAGGAGTGCCGGTTGGGCCAGGAGAGAATGGGCCGGCTGCTGGGCCAAAGGGGAGGAGGAGAAGGAGGCTGTGGGTTGGCTGGAGTGGGCCTAGAGGCCTGGGAAGGCAGGCTGGGCTGCTCCTTTTTATTTCCCTTTTAGCATAAAACAAAAGAGAGGATAAAAGAAAGAAGATGGAGGTTAGGGCAAAACTAGCACATGGAATTAATTATCTCGGGCTCGTAAAAATGAGCACGACCGGAGAAAAATACAAAAGGCCAGATCGGAAAAATAATTCAAACATATTTGAATTTAATTCAAATAGGTTTGAACTAAGACGTGATTATTGAAGTGTCCAAAAATGTTCAAATTTTCGGAGGAACCTTGAAACAACGGAAAAGAATTATTGGCAAGATTTTTAAGGTGAAACTCGAAGTGAAAAGACATGGGGAAATTATGCAAGTGTGTTACGGTGATTCCGAAGCAACGGAATAATTAATAAATATAGCTCCCTAAATATTGAGAGGATATGTTTTAAAGAGAAGACATTCTTCCCTCGATTTAAATGGACCGAAGGTCCACACGATTTATTAAGGTTGAGATGCAAAAATAAAATGACATGATGGCATGATGACATGATGCAATGCAAAAAAATAAATAACACAAGCACAAAGAACACACGGGCAACCCGGAACATCTGGAATCTTCTGGAATCTTCTGGGACGTCGGTCTCGGGCGTCACAACTCTCCCACACTAACAGAGGATCTCGACCCGAGATCCTAGAGATATCACCGGGTAAAACGGAAGAGGAAGAGGTAAAACAAAGTTGCTTCTTTGACAGACGAGTGAAACCACGAACCTTGAGAGGTTGAACAAAATGAAAGAAGAATACAACGGAGATGAACGAAGTTGAGAACACTCCGTTAGAAAGAGGAACAAGGGGCATTATGAGAACCTTGAAGGTTGAAAGACATGAAACAAGAGCTCACGGACCAAAAGAATATGAAACTGTAACGGTATGGCCAAGGAATAAGAATGACAGAATTTGGACAGCACTCCGTCTGAAAATGGAAGGAAATGAACAAAAACTTGAGGAGATGGAATGATACTTGATGAAAACAACAACATATTGTCTCTGAAACAATGAAAGAATGGCACAAGGGGTAAGAAAAGATTTCAGACATCACTTCGGTTGAAAAGAGAGGCAAAACTAGATAAGATGAGAGAACTAGAATGGAGGACACAACACTCCGGTTAAATAGATAAACAAGGAAAAGAACATGATCTTGATAAAAAAAACGAGATGATGGTTAAAGAAAACAACATCACAATGCCTCCGGAATAAAAGAATAGCATATAAATCAACGAAAGAAAGAAAGGAGAAGAAAAATGACAACTTCTCTCAAAAATTGAATTTGAGAGAGCATCCTTACGAAGAAGAGTTGAACGGAGTTGTTGGAAATTCAACAACGAAAGAATAAGCTCGTTGTGGGCTTATGGAAAAACATCTCAAAGTTATGAGGTGACAACCAGCCACTTACGAAAACATTTGATTGGATTGAGATCAACAAGGAGATGAAAAACTTATCTCACCGGAATGATAACTGAAGAACTTGGGTCCTTTATGAGCACCATAATAGCAACAATCCTTAGGGAAAGCTTTTAGGTGAAATACAACCCAAGATAACTCCAACAAATAAATTGAAGGGTTGAAAAGATCTCCTGAACAAAGAAAATGATGGTTTTAAATATCTCATTCTTGACAACTCGTGAGTCATGAAACATGAAGGAATTAACAAGAATGACATAATACCATCTGAAAAAGATAAGGTAGCAAGAATTGCAATGGGAGAACATGATGACGAATGCTTGAGCTCCAACAAGAATCTTGATGAAGACTTCGAGGATGAATTAAAACATGATGAACCACCATGAAAACTCCGGTAATGAAAGCATGAGAAGTGAAAGATGAAAAGAATAAGATTCAAGGCCTGTGATGAATTAGGTGGAGCTTTGAAAAGATATAATTGAAATAACTTGGAACTCCGGAAAACAAGATGAAGAAATTAGAACCAAGGATATGATATGATGAACAAGCTCCGGAAAAAGAGATTAAATCACCTTGAAGGAATAAGAATAAAAATTATGTTATGCATCTCCTTCACCAATTTAAATTGATGACAACCAAAGGATTTGGCATACTCTTATTCTCGTTGGAAAGGATTAAGAGAGAACTCGCACAAGCTTGGATAAATATTCAACGAAGCACCGGTAGGATTATGAAAAGAAAAAATGAATTAAAACGATAACAACGGAAGAGTAATCTTGAGAGAACCCCCGTAAAAATATGGAGACGAACGAAGAGACATCAATGAAGAATAGTTGGAGGACGAAGTTGAAAACTGAGAACGAAGAAATATTCTGAAATGATGGCCTTCGGAGGATCACAACGGAAAAGAATTCATGAAATGCTTCGGATGGGTATAAAAAGAATTCCTCACAATCAAAACAATAATGAGGATGGCATGAAGCTAGAACCACGAATCTTCAAGAGAACGGGCCAAGGTTTAAGAGAAATTCTTCTCCGGTCTCCAAAAGTTGATAATGAAGACGATAAAAGCCATGAAGAATTGTTGAGCACTCCGGAATGAAGAATTAAAAAGGTTGAAACAATGAAGAAAAAGAATTTGAAAGTAAACTTGGAGAAGGCATATGACTGATGGAAACCATTCTTACGTCACACTTTGAAAATAATTGAGTATAACTCCGGATAAAATTAGAAGAGTCAGGTAAGATCCTGGAAAAGACCTGTGGGTTATGGCCCACTCAAAAGAAATCACCGTTGAAAAAGGTTGCTTAAGAGATATAGCACCGGTTGAATTAAATGGCTTGAGTAAGATGACAATGCTCAAAATAGTTTGAACGGATTAGGAATGGAATTATGAATCTTCAGCACTCCGGATATGAATAGCAAGAGGAGAATGATTAATTGATGCACCGGAATAAGAAAGCATTGTGAAAAGAGGAAAGGGATAGATCAACACCGAAAACTTGAATTACATCCACCGACAGAGTTTGAGAACAAAAGAATGATGAACTTGAAGCTCTTGAGCATCTTCACAATAAATCACCGGATAAGAACGTTGAAGGAAATGAATGAAGAAATATCACATGAATAAAATGGATACTTCATTTGAGAATTTCTGGCTCCAAGAAGAAGAAAGGGTGGGAGGGTGGGGAAAACAAAGACAACTTGAGACGAACAAGATGGACACCGGTTGAAAAAGAATTTAACATAACCATCTTGATGATTAAGAAGGACTAGCACTCCCATAGAAATATGAGAACACCGATTAGGAAAGGTATGGAATCAACATTTGACATCGAAGCAACTCGAATACCAGAATCAAAACAAAAACAAAGGATAGATATGCAACATGATCTTCACAATATCATCCGAACAGAGAATTGAACGAATGAATTCCGCAGGTACATCAACTCGACGAGAAGCCACTGGGAGAAGAAAAGTAAATAAAAAGGAACAAGGATCAGATAGAACAAATACAAGATAGAAGCTTCGTTCGACATCTTCGTGCTGAAAGCTCATGGAACGTGTTACAAAAGGGTTTTGCAATCCCCGGATCAGCATAGCCAAGGACCCTTTAAGATGCAACTCCCGATCAGAACAAGTCCATAAAACCACTTCACTCAATGTAGAACCCCAAACTTCATATCGAGCATCCGTTGGAAGAATGCCTAGAAACTACTAGATGAACCCACCTATAGATTTCCGAAAGTTTCCAGTTATGCAATCAGGTGTTGGGGATACACGGGAAGCACCGCGCAATCAACTCTAAACCTACATCCAGGTGTATCCATCCTTCAACACATAACCAGTCTTTCTCGGAAACTGTTTACCTCGGACCTTCGAAAAGCATCCACTATAACAAGCTATGGCAATACTCTCGAACTACCTCCCCAGTACTGGGTGATGTCGGGGTTATCTTACCACTGGCCGTATAGGAGAGATTTTCGATGTCGGCCGTCTTAAGTATTTAGTACTGCCGCGATATGCTTGTGACAACAATACCCCGAAGCTCAACTCCTCGGTAACAGGAGGCATCGAGAACAATATCCTTGTCACAAGAACATCGAAACAATCCCAGAATACTCGCGGGATCCTAAAAAAAATTTGGTGCAATTTTTGAAAGTAGAAGAGGCAAGAGTAGTCGTCAGGAGTCCTCACCAGAGAGAAAGGGGATGAGAAGCAAACAGAAAACCTACTCTCCGATATATATATAGGACTCAAAACATTTTCGTGTGTGTCTAGACTCAACCGTCAACGATTCGATCAAACAGTGGGGGCTTCTAGGTCGGAGAAGGCTCTGAATACCAACTTGTAATGCCCAGGATGGGACTATACCTCCTACGTGTCGAGGCACGACTTAAAGGTATAAGCCCATCCTAGAATGATCTCAAGTTTGGTATCTTTGCACGACTCATGTAAAAGAGGGATTAAATTGCAAAAGGAGATAGTTGGCTTACACTCGCCACTTCACACAATACAATACATAAGCAATACATCATTCAAAACATCACAACCCGACTACGGGTGAAGATCCAAAAGAAAGATACCAAAACAACATAAAGCCACAGGTCAGGATCGAATCCTAGTAGAAACCACTACTGAACGTCGAAACGTCACAAGCAAACAGCCACGATCTTCATCGGATTCCCGGGTGAAGAACTGATCCCACTCCTGCATCAAACTCGGCTGAACCTGCATCTGGGGTGGTGAAGTAACTGTGAGCCACAGAGGACTCAGCAATCCCGTTCCCGGGTAACACGACTATTTAAGCCTTGGGTGAGGATAAGGCTGAAGAAAGAATATGAGGTGAAGGAAAACAAACAAGAGTCTGCAGCAGCAACTAGCACTAACTTACGTAATAGAGAGCGAGAAGAGAAAGCCTCGGCGAGAAGTGATCACGAAGTGATCCTAGCTACAAGTTCAACAATCATAACCCCTCCGTGTTCAACTCCCGAATCCCTATTCGGAAATTGACGGTCACGGAACACACGCTGGTAGTGTATTAGTAACATTGTGTCAAGTTATCTACAACCGGAATTAACAAGCTCCCATCTGCCACATAACCGCGGGCACGGCTTTCGAAAGTTCAAACCCTGCAGGGGTGTTCCAACTTGGCCCATCACAAGCCCACGATCCGCGGAGTCGCAACTCCAAGGTGGGAAGACCCGAGTATTCTCGGAATCCCGTGCTCGAGTTAAACCAAACTAAGGTAAGGCTAATCCAGCAAATCCTCCCGGCGTGTCGACACCCTGATAGGTAGCCGCGCGTATCTAGTCTCAGGACACGACCGGATGGGCGATTCTACAGGTGTATACCAGATACCTCGGGTTGCCCCAAGGCGGCCCTGCAGAACCCCCGTTTCGGACCAACACTCATGTGGAGCACTGGCCCGGGGGTTGAATTAAATTAAAAGGGATAGCTAGTCCACATGCAAGTTTTATTAGTTATTAGGCAAATAGTACCAAATGTTGGGACTTGCTGGAAAAGACTTAGCACTTAGCGGTTTATCAAGGGGGTCCCATACACCCCAACCGTGTTAGGAACGCATAATCAAGGAACATAACACCGGTTTATACGGTTCCTAACGGCATGAGTGGAACAAATCACCAAGCAAAAGGCTTAGCCTTCCACCCTTGCCAGTATATAGATGATTTCATTTAAGCATTATATAGTGTGATATAACCCAACCAAACTTCAACATGAAGCGAGCATCTTCAATCTTCACCTGCAACTAACAATGCTATAAGAGGGCTGAGCGAAGCGTACTTAGCCAAGCAACGGTTTGCGTAGGTAGGGTGGTTAAACATGGCAATTGGTTACAAGTAGGAGGCTGACAAGAAGATCATGGGCATCGAGGCGAAACTAAAGATCGGAACTACTAGCAATAGGCAAAGATAGTAATGGTATCCGGGTTCGGTCATCTTGCCTGGGATTCCACAAGGGAGAAGAACGGATCCAAGAAGAAGACGGAGCAACAGAGACGAGAGAAACCTCACAACTCCGGAACGAAACCGAAGCTAACAAGAGAAGCAACCGGAAAGAAAGAACAACACGGTAAACACACAAACATAAACATGGCATACGATGCTCAAACAATTATGATGCATGTCCGGTTTAAATATGCATGTCATGGCAAAGTGCACAAACAAAACTACAAGTTAAGTGGAGCTCAATATGCAACGAGTTGCATATTGACGAAACACCACATTTAATTATTTAGTTGACTCTCATTATTTACAAGACAAGATTAAATGTTGGTTAACATGGCAAGAGGTGAAGCATAATAAAACTACACTATTTAGGCATTTTAAATGAGGCCGGAAGATAACAACATATCCGGAAAATCCCCATAAGCATGTTTAATAATTATAAGCAACAACAATTAAACATTTTAGTGTTGTTAACATGATGCGGATGACATGATCAAGTTTATGCAATTTTTAAAAGGTTGACTTAAGAGGATATCAAGTATTGTCACCGTGGTGGAAGAAGGGTGCCACGGCAACGATTCGCAAATGATGCAACGGCACCATATCGGTTCCGGTAACTCGTTGAGAGACCGGTGCAAAAGGAAAGATGGCGTGGTCGAGTCAAACGAGATGAAAGGTGGGGCGATCCCGTCACCGGGTTCCCACGAGTCGGCGACGAGGCAACCGAGGAACAAGACAAAAGGGACGAAACGGACACGAGGCACACACGGGAGACATTTCATACAACCACAACAAGCATCTCACGGGTCACGTCTCAGGTTATACCTTCGAAGCGTGCGTTTCGGGGCGGTTCGAGACGTAGAGGAAGAAGTCGTTCCGTTCGTCGAGGAAGAAGGCGTAGTAGTGGAAGTAGTGGTACACGAGGCGGTCGTGGTACACGGAGCGACGGTAGTGGTACATGCCGTAGAGGGAAGTAGTTGTTCTCGTTCATCGGAGAGGAAGTAGTGGTCCACGTCATCGTGTCGTGGTACTTGGCGAGTTCCTCGTTTCCGGGCGACGGTAGTGGTACACGGCGACGGTAGTCGTTCGGGTCGTCGTGGTACTTGGCGTGTCATCTTGCGTGGCCGTTCCGTTTCGTAGACGCACTTGCATCGGAGGGGTACTTGTCGCGTCGGCGTTCGTAGTGGTACTTGGGGGTTCTCGATCTCGCGCCGTAGTTGTACAAGGGTCCAAAAGTAGAAATGTTTGCTGTTACATGGGTGCTTGACAAAACAAAATCAGCAACAAAACAAACAAAACAAGGGAGAAGCTACGGCCTCGGCGACGAAGCTGGAAAGGCCAGGGCCTTCTCGGAGCTGCTCGAACTGTTGGAGACGGAGACGGCAGGGGCTTGGAGGCAGGGACCTGGGAGGCCAACGGGGCGAGGCGGCAGGGCCTCTGGCCGCGGCGAGGACGGGACGGGCGCCGGCCTGTGGCGCTCGAAGGCAGGAGGACGTCGTGCTTGGGGCGCCCCTCGCAAGCGCTGAGGAGAAGGGCGTCGGGGTCGCGGCTTCGAGGAGAAGCAGCGGCCTGCGCGCGCTGGACGGGCGCCCTGGCGCGGGGCTGATGCGGAGGAGGGAGCCCGCTGGACGGAGGACGGGGGGGACGAGGCCTCCGGCCTTGGCGACGGGGTGTTGCGGGAGATCACGGAGGAAGGATGACGGGCGCGGCGCCTAGAAGGCGAGGCGATCCTGGCGCGGCGTCGCTAGGGGAGGGACGCGAGCGAGGAGGAGACTCTTGGCCGCGGCGCTGGGGATCTGGCGCGAGGAGGAGCGAGGGGCTCTCGGGGTCGATGAGCGAGTGGAGAGGGAGAGGTGCGGGGAGATGAGGGCATGAGGGGAAGAGCGAGGGGGAAGAAGGGAATCGGGCTGAGGGGAAAATCGGGACAGAGACAGAGCGAGCGATGGGTGAGGACGGTCGCTGACGGCGCAGAGGGAGATGGAGAGGGAGTGAGGGGCGACCGCTAGGGTTAGGAGTGCCGGTTGGGCCAGGAGAGAATGGGCCGGCTGCTGGGCCAAAGGGGAGGAGGAGAAGGAGGCTGTGGGTTGGCTGGAGTGGGCCTAGAGGCCTGGGAAGGCAGGCTGGGCTGCTCCTTTTTATTTCCCTTTTAGCATAAAACAAAAGAGAGGATAAAAGAAAGAAGATGGAGGTTAGGGCAAAACTAGCACATGGAATTAATTATCTCGGGCTCGTAAAAATGAGCACGACCGGAGAAAAATACAAAAGGCCAGATCGGAAAAATAATTCAAACATATTTAAATTTAATTCAAATAGGTTTGAACTAAGACGTGATTATTGAAGTGTCCAAAAATGTTCAAATTTTCGGAGGAACCTCGAAACAACGGAAAAGAATTATTGGCAAGATTTTTAAGGTGAAACTCGAAGTGAAAAGACATGGGGAAATTATGCAAGTGTGTTACGGTGATTCCGAAGCAACGGAATAATTAATAAATATAGCTCCCTAAATATTGAGAGGATATGTTTTAAAGAGAAGACATTCTTCCCTCGATTTAAATGGACCGAAGGTCCACACGATTTATTAAGGTTGAGATGCAAAAATAAAATGACATGATGGCATGATGACATGATGCAATGCAAAAAAATAAATAACACAAGCACAAAGAACACACGGGCAACCCGGAACATCTGGAATCTTCTGGAATCTTCTGGGACGTCGGTCTCGGGCGTCACAAGAAAGAAGAAGGACCCTGAGTTTTTTTTTTTGAGTATGTGCTTGACAAGGAAGGGCGACTAAAGAGTATGTTCTGGTGCGATGCACAGTCGCGGAGGGACTATCAGGACTACGGAGATGTGGTCGTGTTTGATAGCACTTATAAAATGAACAGATATGGCATGCCGTTCGTCCCCTTTGTTGGAGTTAACAACCACCGTTGCACCACAGTGTTTGGTTGTGCTATCATTGCTGATGAGACCGAAGAGACATACGTTTGGCTGCTGCAGACTTTTCTGAAAGCAAACTGTCAGGTGAAGCCAAAGTCCATAATCACAGACGGTGACGCGGCAATGATCCGGGGAAGGCGATGTGGGCCGAACTGGGCTGGCCGGGGGAGGGGCCGGCCTGGTGACCGCGTGCAGCGCGGGGCGCGACGCGACGAGGGAAATTTAGTCCCACCTCGGAAGCCGGGGGACGCGAGGAGCGGCTTAAATAGCTGCCTCCGCCCCCTCCATCGAGCTCCTCTCCTATACCGCCCGCAGCCCCGTTGGACCCCGTTTCAGGCCCATTAGCGGCTCTATCAGCCGCCCGAGTTGCCTTCGGGCTTGATTTGGGTGTGATCTGGTCGCCACTGTGGGCCCGGCTGCGGTGGTTGGGCATATTTTTTTCTAAGTTATATTTTTAAATATAGGTAAGCTTTGTTTTTCACATAAAAAAAGCCGTCGTCCAAATTACAGCACATAGCAAAACCGTATTAAAAATCAGTGCCAATGATGCAAACAAGAGTGACACCCACATAAATGTTGTAGCAAATACCGATCACGACATGTTTATTTAGTTGCGGAACATGCTAAACCATGCCGCATTACAATAAAAAGATGTCTTAATACGAAGAAAATTGTATCTAGTACCGACAACGGCATGTTTATTTAGAGCAGATAATAGCCAACATCCCATCCTAAGACTCGTTTGTTCTCGATGATCTTCAGAATCTTCTCTTTCACTACTTCCATGATGTTGCATTCCGAGAAAAGTATTTCAGCTAGAATGCGTCCCCTTGAAGAATTAATAACTGCTTGGTCAAACTCAAATATCCAATCATCTCCGTCCCAGTTTTCAATGCACTTGATCACGAAAAGACCACAAGAGACACTGCAAGGCACCACGAGTTGTGTTATTCATGGATCAAACAAGTACATCTGTATACCTCATTGCGAACGTACATGTCAGTTTGTAACGGCATAGCGTATTCCCTTATTGGTCAGGAAGATACGTCAGGATGTTCCGTTGCAATAATGGAGTTCACCTCCGTCGTATCTTTAGCTATCTCAGCCCTCTGAAATTAAAATTTGAAATTCATATGAAGTACGTGTCGAATAACTACATTTTGGTTTACGTGAAGTTGTAAGCTTACCAGCTTAGCAATTTTTGTAAGAACTGTATTGCTGCAGTCACCAAGAGAGTCTAAGACTTGAAACTCTTTTTTCTTGTTGTGCATAAGAACTGTTATCCAATGACTTTCTTGCACATGAAAAGGAAAGTATGCCTACAACAAAGCTTATGTATGTTGGTGTACCCACGGATAATTATGTAGTATAAAAGAATATAGTAAAGTTAAGTACCTTATCTTTAATGAAATACTCTTCAGTAACTCTAGACACCATTTTACTTTGATTTATGAAATGTTCCATCAAATGCTTCTTAGAGTTCTTAACCTTTCCATCAGCACGAAGGATAAGCCAGTGTGACACCCAAGATGATAATATGTGACGGTCAGCACGAAGATTATGGGTCTGCATATGGTTGCAATAACTATTGATGACCTGAAAATAACATAACAACAATACGCCTATTAGGTAATTCATACAAATGACATGTACAACTTCATAAATTAATGCCAATACTTACGGCGCCCTGTAACCACTTTTTTGAAATAATGGCTTCAAGCATATTAGGTGTACATGTGTCCCCACCAATGCCCGTCATGTGCACAACAGTTTTCCTACAAAGCTTCTCCGAGGCTGCTAGTTTCTGGACATAAATCTTAGCAGCCTCTATGTGTTCCTCATCAATGTAATCGGTACTAACCATTGCAGCTCTCACACCAAACAAATCTAAAATAGTAAACAACAATGAGTTCATAAAGTGTGCATGCAAGGACAGAAATATCTTGGAACAATAAATTACCTAGCACTTACTTTTCTTTGGACGTTTGCGTCCACCGTTTTGCTGGTAGGGTGAACGATAGTATTTTGACTGTTTCCTCTTCCGTTTCCCATCATTCTCCTTAGTGCCTTTTACTTTAGCTTTTTTAATAAGGGTGTTCAGACTATCCATACTAATCTCCTCAGATTTATCCGTGCTAGACCCGTCTGACACTGTATTCATATTCTTGGGGGTTGCGGTAAGAGCTGGAAACTCATTTGTGTCTACCGTTGCTAGAGATGGGTCGGTTGAATTACCATTCTCCTCGATCACGAAGGGGTCGCCTTCATCTCCTGTACCGGGTGTGTTGTGATGCACACCTTTATCACGCGTCAACTTCTTCTCATTTTCAGTGGTGAAGGATGCCTCCAACCCGTTGTCCATATCTTCTTTTGCAGGAGTTGATTTTACATCTGTCCAGTATTTTGATGGACCATACTTGTCCACCCATTCTTCAGTATTCTCCACAAACTCAACCTCTTCACGAAACCCCTGTTTGACTTGGAGACAACACCTTTCTTCAACAGCTTCTGCAGTACTATCTGCAATGACACGTCGATAACATTAACTACATGCGAATATTATGAATATGTAAACACATGTAAATTAAAATACACTTCACTCGTTACCTCAGCACATTTTCCAGGGAGAAGACTAATTTCTTTTTGCATATCTTTCATGCATTTCATTACTTGATCTAATGTGGCGTCCCTGCTCGACGAAGCCTCATCTCTATTATCTTTTCTTCATGAGACACGACATGTTCGATCTTCCGGCTCCAATTCTTCCTCCGCAATTTTTCCTTGTTGAGCGATTAATGTTTGTCTGTACTTCTCACTTATCAAGTCATCAATCTGTCACAGAGCAAAGCAAATTGATTTCCTCTACATTTATATAGTCACATAAATGCATGCAGTACGAACTATTAATACATACCATCCCATTACCACGACCGTATGACGTGTCGTACGCGTCACGCTTCTTAGCCTCATCTTCTGTCCAATTAAGCATCAACGGATATTCATGAGCTAGTGGATCAAATGTCTCTAAATCCAGTGGCTGCACTTTCTCCCAAAACAAGTACTGCACAAACATGAAGTACATTAGCAAACGTTTTCTCACAAAATATAACTCGCATTAAACAATTATATAATGTAAGATTTACCTGTAGGAGGGCAAGGTTTCCGACCGGCCAAGTAAATTTTGTAGTATCTGACTGGGTCTTTGTGATGCCTTCAATGCAAACGCGTAAAGTAAACGCGTTCCAATTAAATGCTTTGATGGCCTCCACATCCTCCACTAACTTGTAAAAAGCATTAGGAACTTCTTTCGTGGAGTGCGGTGCAAGAACAGTGCCTAAAAGAACCAGAACAATTCTACGGAGGAAATCATCATCGTATGTGCCACTGGCAATTATGTGCTCAATCAGCTGGTCTGTCATCATTTGACCCGTATTGGAATCTACAAAACGACTGGGCACTTTCACCTTCAACTTTATCCCCCCTTTGCCTATCGCTTTCATGGCATCTTTGCCCTTGTTCTGAAGCCCAAAAATGTCAAACACATCTTCAGTGCGCAATGATATCGCACCGTTTTTTGATGGCATAATTAATTTTTTTCTTTCCAAATCATATGATTTAATTATGAATTTGAGCAAACACTTTCGCATGAGAACACTGGGAATCATCAACAATTTTTCTAATGCAGTGCTTGCAAAACGCTTTTTCTGTCTAGAGTTAAGTCTGCTGACCAACAAACACCACTTCTCAACAGAACAAAATATGTCTGCGTACTCGTCCATCACTACAAATATGAGCAGCAAAAATATTAGCTCGTACTACATCTCTTCGAAACATGATGATTGAACATTAATTATGGAAAAAAATTTACCTCGGGCTTTCGGATGGGGGGGTGTGGCGAAGGCGAGGTGGGGAGCAGCGTCGGGTCGCGTCCGTGACAGATGGTGTCGGGACCAGCGGCGACGTAATTGTGCGCGGGCGGCGGGCACAGGTGGCGTCGAGGGAGGAGAGGCGGCTGGCGCAGATGGCTAGGGGACGGCGTCGGCAGCAGAAACCCTCGGGGCCGGCAGGCGTAGATGGCGAGTGGGCGGCGGGCGTGGAGGTGGCGTGTGGTGGAGATCGTGGAGGCGGCGTGCGATGAGTATCGTGGAGGCGGCGTGGACTAGGGCTTTGACCCCCGATGGACATGCATATATACGTCGGACTCTTTTATTAATTCCGTTTATGTTTTTAAAAATCATTATTCATTGACTAACTTCGGTTTTTTCTCTATGCGTTTTCTACGGTTTTCGGGATTTTTCGACGTCACATGCGTTTTCTATGGTTTTCCGGGCCGAAAAACCCTAAAACACTGCCCGAACGTGACGCAACGTGCGTTCGGTGTCCGATTTACTTCATTTCTTGCGTGGGGGCCTGCATTGCCCATCCACACACTCTCGCAAATTTTGGTTACATTGCATGCATGCGATCACGTAGCCCCAGTTCAAGCAGCACCGTTAGGTTATGCCGGTAGGGCTACCCTCAACTAGGTTTTTTTTTGCGCCTACACCAAATGGCACCTAACTTTTTCCACGTACTACAGGCATCATGACAAGCATGCATGACAGATTTCGGGATTTTTCGAC
>LR738712.1:795945412-796125701 GCA_902687465.1 Secale cereale | reverse complement strand
GGGGGGGGGGGTCTACCGAAGCAGAAGAGTGTTTTGGTTCACGTTCCCATGACCGAATCGTGTCCCACACATCGATCCCGATCCTCGATCCGGGTCGACGATCCCGGGTCGAGGGACGCGGGACCGTTCCGCGTTCCCAGCAACTATGCACCGGAGATATCGCGGTGGAGGGGATGGGGTGCGGCGGGAAGTGGAGGGGGCTGGAGGAGGTATGGATCGTGGAGGGGAGGCAGCAGATCCAAGCCATGGCGGTGATCTATAGCTGCGGCGTCGCCGCAGCGCCGTGGCCGGGAGAGATGACTGCGGCGACATGTGCGGGGGAGAGTGAGATGTGAGTGAGTGCGGCAGAGAGAGATGTGAGCGTGCCCGTGCAGTGAGCGAGTGAGAGCCGTCTTGACTTCTTTCATATTTTTATTTAGGTAATTTCTTTTCAAGAGGAGAAGCAGGATGCGTTGCATTTGCTCAGAAAAACAGGATTTTTTTTAAATTAAATAACCAGGAGACCACAAGAATGGACAGTATATCTTATACATGGGATATACAAATAAAGGTTTTTCATACTTATAAATTGAGTTTAGAATATCACACAAGTAAACACAGTTTTAAGAGAAGAAACTGAATATACTTTAATCGTTCCAACATCATCTCTTAAAACGAAAAAAAATGAGGTGTCTCCAACTTGCCATGCAAACGATTTGTTTTTTATGTTGGACTGCTTGCGGTTGTTGAGATGTGTCGGACGATTTCTCTATGTATATATAAATAACTTATAAAAGGATTCAAGAAATAGTGGATAAATGACTACTTTTTAAATAAAGGGAAAATCGGATGTTTGCTCCTAGAGAAATGGAACACACTTTTTTATAATGAAAAATACCACATACCTAAATAGTAGAGATTCCCGAGAATAATCATCAACAAGTGATTTAGAGTGAGCCTACAATTTATTAAAATTGGCATGGCATTCACTCTACTACTCCCTCCGTCCGAAAATACTTGTCATCAAAATGGATAAAAGAAGATGTATCTAGACATATTTTTGTTTTAGATACATCTCTTTTCATCCATTTTGATGACGAGTATTTCCGGACGGAGGGAGTACAAAGCAACATGCATCTCATTCGGTTAAAAACGGACGCCGCTCATTTCTAGCAGCTCACCGGTGAATATATATTTTCAATACCATCATTTTCTGAATAAAATCTAATATTTATTTATATTTTTCCACCTTCGTAGGTAAAAACTGATGGATTTGGATGCTTCTTCAAAAATGTCGACTGGCATCGACATTGATGTAGAGATGATGGGCCGGGCTGAAAACTCAACGAGCTTTACACAACCAGAAGAGGTGCATGCAAATAATTGTTCTTCTTGGTTTATATGATGCACGTGATATAATACTCAAAAGGCACATGTCTATATATTTTTTATTTTGTAGGATATGAGAGAGATGGAGATGGATTATGTCAAATGCCCGTGGCAACGCACGAGCATTCTACTAGTTTAAATAAAATGTGACATGTTGTGCTCACAATGAAAATGGTGTTTAAGTAACAACAGAAAAGGGCACATCAATGAACGGTGGGGAGAAAATGACTGAGACATGCGAGAGTAGACTTGAAAGTTAGGAAACAAGATATAGTTGTGTAAATTGCCAAGTCATCTTGTCCATTTGAGGGAGGGGAGCAATCGGTTGCCCTGTATTTAAAGGGAAGGGGTGAATTTAAAGTCATCAACCCTAAGGTTACCGTGCAAATGAATGAGTTTCTTATGGCTGAGTTCAAAGCAGAGGAAGTAAAACAAGCTTTGGACAGTATTGGTGATTTGAAAGCACCTGGATCTGATGGTTTACCTGCTATCTTCTACAAGAAATACTGGCAACTGGTCGGTGATAGCGTGGTGCAAGAAGTACTGAATGTGTTGCATGGCGGCAGTATACCGGAGGGATGGAACGACACCATTGTGGTCTTAATTCCGAAGGTAAAGAACCCAAAAAGTTTGAAAGAAGTACGCCCTATTAGTCTTTGCAACATTGTGTACAAACTTGTGTCAAAAGTTATCGCTAACCGGCTGAAACATATATTGGGAGATATTATTTCAGACAACCAGAGTGCGTTTGTTCCGGGTAGGCTGATTTCTGATAACACTCTTTTGGCTTATGAGATGTCACATTTTTTGAAGAGGAGAAGGTCTGGTGTCGTAGGCTATGCAGCATTGAAATTGGATATGAGTAAAGCATATGATCGTGTTGAGTGGGATTTTTTGGAGAGGATACTTCATCAACTAGGTTTTTGTGAAGGCTTTGTGCAACTTATTTCCAAGTGTATTCGTTCGGTATCCTACAAATTCAAGATTAACCAATCATACACAGAGACGGTCGTACCGGGGAGGGGCTTGCGACAAGCTGATCCCATTTCCCCTTACCTTTTCTTGCTTTGTGCGGAAGGGTTATCGGCTTTATTACAACAGGCTGAACAAGCGGGCAGATTGAAAGGTATAAGGGTGACACCGGCAGCCCCATCTGTCACACACCTTTTCTTTGCCGACGATTCCTTGGTTATGTTTGAAGCCACAGCGGAGGAAGCGTCCGAGATTAGTCGTATACTTCATGCATATGAAGCAGGTTCAGGTCAAGTGGTGAACCGGGAAAAGTCATCCATCATGTTCAGTAAGAACACAAAAGCAGCGGCCAAGGAAGCTGTCATGCTGGCGCTCGGGCTACAACAGGAGACTAATAATGGTAAATATCTGGGTCTTCCTTTGTACGTGGGTCGATATGTTGCTCAATGTTTTGAGTATATCAAAGATCGTCTATGGTTGAGAATCCAGGGTTGGCTTGAGAGGTTTCTGTCAATGAAAGGGAAGGAGATCATGATAAAATCTGTTGCCCAAGCTATTCCATCCTATGCCATGGGCTGTTTCGACTTGACTAAGGGGCTTTGCGAGGAATTGAGTAAGATGATTTGTAAATATTGGTGGTCGCAACAGAAAGATGAGGATAAAATGCATCGGGTTGGCTGGGATAAAATGGTGCTGCCTAAGGAGGAAGGAGGACTAGGTTTCCGTGACCTATATTCTTTTAATCTTGCAATGCTCGCTCGGCAAGCCTGGCGGTTGATTCAAGCGCCTGATTGACTTTGCACCAGGGTGTTGACTGCCTGATATTTTCTTGATGGTGATATTCTCTCAGCTACTCCAGTGGCCAACATGAGCTATACATGGAGGAGTATCCTTAGAGGCCTGGAAGTTGTCAAAGAAGGCTATATATGGAGGGTGGGCACGGGTGAAAATATCAAGATCTGGTCTGACCCATGGATCCCAAGAGATCAGGCTAGACTACCATTGACACGGCAGGGTGCACATGTACTGACCCGAGTTTCGGAGCTGATTGATCCGGTCTCTCTTTTGTGGGATGAACAGCTGGTCCGACAAACTTTTATTCAGCCTGATGCTGATGCAATTCTATCCATCCCAGTCTGTGAACATCATGATGATTTCATTGCCTGGCACGATGATGCAAAAGGTTTGTTCTCTGTCCGTTCTGCATACAGGGTGTATACTGAGATGCGTAAGAGACAGTCGATGAGACCAAGGGGCTATAGCTTAACTCAACCTAGAAGAGAGCCGTTTGGTCGGGCATTTGGCGTGTGAACTGTCTGGGAAGATTACATCATTTCATGTGGCGCTTTGCACATAATAGCCATCCTTTATACATGAACATCGAGAGAAGAGGTGTCCAGCTTGATGTTGGGGAACGTAGCATAATTCAAAAAAATTCTACGTCTTCACCAAGATCCAACTATGGAGACATCTAGCAACGAGCAAGTAAGAGTGCATCTACATACCGTTATGAAGATTGCGTGCGGAAGCTTTCAACGAAGCAAGGATGAAGTAGTCGTACTCTTCACGTTCTTCGTCACCGATGATCTAGCGCCGAACGGACGGCACCTCCGCGTTCAACACACGTACGGTGCAGCAACGTCACCTCCTTCTTGATCCAGCAAGGGGGGAGGAGAAGTCGTCAGAGATCCGGCAGCACGACGGCGTGATGACGGATGCAGTGGAGATCGCAGCAGGGCTTCGCCAGGCGCCCTGCGTTGGAGTATGGAGGTGTGACGGGAGGGGAAGAGGCGCCAGGGCTTGGGTGCGGCTGCCCTCTCCCTCCCCAGATATATATAGGGGCCAGGGGGGTGCGCCTGGACCCCCAGCAGAACCAATCTGCAAGGGGGCGGCGGCCAGGGGGGGTTCCTTGCCCCCCAAGGCAAGTGGAGCCCCCCTCCCCCTTAGGGTTTTAACCCTAGGCGCATGGGGAGGTGGGCCCCCAAGTGGTGCGCCAGCCCTGAGGGCTGGACACTTCCCCTTGCGGCCTAGGGGCCCCACCGGGATGGGTGGCCCCACCCGGTGGACCCCCGGGGCCCCTCCGGTGGTCCCGGGACGCTCCCGGTGACCCCCGGAGATCACCCGTTGGCCGAAACTGGACTTCCTATATATCAATCTTTACCTCCGGACCATTCCGGAACTCCTCGTGACGTCCGGGATCTCATCCGGGACTCCGAACAACTTTCGGGTTTCCACATGCATTTATCTCTACGACCCTAGCGTTACCGAACCTTAAGTGTGTAGACCCTACGGGTTCGGGAGACACGTAGTCATGACCGAGACGACTCTCTGGTCAATAACCAACAGCGGGATCTGGATACCCATGTTGGTTCCCACGTGTTCCTCGATGATCTTCATCGTATGAACCACCGTGTCAAGGATTCACTCAATCCCGTATGTTATTCCCTTTGTCCATCGGTACGGTACTTGCCCGAGATTCGATCGTCGGTATTCCCGATACCTTGTTCAATCTCGTTATGGCAAGTCTCTTTACTCGATCCGTAATCCATCATCCCGTGACTAACTACTTAGTCACATTGAGCTCATTATGATGATGTCTTACCGAGTGGGCCCAGAGGTACCTCTCCGTCATACGGAGTGACAACATCCCAGTCTCGGTTCGTACCAACTGAACAGACACTTTCGGAGATACCCGATGCGTACCTTTATAGCCACCCAGTTACGTTGTGACGGTTGGCACACCCAAAGTACTCCGACGGTATCCGGGAGTTGTACAACCTCATGGTCTAAGGAATAAATACTTGACACCGAAAAGCTTATGCATTACGAACTATTCGATCTCGTGTTATGCTCAAGTTTGGGTCTTGTCCATCACATCATTCTCCTAATGATGTGATCCCGTTATCACCGACATCCCATGTCCATGGTCATGAAACCGTGACCATCTGTTGATCAACGAGCTGGTAACTAGAGGCCTACCAGGGACTCATTGTGGTCTGTGTATTCACACATGTATCGCTGTTTCCGTACAATACAATTCAAGCATGAATAACAGACAATTATCATGAACAAGTAGATATAATAATAATGCTTTTATTATTGCCTCTAGGGCATATCTCCAACAGTCTCCCACTTGCACTAGAGTCAATAATCTAGTTACATTGTGATGAATCGAACACCCATAGAGTTCTGGTGTTGATCATGTTTTGCTCGTGAAAGAGGTTTAGTCAACGGGTCTGCAACATTCAGATCTGTATGCACTTTACAAATATCTATGTCTCCATCCTGAACATAATTCCGGATGGAGTTGAAACGGCGCTTGATGTGCTTGGTCTTCTTGTGAAACCTGGGCTCCTTGGTAATAGCAATAGCACCAGTGTTGTCACAGAAGAGAGTCATCGGGCTTGACGCGCTTGGAATGACTCCTAGGTCGGTGATGAACTCCTTCATCCAGACTCCTTCCTGCGCTGCTTCAGAAGCAGCTATGTACTCCGCTTCACATGTAGATGCTGCCACCATGCTTTGCTTGCAACTGCACCAGCTGACTGCCCCTCCATTCAAAATATACACGTATCCGGTTTGTGACTTAGAGTCATCCAGATCTGTGTCGAAGCTAGCATCGACGTAACCCTTTACGACGAGCTCTTCGTCACCTCCATAAACGAGAAACATATCCTTAGTCCTTTTCAGGTACTTCAGGATGTTTTTGACCGCTGTCCAGTGTTCCGTACCGGGATCACTTTGGTACCTCCCTACCAAACTTATGGCAAGGTTCACATCAGGTCTGGTACACAGCATGGCATACATGATAGAACCTATTGCCGAGGCATAGGGAATGACACTCATCTTTTCTCTATCTTCTGCCGTGGTCGGCGACTGAGCCTTGCTCAATCTCATACCTTGCAACACAGGCAAGAATCCTTTCTTTGACTGATCCATATTGAACTTCTTCAATATTTTGTCAAGGTATGTACTTTGTGAAAGACCAATGAGGCATCTCGATCTATCTCTATAGATTTTGATGCCTAATATGTAAGCAGCTTCTCCAAGGTCCTTCATTGAAAAACTTTTATTCAAGTAGGCCTTTACATTTTCCAAGAATTCTATATCATTTCCCATCAGCAATATGTCATCCACATATAATATGAGAAATGCCACAGAGCTCCCACTCACTTTCTTGTAAATACAGGCTTCTCCATAAGTCTGTATAAAGCCAAACGCTTTGATCACCTCATCAAAGCGAATATTCCAACTCCGAGATGCTTGCACCAGCCCGTAAATCGAGCGCTGGAGTTTGCATACCTTGTTAGCGTTTTCTGGATCGACAAAACCTTCCGGTTGCATCATATACAACTCTTCCTTGAGGAAGCCATTAAGGAATGCTAGCCATAGACATGAGTTGTCATTTGATCGACAAAACCTTCCGGTTGCATCATATACAACTCTTCATATACAACTCTTCCGGTTATGTTTCCTAGCCATAGACATGAGTTGTCATTTGATCAACGGGATCACATCATTAGGAGAATGATGTGATGGACAAGACCCATCCGTTAGCATAGCACTATGATCGTTTAGTTTTACTGCTATTGCTTTCTTCATGACTTATACATGTTCCTATGACTATGAGATTATGCAACTCCCGAATACCGTAGGAACACCTTGTGTGCCATCAAACGTCACAACGTAACTGGGTGATCATAAAGATGCTCTACAGGTGTCTCCGAAAGTATTCGTGGTGTTGGCATAGATCAAGATTAGAATTTGTCACTCCGAATGTCGGAGAGGTATCTCTGGGCCCTCTCGGTAACACACATCACAATAAGCCTTGCAAGCAAAAGACTAATGAGTTAGTCACGAGATGATGTGTTACGGAACGAGTAAAGAGACTTGCCGGTAACGAGATTGAACTAGGTATGGAGATACCGACGATCGAATCTCGGGCAAGTAACATACCGATGACAAAAGGAACAACGTATGTTGTTATTCGGTTTTGACCGATAAAAGATCTTCGTAGAATATGTAGGAGCCAATATGAACATCCAGGTTCCGCTATTGGTTATTGACCGGAGATGAGTCTCGGTCATGTCTACATAGTTCTCGAACCCGTAGGGTCCGCACGCTTAACGTTTGATGACGATCGGTATTATGAGTTTATGAGTTTTGATGTACCGAAGGTAGTTCGGAGTCCCGGATGAGATCACGGACATGACGAGGAGTCTCGGAATGTCCGAGAGGTATCTCTGGGCCCTCTCGGTAACACACATCACAATAAGCCTTGCAAGCAAAAGACTAATGAGTTAGTCACGAGATGATGTGTTACGGAACGAGTAAAGAGACTTGCCGGTAACGAGATTGAACTAGGTATGGAGATACCGACGATCGAATCTCGGGCAAGTAACATACCGATGACAAAAGGAACAACGTATGTTGTTATGCGGTTTTGACCGATAAAAGATCTTCGTAGAATATGTAGGAGCCAATATGAACATCCAGGTTCCGCTATTGGTTATTAACCGGAGATGAGTCTCGGTCATGTCTACATAGTTCTCGAACCCGTAGGGTCCGCACGCTTAACGTTTGATGACGATCGGTATTATGAGTTTATGAGTTTTGATGTACCGAAGGTAGTTCGGAGTCCCGGATGAGATCACGGACATGACGAGGAGTCTCGGAATGTCCGAGACATAAATATTGATATATTGGACGACTATATTCGGACACCGGAAGTGTTCCGGAAAAGTTTCGGATTTAACTGGATTGCCGGAGGGGGTTACCGGAACCCCCTACGAGGGGGGATGGTCCATAGTGGGCCTTGAGGAAAGGAGAGAGGCAGCCCATAGAGGCTGGCCGGCGCCCCACCTAGGGATCCTAGTTGGACTAGGATTGGGGGGGCGCCACCTCTCCCTCTTTTCCTTTCCCTCTCTTCCTTCTTGGTGGACTCCTACTAGGAATAGGATTGCAATCCTATTCCTAGTAGGATTGCCCTAGCCGCACCATAGGAGGCCGGCCGGCCCTCCCCTCTTGCTCCTTTATATACGGGGCAGGGGGGCACCCAAAGACACACAAGTTGAATTGTTCCAGCCGTGTGCGGTGCCCCCCTCCACAGAAACACACCTCGGTCATACCGTTGCAGTGCTTAGGCAAAGCCCTGCGCCGGTAGATACATCATATCCGTCACCACGCCGTCGTGCTGACGAAACTCTGCCGTGAAGCTCAACTGGATCAAGAGCTCGTGGGACGTCATCAAGCTGAACGTGTGCTGAACGCGGAGGTGTCGTACGTTCGGTGCTTGATCGGTTGAATCGTGAAGAAGTTCGACTACATCAACCGCGTCACTTGACGCTTCCACTCCCGGTCTACGAGGGTACGTAGACACACTCTTCCCTCTCGTTGCTATGCATCTGGTAGATAGATCTTGCGTGATCGTAGGAAAATTTTAAAATACTACGTTCCCCAACAATAGGGTATGACACTCATCTTTTCTCTATCTTCTGCCGTGGTCGGCGACTGAGCCTTGCTCAATCTCATACCTTGCAAAACAGGCAAGAACCCCTTCTTGGACTGATCCATATTGAACTTCTTCAATATCTTGTCAAGGTATGTACTTTGTGAAAGACCGATGAGGCGTCTTGATCTATCTCTATAGATTTTGATGCCTAATATGTAAGCTGCTTCTCCAAGGTCCTTCATTGAAAAACTCTTATTCAAGTAGGCCTTTACACTTTCCAAGAATTCTATATCATTTCCCATCAGCAATATGTCATCCACATATAATATGAGAAATGCTACAGAGCTCCCACTCACTTTCTTGTAGATATAGGCTTCTCCATAAGTCTGTATAAAGCCAAACGCTTTGATCACATCATTAAAGCGAATATTCCAACTCCGAGATGCTTGCACCAGCCCGTAGATCGAGCGCTGGAGCTTGCATACCTTGTTAGCATTCTCTGGATTGACAAAACCTTCTGGCTGCATCATATACAACTCTTCCTTAAGGAAGCCATTAAGGAATGCCGTTCTGACGTCCATTTGCCATATCTCATAATCATAGAATGCGGCAATAGCTAACATGATTCTGACTGACTTCAGCATCGCTACGGGAGAGAAAGTCTCGTCGTAGTCAATCCATTGAACTTGTCGATAACCCTTAGCGACAAGCCGAGCCTTATAGATGGTCACATTACCATCCGCGTCTGTCTTCTTCTTAAATATCCATTTATTTTCTATGGCGTGCCTATCATCAGGCAAGTCCACCAAAGTCCATACTTTGTTTTCATACATGGATTCTATCTCGGATTTCATGGCTCCAAGCCATTTATTGGAATCCAGGCCCACCATCGCTTCTTCATAGTTCGAAGGTTCACCGTTGTCTAACAACATGATATTCATGACAGGGTTGCCGTACCACTCTGGTGCGGAACGTGCCCTTGTGGACCTTCGAAGTTCAGTAGTAACTTGATCTGTTTCTTCATGATCATCATCATTAACTTCCTCCCTTGTCGGTGCAGGCACCTCAGGAACAATTTCCTGCGCTGTGCTACTTTCCGGTCCAGGAGGGGTGACTGTCACCTCATCAAGTTCTACTTTCTTCCCACTCACTTCTTTCGAGAGAAACTCTTTCTCCAGAAAGGATCCATTCTTGGCAACAAAGACCTTGCCTTCGGATCTGTGGTAGAAGGTGTACCCAATCGTTTCCTTTGGGTATCCTATTAAGACGCATTTTTCCGATTTGGGTTCGAGCTTTTCAGGTTGAAGTTTCTTGACATAAGCATCGCAACCCCAAACTTTTAGAAACGACAGCTTCGGTTTCATGCCAAACCAAAGTTCATACGGTGTCGTCTCAACGGATTTCGACGGAGCCCTATTTAAAGTGAATGCGGCAGTCTCTAAAGCATAACCCCAAAAAGATAGCGGTAAATCGGTAAGGGACATCATAGATCGTACCATGTCCAACAGAGTACGATTTCCTCGTTCAGACACACCGTTACGCTGAGGTGTTCCGGGCGGTGTCAATTGTGAAACAATTCCACATTTCCTAATGTGCGTGCCAAATTCATGACTCAAATATTCACCCCCACGATCCGATCGTAAGAACTTTATTTTCTTGTCTCGTTGATTCTCAACCTCATTCTGAAATTCCTTGAACTTTTCAAAAGTCTCAGACTTGTGCTTCATCAAGTAGATATACCCATATCTACTCAAGTCATCTGTGAGGGTGAGAACATAACGATAGCCTCCGCGAGCCTCAACGCTCATTGGACCGCACACATCGGTATGTATGATTTCCAATAAGTTGGTTGATCGCTCCATTGTTCCGGAGAACGGAGTCTTGGTCATCTTGCCCAAGAGGCATGGTTCGCACGTGTCAAATGATTCATAATCAAGAGACTCTAGAAGTCCATCTGAATGGAGCTTCTTCATACGTTTGACACCAATATGACCAAGTCGGCAATGCCACAAGTATGTGGGACTATCATTATCAACTTTACATCTTTTGGCATCTACACTATGAATATGTGTATTACTACGTTCGAGATTCATCAAAAATAAACCATTGACCAGCGGGGCATGACCATAAAACATATCTCTCAAATAAATAGAACAACCATTATTCTCCGATTTGAAAGAGTAGCCATCTCGCATAAGACGAGATCCAGAAACAATGTTCATGCTCAAAACTGGTACTAAATAACAATTATTCAGGTTTAAAACTAATCCCGAGGGTAGATGTAGAGGTAGCGTGCCGACGGCGATCACATCGACCTTGGAACCATTCCCGACGCGCATCGTCACCTCATCTTTCGCCAGTCTCCGTTTATTCCGCAGCTCCTGTTTTGAGTTACAAATGTGAGCAACTGCACCGGTATCGAATACCCAGGAGCTACTACGAGCGCTGGTAAGGTACACATCAATAACAAGTATATCAAATATACCTTTGACGTTGCCGGCCTTCTTGTCTGCTAAGTATTTGGGGCAGTTCCGCTTCCAGTGACCCGTTCCCTTGCAATAAAAGCACTCTGTCTCAGGCTTGGGTCCATACTTTGGCTTCTTTCCGGCAACAGGCTTGCCAGGCGCGGCAACTCCCTTGCCGTCCTTCTTGAAGTTCTTCTTACCCTTGCCTTTCTTGAACTTAGTGGTTTTATTGACCATCAACACTTGATGTTCTTTCTTGATGTCAACCTCCGATGATTTCAGCATCGAATACACCTCGGGAATGGACTTCTCCATCCCCTGCATATTGAAGTTCAGCACGAAGCTCTTGAAGCTTGGTGGGAGCGACTGGAGGATTCTGTCAACGACCGCTTCATCTGGGAGATTCATTCCCAGCTGAGACAAGCGGTTGTGCAATCCTGAAATCTTGAGGATGTGCTCACTGACAGAACTGTTCTCCTCCATCTTACAGCTATAGAATGCGTCGGAGACATCATATCTCTCGACTCGGGCATGAGCTTGGAAAACCATTTTCAGCTCTTCGAACATCTCATATGCTCCGTGGTGCTCAAAACGTTTTTGGAGCCCCGATTCTAAACTGTAAAGCATGCCGCACTGAACCAGGGAGTAATCATCACTACGCGACTGCCAGACGTTCAAAACGTCTTGGTCCGCATCGGGAGCAGGTGCATCACCTAGCGGTGCTTCTAGGACATATGTTCTCTTGGCAGCTATGAGGATAATCCTCAGGTTACGAACCCAATCCGTGTAGTTGCTACCATCGTCTTTCAGCTTGGTTTTCTCTAGGAACGCGTTGAAGTTGAGGGCAACTGGAGCGTGGGCCATTTGATCTACAAGAGATATTGTAAAGAATTTAGACTAAGTTCATGATAATTAAGTTCATCTTAATCAAATTTTAATGAACTCCCACTCAGAATGACATCTCTCTAGTCATCTAAGTGATACACGATCCGAATCGAGTAGTCTGTATCCGATCATCACGTGAGACGGACTAGTCAAAAAACGGTGAACATCTTCATGTTGATCGTATCTTCTATACGACTCGTGTTCGACCTTTCGGTCTTCCGTGTTCCGAGGCCATGTCTGTACATGCTAGGCTCGTCAAGTGAACCCTAAGTGTATCGCGTGTGTAAATCTGTCTTACACCCGTTGTATGCGAACGTTAGAACCTATCACACCCGATCATCACGTGGTGCTTCGGAGCAACGAGCTTTAGCAACGGTGCACAATTAGGGGAAACACAATACTTGAAATTTTAGTGAGAGATCATCTTATTTACTACCGTCGTTCTAAGTAAACAAGATGCATAAACATGATAAACATCACATGCAATCAATTAAAGTGACATGATATGGCCAATATCATCTTGCTCCTTGGACCTCCATCTTCGGGGCACCATGATCATCTTGTCACCGGCTCGACACCATGATCTTCATCATCATGATCTCCATCATCGTGTCTTGAAGAAGTCGTCACGCCAACTATTACTTCTACTACTATAGCTAACGTTTAGCAATGAAGTAAAGTTATTACATGGCGTTATTCAGTGACACGCAGGTCATACAATAATTAAGACAACTCCTATGGCTCCTGCCGGTTGTCAAGTTCATCGACATGCAAGTCGTGATTCCCTATTACAAAAACATGATCAATCTCATACATCATATATATCATTCATCACATCTTCGTTTTGGCCATACCACGTCACATATCACATGCTGCAAAAACAAGTTAGACGTCCTCTAATTGTTGTTGCAAGTTTTACGTGGCTTCTATAGGATTTCTAGCAAGAACGTTTCTTACCTACGCCAAAACCACAACGTGATTTGTCAACTTCTATTTACCCTTCATAAGGACCCTTTTCATCGAATCCGATCCGACTAAAGTAGGAGAGACAGACACCCGCCAGCCACCTTATGCATCTAGTGCATGTCTGTCGGTGGAACCAGTCTCACGTAAGCGTACGTGTAAAGTCAGTCCGGGCTGCTTCATCCCACAATACCGCCGAATCAAGATTGACTAGTAACGGTAAGAAAGTTGAACAAGATCATACGCCCACAACTGCTTTGTGTTCTACTCGTGCAAGATGCTACGCATAAAACCTAGGCTCAGATGCCACTGTTGGGGAACGTAGCATAATTCAAAAAAATTCTACGTCTTCACCAAGATCCAACTATGGAGACATCTAGCAACGAGCAAGTAAGAGTGCATCTACATACCGTTATGAAGATTGCGTGCGGAAGCTTTCAACGAAGCAAGGATGAAGTAGTCGTACTCTTCACGTTCTTCGTCACCGATGATCTAGCGCCGAACGGACGGCACCTCCGCGTTCAACACACGTACGGTGCAGCAACGTCACCTCCTTCTTGATCCAGCAAGGGGGGAGGAGAAGTCGTCAGAGATCCGGCAGCACGACGGCGTGATGACGGATGCAGTGGAGATCGCAGCAGGGCTTCGCCAGGCGCCTTGCGTTGGAGTATGGAGGTGTGACGGGAGGGGAAGAGGCGCCAGGGCTTGGGTGCGGCTGCCCTCTCCCTCCCCACATATATATAGGGGCCAGGGGGGTGCGCCTGGACCCCCAGCAGATCCAATCTGCAAGGGGGCGGCGGCCAGGGGGGGTTCCTTGCCCCCAAGGCAAGTGGAGCCCCCCTCCCCCTTAGGGTTTTAACCCTAGGCGCATGGGGAGGTGGGCCCCCAAGTGGTGCGCCAGCACTGAGGGCTGGACACTTCCCCTTGCGGCCTAGGGGCCCCACCGGGATGGGTGGCCCCACCCGGTGGACCCCCGGGGCCCCTCCGGTGGTCCCGGGACGCTCCCGGTGACCCCCGGAGATCACCCGTTGGCCGAAACTGGACTTCCTATATATCAATCTTTACCTCCGGACCATTCCGGAACTCCTCGTGATGTCCGGGATCTCATCCGGGACTCCGAACAACTTTCGGGTTTCCACATGCATTTATCTCTACGACCCTAGTGTTACCGAACCTTAAGTGTGTAGACCCTAGGGGTTCGGGAGACACGTACTCATGACCGAGACGACTCTCTGGTCAATAACCAACAGCGGGATCTGGATACCCATGTTGGTCCCCACGTGTTCCTCGATGATCTTCATCGGATGAACCACCGTGTCAAGGATTCACTCAATCCCGTATGTTATTCCCTTTGTCCATCGGTACGGTACTTGCCCGAGATTCGATCGTCGGTATTCCCGATACCTTGTTCAATCTCGTTATGGCAAGTCTCTTTACTCGATCCGTAATCCATCATCCCGTGACTAACTACTTAGTCACATTGAGCTCATTATGATGATGTCTTACCGAGTGGGCCCAGAGGTACCTCTCCGTCATACGGAGTGACAACATCCCAGTCTCGGTTCGTACCAACTCAACAGACACTTTCGGAGATACCCGATGCGTACCTTTATAGCCACCCAGTTATGTTGTGACGGTTGGCACACCCAAAGTACTCCTACGGTATCCGGGAGTTGTACAACCTCATGGTCTAAGGAATAAATACTTGACACCGAAAAGCTTATGCATTACGAACTATACGATCTCGTGTTATGCTCAAGTTTGGGTCTTGCCCATCACATCATTCTCCTAATGATGTGATCCCGTTATCACCGACATCCCATGTCCATGGTCATGAAACCGTGACCATCTGTTGATCAACGAGCTGGTAACTAGAGGCCTACCAGGGACTCATTGTGGTCTGTGTATTCACACATGCATCGCTGTTTCCGTATAATACAATTCAAGCATGAATAACAGACAATTATCATGAACAAGGAGATATAATAATAATGCTTTTATTATTGCCTCTAGGGCATATCTCCAACACTTGATACACGTTGTGCCGTGTGCACACGTTACTCTGAGGATGGAGGGCACCTATTTTTTAGATGTAAATACGTGAAAGCTGTTTGGAGGGAAGCAGGTTTGGAGCAGACTAGACGTTCTCTCATGCAGGCACAGTCACCGCTGGAAATCCTAGAGAAGGTCCTCGCGATGCCTGAAAAGGACAAGCTGATGATCATCTATTTTCTATGGCACTGTTGGTCAGAAAGAAACAGAATCAGACATGGCGAATGACGTCTCACTCCGTGTACTCTCGTCAGTAATGTCTCAACCATGATTGCCGAATGGCGGGATGCACATAGTTCACACAGTACATCCATTAGCACAACCAATGTTTGTACAAATCCCAAGTGGGTGAGCCCTCCCATGGATTGGGTGATGATCAATATGGATGCAACTTACATCAGTGATAGCAGAAGAGGAGGATGGGGGTGCATTGCCAGGGACTCGACAGGAGAGGTCTTGTTCGCTGCGGCAGGAATACAATATGGGCGAAGCACTTCAGGCTGAAACAGTGGCTATGATGAAGGCAATACACTTGGCTGATAGTTTTGGGATGGGGCGTGTTGTCTTTAATACAGATTGTATGACGCTGAGCCATGCCATCAGTTCGAATGACGCAGATTGTGCAAAGCTGGGAACCCTGTTTTGGGAGACAAAATTTCTGCTTCGCATGGGTTTCATAGATTTCAAAGTTGTTTTTCAACCACGCGTTTGTAATGTGCCGACACACTTGCTTACAGGTCATGGTTTAAAGCTGGAACCAGGATGCCATCGTGTCTGGCTTACTGGCTGGCCCTCTGATGTAATGGGTGTTGTGGCTGACGATTTGGTCGCAACCACTAGCTAATGGAATGCATGATGTTCCACATCAAAGAAAAAAAGGGAAGGGGGTGAACCAACACGAAGACTTTTGCCCCTAGGCAATTTATTGCTTCGATCCCAACCACACCATCCTGCTGGTGCAACTTGTTATATTTTTTGTCCCACCCCTAAGACATATTTCCTTACCAACGCATGAAGGCGGTCAACCCTTTGCCCCTATCTCTGGTCAGCCTCGAAGGTATAGTTGTAGAAGGAATTAGACCCGCTCTTAGTAACTTATTGTCCGTTAATAGCCGGTTGCTATCTGATTATATCTCCAAGAATAACACATATATGATATGATGAGTTTATTTTCATGTCCTGGTGAACTTTGTTCTGACTATTCTCTACGGCCTTGCAGCCTCAAAGGCAGTAACATCCAGGAAATTAACTTAATTTATGTTTTCTTTTTGTTTTAGCTCAATTGCATAGTTGTGATATTTCGCAATTGTAACTTAGTTGGTGAAATGATCTACTTCCTAGCCCTGTCAACCTAATTGTCATCTTTATGAATCCCTGAAGAAGACAGCTAATGTCCGAAGCGTACACGTTCTGAAATGCTTTTTAACAAAGTTATTTTTTAAACAATGAACATCCAACTACCAAAGTAACCGAATATGTATGTTGATTTCTTTGCTATGCCAATTGTGTAGTTGTGATGTTCCACAGTTGTAACTGAGTTATTGAAATGATCTACTTCATGTTCCTGTCAAGACCCTAACCGCATATCTCTGAATACCTGTAGAAGGCAGGTACTGTTCCAAAAAAGGTTCAATTATTGAACTCATAAATTTTTTGTATGAAAAATATTATATTTATAAGAAATTTCGTTGAGCATGTTTTCCATTCAATTCACTAGAACAATATATTTTGTTTACAAAGTTAATTTGGAAAAGCTAATGCAAATAAGTTTCTATAGAATTCAATTCAGCAATCTTTTACTTAGATAAGTTATGGTTGATACACAGTTGAAATGATGTGGTTACTACCTCACATGCTTAAGTTTACCATATCTCTTTTGATGTATACAAGTCTTGGAGGTCAAGGTTGTCAGGACCCCGATCCTAAGTCACACCGATCTAGCATGTAACACATCATATCACTTTATGGCCTCACGCACGGTATCCCCACGGGTGCCACCTTACCTGGTCCGGGACCGTTTGCGTATTTTGGCTCATGTATATGATAGCGTCGCTAGCATCCATATGACAGAGAACCTGGGCCGACACGACTAGTTGTAAATCAAAAGTGGCGCTAAATTACAGGGACAGTCATACATGACCCAGCAATGAATGTGTCGTTCATCAACGTATGAACCCAAGTCGTAGCAAACTACAAGGACTTAAAGGAACAACACGTGACATTTCCCCGAAGGGACAGACACAGGAACGAAGAAGGACACATGCCGGCCAGCCTAAGTGTTCCGGAGCAGTAGCAAGCTAGCAAGGCTTAGTGGAAGCACTAGGAGGCATTTTCCAATAGATAGGCTACCAAGGGTAAATAACTGGGTGTCGGATCCCACACATAGCAATACACATTACACGTACGCATAACATGTTCGATGGAATGCCCGAGCCACACTAGTTAAGCTTTTCTCCTCTCGAAGCTCGAACTCCAAGCTCCATTTTCTCTGAGATTTGTCTAGGTTTAGCGGTCCGTCACGTCCCGTCCCCGTTTTCACCGCTGTCGATCGCCCCCGCCGATCTCGTCACCGGCACCACCGTGGTGAGCCTCTTGTTCTGTCCATGCTTTTCTTACTTTTATTATTGCTTGTGATTATTGCTTTAGATAGATATTTGTCTAATTTTCTTACGTTTATTATTGCTTGTTATTATATAGTGCGATGGTTTTGATATCCGCCCACGTCGGCCCTCGTCCTGTCTATGATTCGGATGTGGTATATTATCTTTAATTTCTAACTATTTGTTTTAGTGTTTATGACAATTATGCCGACCAACCCGACATTGATGTTTTTATATGTCTAGGAGGTAGTTGAACCAAAAATTCCAAGATCACAAGATTTAGTTGAAAAGGAAAACCTTTCCTTGAAGAAAAAATGGAAAAACGGAGGAGGAGAAGATGGAATTGGAGTTGCATGTTGCAGAAGTCGTCGATGATCACAAGATCAAGATGGACCCCATTGTCAAGAGGTTAAATTTAGTTGAAGAAGAAAACAATTACTTGAAGGAAAAACTAAAAAAAATGAGGAGGAGAAGATGATATTGGAGTTGCATGTCGTGGATATTGTTGATGATCACAAGATCAAGATGGATGCCATGCGCTTGAAGATTAGAAAGATTAGAAAATATGCCATTCATACCGAGGCTTGGTATCATTTTGCCGTTGGATCAATTGTTACCTTGGTTGCGATTATGATCGCATTTGTTGTTGCGTTGAAATGTTCTACATAATTTCAATGTATGGTTTAATTAGATGCTCTAGAGATATGCATGTACTTTGAATGGCATGTGATGATGAACTTATATTAATTTGATCACTTGTCTATCCATGATGTTCTGTAATGGTTTTTGACACGCTTAATTATATATCGTGGGAGTGGAGGGCAAGACAGACATTCAGGGTCTTATAGTTTTTCAATTTCAGGGTCCTTATAGCTCAAAAAATTCAGTAAATGCATGAAAAATAACAAATAAAGTCAGAAATGGTTGAAAATTGATGATGTTGCTTTGAATGGTGCATTTTGAACAAAGAAAAAGTCGGTAGTTCAAATAAGTTCAAAAAATGAAATCCCTTTGTAACAGACAAGTTTTCGTCTGAAACCCTGATACCTCGAAAGAGATTGTCCGTTTTGTAGACAAAGTGCATCCAGTTTTTGCCATAACCCTCTCTACTTTTTTGCACATGCTATGTGGGTGAAATAATGATACCATGCCAACTTTCAACCTTTTCAGAGTTCATTTGAAATGCTTTTCAATTTCAGGGTCATTTAGCTTAAAAAATTCAGTAAATGCATGAAAACAGCAAATGAAGTCAGAAATGGTTGAAAATTGATGATGTGGCTTCGAATGGTGCATTTTGAACACAAAAAAAGTCTGTAGTTCAAATAAGTTCTAAAAATGAAATCCCTTTGTAACAAACGAGTTTTCGTGTGAAACCCTGATATCTCGAAAGAGATTGTTCGTTTTGTACATGAAGTGCATCCAGTTTTTGCCGCAACCCTCTCTACTTTTTTGCAAATGCTATGTGGGTGAAATGATGATACCATGCCAACTTTCAACATTTTCAGAGTTCATTTGAAATGCTTTTCAATTTCAGGGTTATTTAGCTCAAAGAATGAACTAATATAAAAAAAGAATGAACTGGAAAACATTTATGAAACTCTAATAGCAAAAATAAAAAAATAAAAGAATGAACTACAAAACTCTAATGAAACTCTAATAGAAAAGAGAATGAACTAGAAAACTTTAATGAAACTCTATTAGCTAAAGGAATTAACCAAAAATCTTTTATAATTAAACCTCTATTTTTATTGAAACTAAAATTATATAAAATTTATACAACTAAAATTATCAATGTATTTCCTGTTCAAAACATTAAAAGCAAATAGAATTTTCATAATACAAATAAAAAGCAAAAAATAAAATAAAATAAATAAGTAGAATAAAAATAAAATAAATAAGTGGACACAAAATAAACTTTAATAAAGTAAAAAAATAAACTTTAATAAAATAAATAAAAATAGCAACAGTAAGTATTCTTTTGATAGTAGAAACAAAATTAAAAAAAATAAAGCAACAAAGAAAAAAAATGGAACAAAATAAAAAAATACCACCTACTAGGCCGCAACGGCCTGAATACGACTAGAAACCCACCCGTGGGCTAGGATTCATTCCCGCAGAAGGCCCAATCGACCCACAGGCAGATGCATTGTGTTTAGGCCCGTAGGCCTGCATTAGAGAGGAGCTCGAAAAAGAAGGGGCAGCAGCACTTATATACTGGTCGCGACGTCTCTCAGTTAGCGAGATGGGACTAAACTCCCACCGCACCGCGGCTGTGCGAGGTCATTGGTCCCGGTTGGTCCTAGGAACCGGGACTAAAGGCCGACATTGGTACCAGTTCTTGAAACAAACCGGGACCAATCCCCACCATTAGTCCCGGTTGGTGCCACCAACCGGGACCAATGGCCTCTTTTTCCCACCCTTTGGGCTGCTGAAAACTAGCCATTTGTCCCGGTTGGTGCCATGAACCGGGACTAATGGGTCAATTAGTCCCGGTTGGTGCCACGAACCGGGACCAATTCGTTTGCTATATATGCAGCACTTGGGAAATTTTCAAATTTCCATCGTCAGTCCGCCCCCGACGCCGCCAGGCTGCTCGCCATCGACGCCGTCGCCGCCTCTACCCCGACCTCGCCGTTGACGCCCTCTGCCCCGACCTCGCCGTCACCGCCCTCTGCCCCGACCTCGCCGTCGTCGCCCTCTTGCCCCAACCTCGTCGTCGCCGCCCAGCAGTGAGAACTCCGGCCCCCTTCCCCTCCGCCGCCGCCCCTGCCTGCTCTGCTCCTCTGCGCACCGCCGCCCCTGCTGCACGCCGCCGCCGCCGCCCCGGCCTGCTCTGCTCTGCTCTGCTTTTTTTTTCATTATATATGGATGTTGTATATATATGTATATGTAATTGCAGATGTATGTATATGATGCATGGATATATGAATGTATTGATGTATGATTTTTTTGGGTCAATTTATGTATATGTTCATATATATATGTGCATATTTAGAAAAAATTGTGTTGCAAAAGTTACATTTAAGGTTAGTTGATTTAGTGCAAATGTTAGATGAATTTTCTGTTTTTATAGTTTTTATAATTTTTTATAGTTTTAATTATATATACAAATGTTAGATGAATTTTCTGTTTTTATAGTTTTTATTGTTTTAGTGATAGAATGTAGTTTTTTTAGTAAGAATTAGTTCATTTTTATTTATATTAAGTGCTTATTATTTGAACTAGTTGAATTAATAGAACTAGTTTAATTTTAGTAAAACTAGTTTATTTTTAGTAAGAACTAGTTCATTTTTATTTATAGTAAGTGCTTATTAGTTGAACTAGTTGAATTAATAGAACTAGTTTATTTTTAGTAAAACTAGTTTAATTTTAGTAAAACTAGTTTATTTTTAGTAAGAACTAGTTCATTTCTATTTATAGTAAGTGCTTATTAGTTGAACTAGTTCAATTAATAGAACTAGTTTATTCTTTTAGTTCAAGCAATTATTCCCGAATCGACGTCGACGATGCCTATCCCGCATCCTCGTCGTCGACTCAACGGAGGCCTGCTTGATCAGAGGATTCATGTTCGAGACTCAGGCTGGACGTAGCGAGCGGTCTTTCTGGCCCGCTCGTGGCCTGTTCGGTCTTGGCCCGCTCGGTCCAGGCCCGCTACAAAAACTGGTCGGTCCGGTCTGCCAAATTCGGCCCGTAAAAATCTCGGTCCGGTCCGGTCTTTAACCGGTCCGACCGAGCGGACCGAGAAAACACGATCACCGCCGTCGCCATTCCTCGTCATCGCGGCCACCGGCAGCCCCAGGATGAACCACCGTGTCGCCGAGCTTCCCCTCTCCTTCCTTCCTCTCCTCCCCTTCCGCCGTAGCCTCTTGCCGCCGCTCGCCATCGCTGTCGTGCGCGCGTGCTCTGCCGCCGATCTTGTGTTTTCGACCATGGCGTCGACCCAACCGTAGCAGCAATTCCGGCCATGCAGGGGAATTTGTTGCCATGGCAGCGCTTTTCGCGGTGCAGACGAAGTGCCATGGCAGCCGTTTCAGCGCATCACGCACGCAGGCAAGTCGGATCGTGGGAGAAACGGTCTGTCATGATTTTCGTATCGTGGGAGCAATACTCGGTCGTGATTTTCACGTCCAACAAATTAGGAGAGTACTTGTTTTGGAAGGCGAATATTATGGGATTGCATGAAAAACTAATAGCGCCCTCTTCCTATAATCACGCGCCATCAATCCCATGCTGCCGTTTCCTATTGAGAGTCGAACAGAAAATAGGAAGTACGAGAGAAAGAGGATTTGATCCGGAAATCACGGTGCGATTTGACGATCAACACCACGTCCAATTTGATCCGCTAATAACGGCAAGTCTCTCACAGAGAAAATCGTGGGCTCATGCAGGCGCTCCATTACTTGCATGCAATAGATAAACCGCTAAGGAAGAAGCATCAAGGGTTCAAGGCACACAGAAAATAATGGCTAACAGCCGCGCCGCCCACTGCAGTTCGCATAGCACGTCGCCCAACTCGCCGCCGGCGCTCGCCCACCTTGCCACGGTACCTGCGTCCTTGCCGTTGCACCCGTCCACGTCGTCGCCGGTAGTGGCTGGCCGGTCCGCTCGGTCCGGCCCGGGCTTTGCCGCCGCCGGTCCGGTCCTTGAAAACAGGCCCGCTAGGCTGGTCGGTCCGGTCCGGTCCGGACCGCCGGCGGCCGGTCCAAATGGTGGCTCGGTCAAGGACCGGACCGGCCCGGACCGTGTCCAGCCTTATTCGAGACTGAGCTCCGCCGGGTTGGTATTGGGAGGTGCTTCCTTCCGGGGGCGCAACTTAGTGAGGAGCCAACCCGTTGTTGACCCGAACCTTCTTTGGTGGCGGGCGCGCGGGCCAGTGACGGTGCGGAGGCTTGAGGACCCCGCGGAGGTTGTACGTCACCGTGTCAGCGAGGAGGACGAACACGTCCATCGCTACATGGTTGCGTTGGAGGGCAGGTTCGACAATACATGGCAGGTTCTTCAGGGATCTCACTGGAGTTATGATCATGTGATGATTCCTTCTCTTTGGGTGTCCATCGCCCGCGCCAATCCCCGTCGTTCGCTAGGGTTTTAGTTGTGTTAATTAATTAGTGATGCTATATGTATGATACTATTCGAGATGTATTAGTGATAATATTCGACGATGTACGGATGCAAGAGATGATTTAGTTTTGCTTATTGAATGCTCAAACTGGAGTCCAACCAAATCTCCATGTCAATATGAGTCCTATAATTAAGATATTTTGAAATGTTTTTGTTTATATTTTCAACCATTGAATTTTGGCATGACTTGTGCTACAATATGTAGGAAATGTCGTCGTCTGACGATGACGATAGATCCCAGCGTGCGACTGGTGTGGCGACGACCGGGGTCAGTGCGAAAGGTCACACCTGGTAGACGATCGATGCTTCAGTGTTAAGCTCGGCGAGGCCTTCGATTTTGAAATGGTACGCAACACGACAAGTCTTGTTTGGTAATTAAGCATGACTTATGCCTTCTTTTCAACGTGTAATTTTCGTCTTTTACAATTTGACTAGCTTATCCCATGCCATGCAAGACGCTATGTCTTGGAGCATCTGGATTTCGAAGATCATGAAAATATGGAAACAAAGCAAATTCATCCCAGGACCCATCATGATTATGATTTTCTTGTAAAGCTATACAATTCGGAGAGCGTAACCCATTTTGGTTGCTCGAACTGGAGAGCACTGTGCAAGGCATATGATTTTCAGGAGGGTATGTATGTCACCTTTGACCTTGGTGATGATGACGATGGCATGTGGGTCCTTATTGATACGCATCCAGTTCTACCTCTATGTGAGTTTCTCAAACAAGTTTATTAAGTAATTTATATTTTTTATTTCAAAATAATTGACAGCTTATTTCCATTCTTCAAGAAATGTACGGAAGATGGTGGACAGAACCCACCACACTGATGGTGCGGAATTAACTTGTCAGAAGTAAAACCATCTTGTCTCGTTACTTTCTTATTTTGAGCGTTACAATACCTATTCTAAAACTCTTGCACATTATGGTCAATACATGCCACTAGTGCACATGTTGAACTACGGTAACATCCATGGAGATGTCATGGTAAGATTTGTGGCCGATCATCTTTTGCATAAATTCTTCTAAAACTAAACTACATTACTAACTACGAAGTTATTACTATGTTTTCCAAAAGAAAATCCCTTCGGATTGTGTGCCTCATATGTTGTTTCAGAAAGGTCACCTCAATGTTATGAGCTTATTACCGTACTCGTCAAATGATCATCCTACACATAACTGTCCATACAGGATTTCTAAATCCAATGAAGACTTGACAATCAAAGATTGGAAGAAATGTATGGTCAGTCGTAGGGAGCGACATGGAAGCGACATTGTGCGAAAGCCAAGAATTGGAGACAAGATAATCTGCATTCTCCATAATGGAGAGTCAGGGCCTATCTTGTTTTATGCTATTTCACCTTAGAGAGGGTGTACTTAATTAAGTCTGGCTACGTATGATCATGTGCTAAGAAGTTGTTAGATGACTATGATGATGATGAGCATGACTTGTTATTATGACAACGAGTAGAAGTTGTGAGATGACGATGATGCTGGGTATGACTTTTTTAGTATGACAACGACGATGATGATTTATTATTAATTATGATGATGCATTGTTATATGAGCAAGCACGGAGATAAGAGAGGACACTTCTCTCTATTAGCTAGCTAACACAATATATGAAACCCCTAAATTAACCCTACAAAACCCACAAACCCCCCCCCCCCCTAAGAAAAAACAAAACAAAAACCGTAGCCCCATGGGGAAAAAATCAAGCTTATTTGTCCCGGTTGGTGCTACCAACCGGGACAAAAGGCCCCCCTGCCAGCGCAAGCCGCAATTGCCACATGGAGGGCCATTTGTCCCGGTTGGTATAAGAACCGGGACTAACGGTCTAGGACATTTGTATCGACCGTTTAGTCCCGGTTCCCCAACCGGGACAAATGGCCCTGACGAACCGGGACAAATGGCCCTTTTTGCACTAGTGGTTGTACAACATGGCATCACAACATAACTCAACAACTCATATAGATAAAGGCCCACAAGAGCCATCATAGCATTTATTACAAGCAGTGGGTCTCATGACCCAACATACAGAGCATACAGGCAACGGAAGCATAAACATGTATGTATACAGACATCTGAAAAGGAAGAAGGCTATCAAGCCTGACTATCTACAAGACCCTCCCAAGGGTACAAGATCGTAGCTGAGGTAACAAGCTAAACGTCGAAGTCCACGCATAACTACTAGTGAGACTGAAGTCTCTCTGCAAAAACATAAATTAAGCAAACATGAGTACAAATGTACCCAGCAAGACTTACATCATAACTAACTACATACTCCCTCCCTCCGGTGAAGAGTGTACATCTAGCTCCAAAATTTGTCCACAAAAGAGGGTAGTTCTATCTTCCCAATGCACTTTAAAGTGGGAAAAACACTTCTCTCTAATCACACGGTAATCAAAACCAATAACAATCTACACATGGTCTTCTTAATTTCTATATGCACTTAGCTCATTGGGGGTTGGGTAATTAAAGAGGAGAGAGATGGTGGTTTGCATCTTTCCAATGCATTTTTTTACTCAACTCCATAATTTGTCCTAAAATTTCTAGATGTACACTCTTCACCGGACGGAGGGAGTATGCATCAGTATCAACAAAGGGGTAGTGGAGTTTAACTGCAGCAAGCCAGTTTTGACTCAATGGCTATCCTGTACTACGATTGCTGATAACTCTTTTGAGGTGGCGCACACGAGTCCACATATTCACCATATAAATACACCACTATGGATCCGCTCCTATCTCCCTACGGGAAGGCCATCCATAGCACTCACGCTTATCTTGAGCATTTTAGAGTATCCACTTTCACTTGTCTATGAACTTTATAGGCAACCCCGAAGTCCTTTACCGCGGACGCGGCTATTGGAATAGATCATTTATAACCCTACAGGGGTGTACATCTTCACACATGTTTCCACCACTTAGCGTCTACACACGACATGTGCTCGGCAGACTTCAAGCGAAAGCCGACGTGGGTGTAGACCACGACCTGACTAACCACATAAGTCCCTAGTCCACGTTTATCGCCTATTTAGGTTCCATCCGAAGGGAGTCCGACCGAGGTTTGCACTTACGGCCCCGAACGATGTGTACAGGGTTCCCGAGGCATCAAACGGGCAACTCGGTACACCGGGCCACGTGCCTACCGCATCACAGCCCACCCCTCAGGTCAGCGCTGCGCACGGCCTCCAGCATACTACAAACACCAGAAACTAATTGCAACTCATGGACAGAGGAGGTGGGGTTAATAAGTCGAGCGGGGTCATATTTCAGGGACCAACGTGTGGTAGTAGTTGTTCATGGATCAACAAACACAGAACTTAGTTCCTGAGGACGGTTTCAATGATACAACTCACCATGTCTTCCTACATGGCCTCTCACCACTACCTTTACCAAATTGTGTTCACACACTTAGCTGTCAATAGTAGGACATGTTCACACACCTCCAATTCATCCCCGATGAATCGAACCTACTCAACTCTAAGCAGCAGCAGGCATGACAAACAAGCATGAATGAGTAGGCACATCAGGGCTCAAACAACTCCTACTCATGCTAGTGGATTTCAACTATTTAATGTGGCAATGACAGGTCATGCAGAGGACAGGGGTTCAGCTACCGCAGCATGTAACAGTTGAATCGTTGTTGTCCTAATGAAGTAAAAGAGAGCAGAAGCGAGAGATTGGGACTGTATCGGAATGAACAAGGGGGTTTGCTTGCTTGGCACTTCTGAAGATAGTATAGCTCTTCATCGGTGTCATCGAACTCATATCATCGGAAAGTCGTCTACTGAGAGGGGACAAATACCAGCAAACAAGAAAAGAACACAATCAATACAATGCAACAATATGATGCATGAATGTGACATGGCAATTGATAACCCACAAGTATAGGGGATCAGTTGTAGCCTCTTTCGATAAGTAAGAGTGTCGAACCCAACGAGGAGCTAAAGGCAGAACAAATATCCCCTCAAGTTATATCGACCACCGATACAACTCTACGCACGCTTAACGTTTACTTTACCTAGAACAAGTATGAAACTAGAATTATTTTGTAGTTTTTGTGGGATAGGTTTGCAAGAATAAAAATAGCACATTAATAAAAATTCGGGGCTGTTATAGATAAAGAAGCAATAAAGTTAGTATAGCGAGTGTTGAAAAGTGGTGGTAGGAGTTGCGAAATTGCCCCTAAACAATTGACTACGTTACTAGACCGATAGCAAGTTTTATGTGGGAGAGGCCACTGCTAGCATGTCATCCCTTACTTGGAATTCCATGCACTTATGATTGGAACTATTAGCAAGCATCTGCAACTACTAACATTCATTAAGGTAAAACCCAACCATAGCATTAAGATATATTGGTCCTCCTTCAATCCCGTATGCATCAATTTCAACCCTAGGTTGAAGTTTCTGTCACTCTTGCCCTCCAATACGCAGTACTATCAACATACAACTAACCCTATGGTGTGATCCACGTGCGCGCTCATATGATGGGCACCAAAGGACAGCAACATAACCACAAGCAATTTAAATCAATCATAGCAATTCACCAATCACCGATAGGACAACGATAATCTACTCAGACATCATAGGATGGCAACACATCATTGGATAATAGTATGAAACAAGTAGAGGGTACAGCGGGTTGCGGGAGAGTGGACCACTGTAGATAGATGGGGGAAGGTGATGGAGATGTTAGTGAAGATGACGGAGGTGTTGGTGTAGATGGTCGTCACACGATGATGGCCCCAGTGGCACTCCGGTGCCACCGGAAGCGAGGGGGGAGAGCCCCCCTCCTTCTTCTTCTTCCTTCACCTTCTCCCTACGTGGGAGAAGGGTTTCCCCTCTGGTCCATGGCCTCCATGGCGGCGGAGGGGCGAGAGCCCCTCCGAGATTGGATCTGTCTCTCTGTCTCTCTCTATTTCTGCATTCCTAGATTCTGGCCCTTCACCGTTTCTTAAATTCCCGGAGATCCGTAACTCCGATTGGGCTGATTTTTTGACATGATTTTTATTCGGATATTAGCTTTCTTGCGGCGAAATAAGGGAATCAACCACCTGACGGTGTGGCCACGAGGGCCCAGGGCGCACCCCCTGCCTCGTGGCCCACTCGGGCATCGTCTCATGTTGGTTCCGCTTCCCAAAATTCACATATATTCCAAAAAAAAATCTCCGTCCGTTTTTATTCCGTTTGGACTCCGTTTGATATGGATATTCTGCAAAACAAAGAATGCAACAAACAGGAACTGGCACTGGGCACTGGATCAATATGTTAGTCCCAAAAAATAGTATAAAAAGTTGCCAAAAGTATATGAAAGTTGTAAAATATTGGCATGGAACAATCAAAAATTATAGATACGACGGAGACGTATCAGCATCCCCAAGCTTAATTCATGCTCGTCCTCGAGTAGGTAAATTAAGAAAAAGATAATTTTTGATGTGGAATGCTACCTAGCACAATCTTGATCATGTAATCTAATCATGGCATGAATATTATGACACGAGTGATTCAAAGCAATAGACTATCATTTGACATAGAAGAATTTAATACTCGGGCATCCCAACAAACAATCAAGTCTTTCAAAATATCAATGCTAAAGAACGTTATCCCTACAAAATCATATCGTCTTTTATGCTTGCCTTTTCTTAACACAAGGTACCCCTCATGCCCATCCCGGTGTCAGCCAAGCAATTGTTTTCATACTTTACTTTTTCGAACTTTTTCAACCCTTCACGCAATACATGAGCATGAGCCATGGATATAGCACTATGGGTGGAATAGAAGGTGGTAGTAGAAAAAAGTAGGGAGAAAGTCTCACATCGACAAGGCGTATCAATGGGCTATGGAGATGCCCATCAATAGATATCAATGTGAGTAAGTAGGGATTGCCATGTAACTAATGCACTAGAGCTATAAGTGTATGAAATCTCAAAAGAAAACTAGTGGGTGTGCATCAACTTGCTTGCTCATGAAGACCTAGGGCATTTGAGGAAGCCCATCATTGGAATATACAAGCTAAGTTCTATAATGAAAAATTCCCACTAGTATATGAAAGTGACAACATAGGAGACTCTCTATCATGAAGAACATGGTGCTATGATGAAGCACAAGTGTGGAAAAATATAGTAGCATTGTCCCCTTTTTTTCTTGTTCTCTTTTTTTTCTTTTTTTGGGCCTTCCTTTTTTTTGGCCTTTCTCCTTTTTTCGGCCTATTTTTTTTTCTTTTGTCCTTTCTTTTTTTCCTTTTTTTTCAAGGGACAATGCTCTAATAATGACGATCATCACACTTCTATTTACTTACAACTCGATACTAGAACAAAAATATGACTCTATATGAATGCCTCCGGTGGTGTACCGGGACGTGCAATGATCTAGCGTAGCAATGACATCAAAAAAAATGGACAAGCCATGGAAACATCATGCTAGCTATCTTACGATCATGCAAGGCAATATGACAATGATGGTGCGTGTCGTAATAAACGGAACGGTGGAGTTACATGGCAATATATCTCTGAATGGCTATGGAAATGCCATAATAGGTAGGTGGTGGCTAATTTGAGGAAGGTATATGATGGGTGTATGGTACCGATGAAAGTTGCGCGATACAAGAGAGGCTAGCAATGTTGGAAGGGTGAGAGTGTGTATAATCCATGGACTCAACATTAGTCATAAAGAACACACATACTTATTGCGAAAAATCTATTAGCCCTCGAAGCAGAGATACTACGACACATGCTCCTAGGGGGGAGGTTGGTAGGTGTTAACCATCGCGCGCCCCCGACCTTCTCGCAAAGATAAACAATCAAAATACAATGCGCGCCAATTTGGTTACATAGTTAGGAGACCATACGTGCATGCTTCGGGAATCACAAACCTTAACACCAATATTTTTACTAAACCATAATCATTCACTAGTTCCTCCCACATATTAGCATCTCTATATCGCAAAACTATTGCAAGGAATCAAACACATCATATTCAGCGATCTAAAAGTTTATGTAGGATTTTATGACTAACCATGTGAATGACCAATTCCTGTCAACTCTCTAAATAGAGATAAGTGAAGCAAGAGAGTTTTAATTCTTTCTACAAAAGTAATGCCCACGCTCTAACAATTATAAGTGAAGCAAAAGAGCATTCTACAAATGGCGGTTTTCTATGTGAAGAGAAACAGGCAATCCAAACTTCAAATGATGTAAGTGAAGCACATGAAGTATTCTATAAAGCCATACTCAAAAGATATAAGTGAAGTGCAAAGAGCATTCTATAAATCAACCAAGGACTATCTCATACCAGCATGGTGCATAAAAGAAAGGGTGAAAACTAAATGCAAAAGACGCTCCAAGATCTGCACATATCACATGAATGAAACGAATCTGAAAACATACCGATACTTGTTGAAGAAAGAGGGGATGCCTTCTGGGGTGCCTTGGGAATCCCCAAGCTTGAGCTCTTGCCTCTCCTTCTTCTCCTGATAACCCTCAACCGTAAGGGATCGAGATAGTCTTCGCGGGTAAGAATAATCCAATTTATAGATTCGACACACGGGGAGCCAAAGAGTATTTATAAGCTTTGACAGTTGAGTTGTCAATTCAACCGCACCTGAAATATACTTACTTGCAACAAAAGATAAGTGGTAACGGTGATATGATAGTGATGGTGGTGACAGCAAAAGTAAACAGCAAAAGTAACAACTAATAACCAGCAGGATTGTGATACGTCCAAAACGTATCTATAATTTCTGCTTGCTCCATGCCTCTTTTGTGTGATATTGCTATGATATTTATGCACTTCCATACACTTTTGATCATATTTGGACTAACCTATTAACTCAGTGCACCCCAGTGCCAGTTTCTGTTTTCTGCTGTTTTTGTATTTCAGGTTTTCCCATTACGTAAACTGCCAGAAAAATTCCGGGAAAAATATATAAAAAATCAGCGTTCCGGAAGCTTCCATGCGGCCAAAGTAGGGCCGGAGGGGGGCCACCAGGGCTCCAGGCGCCCTGGGGGCGTGGCCCACCTCCTGGCCGCGCCGGGGGGGCGCCTGGGCCCCCCATGCCTCCGCTGATGCCCCCCTTTGGCATATATTTACACCGCGTCCCGAAACCCTCGAGGACGGAACCCTTTTTCGCGATCTCATCTCTGTTCCGCCGCCGCCGCGCTTCCAAGATCGGGAGCACCAGGAGAACTCTTCCCGGCACCCTGCCGGAGGGGAGGATCACCAGCGGGAGCCTCTCCACCACCATGGACGCCTCCCGGATGAGTTGTGAGTAGTCTCCCTTGGACCATGGGTCCATGACCAGTAGCTATGTGATGTTCTCCTCCCCTCTTTGTTCTTCACCGATTAGACCTCGTGAGCTGCCCTACATGATCGAGGCACATATGTAATCCTTATGCTGTTGCTATGATGAGTTTGCTGGGATCCGATGGATTATGAGATTATGTTCAGATTGTGTTTGAGTAATATATTTGATTCACTTCTTTTATATTTATGTTCTTGAGTAATTCTTGCATGTTCTCCGTTGCTGTTTATTGCTTTGGCCAAGTAGTAGGTAGTAACTCCAAGAGGGAACGTTATGCTTGATTGTGGGTTCATGCCCCTCGATGACTAGCTTGAGTGACAGAAACATGAGTCTAGGGGATGTGATGTTGCCACAAGGGGGAAAACAACGGTGCTTGTACTCGCGGGTGCAAGGATTGTTTACTTTACGCAAAGTTCTTTTAATGCAGTTGTCTGTTGCTTTGAGTTTACACTATGGGTGGGACTCGCAACTTAATACCAGCGAGATGTTCTGGATAGATATCTCAAGGTGGATGATTAGTAGTAGATGCAGATGGATTTCGGTCTACTTACCTTGGCGTACTGCCCATGCTTTTGAGCCTCTACCTTTCTTGCAGCATAGTTAGCATTGGTTTGCGCACATAATCCTGTCAATTGCCCAGCTGTAATTTGTTTACCTCGCTTAGCTGTTTTATCGTCTTTTGGGAGAGAGACATCACTAGTGAACATCATGGGACCCCGGTCCATATTACCATCACTGATCACATCCGCTATTTACTTTCAGTTCTTACTTACTAGTTGCAGTTATACCTATCACTATTATCTCTTGCGTTTGATCCTTTGTAAACGACAAGGCCGGAGGGATTGACAACCTCTCTGTACTCGTTGGGAGCAGAGTTATTTGTATCTGTGTGCAGGTCCAGTCGATCGCTAGTTGCGCCGCTAGCAGTTGACACCTTCTTGTTGAACCTTGGAGTCTCAGGGGAATTCGCTCCTTGGTATCTTTGCCAAGGGAAAACTACCGCTACACTGCATCTCAAACCTTCCACTTGGGGTAACCAACGAGGGGCGAGAAGCCATCAAGCAAAGTTTTCTGGCGCCGTTGCCGGGGCCTCCACTCTTCAAGATAGGGGAGTTGCACGCTATCTTTTACCTTTGCTTTTTAGTCTTGTTAGTTTACCTTTCAGTTTTTGCTTTAGTGTCTTCTATCAAAAATTACAAAAAAAATTTATTTGCTTTTCTGTTAGTAGTCCTTTCTGTTTAGTTAAGCATGTTAGGATTTGTTGCTTTGAGGGAATCAGAGGTTCTAGATTTCCATCAAAGGAATGGAGAAAATATGAAGAAGGCATGTGACAGAATTTCTGATGCACATAGGCGAATTATGCCTTGGATACCTATAAAAATTGTGCTTAGAAATTTTTACCATGGTCTTTTTAAATGGTGTAAACACTCTCTTGATATTATAGCTGAAGGAGATTTCCTAGAGTGTGATGAAGCTAGAGCTCTTGAAATTATACATGGTCTATCTAGTTACTTTGTTTATGATCATAATTTTGATACTGTCATAGATAGACTTGCTACTATTGAGAAAAGAATGGATGCTCTAGACTTGATGAAGGTAGAGAAACCCAAACCCAATAAGAGAGATATTTTGGAAATAGACAATGATTGGGAGCCTTTTGTTAGGATTAGCATCTCTAATCAAGACTTCCTTGCTTATTGTGATATTGGATCTATGGTTTCTACTATGCCAAAAATTGTTCATGATTCTTTAAAATTTAACATGGATAGATTATCATCTTATCATGAACACACTAATGGAGATATTTTTGAGATCCAGGGAAGAATAAAAGACGTGCCAGTCACATTCCTTAAAGGGATTGCAATGGTTGATTTATTCATCATGAAGCCAAACCAAGGAAATATAGTGCTTGGAAGGGACTTCCTCCGTGCAGTTAAAGGCTTCATCGATATAGGTAAGGGACAAATCCGCTTACGCGGGAAGGCAAAAGGTGTGTACCCCTTTCCTAGAAGGAACAAGAGTGAACTTGTTGAGGAACCATTTGAAGCAATTTATAACTCCGATTATTATGATGATTATTGATTCCTCTTTGCATTATGCCTAGCTTAAAGGCATAAAAGAAAGCGCTTTTGGGAGGCAGCCCACAATGAATAAAATTTTATTTTGCTTTTGTTGTGTCTTGATGTTGTTACTACAGTAGCATCATCATTGTATCTTTACTTTTCAGCTTTGTGCCAAGTGTAGCCTGCGATTGCAAGAAAGTTCAAAAGTTGTGACGTGCTGTCCAGGAAACAGATTCTGTCCTTGGACAGAAAAATTCGTATAAAATCACCAGATCATCTTTTTGGTCTGAATTTTTTCGAAAGGGTGCTCTATACAATTGGCTTTCGGGCGTCTGTTCTGAGTTTTTTGATTTGAGTGGCAGAAGTGCCCCGAAAAAATCATTTACTACCTGCTGGTCTGTTTTTCACAGATTCTGTCCTGTTTTGCATTTTCTTCGTTTTGCAAACCTTGAGCTTGCTTTTTCTTTGCAAAAACCTTTTGGCAATCTTGAGAAACAGTATACATTCAAGAATATCCTTATTTCCAGCAAGGAAAATTATTTTATTAAGGGTACTAACCTCGCTAATCAGATTATGATGAGTTATGTATGAAGGGAGTTTTCAAGTGTGCGAGGGAAGATGATAAAAAGATTCAGGAGTGTCAAACGCTCAAGCTTGGGGATGCCCCCATGCACCCCCAAGAAATATTCAAGAAGACTCAAGCGTCTAAGCTTGGGGATGCCCCCGTGCATCCCCTTCTCCATCAACATTATCAGTTCGTCTTTCGTTCCACTATATTTTTATCACTTCATGTGTTATGTGCTATGCTTGGAGCGTCTTGCTTTTAGTTTCCTTTTTAGTTTTCTTTAGCTTTGCTTGCTGTTCATAACGAGTTGGAACTCAGCTTTCTTTGTGTGGGAGAGAAACACGCTCCACTTCAACCTAGAACATAACATAGAATTTTCATGTCTATCCTTGCTGTGTGTGTTCTTTGTCTTTCAATAGCTACTATCATGTTCAGCTCTTAGTTTTCATGCTTATCTTTTTTAAAGAGCTTTTGTTTAGTTGGTCGCTGGAACTCTCTTTAGTTATCATGCTTATCTTGTTAAGAGAGTTGGCTTCTGTTGCACTGGTTGATATGTCTATGATAAAAATGCTATGTGCATAATGGTGCTTAGTAGTTCATGTTTTCTTGTGGTTAGTCTCAAATAGCTGGGGGGTTCTCAATGTATTATTGGAGTACCAACATGATTTGTTTGCCTATGATGTGGTATGGTTTAGTGATATCTTCCTTCAAGAATTTATTTTGATTGACTTGGCATATGCTCATGCATATTTAAGACTGTAAAGAAAGTCTATCAAGCCTTGATGATCTTTAATTTCTGAGTAGCGATATAACTTGCATGCCCGATTCAATGTTGCTTTGTCGCTCTGCATGATTATGACCGTCATTGCTCTCTTAGTTGGTCTCTCCCAGTCTTTTGCTAACCTTCGCCTGTACTAAGCGGACTGACTGCTTGTGCATCCAAAATCCTTTAAACCAGTTATGCCATATGAGTCCACCATACCTTCCTATACATGGTATTTACTTGCCATTCCTAACGAAGACTTTCATGTACCATCTCGAAATTATTCAAAAAAGCATTTCTCTTTTGTGCCTTTGTTTTAGCTCATGAGGAAGTAGTATTTAATTCATGATCTTTTTAAGTTGGACAAGCTTCACCCCGGGATTGCATGTCTAATGTGCAAACCCATAATACGAGAAGGAACTGGCATAGAGTGCGCCCGGCTCATTAAAAAATTATACAACAAACAAACCCTCCTTCACGCTTTGTTCATGAGAAATCAGAAAACTTTGGCAGTGATAAACAAATGAGATTAATAGGATGTGATCGTCCTCATGCGGGAGCCGTTCCTCGAAACTTGTCCAGCTCAAGAAGTAATTGAGTTATCTGCTAGCATTCGTTGACGAAATATGCATATTCTAAAAATAATAATTATTACCTCTGTTTTTAAAACCAAGAGCTCTGGTACATGTTTAGTTTTTGTTTCCGACCACGGGTTTTCAACCTTGCCAACAAAAGCCACCGTTCGAGAGTCTCCACCTTCCTTCTTTAAAGCACCAACTATTGAGAGCATGATTGTCATTCTGAGTGTAATGTGCATTGTCCCAAAGTACCATTGTCTTTTGCATGATTATGATATCGTTTATTCTGAAATCATTGTATCTAGTCGTCACTTAAACCTTGGAGGTGCCCCTGCATTTATGTTTTGCTTCACTAAAGGGGGCAAGCGAGATACCACTTTATCATATTTGCACACCATGCTCATTGCAAATCTATTGAGTGTTTCAGAATCATATTGTAAAACTTTCAGTTCTTTGTGATTTTCTCATGAGGCAACTTAATTACTATAGACTCATTGTCTCAGTAAGCACTTGTCATGTGACTGTGAAAAGCTCTTATATGGTTAATAGCATGTCACCACAGAAATTATGCTTGTTATCATTTACCTACTCGGGGACGAGCAGGAATTAAGCTTGGGGATGTTGATACGTCCAAAACGTATCTATAATTTCTGCTTGCTCCATGCCTCTTTTGTGTGATATTGCTATGATATTTATGCACTTCCATACACTTTTGATCATATTTGGACTAACCTATTAACTCAGTGCACCCCAGTGCCAGATTCTGTTTTCTGCTGTTTTTGTATTTCAGGTTTTCCCATTACGTAAACTGCCAGAAAAATTCCGGGAAAAATATATAAAAAATCAGCGTTCCGGAAGCTTCCATGCGGCCAAAGTAGGGCCGGAGGGGGGCCACCAGGGCTCCAGGCGCCCTGGGGGCGCGGCCCCCCTCCTGGCCGCGCCGTGGGGGCGCCTGGGCCCTCCAGGCCTCCGCTGATGCCCCCCTTTGGCATATATTTACACCGCGTCCCGAAACCCTCGAGTACGGAACCCTTTTTCGCGATCTCATCTCTGTTCCGCCGCCGCCGCGCTTCCAAGATCGGGAGCACCAGGAGAACTCTTCCCGGCACCCTGCCGGAGGGGAGGATCACCACCGGGAGCCTCTCCACCACCATGGACGCCTCCCGGATGAGTTGTGAGTAGTCTCCCTTGGACCATGGGTCCATGATAGCTATGTGATGTTCTCCTCCCCTCTTTGTTCTTCACCGATTAGACCTCGTGAGCTGCCCTACATGATCGAGGCATATATGTAATCCTTATGCTGTTGCTATGATGAGTTTGCTGGGATCCGATGGATTATGAGATTATGTTCAGATTGTGTTTGAGTAATATATTTGATTCACTTCTTTTATATTTATGTTCTTGAGTAATTCTTGCATGTTCTCTGTTGCTGTTTATTGCTTTGGCCAAGTAGTAGGTAGTAACTCCAAGAGGGAACATTATGCTTGATTGTGGGTTCATGGCCCTCGATGACTAGCTTGAGTGACAGAAACATGAGTCTAGGGGATGTGCTGTTGCCACAAGGGGGAAAACAACAGTGCTTGTACTCGCAGGTGCAAGGATTGTTTACTTTACGCAAAGTTCTTTTAATGCAGTTGTCTGTTGCTTTGAGTTTACACTATGGGTGGGACTCGCAACTTAATACCAGCGAGATGTTCTGGATAGATATCTCAAGGTGGATGATTAGTAGTAGATGCAGATGGATTTCGGTCTACTTACCTTGGCGTACCGCCCATGCTTTTGAGCCTCTACCTTTCTTGCAGCATAGTTAGCATTGGTTTGCGCACATAATCCTGTCAATTGCCCAGCTGTAATTTGTTTACCTCGCTTAGCTGTTTTATCGTCTTTTGGGAGAGAGACATCACTAGTGAACATCATGGGACCCCGGTCCATATTACCATCACTGATCACATCCGCTATTTACTTTCAGTTCTTACTTACTAGTTGCAGTTATACCTATCACTATTATCTCTTGCGTTTGATCCTTTGTAAACGACAAGGCCAGAGGGATTGACAACCTCTCTGTACTCGTTGGGAGCAAAGTTATTTGTATCTGTGTGTAGGTCCAGTCGATCTCTAGTTGCGCCGCTAGCAGTTGACACCTTCTTGTTGAACCTTGGAGTCTCAGGGGAATTCAATCCTTGGTATCTTTGCCAAGGGAAAACTACCGCTACACTGCATCTCAAACCTTCCACTTGGGGTAACCAACGAGGGGCGAGAAGCCATCAGATTGAAACACTGTAGGCTAGGGAGATGGATGGTTGGGCGCTGCATGGATGAGATACATCATGAATCTAACTTGGGGCAAGGCACACAGAAAAGTAATGATCATCTAGGCAAATATCAAACATTAGGCATGTATCCCACAGGTAGTTGTACGTGCTTGCAATAAGAACTTGCACAACATCTTTTGTCCTACCATCCCGCTACGAACGGGGCCAAAAGGAACTTATGGAGATTAAGGTACTCCTGTCAAAGAGCACCGGAACAAAGCAATAAACACAATGGATACATGGAATCCTCAAATTATGGACCATCCCCTTTGGTGTCCCAAGCTGTCACCTTTGGGATCGCCGGTTCCGGACCATAATAGGTGCAAACAACTCATAGATAGGATCAAGAACACAAATATATTCATGCAAACACATAGGGTTCAGATCTGAAAACATGGCACTCGGGCCCAAAGTGACAAGCATTAAGAGCAACAAGATGAAGCAAATATGATAAACACCAAAGTAGATGATAGGCAACATGCCCCCAACAATCTGATAAACTATTACATGATCTAACTCATCCAATCCCTACCATCCCCTTTGCCTACAGCAGGGAATTACTCACACATGGAAGGAGAAGTCATGGAGGGAGGATGGAGTGGTGATGATGATGACGATGGCGACGATCTCCCCTCTCCGGAGGCCAAGTCAGCCTCCAGATTAGCCCTCCCGAAGAAGAACAGAGGGTGGCGGCGGCTCCACGACGGAAACTGGAAAAACGACTTCTCTTCTGGGGTTTTCTCGCCACGAGAATAAATAGGAGCCAAGGTAGGGCACCAGAGGGGGGAGGACCATCCCAGGCGGCCTGCTGGCGCGGCCAGGGGTGGGGCCGTGCCAGCAGGGCACCTGGGGCCCCCCTGGCTGCCCTCTGGCCCCACTTCTGGCATAATGGCCCTTCGGGTGCGTGGATTTTCTGTGATTTTTCTTGGAATTTTTTGAGACACCTAAAAAATCCATTTTCCTGCACACAATAAAACCATACAGGCAGCTCTGCTGAAAACAGCGTCAGTCCGGGTTAGTTTAGTTCAAATCATGCAAGAATGAGGGCAAAACAATAGCAAAAGTGTTTGGAAAAGTAGATACGTTTGAGACGTATCAACTCCCCCAAGCTTAGCATATTGCTTGTCCTCAAGCAATTCAGTTCAACGAACTGGACGCGACAAAGAAAACTTTGACAAACTCTTTTGCTTCATTAGATGTTTATAAGCATGTACTACGAAAAGAGTCTAGCAAGTATTGAAACAATGCTATGAGGACAATGCACGAAGCAATCCTTCTTTCAAGTGACCAATCACAAATAACTAAAAGTAAATAATATGCTACTGAAAATCAAGACAAGATTACATTGCACATAGCTTGAACATACTAGAGTGGTATCTCGCTAGCCTCCATGAGTGAAGCAAAACATAAATGCAGAAACTCCTCCAGAGTTTTAAAGGAGACTAGAACTAAGAATTTCAGAATAAATAATACCACAAGCATGCAGAAGACAATGTAATACTTTGGGACAATGCACATTACACTCAGAATGACAATTATGCTCTCCTAGTTGGTGCTTTGAAGAAAGAAGGTGGAGACTCTCGAACCGTGGAATTTGATGGCGAGGTTGAAAACCCTTGTTGGAAGCAAAGACTAAACATGTACCAGAGCTCTTGGTTTTGAAAACAGAGGTAAAAATGATTTTGGGGAGGTGCATATTTCGTCAACGAATGCTAGTAGACAACCCAATCACTTCTTATGCTAGACATGTTTCAAGGAACGACTCCCAAGATGGGGACGATCACATCCCCTTAATCTCCTATGTTTATCACTACCAAAGTTTTCTGATTTCTCATAAACAAAGCGTGAAGGAGGGTTTGTTGGTTGTGATTATCTTTTGTGAGCTGGGCGCACTCATGCCAGTCCCTCCTCGTATTAGGGGTTTGCAGATTAGACATGCAATCCCGGGATAAAACATGTCCAACATAAGAAGATCATGAATTACCTACTACTTCCTCATGAGCTAAAACAGAGGCACAAAACATGAGTAAATTTGAATAATTTCGAGATGGTACAAGAAAGTCTTCGTTAGGATGGCCGGTAAATACCACATAGGAAGGTATGGTGGACTCATATGGAATAACTGGTTTGAAAGGATTTGGATGCACAAGCAGAATTCCGCTTAGTGCGAGCGAAGGCTAGCAAGAGACTGGGAAGCGACCAACTAGAGAGCAATAACGGTCATAATCATGCAGAGCGACAAAGCAACATTGAATTGGGCATGAAAGTGATATAACTATTCTGAAACTCAAAGATCATCAAGGCAAAGCAGACTTTTTAGTCTTAAACATGTGTAAACATGTGCCAAGTCAATTCAAGAATTCTCCAAAGGGAAATACCACCTTAGTATACCAAACTATGAACAATGCAATGCATGTAAATCATTTCAATAACACATTATATACTCTAGCTATTTGAGATTAGTCACAAGGAAAGCATGAACCACTGGGAAAGCATTGTAAACATAGCACTATGTCGCTACAAGCTGGTCTCTAGATCATAAGTACAGGCATATGTACAAAAGTAGAAACAAGAAGAGTTCATACCGGTTTTCCTTGTTACTTCCCTTCCGTCGATCTTCGTCATTACTGCCTTGTCACTTGCACGATCGAACGTAGGAAATATAATTAAATGCCATCACGGACTCGAGCTGAACTCTGGAAACAAAGCAAACTAAAGAGAGAAAGGAAATATTTTTGGGTTTTTTCAAAGGTTAAACAAAAGCAAAAGAAAAAGGGGAATCTTTTTGTTGTTTTTGCAAAGAAAGAAACAAAGAAGAACGGGCAAAAACTTCGAAAAGATCAAAGCGAACAAAAATAAAACGGATAATACAATGAAAAAGTGAGAAGGGCACGTACTCCCCCAAGCTTAGGCTTTTGGCCTAAGTTGGTAGTAGCTACTGCCCCCAGGAGCCTCCTGCTCCGGGGTGGTACTGGTGAGTCCAAGGGTCGTATAAGGATTCCGGCGCGTACACCGAAGTCCTCGGATCCTCCCACGAAGAAGGGTCCGCACTCCAAGAAGAGGAAGACCCTTCACCAAACTGGGTGACGGTCTCCCCCTGAAAAGGTGGTAACTCACCGTGCTCCTCCTCGTCGGGCACAACCCCCTCCATGGGGTTATGAAACTGATGCTGGACCATGAACTCATCGAACTGGATAACATCAAAGGACCATCCGTTCCTGCGAGAAAAATCAAACAAAAGAGGTGCAGGTAGACGGATCTTGCGTTCCGCGGTAGTTCCGAAACGCAAGATATAAACAAGGTTACCAAACTCAGAAGTCATGGTAACAAACTTATGCCTTTTCATAGCAGCAAGATCAAAACTTAAATAAGTAAAAGGCTTATCATCAGGGTGTGGGGTGCCTTTAAGATACTCTAAGATAAGTGTGGCATAAACGCCACCAAATAAATTTCCCTTGTTACCGTTCATAGCAAGGCGTCGAGCAATTAAGGCACCCACATTATAATCAAACCTCCCTGAGAGGGCGGTTGCCAGGATAACAATATCCGGCGCAGAAATGTTGCTCGTGTTGTCACGAGCTAACACCCCTCTAGCAACATAATACGCAAAATACCTGAGGTGAGGGAATAAGATGCTGGAGATTTTTGACCGATGAATATCCCGCGTATCCATGCTGCAGAGAGAGTTGAAGACGGTTCTCAGCTCGGAGGGCTGAGAGGTCATCTTCGCCATCCGCCCAACGTTTGGCACACCTATTATTTCACAAAACTTTTCCAAGGGCATGGTCAAAAGATTATTGTAAATTTTAAACTCAATAGAACTAGTGTCAAGGTTATATCTAAAACTGTTAATGAAACCGGAGGTGAGTTTTTGATACTAAGCAACACGGCACGTGACGAGCCTTGTTAGACCTGCATTAGCACAAAGGTTATAAAACTCATCCTTAATTCCTGCAGCTTCAAGGAATTCATCACATGGGAACATCATCGCACGTGCTGGATTTGTGTCTTCCAACAACTCTAGGGGCACATGATCTTCATTGTAGCTCACCCTAGCAGTCGAGGGTGAAGCTGCGGCTCTAGTAGCTCACCCTAGCAGTCAAGGGTGATAGCGCGCGGGCTTCTTCTTCTCAAGCCACCCCTTTGCCCTTCCTAACAAACTCATTTCTGAAATTTTTGACAAATTACAAAAACAAGGATTTAAACAAAGTGGGTTAAGGCAAACTACTCAACTCACTTACCTAAGGCATAAACTTGCATCAAAACTTGGAAAATAAATTTCTACACATGCATGCAAGCTCATCTACACAGCACCAAGAACTACTAAATACTCACAAATGAAGCCACCAACCAAAAATCTAATTGGAGGGGTGGAGGAGTTACATACCAGGGAGTATTTGTTCAAAATCTCAGCTCGAATGATAGGCTGTAGAGAGAGATCGAAAATTGCCTCCAAGAACAGCAAGAACGCAAGAACAGGTGCAGAACTCGTGTTTTTGGAGAGAAAGAGAGAGAGAGGAGGAAGACTCACCTGGAGGCGGGACCTGTGGGCCCCAGGCGCCCTAGCTGGCCGCCTGGGCCACTGGTGCCCCCCCCCCCCCTGGTCAGCCCCAGGTGCCTCTGGGTCACTCCCGGCATGGAAATTTTAATTTTTATTTTCTGGATTTTTTCTGAAAACTTCACTGTTGAAAATTTTTCGAAGTTCAAAAAGCTGCAAAACTTTCTGAAAACTTAAAGCAGTGATTAGAATTGTGAAGCTTAAAAAACACAAACACTTGGTACAGCAAGGAGAACAAAAGCTAAAACAAATGAAAACATAACAAGCTCAACTTTTTACCTATATAAAACATGCTCACTAGTAAGGTTGATCAAGTCTTACCAACAAACCGGCGATATATAGAGCAAAAAGTCCCACCTCTTACGAAGTGATCATTGCACCTTTACTTTAATGGACATTGTCCCCACCATAATAGTTTTGTATTTGTGGTGCACATGTAGTGGACAGTCCCATTCTCCAATCTTCACGGTCTCGATATTTTCTATAGAGTTGAGGCCATGCCTCTTGTCGGTCTTCTTTGGAAAATACACCGTGTGTTCTTTATCATTCACATTGAAGGTAACCTTTCCTTTATTGCAATCAATAATAGCACCTGCGGTGTTAAGAAAAGGTCTACCAAGAATAATGGACATGCTCCCATCCTCGGGCATGTCAAGCACGACAAAATCAGTAAGGATCAAACAATTAGCAACTTCTACGGGAACATCCTCACAAATACCTATCGGGACGGCGGTTGACTTGTCAGCCATCTGAAGAGAGATATCTGTAGGGATTAGCTTCTCTAAACAAAGCCTCTTGTAAAGAGAGAAAGGCATAACACTCACTCCTGCTCCAAGATCACATAAAGCAGTTTTGACATAATTATTCTTTATGGAGCAAGGAATGGTTGGTATACCTGGATCACCAAGCTTCTCAGGAATCTTGCCACTGAAAGAGTAGTTAGCAAGCATAGTAGATATTGCTTCATTAGGAACTTTACTTTTATTAGTAACAATATATTTCATATATTTTGAATAGGGAGGTAACTTAATAGCATCAGTCAAAGGGATTTGAAGAAAAAGAGGTTTCATCCACTCACAAAACTTATTGTAATGCTCTTCTTCTTTAGATTTGAGAGACTTACCTGGAAAGGGCATGGGTTTCTGTATCCATGGTTCTCTTTACTTCCCATGTCTTCTTGCGACGAAGTCTTCTCTAGTGTACTTCTTGCGTTTGTCAGGTGCTTCTTCTTCTCGAACTTCAGGCGGATCATTCTTCTCCTTATCCTTATCTTCAGGTTCGGCACCGTCTTTAGTCTCAGCATCGGAGGTAGATATACTATTAGGATCAACAGCTGGCTCTTCACTTGTAATAGGATCATTGGAATTGTCAGCCTCCTTGTGTTTCTTCTTCTTCTTCTTTGGAGAGCCAACAATTTCTTCTTCCTGCATTTGAGAATCTTGCTCGATTCTCCTCGGATGCCCCTCTTGATAGAGAGGATCTTGAGTGCTAGTTCCTCCTCGGGTCTTAATCCCGAAGGCCTGTAAATCATCTTGTTTGGTATTGTTAGCAAGCAAATCTTTTTGCACATTAGAAATTAGTTCAAGCTGAGTTTGAACCATATGAAAATGCTTCACAAGACATTTAACATCATTAACTGTTCTACCTAGAACATCAAGCAAACTTTTGATAGCAAGGGAATTATGATGCAATTGACTTTGTACCCTCTCATTAAAATGACTTTGCTTCATAATAAAATTATCAAGCTCATCTAAACATTGATCAGGAGGCTTACCATGAGGGGTGTCACTTGCGTTGAAATCTAAAAGAGAGTGTACCTCTACCATAGGAGGGTGAGTGGTAGGCTCACACAACTTCTCAATAGGGGGTAGATTCTTCACGTCTTCAGTTTTAATACCCTTCTCTTTAATAGACTTCTTTGCTTCTTGCATATCTTCGGGGCTTAGAACAAGCATGCCCCTCTTCTTTGGTGGTGGATGTGGTTCAGGGACGGACTGATACGTCCAAAACGTATCTATAATTTCTGCTTGCTCCATGCCTCTTTTGTGTGATATTGCTATGGTATTTATGCACTTCCATACACTTTTGATCATATTTGGACTAACCTATTAACTCAGTGCACCACAGTGCCAGTTCCTGTTTTCTGCTGTTTTTGTATTTCAGGTTTTCCCATTACTTAAATTGCCAGAAAAATTCTGGGAAAAATATATAAAAAATCAGCGCTCCAGAAGCTTCCACGCGCCAGAAGTGGGGCCAGAGGGGAGCCAGGGGCAGCCCAGGCGGCCCCACCCCTGGCCGCCTAGGGAGGGTGCCTGGGCCCCCCTTACCTCCTCTGGTGACCCCCTTTGGCATATATTTACACCGCTTCCCGAAACCCTCGATACCAGAACCATTTTCTCCAGAAGCTATTCCGATCTCCGCCGCCATCGCCACCAAGTTTCGGGGGACCAGAATTCCTGTGCCGGCATCCTGCCGGGACGGGGAAGTGCCCCCGGATTCATCTCCATCGACGTTGCTTCCTCCCTCCATGATGCGGGAGTAGTTCCTCCTCGGGGCTGAGGTTTCTACTAGTAGCTATGTGGTCAATTCTCTCTCCCATGATGTGATCTTCGTTGTGATCATAGGCTATGTTAATCTAGGGTGATCCCATGATATTTCCCCTTCCTCTATGTATTTGATTGATGTACCCACTTGTCTTTATCTAGTATAATCCCCGAGACCAAGGTGACAGCGGTCTATTGGACATGGATTAGAAAAATATTTTCATGAGTGATTTCCTCTTTTGTGTGTTGATTGAAGATTGAGAGTCTCTTGGTGCTTGTCTTTGACTATCCTTGAGATATGTTGTGGTGATTGTGGTAATCTCTTTGGATAGCCGCGGTGACATTGGGAAATCCATAGATTGAGAACTACGAACTTAGAGGTGTGCTTGTGTAGCCCTACATAATTCTCGTCCTCTCTTGACCACAAAGGAATGACCTCCGAGTGCGTCTCCATTGCATGTTTTATGGGAAATATCATGTGATTAGACTATGTCAATGTTGTTGGGAGTTGCCACTAGTGAAAGTATGAAGCCTAGGCCTTGTTTCCACCATTGCAATACCATTTGTGCTCACATTTACCACTTGTTTGCTTGCTGCACTTTTTATTACAGATTTATATTACTTTGCTTTGCCACTCCTATCATCCATATTTTACCATCTCTTCGCCGAACTAGTGCACCTATACATCTGACAAGTGTATTAGGTGTGTTGGGGACACAAGAGACTTCTTGTATCTTGATTGCAGGGTTGCTTGAAAGGGGTACGTTCAACCTCCACTTCCCTGAGTTCGATAAACCTTGCGTTACTCACTTAAGGGAAATTTGCTGCTGTCCTACAAACCTCTGCTCTTGGAGGCCCAACACTGTCTACAGGAATAGAAGCGTGTAGTAGACATCACGGACCAATCTTCATGGTTTTTGGCAATCCTGCCCATCAATTCTTCTGCATCGTCCGGTGTTCTTTTCCTGAAAACACAATCAGCACAACTATCCAAATAGGACCTGTATTCATCAGTTAGACCAGCATAAACTATATCAATTAATTCATTCTTAGGGACTCCATGTCCTGGTCTAGCCTGGATCAGACTACAGTACCTCCCCCAAGCTTTAGGGAGGTGCTCATCCTGCAACTGTTTAAAGTTATAAATTCTTTGTAACGCAGCATGTTGCATATGAGCAGGAAAGTACTTATCAACAAAAGAGTGAGCTAAGTCTTGAGGACTCTTAATGGAACCACATGGTAGTGCATCATACCATGTTTTAGCACCTTCCTTCAAAGAGAAAGTAAGAAGCTTAGTCACATAAAAGTTTCGTATCTTTTCATTCGTGGTAAACAAGCCACCCAACTCAGTGAGTTTGGTCAGGTGTGCAATAGCATCATCATTTTCTCTGCCATAAAAGGGGTCATCTTCAACCATAGATATAAGTGAAAGATCAACATAGAAATCATAATCAGGATCATTGATGCATATAGGAGATGTAGCAAATTCAGGATCAGGAACAGTCCTGTTCTTCAAGGAGTGTTTTTCAAGCAACTTCTTAATAGCTTCAGGGTCAGAGTCGGCAAACTCTGTCAGTTCCCTGCATAAATCATCATCAAGCATAATGTAATCATCATCAAGGAGTCTCTCCTTGAGTTTACTCAAATCAGGATAATCATAAGTTCCACCAATAGGGTAGCGAGTAACAGGAATTTCAATTACAGATTTTTTTGCAGCAGCAGCGATCTGTTTCTCAAGAGCATAACCAAGTGAACCAATATCATCAAGACTAGTAGAAGCATCATCAAAAGTATCGGACATAGTAACATATTAAGTAGAAGCATCATGTGGTGGTGGTGAGGCAAACTTACTCATAACAGAAGGTGAATCAAGTGTAGCACTAGTGTTTAGAACAGTACCTCTTCTTGTAGTGGATAGTAAAATCGGAACCTTGGGGTCTCCTTTCTTACCCATAGCGGATGAAGTGCAGCAGGTAGGATACTTCAAGTAGACTTGTAAATATTGCTATGCTCCCTGGCAACGGCGCCAGAAAACGGTACTTGATAACCCTCAACCGTAAGGGGTCGAGATAGTCTTCGCGGGTAAGAATAACCCAATTTATAGAATCGACACACGGGGAGCCAAAGAGTATTTATAAGCTTTGGCAGTTGAGTTGTCAATTCAACCGCACCTGAAATATACTTACTTGCAACAAAAGATAAGTGGTAACGGTGATATGATAGTGATGGTGGTGACAGCAAAAGTAAACAGCAAAAGTAACAACTAATAACCAGCAGGATTGAAACACTGTAGGCTAGGGAGATGGATGGTTGGGCGCTGCATGGAAGAGATACATCATGAATCTAACTTGGGGCAAGGCACACAGAAAAGTAATGATCATCTAGGCAAATATCAAACATTAGGCATGTATCCCACAGGTAGTTGTACGTGCTTGCAATAAGAACTTGCACAACATCTTTTGTCCTACCATCCCGCTACGAACGGGGCCAAAAGGAACTTATGGAGATTAAGGTACTCCTGTCAAAGAGCACCGGAACAAAGCAATAAACTCAATGGATACATGGAATCCTCAAATTATGGACCATCCCCTTTGGTGTCCCAAGCTGTCACCTTTGGGATCGCCGGTTCCGGACCATAATAGGTGCAAACAACTCATAGATAGGATCAAGAACACAAATATATTCATGCAAACACATAGGGTTCAGATCTGAAAACATGGCACTCGGGCCCAAAGTGACAAGCATTAAGAGCAACAAGTTGAAGCAAAGATGATAAACACCAAAGTAGATGATAGGCAACATGCCCCCAACAATCTGATAAACTATTACATGATCTAACTCATCCAATCCCTACCATCCCCTTTGCCTACAGCAGGGAATTACTCACACATGGAAGGAGAAGTCATGGAGGGAGGATGGAGTGGTGATGATGATGACGATGGCGACGATCTCCCCTCTCCGGAGGCCAAATCAGCCTCCAGATTAGCCCTCCCGAAGAAGAACAGAGGGTGGTGGCGGCTCCGCGATGGAAACTGGAAAAATGACTTCTCTTCTGGGGTTTTCTCGCCACGGGAATAAATAGGAGCCAAGGTAGGGCACCAGAGGGGGGAGGACCCTCCCAGGCGGCCTCCTGGCGCGGCCAGGGGTGGGGCCGCGCCAGCAGGGCGCCTGGGCCCCCCTGGCTGCCCTCTGGCCCCACTTCTGGCATAATGGCCCTTCAGGTGCGTGGATTTTCTGTGATTTTTCTTGGAATTTTCTGAGACACCTAAAAAATCCATTTTCCTGCACACAATAAAACCATACAGGCAGCTCTGCTGAAAACAGCGTCAGTCCGGGTTAGTTTAGTTCAAATCATGCAAGAATGAGGGCAAAACAATAGCAAAAGTGTTTGGAAAAGTAGATACATTTGAGACGTATCATCTCCTCACATCGAGACCTCCTTGATCTTCGAACATTTCATCCACACAAAACTTAACCGAACTTTTAGTGGCGGGGTTAGTGCATATGATCAATAAAATCCCATCATGTACTGCTCTAATATTATTGTATAATTATGAACAAACATTATCCACAGTATGAAATCACAATTCTCTGGCCCCAAGTGAAGGATGCTTCAAAAAGAATTCAAACATATGCAAATAATGAAGCTATAACTGCAATCTGTGAAAACATGACAGTCTGTAGTAATCTGAACATTAACCATACTCATGTAACCCTACAAATCATGAAAAAATTAGGAAAAATCAACAATTTGTATAGAAAGACAGTGCAAGAAGTTTTAGAACTATTTGACGTTCCAGCAAAAAATGTAAAATCGCGCACTACATCCAAAGTTTCTGTCCTGCACCGCAGACACCAACAAGCATTGTAAACATCCTAAAGGCAAACCTTGGCACATTATTTTTATAATACAATGGAATTGTACAAGGGGATAATTATTTTTGTTGAAAAGTTTCTGTGATTATGATTCAGAAAGTTTCCATGGGCATGAACAAAGTTCAAGGACGTCCCCCACTTTCACAATGCTCGTCTATCTCACTTTCACATTTCTTTTTGAATAGTTTTGGGTTCCCCTCTTTATTTTTTTGTTTTTAAACTATATGAAAGCACACAACAGAAATAAATGACTCTCTAAAACTTCCGCGTTGTCTCCCTGGCAGCGCTTTCTTTAAAGCCATTAAGCTAGGCATATAGTGCTCAAGTAATGGATCCACCCGGATCCCAAGGTATATCAAAGCCAATTTTGATTAGCAATAATTTGGAATTTAGTAGTGAGCACAAAGTGATATGTGTCATGCAACAATGAAGTCTAACTCTCTTCCTATGCATAGGCATGTCATACAAGAACAATTCATGCACATTAAGTAAAGGCCAATGCATAGTATAAGCAGTTTCTTGCAATTTTATCGTGTTGGAAACATAGAGAGGCGGAGATGTAGTTCCTCTCTCATAATAATTGCAAGTAGGAGCAGCAAGCACATGCATATTACATTCATCAAAATCATCATGTGTAACGAAAAAAGGCAACCAATCAATATAATCCTTAATAAGTGCAAACTTCTCCAATATAGTGTAGTTTGGAGAATTCAAAAAGATAATGGGACTATCATGTGTGGGTGCAATAGTAACTATCTCATGTTTAACATAAGAAACTATAGCAAGTTCATCTCCATAAGCATAATTCATATTGGCATCTTGGCCACAAGCATAGCAAGCATCATCAAAAAGGGATATTTCAAAAGAATCAACGGGATCATAGCAATCATCCTTCGGTAAGCACGAAGGGAAATTAAACAATGTATGAGTTGAAGAGTCACTCTCATTAGAAGGTGGGCACGGGTAGCTAATCTGCTCTTCCTCCTTTTGTTCTTCGCTCTCCTCCTCATCCTTTTCATCCAATGAGCTCACAATGTCATTAATTTCTTCTTCCATAGACTCCTGCAAAATATTAGTCTCTTCTTGGACAGCGGAGACCTTCTCAATAAACGCATCAATATTGGAGTTATATTCATAATTTAAATAGCAATATTTCAATATAACAAGATTTTCAGGCCTAGAAACATCATCATCAAAAGCATCATTCTTTCTAAACAGAGATTCAATTTCATAAGCACCCTTAAAAGCAACGAATTCTTCTATTTGTTCCACATCACCATTAGCATAAGAAGCTAAGGTTTCATTATCATTAAATTTGCATGAAAAGGGAAGGTGTGGAGCCTTCATCCTAGAGCAACAAGTATAATCATATCTCAAGCATAGTTGCCGAGCATAACAATGCAACAAATGAATTTGATCCCATAACAGTTTCCCTTTTTGTGTCAAGCGATAATCCCTAAAGTATTCACGTTGATCCAATGTTACTCCCATTATATAGTTGAATAGGGTTTTCTCAGGATTATCAAAGTAGTAGATAATATCTTTCACATAATGAGCATCGAGGGTTTTAGGAGGTTCCCCATCTCCATGAGTAGCAAGTACACCTAAGTTTTTTGGTATTTCGTGTTCCATATCAATAACTAAAGATAGAGAACAACTTAGAACAACAAATAAAGTCTACTTAGTGATAAAGCAAACAAGCACACACGACAATATTCACCCCACGCTATTGCTCCCCGGCAACGGCACCAGAAAAGTTCTTGATAACCTACAAGTATAGGGGATCAGTTGTAGCCTCTTTCGATAAGTAAGAGTGTCGAACCCAATGAGGAGCTAAAGGCAGAACAAATATCCCCTCAAGTTATATCGACCACCGATACAACTCTACGCATGCTTAACGTTTACTTTACCTAGAACAAGTATGAAACTAGAAGTATTTTGTAGTTTTTGTGGGATAGGTTTGCAAGAATAAAAAGAGCACGTTAATAAAAATTAGGGGCTTTTATAGATAAAGTTAGAATAGCGAGTGTGGAAAAGTGGTGGTAGGTGTTGCGAAATTGCCCCTAAGCAATTGACTACGTTACTAGACCGATAGCAAGTTTTATGTGGGAGAGGCCACTGCTAGCATGTCATCCCTTACTTGGAATTCCATGCACTTATGATTGGAACTATTAGCAAGCATCCGCAACTACTAACGTTCATTAAGGTAAAACCCAACCATAGCATTAAGATATATTGGTCCTCCTTCAATCCCGTATGCATCAATTTCTATGCTAGGTTGAAGTCTTAGTCACTCTTGCCCTCCAATACGTAGTCCTATCAACATACAACTAACCCTAGTGTGATCCACGCGCGCGCTCATATGATGGGCACCAAAGGACAGCAACATAACCACAAGCAATTTAAATCAATCATAGCAATTCACCAATCACCGATTGGACAACGATAATCTACTCAGACATCATAGCATGGCAACACATCATGGGATAATAATATGAAGCATAAAGCACCATGTTGAAGTAGAGGGTACAGCGGGTTGCGGGAGAGTGGACCGCTGTAGATAGATGGGGGAAGGTGATGGAGATGTTCATGAAGATGACAGAGGTATTGGTGTATATCGCCGTCACACGATGATGGCCTCGGTGGCACTCCAGTGCCACCGAAAGTGAGGGGGAGAGAGCCCCCCTCCTTCTTCTTCTTCCTCGACCTTCTCCCTATGTGGCAGAAGGGTTTCCCCACTGGTCCATGGCCTCCATGGCGGCGGAGGGGCAAGAGCCCATCCGAGATTGGATCTGTCTCTCTGTCTCTCTCTGTTTCTGCGTTCCTAGATTCTGGCCCTTCACCGTTCCTTAAATTCCCGGAGATCCGTAACTCCGATTGGGCTGATTTTTTGACACGATTTTTATCCGGATATCAGCTTTCTTGTGGCGAAAGAAGGGAATAAACCGCCTTACGGTGTGGCCACGAGGGCCCAGGGCGCCCCCCTGCCCAGGGCACGCCCCTGCCTCGTGGCCCACTCGGGCATCGTCTCGTGTTGGTTCCGCTTCCCAAAATTCCCATTTATTCTGAAAACAATCCCCATCTATTTTTATTCCATTTGGACTCCATTTGATATGGATATTCTGCGAAACAAAAAACATGCAACAAATAGGAATTGGCACTGGATCAATATGTTAGTCCCAAAAAATAGTATAAAAAGTTGCCAAAAGTATATGAAAGTTGTAGAATATTGGCATGGAACAATCAAAAATTATAGATACGACGGAGACGTATCAGCAATATACTGTGATTTGAGATAATGCATCTAGCAACAATTTAATTGAAGTTGGTTTGAATACTAGGACCAAATTCAAACTCCACATGGGACATTTAAAATGCCAATTATTCAAATTGTCATAAACAGTGGCTGTAAGTTGTTCAAACATGCATGAAATTGCCATAAAACGATTCTTTGGATTTTTCTGATCATTTTTCATATATAAATTATTTCATTTGGAGTGACGGTTGATTTTATATGAATTTTAGAAGTTTACAACATTTTCTGGAATTTTCAGATTTATTTCTAAATAAGAAAACCCAGTTAAAAGCATTATGACGCCAGCACTGCATCAGCATGACGCCAGCAGAGTCAACGGACTGTTGCAGGTCAAACCTGCCGGTAGGGCCCGCGAGTCAGTGACTATCATAACTAACCGAGTTAATTAACACTAATCTATTCCTAACCTGGGTTAGTTAAGGGCCTGGGCCCACATGTCAGGGTCAGAAGGGTTAATTAAGCTTAATTAAAAACTAAACTTAATTTCGCAGGGGCCAGGCCCCACTTGTCGACGACCCAGGGGAGGTTAAAACCCTAGTCAAACCGGGGCTAAGCCACCGGCAGCTCGACGTCGGCCGGACGCTGCGGGAACGGGCTGTGGTGCCCCATTCGCAGAGTGGCTGGGCTCATTCGAGAGCCCAGACCAGCGCGCGTCGGGTGGGGGCGCTAGTCGGGCCTGGGGTTGCCGGAGGCGAGAGCGAGGAGCACGGCCTCGGCGGCCGGAGCTCGGTGATGTGCGCGCGTGGTGCTACGGGATGCAAGCGGGCAAGGGAAGGCGCTAGCGAGGCTCAGCGCGGGGCGACACGCTCGGTGGACACGCGCCCGGGACCAAATGGTCAACGGAGCGTCGGCGGCGGCGAGCGCAGGCGGCGGCCGGTTCGGACGCAGGTGGTGCGGCGGCTACGGCGTGCAACAGAAGGAACGGAGAGGGGGGTCAGGATCAGTGGCTCACGGCGGTCATGTGGGTGCAGCCGGTGATCTCGGAGGAGGCCTGGAGACGACGAGATGGCGACGGCGATCTCCGGCGGCCGATGATGAAGACGTTGAAGATAGCGAGTCTGTGGGGCGTCCGGCATCGCGCGGCTCGACGAGGAGAAGTATGGCGACGGGGTGGTTCTTCTGGACACGACGGAGAGGCGGGGCAGTGGCTCTGGCCGCGGCGAACGGCGTCGGTGGCGGTGGGCATGCTCCGCCATGCGGAGGGAAAGCAGAGGAGCGAAGGGGGGAGAGAACCAGACATTGAGGTGGGTTCATGGCCGTCTCCATGGCGCTAGGAGAGAGCCTCGGCGGCGTGAGGGAGGCAGGGAGGCGGTGGCGGTGATGTCTACTACGCAACCTTCTTCTTGTAGACGTTGTTGGGCCTCCAAGTGCAGAGGTTTGTAGGACAGTAGCAAATTTCCCTCAAGTGGATGACCTAAGGTTTATCCATCTATGGGAGGCGTAGGATGAAGATGGTCTCTCTCAAACAACCATGCAACCAAATAACAAAGAGTCTCTTGTGTCCCCAACACACCCAATACAATGGTAAATTATATAGGTGCACTAGTTCGGCGAAGAGATGGTGATGCAAGTGCAATATGGATGGTAGATATAGGTTTTTGTAATAAGAAAATCTAAAAACAGCAAGGTAGCATGTGGTAAAAGTGAGCATAAACGATGGTGCAGTGCTAGGAAACAAGGCCTAGGGTTCATACTTTCACTAGTGCAAGTTCTCTCAACAAGGATAACATAATTGGATCATATTACTAGCCCTCAACATGCAACAAATAGTCACTCCAAAGTCACTAATAGCAGAGAACAAACAAAGAGATTATGGTAGGGTACGAAACCACCTCAAAGTTATTCTTTCTGATCGATCTATTCAAGAGTCCGTAGTAAAATAACACGAGGCTATTCTTTCCACTCGATCTATCATAGACTTCGTACTAGAATAACACCTTAAGATACAAATCAACCAAAACCCTAATGTCACCTAGATACTCCATTGTGACCTCAAGTATCCGTGGGCATGATTATACGATATGTATCACACAATCTCATATTCATCTATTCAACCAACACAAAGTACTTCAAAGAGTGCCCCAAAGTTTCTACCGGAGAGTCAAGATGAAAACGTGCGCCAACCCCTATGCATAGATTCCCAAGGTCACGGAACCCGCAAGTTGATCACCAAAACATACATCAAGTAGATCACGTGATATCCCATTGTCACCACAGATAAGCACATGCAAGACATACATCAAGTGTTCTCAAATCCTTAAAGACTCAATCCGATAAGATAACTTCAAAGGGAAAACTCAATTCATCACAGGAGAGTACAGGGGGAGACACATCATAAGATCCAACTATAATAGCAAAGCTCGTGATCCATCAAGATCATGCCATCTCAAGAACACGAGAGAGAGAGAGAGAGATCAAACACATAGCTACTTGTACATACCCTCAGCCCCGAGGGCGGACTACTCCCTCCTCGTCATGGAGAGCGCCGGGATGATGAAGATGGCCACCGGAGAGGGATTCCCCCCTCCGGCAGGGTGCCAGAACGGGTCTAGATTGGTTTTCGGTGGCAACAGAGGCTTGCGGCGGCGGAACTCCTAATCTAGGTTATTATCCGGAGGTTTCAATATATATAGGAGTTGTTGGAGTCGGGGGCATGTAAAGGGGGTCTCCGGGCTGTCCACGAGGCAGGGGGCGCGCCCCCACCCTCGTGGGCAGCCCGGGGACCTTCTGATCCCCCTCCGGCACTTCCTGGGCTTCTTCTGGTCCTAAAATAAGCTCCGTTGAGTTTCAGGTCAATTGAGCTTCGTTTGATATTCCTTTTCGGCGATACTCTAAAACAGGAGAAAAACAGAATCTGGCACTGGGCTCTGGGTTAATAGGTTAGTCCCAAAAATCATATAAAAGTGTATATAAAAGCCCATAAAACATCCTAGAAGGATAATATAATAGCATGGAACAATAAAAACTTATAGATACGTTGGAGACGTATCAGGCGGCCTCAGCGCGCGCCGTGCCCGCCTTCGCCTCTGCCTACTGGCAGAGGTTGAGGATGACTGGCAATGTGGGCCAGTGGGCCGCATAGTGCTGGGTCGGCTGGGGCGCCAGGTAAGTTCACTTTTCCTTTTTTTCAATTTCTGTTTTCTATTTTTCTGCAGCCGTTTGGCTTTATTAAAAATACCATAAGCTATTCAAAAATCATGTAACTGCTTGAGGGCACTGTTTGGAATATTTCCAACAACCATCATTTCAGTTCATGATTATTTGGACATTTAAAGTAATTTATAGCATTTAAATGCCCAAATGTAAATACTTTATGATTTAATTCAAAAATCTAGAATGGTCCAAGAAACATGTGCAACATTTTTGGCAGAGGTTTTCAACCAATCAAAAAATGATGAACTTTTCTAAAGGGCATTTTGGGTTCATTGAGAATATTTTTATTTCAACCTAGTTGATTTGATCTGGTGCTATGGTTTGAACAATCCCCATTTCCTTCAAAATAAATTTAGACATGATGCATGGATGCAAAAGCTAGCCTAAAACTCTACCAGACTAGGGATGTGACAAATCACCCCCACTAAACAAGAATCTCGTCCCGAGAATCAAGACGTGAGGTAAGAAGACAGAGGGGACACAAAACTACACAATCTTCTCGATCCAAGTGCTCTTCTCGAAGAAGTAGCTTCATTGCATCATATTGATCTTGACGTCTTTGCTTTCGAGATTTTCATCCAACACGATGACGACAGAAGGAAAATCTACAGAAGACGATATCCTCAAAGATCGGGATCTCAAGTTCAACCCACGTGGTGAGACGTAAGAACGCCTCTTGGGTTGATACAGAAAACACAAATCAAGAGAAATGGAAAGAGGTGGATGACAAGGGTTCAATTGGGTGAGCAAGAATTCCACGTTCAAGAAGATGGTGCATGGTTTCAGGATAGCGAGGAAATAATGGCCATGATTCCATAATAGGGAACCTTAGGGAAGGCGACTCGCAGAATTATTCCCTTAAGTGGCAAAAAGAATTACTTTTGAAATAGAGATCATTGAAACTCTTCATACCAGGCTAGGCAATTCGCAACGATCATTTGACGGAGTTTGAGAGAACGACATACTCCGACTAGAATGGATGTTGTGGACTACCTTGTTGAAGACAACACAATGAATTATTTTTGCTTATCACCGGAAATGGATGGTACCCATGGTAAGTCCACTTTTGAAGATAATCATGAACAACAATTACTGAGAAGGGTAGTCAATGGGAAATTGGCACAATGGCGGTGCAAGCTGGGAACAAAATGCAAATGTTGGGAATGTTCCAACCATCATATTTGCCTGAGATTCAGATCTGATTGGTTTCAGGATATTCCAAACTCAGCATGTCTTAAAAAGAAAGGTTGCAACACAAATCGACGAGATGACATCGCGAGATTCTCGGGAAATGAACTACAATAGCAAGCTCCAAAACATGAGCTGGTTTTGCTACACACATGTGAACATGTTGTCCCAGACAAGCATGACCACATAGTAGTCTTATAATAAAACACTACCGAGTTCAGTTGGGGAACCATCATCGAGGATATAGATGTCCTTATATAAGTCCGGACTAGATCTTAAGAAGGAACTTCTTCTCCTTGAACAAATCAATAAGTGGCTTGGTGTGCTAGGGATACATATAGAATGAAGGTTGCAAGTCTCCAGACCACAGAATACTTCGCACATATGCATGACTTACTTGGGATGATTCTAGAGGAAGCAAAACAAACTTTCTCAAACTCACGGGGGCAACTTACATCAATTACACGTGAATTAGGGGAAGTCACTTCTTTCATCCAAACATATACCTCATGAACGAGACACGAAGGTAATGCTTACAAAGTTTCCAACACTAGCTTAATGTCCAATGAAATCATGGAGAAGATAAGGATGTTCTCGATGGGCTCAACAATAATTCATCCATTTTCCATATCGATGGAATTCCATGACATTGTGAACAAAGTGATAGCATTGGCCAGACCAAAAGATGTAACGGTGTATGCTCGAGGGAACAACCACGAGTAAGACAGCATTACGACTATCGTTGGTTCTGATTTGACTTGACAATAGCCCATACTCAAATCAAAGTTAGGATAAGACGATTGGTCCAACAACTGAACACGAAGATTAATTGATGAAAATACCATGTTTGTTCAACACACACACACAAACGACATCCCTTCAAAATGAACTATGTTAGATCAAGCTTTTATCTTCCAACTCTCCAAGTTGTTGTTTAGCTCAACCAACTAGCTCAGGATATCCAACACAAATTCTTGGAGAAGGGGTGCTTTATAAGTAAACCAACTTGATCACGAGATCAACATAACGGTCAGGGAACAACCTGGTAATACTTCCGAGAAGATATACGGAAAATCACGAACCACCGATATGTTACTAAGCTCGGGAACAATCTTGCTTTTTAGGGCAAGACGATATGATCGAAAGAGCAAGGAATTAACATAATCCAAACTCATTGATCGAAGAGTGCACCAGGAAAATAGGCTAAGTAGCACGATCAATCCTAGAATGATGATTCAGTAACCAACACACTAAGAATGAAATTACCGTCCATTAACTACCTAGCAACGAGGTTGCTAGGAGTATTGATTTCACACATCATGATTCACTTGTCAGTATTCCTGTTACAATAACACGGAGACCGAGCAATGAATAATAATAATAGTGAGAAGTATCACTTCATCAAGAGTTCATAGGAGGGCGTGCAATTCCCATAGAATTCTTGACATAAAGATGGCAATATTCCAAGGTAGAACAGAACAAAAGCTGGATTGGCATCTTGATCTGCAGAATACAACTACTTTGACACATTCCTGGATATGGATAAGGTACTGGAGTTTGTTTCTCCTAGTCATTCCGAAAAAGTAAGGCTTGACGGACCACAAGAGTAGAAGGCATCGATGAACATGAATGCACAACTACTCCTGACTATCAACTGATACACGGGGGTCATAATACAACTAAAGAGGGAAAACTCATGGAACATATAACTTTCTGAGTTGTGGATGCATAGATTATCGAACTAGTTCAACATATTTCTTTCGGATAACCCATGCAGAAAGGTAGAATTGGCAGAGTCACAATTATAATGGAGAACTCATCAAGAGCATTCTTGTTGTGATCTATTTGTTCAAACAGACTTCTGCCAAGGACGGTTCATGGTATTTGGAAGAATGATATCCATGGACCCTGAGGACTATCACAAGGTTACTAATATCCTAAAGGAACGAGCAAACACTATCAACGAGAAGTAAGTGGAGTGAATCTCGGGTTCAAGAACCCGGAATGGAATGCCTACTAACTAAATGGCATCACGGGGTGCTTTCGAGAATGATGGCCAGAATCATCACACTGGGAACACAAAACATGGTTGTTTTACTAGGTGATTCTCTAAGATGCCTAGGGTCATAATAATAGCTCCAACATATATGTTGAGGCAATGAAGTACCTCCACTCGGCAATTAGTGTGGTTAATCTGGCCTAAAAGGACATCGGAAATAGGGAGGAAAGATTTGCAAATGCATCAGATTATTTAGAGACCTTGGGTAACTCGGACAGCATAACGACTTTAAATTCTCAAAAGGATTTTTGAGACTCATGTAAAATGATATCATAACCACTCAACACCATATTGTCAAGGTTCTGAGACCAACTATTTAACAAACCGAAGTACTTGAAACTGAACTGAGAGTTGAATCCACCATTAATGTGCTCCGGATAAATAGAATGAGAATCCTAGTTCTTAATCCCCGTAGAAAAGAAGAAGGTGACTCAGATTAGAAGGTCATAAGGTAAAGGAGTAAAGAGAGCCTTACGTGCCCTTCCACAATCAATTCCCTTATATAACTAAAGAATTTCTAGACTCAACTTCGACCAGTTTGGCTTGGTAATCCGATAGTCAGTCAGGTTCTGATACCAAAGCTGTCAGGACCCCGATCCTAAGTCACACCGATCTAGCATGTAACACATCATATCACTTTGCGGCCCCATGCACGGTATCCCCACGGGTGCCACCTTACCTGGCCCGGGACTGTTTGCGTATTTTGGCTCACGTATATGATAGTCTCGCGAGCATCCATATGACAGAGAATCCGGGCCGACATGACTAGTTGTATACCAAAATTGGCACTAAATTACAGGGACATGCATACATGACCCAGCAACGAACGTTTTGGTCATCAATGTATGAACCGAAGTCATAGCAAGCTACAAGGATTTAAAGGAACAACGCGTGACATTTCCCTTAAGGGACAGACACAGGAACGAAGAAGGACACATGCCGGCCAGCCTAAGTGTTCCGGACCAGTAGCAAGCTACCAAGGCTCAGTGGAAGCACTAGGAGGCATTTCCCCATAAGATAGGCTATCAAGGGTAAACAACTAGGTGTCAGATCCCACACATAGCAATACACATTACACGTACGCATAACATGCAAGTATGTGTTGTACAACATGGCATCACAACATAACTCAACAACTCATATAGATAAAGGCCCAGAAGAGCCATCATAGCATTTATTACAAGGAGTGGGTCTCATAACCCAACATACAGAGCATACAGACAACGGAAGCATAAACATGTCTGAGTACAGACATCTGAAAGGGAAGAAGGCTATCAAGCCTGACTATCTACAAGACCCTCCCAAGGGTACAAGATCGTAGCCGAGGTAACAAGCTAAACGTCAAAGTCCACGCGGAACTACTAGTGAGACTGAAGTCTCTCTGCAAAAACATAAATTAAGCAAACGTGAGTACAAATGTACCCAGCAAGACTTACATCAGAACTAACTACATATGCATCAGTATCAACAAAGGGGTAGTGGAGTTTAACTGCAGCAAGCCAGCTTTGACTCAGTGGTTATCCTGTACTACGATTGCTGATAACTCTTTTGAGGTGGCGCACACAAGTGCACATATTCACCATATCAATACACCACTATGGATCCGCTCCCGTCTCCCTACGGGAAGGCCATCCATAGCACTCGCGCTTATCTTGCGCATTTTAGAGTATCCACTTTCACTTGTCTATGAACTGTATAGGCAACCTAGAAGTCCTTTACCGCGGACGTGGCTATTCGAATAGATCATTTATAACCCTGTAGGGGTGTACATCTTCACACATGTTTCCACCACTTAGCGTCTACACACGACATGTGCTCTGCAGACTTCAAGCGAAAGCCGACGTGGGTGTAGACCACGACCTGACTAACCACACAAGTCCCTAGTTCAGGTTTATCGCCTATTCAGGTTCCATCTGAAGGGATTCCGGCCGAGGATTCCACTTACGGCCCCGAACGATGTGTATAGGGTTCCCGAGGCACCAAACAGGCGACTCGGTATACCGGGCCATGTGCCTACCGCATCACAGCCCACCCCTCGGGTCAGCGCTGCGCATGGCCTCCAGCATACTACACACACCATAAACTACTTGCAACTCCTGGAATGAGGACAGGGGGTTAATAAGTCGAGCGGGGTCATATTTCAAGGCCCAATGTGTGGTAGTAGCTGTTCATGGATCAAGAAACACATAACTTAGTTCCTGAGGACGGTTTCAATGAGACAACCCACCATGTACTCCTACATGGCCTCTTACCGCTACCTTTACCAAATCGTGTTCACATACTTAGCTCTCAACAGTAGGAGATGGTCACACACCTCCAATTCTTCCCTGATGAATCAGACCTGACTCAACTCTAAGACGTAGCAAGCATGACAAACAAGCATGAATGAGTAGGCACATCAGGGCTCAAACAACTCCTACTCATGCTAGTGGGTTTCAACTATTTAATGTGGCAATGACAGGTCATGCAGAGGAAAGGGGTTCGGCTACCAGAACATGTAACAGTTGAATCGTTGTTGTCCTAATGAAGTAAAAGAGAGCAGAAGCAAGAGAGTGAGATTGTATCGAAAAGAAAAAGGGGGTTTGCTTGCCTGGCACTTCTGAAGATAGTATAGCTCTTCATCGTTGTCATCGAACTCATATCATTGAAACGTCGTCTACTGAGAGGGGACAAACACCGGCAAACAAGAAAAGAACACAATCAATGCAATGCAACAATATGATGCATGAATGTGACATGGCAATATGATGTGATTTGAGATAATGCTGCTAGCAACAATTTAATTGAATTTGGTTTGAATACTAGGTTCAAATTCAAACTCCACATGGGACATTTAAAATGCCATTTATTCAAATTTTCATAAGCAGTGGCTGTAAGTTGTTCAAACATGCATGAAAATGTCATAAACAGATTCTTTGGATTTTTTTTGTTCATTTTTTATATATAAATTATTTCATTTGGAGTTACGGTTGATTTTATATGAATTTTAGAAGTTTATAACATTTTTTGGAATTTTTAGATTTATTTCTAAATAAGAAAACCCAGTTAAAAGCATTATGACGCCAGCACTGCATCAGCATGACGCCAGCAGAGTTAACGGACCGTTCCAGGTCAAACCTGCCGGCGGGGCCCGCGTGTCAATGACTAACCTAACTAACCAAGTTAATTAACACTAATCTATTCCTAACCTGGGTTAGTTAAGGGCCTGGGCCCACATGTCAGTGTCAGAAGGGTTAATTAAGCTTAATTAAAAACTTAACTTAATTTAGCAAGGGCTAGGGCCCACTTGTCGGCGACCCACGGGAGGTCAAACCCCTGGTCAAACCGGGGCTAAGCCACCGGCGGCTCGATGCCGGCAACAACGGACGCGACGGGGCGCTGCGAGAACGGGCTGTGGTGCCCCGTTCGTAGCGTGGCTGGGCTCGTTCGAGAGCCCAGACCAGCGTGCGTCGGGTGGGGGCGCCAATCGGGCCTGGGGTAGCCGGAGGCGAGAGCGAGGAGCTCGGACGCGGCGGCCGGAGCTCGGACGCGGCGGCCGGAGCTCGGTGATGTGCCCGGGTGGTGCTGCGGGATGCAAGCGGGCAAGGGGGGGCGCTACCGAGGCTCAGCGCGGGGCGGCACGCCCGGTGGACACGCGCCCGGGACCAAATGGTCACCGGAGCGTCGGCGGCGGTGAGCGCAGGCGGCAGCCAGTTCGGACACAGGTGGTGCGGCGGCTATGACGTGAAACAGAAGGAACGGAGAGGGGGGTCAAGATCAGTGGCTCACGGCAGTCATGTAGGTGTAGTCGGCGAGCTAGGAGGAGGCCTGGAGACGATGAGATGGCGACGGCGGTATCCGGTGGCCGACGATGATGACATTGAAGATGGCGAGTCTGTGGGGCGTCCGTCATCGCGCGGCTCGACGAGGAGAAGTATATTGGCGACGGGGCGGTTCTTCTGGACACGACGGAGAGGCTGGGCAGTGGCTCTGGCCTTGGCGAACAGCGTCGGTGGCGGTGGGCATGCTCCGCCATCACTACAAGAAATATGTCAACTTGTGACCACCACTATTGGTCACTGAATGGCCACAAATTTCCATTTGTGACCTTTTTGTGACCAAAAACATAAGGTCAAAAGCTGGCCATCATAAACTGACATTAGCGACCTTCTCTGTGAGAAGGTCATAGACGTTTATGACCAAAATATGCCTACTGTCGTGTTTTGGTCACTATCAGCCTCCCCAGACCACGTAGGCATCCAGCGTGGCAAGCTTATGTGGCACAAGAATCAGCCCGGTCCAATTGGATGTTCTACATGGGCCTAGCCCAACAATTCGGCCTTTTATATATTTTTCCCTATTAATTCTGGACAGCCACATGGGCCAGGCCCAACATTATAGCCTTTTTATTTTTGGGCCAGGCCTTTTTTCTCAACAATTTTTATTTTTCTTCTTTTGTATAAAAAGGGGTCCACTTGTCACATGGATCCCACCTGACAGGGTCATATTATTCATATTTCAATTTAACAGTAATTAAATAACCATTTTATTTGGCAGCTGGTCCCACCAATCAGATTGGTCCCACTTGTCATGCTTATCTCATAATTGGTCTGACACATCAAAAAATTCGAATTTTTTTAAACAATCTTAACTTGGACCCCCCCCCCCCTCTTGTCAGATTTCCATTTCACATGTATTCAAATCACATACACAATAATTATTTCGAACAGACTACAACACATAATTCATCCAAAATGAAATTCGTCCAAAACAACACTACATTAGTCTATTACAATCGTTACAGTATACTACAACCCAGATATGCCTACAATTACAACACATAATATGCTACTTTTTGCAGATAGACTTCACAGCTTCGAACTTGGATTCGCACTTCACCTGTGCAAAAAATAAGAATGAACATATAAGAATAAGAATGTGTTAGAACATCAAACAGTAGCCAATGAGGGATCCAATAAATTATAAGCAAGAATGAACAGCAAATGCCATGTACATAAATAGTATCACTCACACTAACAAGTATGTGTTCATGGAGTGACTAAAATGTTCTCACTAGCTGGGATTTTTTGGTATATAGTATACAGACATGTGCAACTCTAACTAAATTGATCATAGAAATGAAAAGAACTGTAAGAAGGAGTTCATTCAGAATACAAACATGTAAAATTTTAAGCACCAGCAGAACAGATCTAGCAAACCAAACCAAACTATCAGAAAGAACAAAGTGCGTGAATCCAAGTGGGTCTCAAGCAAAATCTTAAGCAAAACTACAATGCAACGTATAGTAAGTAACAGCAACTGCTCAGACCCTATGAATGGTAGCCTAGCATAGAACAACACTACATAGTACTTGGCAAGCAAATTTGAGAAATTCAGTGACCGCATCGCATGACAACAAATATAAAAACTATGAACAACATCGCATATGACATGTCACAATTGAGAACACATTTGACAATGCAGAACGCATGCACAACCACACATCCCATAAAAGGGTTATCTAGAGGCAGTTAGCTAGCTGCTACCTGCTCACTCACTTATCAATTTAGAACTGTAAAAGAGCGCAAAAGAAATAAATCAACGAGAGCATAAGGCATACTGTAGCCATCTAGCTAGATTTCATCTTAAGACTTATCCTTGTGCTTCTGTAGCATCGCGATAACTTGGTCCAGGGGTGGGTCTACAGGCCTCCGAAAAAACTGGTCGCCGATCTTGAACTCGTAAGCCTCCGGCCGCCCAGAATGAACTCCTTCAACTACAAAGACACACGCGGAATTAAAAGGACACCGGTAAGAGCAGGGAAGAACAACATTTGATAGTGCTTCACAGTAACTAATTTAGCTGGACTTCGTACTACTCTGGTTTCATTATGATATAATGGAACCAGGGATGCTTAAAAAAGAAAAGGCATAGACCATAATGTTACACAGTACTCAATTTATGGTCTGAACATCAGATGTCGTCTGTGCTCTGAACAAAAATGTAAGGAACAACATGTGTAATTATATGTGATAGAAGAGCATAAGCTAATGTCAGATAAGATCAATTATTGCATTGCATATATATAATGAGGAGCGACCAGAGACAAATTCGAGTTCCAAGAGATTGTAGATCATATTTACAAGCATATTAGATACAGCCATGGGTAGTATGTGCATGGGTACGTTGATATGTGAGTTTGTATGAGAGTATGCATCTGTAGTTTTTTTTTGCGCCACTCCTATTCTCTTCCTCTTTTCTGGAACCACACCACTCTAATTCTCCGAAACAAGATTCTTATCCAAGGAGAAGACAGAGCTCTGAATAAAAGCGATGCAACTTGCGCAACCTGCTCCTCCACTTGTCAAGTTTTTTTCTTCTGTGAGGGATTCTTGTCATTGAGCTTCCAAGAAAAGTGATGCAAGTTGCCAACCCAGAATGCAAGTAGCAGTAGTGCTATGATAGGGGCAACGAATTACCAGGATACACATCGATGGTCTCATGCTCAATGCCGGTCGGCACAAGGCTGTTGTTGTACCGGTACGGGCCCTTGCCGTTTATCAGCACGCCGTCCGGCATCCCGAGCTCCTTCCCTTCGTCCAGCATCTTCCTAAGATCATGCAGCGCTGAACCACACAATCGAGCAATTAAGTGAATGTGGCGCTGTACCTCTTATAAGAAAATCAGTGTGGCGCTGTACCTCTTATAAGAAAATCAGTTGGTGCCCGGCACACCATCCTGCCAGCACTTCTTCCAGTGCTGGATCCCGTTCCTGCATGCCACCGTGCAACGCAGAGTCATGAGCAAGTTTGAGTGTATATACTGAATAACCATTACAATTTAGCCAACAACAACAACATGGACATGATACTAATTACCTACCAAGATGTTACTATTGTTCAAACCATTTTTTACTGATTACTATACTATCTCAGTCAACGTCAGCTCAAACATGTCTCGGTTTTTCCAGAGAAAATAGGCATATAGCAGCTAAGCAATAGTCATGCTATTTACAGACATTACTAACATGATAAAAGTGCTTGTGTCAATGGCAGATGAGAAAATGAAGGCCTGAAGTTATCAAAATAATCTATGAGCAGTAGGCTGCTGCTGGGTATAAGAAGCCTTGGTGGCCTGCTGCTTGTCCTGGTTCTCATCGAAACAGCCCAACTGCGTGAAATCTTCAATGGACATGACATGAACCTGCAAAGGAAGACAAATAAAAACAATTGGCATCCATGAAGCTAACCCAAGCCTATTTTTTTGTAATCCTCTTTGTAATTTGAAAAGAGGCTGCATTGTGAGAGCAGAGTAGGCAGTATTGATACTAGTACTGTACCTTGGAGAGGCCCTTGAGATGGGTCTTCCCCTGTGCATCCTCCAGCACCAGGACCTCCTGATCCTTGGCTCCAGCAGATCAAAGATGTGGGTGTACTCCACCAAGTGTAATCCCCTCATCCTTTGCAAACTAAAGCACCAGCTGCATATGAACAAAGACCAAGACAAACTGAGAACGAGAAGGTTGGTAGGAACTATGACTAGTTTATATGGTATCTGAACATCTTAGGCAGGAGAGCATCCACCCCACTAGTCCAATTCAACGATAGAACCGATGCATCCTATCCGGGTATGGATTTCGAACATCATGAGTAGAGTACCAAAATTAGCATCACTAGACAATTTTTGTATCCAACTAACGGAGGCATTATCAACCCAGAAGCCCCTCCTATATCTGTCTACCTGTCTGTTTTTTCTGGTAGTAGAAGGGCAGAACCCTAGTTAATCTGAGCCCTCTGTTCTCCTTGCTCTGTAATCAGAGAGAAGGGGGCAAGCAGCGACGAGAGATAGAGGCTAGCGGAGAGATAGAGGCTAGCGGGCACGCGCGAGGGACTCGAGGCCCGCCCTAGACCTTGGTATAGGAACGAGACAGGAGGGGGGCTTTACCTAAGGCAGAAGACGTGGACGATGCAGGCGCGGAGGGGCCGGGGGCGTCGGCGGTGGGCGCTCGCCGTTGTGCGTCGCCGCCGCCCTATCTCCTCCCTCTCCTTGTTTAATCTCCTCCACGTCCTCCGACCCCGACCCTCGTTGCGTGGTGGCGGGGCGAGGGAAGGCAGCGGCGGACGGACGGATGCACGGTCGCCGACGAGATGCGAGAGGAGGAGGGCCATGGTGCTCCCGTCGGCTCGGAACCCTGCCATCCTGTAGGAGAAGGTCGCACCATCGGGCACGGGGAAGAGGGACACTGAGGCGAGCAGCGCCGCCCACTACGAGACTCCCGGGTCGGCCATGGTAGCAGGGGCGGATCTGGGTGGCAGTTGGAAGCATGGGGAGCGAGCTGGGATCGAAGCAGGGGCGGATCTGGATAGCTGGCTGGCTGGGTTGGATCAGAGTCAAAGTTGACTCAAAGCAGGGGCGGATGGGTTGGATCCGAGATGGTTCGCTTCAGATCGTTGGGAGGCGTGGGGACTCGGGCGCCTCGCCGTCGACGGCCATGGTGCGGCGGCGGCTAGGGTTTGGAGAGAAGGGATTGGATCGGTGGGGAGTGGGGGCGGAATTCCAATGGGGGCGTGGGGGCTGCGTGGGTGAGGGTGAGGGGGTGAGAGGGCTACGTGGGTGAGAGGGTGAGGGGGTGAGGGCCGCCGTTGGATCTGTGAGTATCCGACGGTGATTGATGCATGATCCGCGTGACATGCCTATGGACCAATCAGAACGCAGCAAATAATTTAAAGACCTTATGACCATCTACATTGGTCGTAATCAATTAAAGATAAGTTTTCATGAAAAAATCATTTTTCATTTTTTGGTGCTGAAAATGAGTTTTTTTGTAAGTCCTACCAAATATTTGTTCAAATGATATCATACTTTGCACAAGTTTACATCTTGGATTGGTAAACAATAGTCACGGAGGAAGTTTTTATTTTCTTTACAGGAAAAATCAATTTTCCACTTTTTGAGTGCCCAAAATAAGTTTTTTCCTGAAGGACCTCCCAAATAATTGTTGCAAAATTGGACCAAATAAATTTTCTAAAATACTAGGACATATTTAATGCACAATTGACAAAATGGTTGGGTGTAAAAAGTTTTGATCCACCTCTCGTGAAAAAGACAAATTTCCGCCGATTTAGTTGGAAGCGAGTCAAATTTGAACTGCAGCTGCCTCATAGTTTGCTATTTATTTTTTCCAAAAATCATTTATAGGTACATAAGTATCTATTTAATCAGAGAAACACCAAAAAAATACCAAGATTCAACCACTAGCTAGGAACGGTCATTCCCGCCGTTTTGACCGCATTTTGAAACGGGCATAAAAAATTCAAAAAAAACAAAAATTTGGAAAACCTTCGCATTGTGTCATTATATATGACCAAGTTACCAGGAAAAATAATAAACTTGTAATACGACAATTCTTTTAGAAAAGTGTTCTCAGAAATGAGCTATCATGCGTGAAGATTCATGGCTTTCAAGCCGGATGATCAATCCTATGGCCACATTCATGGCATAGTTTGTTCAAATGATCTCATATTGTGCAAAAGGGTGCATCTTGGAATGGCAAACAATGTTGCCTAAGGAAGTTTTCACTTTATTTGCACGAAAAATTCATTTTCCATTTTTCGAGTGCCCAAAAGGAGGTTTTTTTGTGAAGGACCTCCCAAATAATTGTTGCAAAATTGGACCAAATCATTTTTATAAAATACTAGGCCATATTTAATGCACAATTGACCAAATGGTTGGGTGTAAAAAGTTTTGATCCACCTCTCGTGAAAAAGACAAATTTCCGCCGATTCAGTTGGAAGTGGGTCAAATTTGAACTGTAGCTGCCTTGTAGTTTGCTCTTTATTTTTTCCAAAAATCATTTCTAGGTACATAAGTATCTATTTAATCAGAAAAACACCAAAAAAATACCAAGATAGGAACGGTCATTCCCGCCGTTTTGACCGCATTTTGAAACGGGCATAAAAAATTCAAAAAAAAATCAAAAAATTGGAAAGCCTTCGCATTGTGTCATTATATATGACCAAGTTACCAGGAAAAATAATAAACTTGTAATACGGCAATTCTTTTAAAAAAGTGTTCTCAGAAATGAGCTATCATGCGTGAAGATTCATGGCTTTCAAGCGGATGATCAATCCTATGGCCACATTCATGGCATAGTTTGTTCAAATGATCTCATATTATGCACAAGGGTGCATCTTGGAATGGCAAACAATGTTGCCTAAGAGAATTTTCACTTTATTTGCATGAAAAATTCATTTTCCATTTTTCGAGTGCCCAAAAGGAGGTTTTTTTGTGAAGGACCTCCCAAATAATTGTTGCAAAATTGGACCAAATCAATTTTCTAAAATACTAGGACATATTTAATGCACAATTGACAAAATGGTTGGGTGTAAAAAGTTTTGATCCACCTCTCGTGAAAAAGACAAATTTCCGCCGATTCAGTTGGAAGCGGGTCAAAGTTGAACTGCAGCTGCCTCATAGTTTGCTATTTATTTTTTCCAAAAATCATTTCTAGTTACATAAGTACCTATAGAATCATAAATACATGGTTTGGTGGCGATACGTCGAGGTTTGGGCGGTGGTCGAGGGCTCCAACTCTAGAGCGCGTAAACATGCATGCCCGCCGCATGGTCACCGCGTGATTGTGGCGTTGCCATGTGTTCTGGGAGGCCTAGGCATGTCTAGTGGGTTGGGAACTCCCCGGGTAGGTGCTAGGAAGAAAATTACAACATAAGATTCTCACGAGGAGACCGATCGATGCTCAAACATGAATTAGCAGCCAAGTGTTTGATTGGCGGTACGGGAAATGCACATAGCTAATGGGCGTGAGTTTTGGTTGAGGATGATCAGTTACTAAGAAGACCATCTTCACAAATTTTAAGCTCAAAAGGAGGAGTCTAGGTGGTACTTGCTTTGCAAAGTACCACACTAGACATAAATACGAATGTTGAAGCTGGGCTCAAAATAATGAATGGATTGAGCTGGCATTTGGTGGAGGATAGTTATTTGGGCATAGGAAAGCACTGTAGAAAATGGATACCATTTGGACATGCCAAAGTGGTACTTCCTTCACAAAGTGTTTTTTTGAACAGAATAGGAAAATGAATATTTTTGAATTATTTTTGAACTAGGCAAGGAAGGTTTTTTACATATTTGACGAAGATATGACCCAAAGAAATTATGAGATTTTTTGGGGAATTTTGGGAATGACAGAAATATAGGTTGCTTCACAACCTAGGGCAAAAACTGGCACATGGACATGACACATAGGCAAAACTGATGAGGTGGCGCCTAGTCATAGCAACCCACCACAATTTACAACGTTATGACCATCTATATTGGTCATGATCAGCTAGAAATAAGGCAGTGGATGAGTGCTATCTGCTTTATGACCATTTCTTGTAAGGAAATTATGACCTTTCTAACCAAAATGGTCGTTATAGTTTAGGGTTTGGAGCCCCCCGAACAGCTTTTGACCAATTGGTCTGAAATGGTCATAGATCTATGACCAATTCTTCCAGGGTCACTAACAGAAGGTCGTAAGTTGACATATTTCTTGTAGTGCATGGGGAGGGAAAGCAGAGGAGCGAGGGGGAGAGAGAACCAGAGAGTGAGGTGGGTTCGTGGCCATCTCCATGGCGGTGGGAGAGAGCCTCGGGGGCGTGAGGCAGGCAGGGAGGAGGTGGCGGCCTCAGCGCGCGCAGTGCCCGCCTTCGCCTCTGCCTACTCGCAGAGGTTGAGGGTGACTGGCAATGTGGGCCAATGGGCCGCATAGTGCTGGGCCGGCTGGGGCACCAGGTAAGTTCACTTTTCCTTTTTGTCTGTTTTCTATTTTTTCTGCAGCTGTTTGGCTTTATTTAAAATACCAGAACCTATTCAAAAATCATGTAACTGCTTGAGGGCACTGCTTGGAATATTTCCAACAGCCATCATTTCAGTTCATGATTATTTGGACATTTAAAGTAATTTATAGCATTTAAATGCCCAAATGCAAATACTTTATGATTTAATTCAAAAATCCAGAATGGTCCTAGAAATATGTGTAGCATTTTTGGCAGAGGTTTTTAACCAATCCAAAAATGATGAACTTTTCTAAAGGGCATTTTGGGTTCATTGAGAATATTTTTATTTGAACCTAGTTGATTTGATCTGGTGCTAGGGTTTGAAAAATCCCCATTTCAACTTTCAAAATAAATTTAGACATGATGCATGGATGCAAAAGCTAGCCTAGAGCTCTACCAGACTAGGGATGTGACAAAGGTAATTAAATAACATATTTAAAAAGTAACTAAACAGGATTGAAAAACATTGTACTGAGTAATATATAATAACTCCTACAGGGTTGTACACATGGTTCATCAAACCCAAATCCATCACTATTTATAATAGCTCGAGTTCAGAACAACTTCATTCCCATGGTTCGCTAGTAACGCTTAGGGTTTCTCATATTTAGATATGCCATGAGTGTTATAAATGTCCGCAACTACACAACTCAGTGTAGAATTAAATGATCACAGCAGTTGGTATGTGATGCTTGGTGAAGCAATGAAGATGTCCTGGTCACACTACAATGGTGATCACTCCGCGACCCCTATATAACTTAGCTTATTCCCCATGTAGAAGGATCACATTTAGTATGTAGACCGGGAGAGGATGAAAAATCATAGGAGGAGAGCACCAATCCCGAGCAGGGTGAATGGCACTGCCGGTCAGATAGCACAGTCTGGTGGATGAATGAGATGTGTTGGGAATTAGAGGTAATGGCACATATAGAACCATAGTCCTTCGATGATGTGCGTAACTAGAAGATACTGAATAATTCACGGCTCTTACCACTCTACAGGCAAACAAATTGCGACTTTGTGCTATCAAATGTACGCGATTAAAGCCTAACTGACAGCAGTACGTAGATAGCATCAGTCAACTTGCATAAGAGTGGATCTAATGACGTCTCATTCTTCTACATCCTCGTGGACATGTAATCTCGGATGATGTCCCGTCAAGGTTGTCGGAATACCAAATCTGTTGTATGATTCTACGACTTTACGATTGAAAATAACCCCTTTGATTCTACAATTTAGGTTCATCAAATCTACGTTTCTACGATCCTGGTAGTTAAGATTCTATGATTTGCGATCCTACCATTGGAGCTTTGATCTGATTTCGAATTACGATTCTGACAACCTTGTCTCCCGTGATTCATACATGGATCAGGTATTAGCAGTGGCACGACATAATTCAATCACACAAGAGTACAATCCATCCACTCAGTGACATAAAGTTAATATTTACGAATAAACCCGATCCATCCACACCTCCTAACTTATCAGACACTACCATATACTACCGGCAGCAGTTCGTCGATCCAATATGTATCCGGTCGAGCTACTTTACCGTATCAGCAAGTGTTTATGTTGATCTCGGGCCCGACTTGTATGGAGCAGCCTGGTAAATGGTGCCCATCCCAAACATTTTTTCTATTAGAGAAAAAAGAGTTCTAAAATAGCAGTGGAGAGGAAGAGCATAGCAGCGCAAAGCCATCATGGAGCACCGCGCCAGTCGGCCGTCTTTGTTGCCATTGCCATAGACTCGTCTACAAGGTCCGCGCAGTTCCTCTCCACACTCACCTGAACTATGGTTTCCCTCTCCCCCTCCTCCATCTATACATCCATCTGTCCTCTGTTTGGTGCCCCATCATGTGGTCGTCCTCGGGGGAAAGAGGTCTGAATCGCGTTGCTTGATTGGATCCTCTCTTGCCTCGTTGTAATTGAAGAATCCTAGAATGGGTGGGACTGGTTACTGATTGATTGGTAGAGTAGGTTTTGCGGTATGAGATGTTCCCTCCATCAATAGATCGGGTTTGATGCGGCTCGGCAGGTGAAACATGCGTCTCGGAGTCATTGGGTTAGTGCCTCTCGCCGGCAGGTGAAGCCTCAAGTGAATACGCCACCGGCGGATGCTACACACGACATCTCATGTGGGGGGTGTCAAGTCACGCATGCTAGCGGGACGTGCTACACGGTGGATCTGGCGGAGGTCTCATGTCTAGCCTGTTGTTGCTGGATCAAAGGTGGTGTTACCATTGTAGGAGGCATGCGGTATGGGACATCTGTTTTCTAGTCTCTTCTCCAGTGGTATCTGGTTATCAGTATTCTTGTCTAACTTTGAGTTCCAAGCTCTTGGCGCTTTCTTTATCCCATAAAGTGCCTTCTTAAGCTTGTGTCCTTTCCCTTCTTCGCCTTTCTTCTCCTAACCGAGGGGTTGTTCCACGTACACTTCTTTTGTGACATCGCTGTTGAGGAAAGTGGATTTAACATTCATATGATGAACCTTCCAAACTGCTTGTGCTGCCAAAGCTAGGAGCACTCTCACTACCTCGAGTCGAGCAACGGGTGCAAACACCTCCTCATAGTCAACTCCTTGACGTTGTACGTAGCCCTTTGCAACGAGTCTTGCCTTGTACTTCACAATGGCACCCTTCGTGTCCATCTTTAACTTGTAAACCCACTTCAAACCTATGGCCTTTTGGTTCAGATGTCGGGTTACCAAAGTCCACATTCCATTGCTCTCGATCGCCTTCATCTCCTCATCCATGGCGTGCATCCAACTTGAACTTTTTCTCGCCTCTACGAAGTTCGCTGGCTCCTCAACTCCGAGCAAACATAGTCCAGAGTACTCGAGCGTTACTGACTTTGCGTACTTCAAGACTTTCTTGAGGGTCTTCCATCGATGAGGCCCGAAAGAATCCATCGTGGCTTGTGAAGGAGACGACACAAATTGTGTCGGCGTCGATGCACTTGAGGAAGACGGTTAAGTCCCTGACGTGGTAGATGTCGGTTCGTCGGCATCCGCGTCATTGACATCCATGTCGTCGGCGTAGTCGTCGTGACCGTGAGCATCATATTGATTGTCATCATCACTATGCACCTCGTTGTCGATGTCGTTGCCGAGATCTCCACCAGTGTTGTGCGAGTCGTTGTCGCTATCAACTTGCGACCCATGGGCGTTGTCATTGGTGTTGGCACGATGGTAATCACTGCCATTGCGGCCACCTTGGTTGTGCGTCTTGCCAACCACCTGGACGTCCTCCCCTGCATCATCATCAGTTGGAAATTCAACTATGAATATGTTACTATTTGGAGCATCGTTGGCTGCTGCGCTCCAATTCCATGCTTGGTTTTCTTCAAACACGATGTTACATGAAATATGTATATGTTTGGTTCATGGATCGTAGAAGCGGTATGCCTTGGTGCCAGAACTTCTCTCGTAGCCAATGAATATCATCTTGGTGCTACGATCGGCAAGCTTTGAGAGATGCGGCTCGGCCGTCTTCACATGGGACACACACCCGAGCATCCATAGATGAGACACATTCGTCTTCCGTCCATAAATTGCTTCATACGGAGTCTTGTCAATCACCGCCTTCGTTGGAGCCCGGTTGAGAAGATAGACCGCCGTTGAGACAACTTTTCCCCAAAAAGTCCCCGGCAAGTTCTTGCTCTTGAGCAAACTTCTCGCCATGTCAACGACGGTCCGAATGAGCCTTTCAACAACCCCATTCTGCTGCGGTGTATAAGGTGCCATGAGGAACCTCTTTATGCCAATCTTCTCGCATTAGTCATTGAACTCATTTGACGTAAACTCCTCGCCGCGATCTGTCCGTAGAGCGCAAACCTTCAGCTTGTGTTCCATCCCCGTTGCAACCTTCAGCTTCTTAAGTGCTTCAAATGCCTCATCTTTAGATCGTAGGATAACGACTACATATATCTCGAGTAGTCATCTACCACTAGGAAGAAATACTTCTTTCCTCTGTGAGTTGCCGGGGTGATAGGACCATGCTACCTCTTGAGCTTGCGTTTGTTTTCCCTTGGAGAGGAAAGGGTGATGCAGCGAAGCATAGTAAGTATTTCCCTCAGTTTGAGAACCAAGGTATCAATCATGTAGGAGATTACGCACAAATCGCCAAATACCTGCACAAAGAATCAAACAACTTCCACCCAACGCAAAAAAGGGTTGTCAATCCCTTCACGATTATTTGCAAAAGTGAGATCCGATAGAGATAGATAACTCATAAAGTAAATATTTTTTGATTTTTTGGTTTACGGATTGGAAAGTAAAAGATTGCAAAATAGTAGATCTGAAACTTATAAGATTTAAAATAGACCTGGGGGCCATAGGTTTCACTAGAGGCTTCTCTCAAGATAGCAAATATTACGGTGGGTGAACAAATTACTGCCAAGCAATTGATAGAAAAGCGCAAACTTCTGAAAATATCTAAGGCAATGATCATGAATATAGGCATCACATCCGTGTCAAGTAGACCGACTCCTGCCTGCAGCTACTGCAACATTCTGAATGGGAGTGCGGTATACCTGACACTCGTCTCGAGATCCAGTCAGAAATAGTTTTTGTTGTCGTCGACTGGAGCTCGGGATCTGTGTGTGAGCGCGATCGTCGAGTGCCCTCTCGCGATTCTCCAGGCGTACGCGCTCGGCCGGAGTGGCCACGTGCGCAGCCTCCCAAGCCTGAGCTTCGGCCATCTCCCCAATGATGGGGGTCTGGAGAGCTTGCTCGTCTCTATGCCGCGCCGCTTCTCTCTTCTCCGCCGTGAGAGATTCTGGGTAGAACTCATAATTGCCGCGCGACGGAGCACCACTGTCTCCTTCACCGCGAGGAAATCCGGGTGGAATGCGCTGAGGGTCAACCATGAGGACTTCCACCGCGGGGTCGTTGCTTTCGCACTTGGAAAGCGAATCTCTATGACCAGTCGATAGATCAAACCGGCCGTACAAGGAGTCGTTGGGCTCGATTATCGCAACTTGAGGAGTGGTCGATTGATGTTCCACCGTATGCTTTAGCCACCGCTAGAGTCGCGAGCGACCGGGTCGCTTGCGACGGTGAGCAACGGATAGAGAAGACGACGGCCGAGCCAACTGATAGTCTGATACTAATTCGACGGCTGCCGAGGAGGACGCCGTAGGAACTCACACAGAAGTGCGCTGACCCGCGAGCGGGGAGCGCCTCGGCGTCGAGGGGGGCCTCTTGGAGCCAGGCCGAATCGTCGGCGGCGAAAACGAGCGCGCCGAGACAGATCTCGCGGCCCAGGAACAACTCGCCGCCGGAAACCATGTCGAAGGAGTTCGAAGAACGCAACCTCACCGGAAGTCTCTTAGATGCCTGCCCCACGGGGGGCGCCAACTGTCGTGGGAACGTATCTGACAGTAGAGATGGAGTGGTATGTAGGAGCAGGCAGTGCCTAGATACGGCAAGGTTGTACGCTCGGATTTTACGAGTTCAAGCCCCTCTCGGAGGAGCTAACAACCCTACGTCTCGGTGCTGCGGATGCTTTTTTGATTGGAGTGTTGAGTTACAGGGGGTGCTAACCCTTGTGCCTGAGGGGAGGGGCAGCTTATATAGAGTGCGCCAACCCCTTGCTGCCTTCAGTTACACAAGGGTTCAATGAGGGAGTAAATGACATGAACGTTACTAGTAACACATGCATTCAATAGAGTTTAAAGCTACAGAGTGAATGTCCGACCGTTGCCATCCAGGGTGACTTTAGGTCTTCTATCTTCCGAGTGATTTCTTGTGTTCCGAGTGGATAATGAGAGTCGAGTGGAATTGGGGTATCCAAGTGGATCTTCCGTCGATTGGATCTTACTATGTGATTATTTCAGTCGGTACCTTCTTTCTGTCTTTGTAGGCCTTGGACTCTCGTGTAATGTCCTTGGGTAAGGCGTATAGGTCAGGCCTAGGACCCTACCCTGGGTGCATATCCTCGTCAGCTCAAACCGAACAACATCGTTATATTGCCAATTTCTGGAGGAATGTTTCCTTCAAGCTTATTTGATGAAACATCAAGTATCCCCAACCAAGATAAGTTCCCAATACTTGATGGTATTACTCCGGTTATATTGTTTTTTGATGCATATAGCACTGTAAGATTGTAGCACTCACCCCAACGATGAGATAGTATACCAAATAGTTTATTTGAACTCATGTCAATATAAACAAGATTTGGATGAGCTCCCATCTCAGTGATATTTCCTTCGAGGTTATTCCTTTCAAGTCGAATCCTGACTAGGCTTGTACAACTTAGCAAGCTTGATAGCAAGGGTCCAACCAAGTTGTTGTCCGTAACAATCAAATTTTGTAACCGACCTCCGGCAAAGAGACTAAACGACAAGGAACGAGAGAGGTTGTTAAAACCAAGTTGCGGTTGAACTAGACTCATTAGCTTGCCAATTCCTTAAGGAATAGATCCAGAAAGTTGGTTCTGTGCAAGGGCTAACCTGGTGAGCTTTGTCAAACTTCCTAAGTTATTTGGGATGGAACCTGATAGTTTGTTAATACTAAGATCCAGCTTTTCTAAGTTCACAAGGTAACCCAATTCTCGTGGAATTTGCCCCGAAAGTTCGTTGTGATAAAAGCTTAATGTATTGAGTTTTGTCAGATTCCCTATGGTGATTGGGATAGAATCTGAGAGTGTGTTTGAACTAAGATACAAGTTTTCTAAGTTCACAAGGTAACCCAATTCTCGTGGAATTTTCCCCGAAAGTTTGTTGCGATAAAGGGTTAATGTATTGAGTTTTGTCAGATTCCCTAAGGTGATTGGGATAGAATCTGAGAATGTGTTCAAACTAAGATACAAGTTGTCTAAGTTCACAAGGTAACCCAATTCTCGTGGAATTTTCCCCGAAAGTTCGTTGCGATAAAGGCTTAATGTATTGAGTTTTGTCAGATTCCCTATGGTGATTGGGATAGAATCTGAGAGTGTGTTTGAACTAAGATCCAAGTTGTCTAAGTTCACAAGGTAACCTAATTCTCGTGGAATGTGGCCAGAAAATCTGTTGCCCCCAAGAAGTAACATAGTGAGCTTGGTCAAATTACCTAAATTTCTTGGAATGTGCCCTGAGAGTGTGTTTTCATATAGAGCCAATTCTTTTAAGTTCTTCATATAACCTAGCACCCGTGGAATTTGCCCCGAAAGTTGGTTCTCGAAAAGGTACAATCTAGTGAGTTTGGTCAAATTCCCTATGGTCATTGGGACATAACCTGAGAGTGTGTTTGTATTAAGTTCTAATTCCTCCAAGTTAACTAGCTGACCTAATTCTCGTGGAATTTGACCAGAGAGTCTGTTGCCCCATAGATATAAGATAGTGAGTTTGGTCGAATTAAACAAATTTATTGGAATGGAACCTGAGAATCTGTTTTCACAAAGATCCAAGACATCTAAATTCACTTGATAACCTAAATCTTGTGGAATTTGGCCAGAAAGTTGGTTCTCTCCAAAATACAAGGCAGTGAGTTTTGTTAAATTTCTCCAGTTATTTGGTATGGAACCTATCAGCTTGTTTCGACTAAGGGCCAACTCCTTTAAATTGACCAAATGACCAAGTTCTCGAGGGATGTGTCCAAAGAGTTCGTTGGCGTCAAGGTACAAGGTAGCGAGTTTTGTCAAGGCACCTATATTGCTTGGGATTGAGCCCGAAAGATTATTATTAGAAAAATCTAATGTAACCAAGTGCTTCAGGTGGCCTATTTCAAAGGGGATTTGACCAACCAAGTGATTGACCGACAAGGTGAGGGTGACAAGATTACTCATGTTGCCTATGTGGCTTGGTATTCCACCGGAGAGTTCATTTTCATTAAGCATTAAGGAGCGTAATTGTGTGAGATTTGCTAGGCCTAATGGAATGGAGCCTCTTATCTGGTTGCCTTGTAGAAGCAGAGCACGGAGCTCTCCGAGGACCGCAATGCCGGCAGGGATGCTCCCGCTGAGGTGGTTGTGCGAGAGGTCGAGGCGCGACAGGGTCGCCAAGGCTGAGAAGTCGAGTTGCCCCAGCGCCCCTCTCAGCCGCATCCCCCGCAGAGAGATGCCGCTGATCACCGGCCGGCGGTGTTGCCCTGTGCACGTGATGCCACGCCAGCTGCAGGGCGCCGACATGTTCCCCCAGGACTTCAGTGTGTGCTGGCTTTGGTCGTCGAGGCTGGCTTTCCAGGCGAGGAGCGCCCTCGCCTGTCCTGCCAGCACCGCCACCTCCGGTACAAGTGCGGCAGCGGTGGCCATCATCATCATCGTCGCCATCACGGCGAGCATCTTGGGTGGCTCCGTCTCCATGGCTAGCTACGCTGGATGGAATCGGCTCTGGTGGTTGTGAGAGCTGATGGCAGCTAGCCCGCTATCTAAATAGTGGATGGAGCAACGTACGCGTACATATGTTCACGGTAGCCATGGAAGTCAAAGTTGTTCGTACGTGCTGGGGCCATGTGCATACCGATCAGCGGATGGCTGGGTTCCAATAATTGGATGGATGGTCATATAAGTCGGCTGCCAAACATCCGATAGATCTCGTTGCTTGACCGAGAGAATGGGAACCACAAATATGGTATGCATTCTTCCGAAAACTTTAAAAGCAAGACGTACGTTAGACAGCACCACAAGATTGGCCATTGAAGGTATTGTAGTAATTTGGATGTATGCTACCTCACCACCACTAGAATTTCCCATTTGATTACCGTGGAAAATTCTCGAAATAGGCTTTCGTCCCGCTTTATAAATAAAGCCATTAGCACCGTCACCACATCCAAACCACAAGTTCAAGTGCAATCAAATAAAATATCCAACTGGGGCAACAACACAAACACCCAAAGAAAGCATAAAATATCCTGCGTATTAGGAAGTCTGCGGCGAGGCCCATAAGCGAGCAGCAACAGTCATCACATCCACCATAAGGCCCAGTTGATCGCGATCACGCTGCCTAGACAACGGATGCTAGTGCTGCAAAAATGCAAATTTGAAGATCGAGTCAGAGGCCCGCCTAAAAAAGAACCGCTTGATCACCATCTTATCATGTGTCCTCACCAACGTCCAAGCTAGTGCCGCAAACACCTGCTAGAAGGCGTGTCATCTTCCCGGTCTGGTTGGCCCGGATTTGCAGAAACTCGGCCAGGTCCAGGGCCGCCCAGTCTGGCCCAAGGGCCTCACGGACAAAACTCCAAAGTAGTCTAACCGTCGTGCAAGAGAAAAGGATGTGTGTCCCTATCTCCACGACATCACACTAAGGACACAACCCATTCCACGGGTTGTGTCTCTTGGTCACCTACATCCCAAATGGAAGGCGGTCCCTAAAAATTGGCAAACAATTATTTATTTATTTTCAATGGTAAAGGCGCTTTCCACAACGAAGATGTCCAAGCCATAGACGGCCTTCGGCACAAAGCATGGTATGCTGAGCCAAGAGAAAAGACTCCTGAAGAGGCGAGCCTCCGGGATACAGTGTTGGAATTGCTAGATTGTAAAAATGCATTTGAGTCCTATATGATTTGCATTTGTTTGATTGCATCAAATGCTTTTTTTTTAAGAAGTTGAAGTGGATGCTAGTTTTCTAGGAAATGTACTACCCATGATACTTTAGAGGAAGTTTCTATTGGATGAAATGACCAATGTAGGAAAATTCCTAAGGATTATAATCCTCCCAAAATCCTATGAAAATCCTTTGAATCAAAAAATCCCCAAGGAATGCTCTTTCTTTTTGCAGGTCCTAAATAATACGAAGACAGGAAAAAATTCGGTTACTAGCTACCTATTGTAGGGAACCGATGGTTAGAAAAATACCCCCGCGCAAAAAGATGTACCCTGCCATCTTACAATATTCCAAAAGTTTATCAAAAATTTCCTGGTGCATTGATGTCCCATTTTGATCTCCTTGCTCCTTGCACTATTTTCAAAGTCCTTTGAAGGGATTTCCCCTTGGTATGTGACTCCTCCATTTATCTAGTTAGTTTTGTTTTAATAATGATCTACATCATTCTAATTATGCTACTACTCGTGACATAGAAAATGAGTTTGCAAGTTTATTTTAGTTTTTTTGTAAGTAGCTTTGCATGTTTATTTTAGAAAATGAGTTTGCATGTTTTTAGCCCCTCACTAATCGAATTTTGGTTCATCAATAAAACTAGCGGCTTTTCTGTACTTTATTTATATAAACTCACAGGCCAAAAAAGGAGTGCTAGCATCCTCGCCCTTTTGAACCTCATATTCGCGTTGTTCCTCTACACCCTCACTTGAACCCTAGTTTTCCCCTTCCCTTACTCCATTAATTGATTTTCTATTTGGTACTCTGTCACACATTGGTCCTCGTGGGGAAAGAGATTAGAGTCACTCGCCAGTTCAGACAAGAAGGGCTCTCATGTTTAGAAATGCCATGAGTGGTATGAATGTTAGCAACAATAACAATTGTTGGCATGAGATTTGGTGAAGCAATGATGATGTCCTGGCCACACACAACATTAATCGATAGGTGACCTCCTATAAATAGCTAGCTTATTCCCCATGCAGATGGATAACATTTAGGAGACTGGTATAGGACGGCAAAGCATGGGGGGTGAGCACCCGTAAGGAGTAGGGTGAATGGCACCGCCTTTCACACAACATGATCTAGTGGCGGAATGGGATGTGTTGGAAAATCGAGTCAGAAGATAACAAAGAAGCATAGTGCATGGGCTCGCATTGTAACTAGCACCTACTGAACAAGCCACGACTCTTATTGCTTTCCTTCCAAACAGATCAGGGTGCTATGTTGCTGAGTCAGTAGGTCATGTATGAGTCTTCGATACAATTGTGCCCATGTAATCTTGAACGGTCTCGAAGGGTTCGTACAAGTGTAGACCGTTCCACTACGGTTCCTAGACCCATTGTCTGGAAGGAACTTCAAGTTAATATTTATTCTAATATAAAGTTTTTCTTGAGAAATATTAAGATCTTTTGACTTTTGAAACGGGTTGAAACCTATGACTCACCTTACCAAATACACAAAAGAGAATGGTCCAATCGGATTCAGGAACGCTCGGTCTCTGGTCTTGTTGTGGTTCGTACACAAGCTCTGACGATGTCGAGCACGAACCCATTAGTGTGGGCCAGCCAGCTAGCTAGAGCCCAAGCAGATTAAGAAACAGTCTCGAAGTTTCCGAGGAGTAGGGAGAACAGAGATCAGAGCAAAACTATCGTTGGCAGGCAGGAAAGGGATCGCTGCCACCGGCCACCACACTTATTTGAATACATGTTGAATGTTTGCCAAATGCACATGGAACATTTGTTAGATACCCAATAAAAAAAATTAAACACATGCTGACTATCTTTTATAAAGGTCACAAATAATTTTTATCAAATGTGCAAACATTTTTTTATGAACGTTTTTCCAAATTACACGAAGAAAATTTAATATTGCGTGACCATTTTTCTAAAATGTAATTGAAATATTTTAAAATGCATGAAGTATTTTCTAAATTTTATATACAATTTTTTAATGGAACGAATATTTTTACAAATTACACTTTAAAACATTTCTGACTTTCTTCAGAAAATGATCATGTTTTTCAACATATATATATATATATTTTAATAAATATCACGGATATTTGTGGAATGGTCTGAACGTTGTTTTATAATTGCACTCACATTTTTAGTTTCATGAAAAAAATTAATGTCCAGTGAACATTATTAAAAACTGCATAAGTAACCTTTTAAAATCAAAACAAAACCGACCCAAAGAAACAGAAGTAAAAAAAGACATAGAGAAAACCCGCCCAGAAATCAGGGGGGGGGGGGGACCTTCTAGAAGGTTCCCAAAGCCGGAAACACTGTGCGGCCCGTGCGAATAAGAGATTATTTGGCGTTCAAGATTTTCCCTGATAAATGATCATATTTTCAGAGTAAATGTGGTTGTTTCCCTACAAAATTTACTCAGATAAGAAAGCCATAGCATCAACTGCAAAAAAGAAAGTTAACAAAATGCTCTTTGCACCATCACCTGTCTTATAGGATATTTATTTTCTGGCGTGTCTTGAATTTTTAGGTGTAATCCTTCGAGAGGATACCATGGTTATTTTTTCCCAAGTTGCCCCTCGAAAATTATGGCTATCATTTCTGGGTATGCTAAGAGAATGTTTTGGCTCATGGGTGTCTTGGATCCTGATTTTTTTCTTAAATCACATTTTCAAGTTATGGGAAAAAATGGAAAAGAAAATCCCACACATACATACATGTGCGACCTATATACATGTAAAAGATCTGTTAGTGATAATTTTATATATGGACTGCACCCAACCTGCGCAGGTCCATAACAGTGAGTAGTACACATATGACGCAGCTCTTTTTTTTCTCTCAAAAAGGGCAAATGCCATATATTAAGGCCCCGTTCGGATGTTCTCCGGCTCCCAGCTTCTACGGATCTACGCGTGGAGCGGCCCGAACGCGCCAGCTCCGTGGAGCCAACTTCGCGAAGCCAAGTCATCCTCTAGTGTAAAATAGAGAAGCGGCCTTTTCCCAGCTTCTCAAAACGGCGGAGCGGAAGTTCAGGTTAATTACATAAGGATGCCACCGCGAAGTCAAAAAACGGTTCGCAAGTTTGTCCACCACGCACCTATAGCTCGTCCATCTACTGTCTAACTGGGCCAGCCCATACTTTGGATCTAGAGCTGGTTTAGCGTTCCGAACGGATCGAAATTCTCGCGAGAAGCTGGAATCGTGATGAAGAAGCAGGAGTTGAGGATTTAGGGAAGCCGAACGACTTCCGAACAGGCTCTAAGTAGCATACACCCTTACAAGAACACCCTTTCTAGAAATTGAAAATAGATCTGAACTCTTGGGGTGTCGACGTCTTCTTTCTCCTCCATCCATGAACATCGCACTGTGAGCAAAGCTCATTGCCACCTCTGGGCCTCTATCTCAGTAGAGCAAACTAGTTTAAACCTAGAAGTTTGTACAAGAAGCTGGCTAGGAAGTCGTCAATGCAAATCAGAATACGTCGGCTGGTGCGATCTGCATAGTATATCGCCTCCTCAGAAAAGAGAACACCAGTGAGGGCATGTTAAACGCCCTAGCTCCAATGAGACGGAGTCGGGGAACAGAAAACTCACACGCTCTCAATGAGGCTAAGGCTGGCCAACATTCGTCAGTCGGAACTAGAGCTGTAGCCGGAGGATCAAGACATACAAACATGTTATATACTCCGGAGGACAGCGTGACCGAGACAAGTCTGCAGAAGAAAACGCCAGACCCGAAGAACCATATATGGGGACACGTCGTCTTTCACACACACACACCTCCCGGCGATATGAAGTAGCACCACTGAAACGAGGGCAAGACGAGGAGACATTATATATGCTGACGACAATATACCACAATCCCGTCAACGCTGAGCATGTATAAAGTATGGGGCAGTTTGGCTGCTTTCCGGGACAACGTGCCTGGTAAATTTGAGCACCAGGCTGACGCCTGGGATAGTGCAGTTTTGTGCAAGCCATGTTTGGCTCGTGACCACGCCTGGTTGTGGATTCTAGATGTCACATCAGCCTATTAGTTGTCTTTTCCTTCTCACATGCATGTTTAGCATTCTCAGGCAGCACCCAGGCGTCCTTTTTTGGTTGCCTGGCCCAAGCTAGTGACACTCTTGGGTTTCCAAGGCAGGCTAACGATGTTTTTAAATTCCCAGGCTAGGCTAGCTTCGAGTTATTCAGATGCCAACCAAACAGAGTGCAGGCAGATCTCAGAGAACCTTCAAGCGAGGACAAGAACTAAACAGCCCCTATATGAACCTAAATTTATCCCGACCACTATTTTTCGCCCCCAAGTGATAGTCATAGAAAAGGGGCCCCTCAAACTCTCTCATGAGTAGGTGACTTACACGTACATAGTTAAGGCTCAAAGAGTGTAAATGTCATTGTGATGAAAATTTCAGATTATTTTATAACTTTATATAGTCCAAAAAAATTGTACTACAATAGTTCCGGTTGTTTGGCCAGAAGTGATAAAGGCTGTTCATGAATTCTTTGAGACTGGTATCATGCCGGAGGGGGTCAATAATACGGCTATTGTGCTCATCCCCAAGGTTCCTCATCCATCTGAAATAAAGGACTTCAGGCCTATCAGCCTATGCAACGTCATCTACAAGATCATTTCGAAAAGTATGGTGAATAGACTACGTCCGATCCTTTCAGAACTCATCTCTGAGAACCAAAGTGCATTCATTCCAGGGAGATTGATTACGGACAACTCCATTATTGCCTTTGAATGTCTGCACCATATACAAGCTGCAAGAAACAATCCTGAAGGCCTGTGCGCGTATAAGCTGGATCTCTCCAAAGCTTACGACCGAGTGGATTGGGGATTCTTGGAAAGAGCCCTTACTAAGTGGGGTTTCTCAGCAGTTTGGATTGCTCGGGTTATGGCATGCGTCTCATCAGTATCTTATTCGGTGAAGTTTAACGGGAAGCTGTTGGAGGCTTTCTCCCCCTCGCGTGGCCTCCGCCAAGGTGATCCCTTATCCCCCTTCCTTTTCTTATTTGTTGCTGATGCTCTATCGGCGTTGATGGCTAAGGCAGTGAGAGAGGATGGACTCAAGGGAATTACAATCTGTCGTGGGGCTCCAGTTATCACTCACCTACTATTTGCGGATGATTCCCTTCTGTTCTTCCATGCTGACAATCAACAGGCACTATTAGTGAAAGAGGTGTTGAACACTTTTACGACGGCGACAGGACAGCTCGTTAACCCGTCGAAGTGCTCCATCATTTTCTCTAAACAGTGCCAAGACGCGATAATAACGGAGATTAAAGCAACGCTGGAAATTAGCCAAGAAGCTTTTGAGCCAAAGTACTTGGGTTTGCCGGTTCCTGAAGGAAGAATGCACAAAGGCAACTTTGAAACTATCCAAGAACGACTGCGAAAGATCCTTGTGGACTGGAGTGAGCAATATATGTCATCGGGGAATAAGGAGATACTGATCAAAGCTGTTGCACAGGCTCTTCCAACCTATATCATGAGTGTATTCAAGCTTCCGGCTTCAGTCTGCGATGATATTGTGAGAATGATCCGACAGTATTGGTGGGGGGTGGAGAACGGGAAGAAGAAGATGGCCTGGATGAGTTGGGACAAGCTAAGGCTACCAAAAGCTCTGGGCGGAATGGGCTTCAAGGACATGCGAGCTTTCAATCAAGCACTCTTGGCCAAGCAAGCTTGGCGGCTGCTGGACCGGCCTGATAGCCTGTGTGCTCGCATCCTGAAGGCGCGATACTACCCCTCGGGCGATCTGCTAGATACGGTGTTCCGATCCTCTGGCTCGGAGGTTTGGAAGGGGATTCTTCACGGCCTCGATCTGCTTAAGAAAGGGATCATATGGAGAGTAGGCAATGGCAGGAAGATCAGAGCGTGGCGGGATCCTTGGCTTCCCCGTCCTTCCTCCTTTCGGCCGATAAAACCTAAAGGTAACTGCCGGCTGAACAGGGTATCAGATTTCCTCGATGATAATGGGGCATGGAGGTTGGACCGGGTGACAGCCTTCTTTTGGCCCATGGATGTGGATCATATCCTGAAGATCAGAACCTCGCCGCGCCAACGTGAGGATTTCTGGGCGTGGTTCCCCGAAAAGAGCGGGGTGTTTTCAGTAAGGAGTGCCTATAAGCTGGCGACATGCGATCACAATACTGCCTATGCAGAGGGTGCATCAAGTAGTGCTCCGGAAGGGAATCGTGGGGGATGGAATCTAGTTTGGCGCTCGAGCGTACCGCAGAAGATGAAAATCCATGCTTGGAGGTGTGTGACTGGTACCCTGGCGACGCAGAGTTATATGGTTCACCGTCACCTGAAGACGCGGTCTACATGTCTCCTATGTGGGGTAGAGGAGGAGAACTCCTTCCATGCTCTCATTACATGTCCTCAGGCTAGACAGACCTGGACAAGCATGCGTGTCCGTTGGCCTTTGCCGGCGGATAGCCTGATCCTAAATGATGGCAAGGAATGGCTCCTATCCCTGCTTTCGAAATGCCCAACCGCGATGGTGGACATGATCCTGATGCTTATCTGGAGAATTTGGCAAGTTCGAAATGATGTTTCCCACGGCAAGGAAGCTCCTCCGGTCCTGGCTACGGTCGAATTCTTGGACAGCTACTACAAATCTATTAAGTTGGCCAGTAGTTACTCTACGGAGGAGATAATGAAAGGGAAGATGCCTATTCAGCCAGCCGATCAGCAAGGACAGTGCCTTGTGAGGCCAACCTTACCCTGGCCGGCGCCTCCGCCTGATAAACTGGCGCTTTCGGTCGACGGCTCCTTCCTGCATGCGGATGGTACGGCGGGTATTGGTATGGTGCTCCGGAATGCTAGAGGAGAGATCTTATTTGCAGCTTATCGCTTCATCTTCTATTGCAATGATCCCCTCGAAGCAGAGCTACATGCAATCATGCAAGGCTTGGCCCTGGCGGTGCAGCACTCGGAGAAGCCGGTAGTTGTGCAGTCGGATTCTTCGGAGGCCTTGTCTAGTCTATCGTCCAATGCCCTCCTCCGCTCTTCTTATGGTCAGATAGTTCAGGAGATCAAGTCTTTTTCAGATAATAGGGAGTTGTTGCCTCAGAAAATTTGTAGAACTCAAAATAGAGTTGCCGATCGGTTGGCTAAGTATAGCCGCACCGAGCGTGCTACAGCAGTTTGGCTCGGAGTGGCCCCACCTTGTATTGAGGACTTATGGCCTCTCGACTGTAACTCTATAACTATGCAATAAAACTCCCTTTATCTCGCAAAAATAAAAAAAAAAGAAGGGAAAAGGACAAGATGAACGGCGCCATCAACTATCCCCTGGCCCTTAACTTGCTCGACGAAGAGCGTCTCCGAGGGGTGGCCGTTGATTGATTTTATAATAATAGGAAAGAAAGAACAAAAAGAGGAAAAAACACCGTCCGAGGAAGTCAGCCATTGTGTAATCCGTGACGACCAACTCACTTTCCCTCCTCCATCCTTCGTAGCTAAGGCAAACTCTTACCTCCAGACTTCGTTGGCGAACCCGTGGATTCGTCTCCCATCTGCCAGCTGCTCCAGTGGCCAGTGACGGGGAGAGAAATCCTGGTGCCTTCACTTTGGTTAGTTGTTTAGGTTAGGTTTTTTTTAGTCTTCGTAGGTGCGGCACTTGAATGGATGGCGGCGCTTCTTCTTCGAGTTTGTCTTTCGGGCTTCAATCCTCCTCGAATTCGTCCATCAGTCGACAGAGCTCCAGCATCGATTCCTGCCGTCTCCTTGGGACGACGAGGTTAGGGTTTCTTGTCGTGTGGCGAGATTTGGTGTGAGGCTGGTCCCTTGGGGCTTCTGCACCAAGACGTCCCGACTGTCATCGACAAGGCCAAGCCGGCTCCAATAGGGGAGCGGCGACAACCACACTTTGATGGCTCGTTCTGGCGGCGGTAGTGATCGTTCGGTAGCTTGGTATCTTGATGTAGTTTTTATTACGTCGAGGTGATTTCTACTTTCTGAGAATTTTGATATAATAGAACTAAATCATTTTTGGAAAATAAAAGGACCGGAAGGATATGGTTCGCTTACGTTGATTGAGAAATACTCCCTCTGTAAACTAATATAAGAGCGTTTAGATCACTATTTTAGTATTCTAAACGCTCTTATATTAGTTTACGGAGGGAGTAGTAAAAAGGAAATTCATGACATGTGCTGCCAAAAGGCAGTGATCCACTGCCACTGGCCTATCAACCGGCCATGCGTACGTGTCCTTGCTCGGCACGCGGGCGCAGGGTCGGATAGGAAAGCGACGACCTTTGCTTGGCACGGTCGCCGTCGGGTCCAGCCAGAGGTACAGAAACCAGAGCAGCGCCGGCCGATAGATAACCCCTGCTTCGCTCCCTCTCTCGATCGACGGCGGCGTCTCCGGCTGGCTTTGGCCGCGCGGATCTGGGAGCCGCGGCGGTCGGTTGCCCTGTGGCGGGCCGGCAGAAGCCTCAGCTGCGAGCGATTGGAGGCGGCGGGATTGGGGGCGGACTGGGACGCGCCGCCGGACCTACCCTAGGCGCCGGTGCCGGCGCGGCGGAGATCGGGGGCCAGCAGCAGTTCAGGTTCGTACTCCCTCCTCAGGATCTGCCGCCATACTAGTATTTGTTTCCTTGTGGCTCGTTCAGGATCTGCACTATAGTATTGCTACCTGATAAGTGATAATACCTCGTAGCCTAATTAAGCTTCAGCCTCCATCCGCCTACTAGTAATATTAGTAACACTAACGCATCACTCAAAAGCTACCTCTTTTTACCCACTAGTGTGACAATGACTCTGACAGCGGCAAAATGTATTTTTTCCTGCTCTTAAGAAGAGTCATTCAGTTTTGAACACCTGCAAGTTAAACTTTATATGTAAGAGGTCATGGATGAATGTAGTATGCTGCTGTATTACGTCGGTATTAATAATAGCAGTAAAACATTCAGTTTTGAACACTGGCAGGTTTTTAAAAATTGTACAAGTAATTTGGGACGGAGGGAGTATGTAAAACGTGTGTCGATTTGTGCACGTCACAAATTGTTCTGTTCTGTATGCAACTTTTCAGGATTGCACATTGAACCATACACTACACAGATGATCTTTTAATTAACTTTTCTTTGCAAGGACTTCAGGGTGTCTCAAAGCACGATAAGAGCACACTCTCTTCAGGCCAAAAATCCACTGTGACTAATTTTTCTGTATGTTATAATGTCACATGTTTCTATGCTTAAAACCAGCACCTCAGGAACCACATGTGCATTGTCATGTTTCCTAGTCACCATTCAGTCTATCTCATGTTCTTAGCACCTCGATCACATTTATCTAATGTTTGTCTTTGGATTCATAATTTTATCTAATGTTTTTCTTTGTATTCATAATTTGTTGCAGAGAAGCCGCAACCTGCAAAACCAAGGGCCTTTGTGTTTCTGTCTCTGCCATGTCAAGAGATCAAGGTTGGGCAGACCTGCCAGATGTGCTGCTTCATTCCATCATTGCTCTGGCAAGCTCCTTCTCCGACCTCCTTACCTTCGCTCGCACCTGCCGCTCTTGGCGTGATGCCTTCTTCTCTTATCCATCGAAGTCTGCCTTCTCGACGATCTTCCCGCCTGTGCTCCTGCAACCTGATGTCCCCGTGCACTCTCCATGTTATCGTCCCTTTAGTGATAAGCGTCCATGTAATGTCATTGATCCAGCCAGCGAACACTCGCGCATTTGCCGCCATATTCCCCTAGTTAATCTTTCGCGAGCAAATAATGACCCCCAAAATTCTCTGGGCAGTTTTTGCTTCCTGGGTGCTTCTTATGGTCATCTCATCTTCTCCAGAAACCGATCATGCCTCATTGTTGATGTGTTTACAGGTGTTAGTTTATCACCACCGCTGATACCAGGCGACGAATCCACCGAGGTCTACTATGGTGCCCTCACGGCTCCTGTAGAGTCACCCAACCCACATCTCATTGTCACCAACGAATCCCACAGTTACTTTTGGCGTGTTGGCAGTCGCTCTTGGTTGAGAGCTTGTCCCTGTGATGGAACTGTCCAGCAGATCGTGACCTTCAAAGGCCAGGTCTTTGGCTTGGACTCTGGTGGCATGCTCTTTGTTGTGCACTTGGCACCTTGGATTCGCGTACGGATGATGGGAGTCAGTTTGGATGAAATCCCCCTAAGTCATCTTGCCAACCTATATCTGGTGGCGTGTGGTGATATGCTTCTCTTGGTTGGGTGTCAGGGGTCTTTTCCGGCAAGAGGGGATACCTTCGAAGTCTTCCGCCTCGACCAGTCGACTGAACATGCAATGTGGGTGAAGGTGGAGGAGTTGGAGAATTGGGCAATCTTCATTAGCACCGACAAGAGAAGCCAGCCATTATCTTTCATTAACCCGGAAAGGTGGGGAGGGAGGAGCAACTGCGTGTACTACTATTCCCATGATTCTGAACACTGGGCTGCATTTGAGCTGGGAAAGCCTGCCTCCAGCCGAAACAGCTTTGTTTTCATAAGCTCTGGAAATGCAGTGCAACCTATGTGGGTTGTCCCAAGCATGTTCTCCCAGTCTCCGTGATGGTTGATGATGTTTGTCACTACTCTGCTGGCTTGAGCAACCGAGAACTTCCGCTGTAAGAGTGTGTAAGAATGTTCTGACACGTCGATAGGGATAATTATGTAATTATGTTTGTCATTACTCTGCTGGTGTAATTGGAGTATGGAAATATTTTGTACTCAATTTCTTGTCTGATGGTTCACAATTCATGGCAGTGCTGTGAGGCACTGATGCTCTGTTTATCTTTGAGTCAGCTCTATTCTTTGTTGCTTGTGCCCAGTTTTGTGCTTCAAATCCTGAACTGGTTACTGGGACTGTTAATTTCAGTGTCCTACACATTGCTGAATTTGATTGTTGATTTCGAGTGCCGTACTACCATGTTTGAAGTTTAGTGTTCCATTCACGTGCTTTCCTTTCGAACATTTCAATCCCCCTTTTTTTTAAAAAAAAATTCGGCAATTCTGAATGTGTATCTCCAAAAGTGTCACGTCTGATAATGAATTGTTTCTTATTGTAGGTCCTAGGCATTACAGATTTGCATGTAAAATATATAATTTTAGATGTTTACATTTTTTATATATGTTTATTACAGACAAAACGCTTCACTTGTTCCATCTTCTATTGAAATGTATGTCTGACCAAAGTTACTGGAAGTAACTAAATACGTACTAGTGAAGTAAAAGTTTGAGCAACAACTAATATAATATGGAATGGAGGGAGTACATTACATACTGATTATTAGTGAAGTAAACTGAGACATACATTGGTGAGAGCTAGGCAAGCCTATGGCTGCTGTTGATGCATATGATCCTGACGGTGTTGATGCATATGGCTGCTGTTTGGCTAACGGAGCGGAGCAACTTGTGCAGTAAGAATTTTCCGATGATGCTTTTGAGTGTAGAAGAGCAAAAATTATGTAATTATGTTAGCATTACTAGAACTGTTAATTCCTATGTATTATTTGTTTATTTTGGAAGATGACCGGTAATTCTAAGTTAGCTGATTTTTCAGTGTTGATTTTTTGGAGTAGCAGCAGTTTTCATTTTGGGCCTAGCATTTGGTTTGAAGGTGAATTGCCTCCTCTATCCCAACTACAATTTCTTCGAATTTTTGGCCCATTCTGAAGATGATCAACTGCAGCGCTGAGTGCTCGACTAACAACATGAGGCTATCATCTTGTTTATTTATATCAGACTGATTATCATCACTAGATCAGGAAACGAGCAAGTGAAGGTTACTCCTACTGATTAGTACAGACTTGGAGAGATGCATCCATAGGATTTATTGTAGCTACTAATTCTACCACGGTGTATGGCAGTGACACTAGCTTAGAGCATCTCCAACAGCCGCGCAAAGCGCGCGCGCTAAACTTTCGTTTTCGCGCGCGCGGGGCAGAATGGCGCGCTTCAGCGGCGGCGGGAAAACCGCGCGCGAAATGACGGCCTCTCGCGCGACATTTTTACGGCGCCTTCTCCCGCGCGCCTATAAAACGCAGCGCGCGCTCCCCCTCGCTCTCCACCGCTCCCTCTCTCCCTGCCTCTCGCGCCACCGCTTGCGCCGCCGCCCCAGAGCGCCGCAACCGCTCCAGAGCGCCGCCGCCGCCCCCGACGCGCCACCATGCCGCCGCGCCACCGTTCTTCGTCGGGCTACCGCGGCGTCCGCGAGCGCCCGAATGGCGCCGGGTTCTACGCCGAGATACGCTCCGGCGATCTCCGGCTTAGTCTCGGAACGTACGAGACGGCGCACGAGGCCGCCCACGCGTTCGAGGCGGCGGCGTGGCGCCTAGACAGGCCGCGCCGCCAAATGAACTTCGACGACGTCCACACGCTCGAGCAGGCGTTAGAGCTCGCCCCGCCGCCTCGTCTAAACTCCGCACGAGACCGTGCGGAGCACACTGCGCTGCAGAACCGCCTCCACGTCGCCCAGGAGGACGAGCGGCGCATGGCGGAGTGGCACCGGCTCCACCCGGAGGACATCGCCTACGAGCAGCAGTATTGGGCAAGTCGCCGCGAGGAGGACACGCGCCGGCGCCGCGAGGAGCGGTTGGACAGGCGTCGTCGGAAGGCATTGGCGTGTCAGCAATGCGCCATCCGCGATGCAGGCGGGAGGTCCTTCTTCACTGAAGAAGATGACCGTTGGTTGGACTGCTGGCTGTCAACCTCCGACGACACCAACGACGAAGCCGATGATGGTGCAGATGACGGGAGCGACTGGGATTAGTTTTTTTTTATGTTTTCGAACTATCTAGGGCCGAACTATCTATCTATGTTTTCGAACTACCTATCTAGTTGCAATATGTAAAATAACTTTGTATCCTTTTTATTTTAATGCAATTTTATGTATTAAAAAATATTGTGTGCGCGCTGCATTTTTGGGCATTGCTGGAACGGCACGCGCACGCTGCATTATAGCGCGGCTGTTGGAGCCAGCGTCTATCCCCGCACTATACCTGCCGAAGCGCGCGCGGCAAACGTTTTTTTTGGCGCGGCGCGTAGCGCGGCTGTTGGAGATGCTCTTAGCTTACTGAAACTACTACTGGCCTCTGAACTCTGATCGATGCAGATGCAGCTACTTGCACCAGCTAGTCCTAGTTGTTGCTGCCGCCGTCGGCATCGGTGAGGTCCATGGCGGGCCTCTCCACGTCCTCCAGCTCCTCCTCGCGGACGAATACCGCCTGGTCCAGCACCGACGCCGATCCGCCCACGCCTCCGTACAGGTGCTGCGGTGGGGCGGGATGCGCGCCGCCGCCGTGGCCGTCGGCATCGGCGGGGACGAAAACGCCCGTGTCCTGGTCGGGCACCCACGCCGCGTCCTCCTCGCCGCCGTCCAGCGCGCCCACGCCTATGGCCTCGTCCGGCAGCACCGTGGCGTCGTGCTGCTCCTCGCCCTGGTGCACCTCGACGTTCTTGCGGTTCAGCGCCGCCTCCACCTGCGCCCCCGTCATCGCCGCCGCCGGCCCATGGGCGTCCCCGCGCTCCTCCTCGTGCTGCACGCTGGCCGAGGAGTGGCTCTTGGCCCTGCTCCTGAAACACACAGAGTCGATCATCGATGCTGCCATGAGTGACTGGTAGTTCTACTTCTAGCCGGCAAAAGAAGAAAAATAAATTGGTTACCTGGAGGAGGCAAGAAGAGGCGTCGGCCTGGTCTGCCTCTGGCAGGCCACTCGGCGGCCGTCGACGGTCAGTGCCCGTGCAGCCATGGCCGAAACAGCAGAGCAGCTCTCTCTCAGTCTCAGATCGCGGAGTCCCCTTCCCTCCTTGTGTGAGCTCAATAGAAGCAGAGAGGACAAGAGCAGAGCAGAGCAGTACGAGTTTGAGCTTATCCGCTGTGTGGTCTGGGCCTGAGATCGAGCTCTTCCTCCCTTCCCTGAACCTCGGTGAGCGGTGGCCTATTTATTTATGTACTGCTACCAATGCAGCTATGCCGGTGCGGCCGTGCGGGACGAGTAGTGGTGACAGAGCGCGAGGAATGGCGCGGCGACACGCGGCGCGGCGCCATTGACGAGACAGAGCGGAGCAAAGGGTCGGTGATGCGGTGGACGGAGAGGAGACACGCATGCCGCAGCTGCATGCAACCGCCCTTTTCGCCGGAAGGAGACACACGCAAAATCTCCAATTTTATTCCAGCACCGATACTCGTTTTTCTATTCCATTACATAGGGTTAAAATTTAGAGGAAAGAGTTTCTCGATATATGGGGCCCTCTGTGTAACCACACAGCTGTGGGTACGTTCAGGTGGGGTGTTTTCAATATTTTCTTATTCCCGGGGTGTATCAGTTTTAAAATAGTTAAACTTGTGCATGTTTGATAAATTTCTTAAAAGATGTTTGTATAATACCGAATTTATATATTTGATTCATCATGAAAATATTCTTATACTTTATTTATTATATATGTATTGCTGTTGTTGATATTTTATTTTATAATTTTGGTCAAACATAGATGAACTATAATACAACTGAGAATTGACTGCTTCCCCTAGGGTTTTCCTAGGGTCCAACTCTTCCTTCGGCGACGGCGCCGAAGTACACTAAGATCGACATGGGAATCTTATGCCGACGACGGGCGCTCGCGCGGAGGGCACCAGAGAAGGATCGGGACTCGCCTCCCGCGACTGCATGGTTGACTTGGGCGTACAGGCGGTGAGGGGAGGGATGGATATTCTTGAAGTAGCGGCGGCTAGGTCTGGAGATCTAGAGGCGGCTAGGGCTAGGGGAGAAGACCTGGCGGCGGGTACTGAGTCTGCTCCGGCGGATAGGGCGGCGAAGGGCGATGAGGTTGATGGAAGTACGATTGGCGGGAAGGATGGGACTGAAGAGAAGGGTGAGGAGGAAGAAGATTGGGACCAGTATGAGCACGGTGATGATCTAGAGGACGCCTTCGAGAACCTCAAACTGCAGGGGGAGGAGGAAGAGGATCTGGACCTGTCTGGAGAGTTTGAAGATCTAATCAAGGACGTGCGATGGATGGCGCTGTTTAGGGTTCATACACTACGGCCGTTTAGCCATGCTTCTCTGTTGAATTCCATGAGGAACGCATGGGCTTGTGCGCAGGGGGTGACCTTCAACATTAAGGGCCCCAATTTGTTCTTGGCTCAATGCCATTGCTTGGGTGACTGGAAGCGGGTGATGGAAGGGGGTCCATGGCAGTTTAGGAGAGACCCGGTGGTGTTTGTTGAGTACGATGGCTTTCCAGATGTAGAAGAATATGAGCTAAACATGTACCCCATGTGGGCAAGGATAAAAGGTTTACCAGACGGACTGACGAGGAAGAAGGAGCTGGCTGAAAAGGTTGCAAAGAAGGTAGGAGAACCGCCCTTCATAGTCACAGTGAATGAAGGGAGGATCAACCCATCAAACTTCCTGAGAGTGCGGGTGTTTATTAATGTTACAAGACCATTAGTCAGGTTTGTGCATATCACTTTGAAAGAGAGGAAGAGGTACTCGGTGTTCTATGAAAAATTGCCAGACTTCTGCTATTTCTGTGGCTGCATGGGACATGTTGTGGAGGAATGTGGGGATGGTGTTCATGATGCTGCACTGTGCGAATGGGGGGACTGGTTGCATTGGGTCAGTGAACCGGTGGGCTCTGGGGGCCGAGGAGGTAGAGGGGGAGGAAGTGAAGGAGGGAGAGGGGGTGCTGGTCCGATTGGAGGGGGAAGGGGAGGAAGAAGAGGAGGTAGAGGAGGGGTTTCCAGAGGTGGTAGAACTGAAGGCACGGAGGAGAGAGAAAGCATGGAGATGCAAGGGGAGGGAGGCTCGGAGCTACAAGTGGGGATGGATATCATGCAATTCAAGATGATGAAAATGGCGGAGGAACGCACAACGAGGAAGAGACTTGTTGATGACGATGGTACAACAAACGTGCGTGGCCTGGGTGGACAAAACTTGGGAGGGAAGGTGGCTGATGCAGTCTTGCGACTGGAGTACGGAGATTACACAACCCCGGGGGACCAAGCGGATCCTAGGGGTACTCCGGGTAAGAAACCTGTAGTTAAGCGAAGGAAGCAAGGAGATGGTGGGGTGGAAGAGAGCGAGGGAGATGATATGGACATTTCTATTCGGGCGGCCTCCGGTGAGGAGGACCGCCGGGCCCAATGAATTGCCTAAGTTGGAACTGCCGGGGAGGGGGGAACACCCGGACAGTTCGAGAGTTAGCGACAGTATGTAAGTCGCGTTCCCCCATGATGGTCTTTTTGTGTGAAACGAGGCAAAAAGCTGAGAAGATGAAACGATTACGAGCAAAACTTGGGTTGAAGGGTTTTTGTGGAGTGGATAGTAATGGACTCAGCGGTGGTTTGGCGCTTTATTGGAGGGAAGAATGTGTTGTTGATGTGTTGGACATGGATGAAAGATTTATTGACATTACTATCAAACCCCGAGAAGGTGCTCCAGAGTGGAGAGCCACTTTCGTATATGGGGAGCCTCGGGTGGAAAATAGACATCTAATGTGGGCTAAGTTACGGGATTTGAAAGCTGCTAATGATTTACCATGGTTGGTCCTAGGTGACTTTAATGAAGCCATGTGGGACTATGAGCATCTCTCCATCACGCCAAGAGCGGAAGCACAAATGATAGCTTTCAGAGATACTTTGGAGGTGTGCGATTTAATTGATCTGGGGTTCATGGGACTGCCATTCACTTATGACAATAGAAGAGCGCGATCTGCGAATGTTAAGGTACGTTTGGACCGAGCTGTAGCTACTAATGAATGGCGAAATCTGTTCGCCTTTGCTACTGTGGAGCATATCCCGTCACCATGTTTAGATCATCTTATGGTTTTTCTTAAAGGAGAACCGGACCTGGGGCCAGTGAAGGACAAGTGTAGGAGATATGAGATTTTTTGGGAGAGAGACTCGGAGCTGCCACAGGTAGTGGAAGAAGCATGGGCAGCGGTTGGGGAGGTTCACAATCTCCCGCAGCTTAAAGATGCTCTTTCAAAAACTATGACCGCGCTACGGTCTTGGAGCAGAAAGTTTAGCAATGTTACTCGACAACTGTCAAAGTCAAGAAGCCAGCTAGAGGAGCTTATGAATATGAATGCGGACAGGGAAGATATAAGGAGAGTTATGGATAAAATGAATGAGCTGCTGTATCAAGAAGAGATGATGTGGATGCAACGATCGAGAATTGCATGGCTTAAGGAAGGAGATCGTAATACTAAATATTTCCATAGCAAAGCAGTTTGGAGGGTAAGGAAGAACAAGATAAGGGAATTAACTGATAGCATTGGTATAGTGCACACGGAGTTTACTTCAATGAGCCAGATTGCAAATGAATATTTCCAACGTATTTTTGCTGCGGATGCTAACTTAAACGCATCAGAAGTTGTAAACTTGTTCGAGCATATGGTCACATCGGCGGATAATGACAGATTATGTGCACCCTTTACAGACAAGGAGATATCCGATGCATTATTTCAGATCGGGCCGCTAAAGGCGCCGGGCCCCGACGGATTCCCCGCTCGTTTCTTCCAACGGAACTGGAGTACGGTCAAGGATGGTGTGCTGGCTGCAGTCCGAGACTTTTTCAGTTCGGGGATCATGCCTGAGGGGGCTAATGATACATCTATTGTACTCATCCCAAAGGTAGCTAATCCAACGAAGATGTCGGATTACAGACCTATTAGTCTGTGTAATGTCATCTATTATCTATTACTACTTATAAAAGAGCGAACATTTTCTTTCTTAAAGTCACCCAGCATATGCACACAGACAAATTTACCGCCATTGGATTAGGCGCACCCGATTAAATCTAACCGCCAGAATTAATCTAATGATGTGTCAAATGTGTGCTTAGCGATTACCATCGAGCGGACGATACTCTGCAGCAGAGGATAAATTCTGACCCGCCCGATCCGCAACTCCTTAGCGCGGCCACACCACGATTGATTGAGTACTCCCTTCACTAGAATCACGGGAGGAGAAGTTACAGCTTTCCTTTCAAAATTCTGAAAATATCCCTCTACTGGAATCATGGGAGGAGTTATTGCTTTCCTTCCTCACGGCCCCTTCCTCTGTACCAAAATCTGGAGGCACCACATCCACATCCCGTGCGGGAGAGGAGGAAGGGGAGCAACAGGAGCTCGAGCCTCCAGGTATGGACGACGGCGACCCGGCTGCGAGCACCGCCCCGACGCCGCGAGGGAGACCCCTCCTCATGGTCATGGACGCCATCATCGTGCATCACAACAGGTAAGGTCGTTGCTTGGCAAGATAGTAGAGGTTCATGGCGTCTCCCCGGAGTGTGGACGATGGCGATGCTACTACTCTGTGAGTACCACCCCGGCGATCGTGAAGAGGCGATGGCGGGCGACCAAGCGGTCGGGATTCGCCAAGCGATAGCGCACGTTCCGGTGTTGTACCGGAGTCGAGAGGGCACCGAACTGTCGGTGGTGGGCAGCGTCTTCGCTGGCACGGTGCAGGATACAACTGCCTGAATTGCATATCTGCATACCTCTGGCCTCTCTTTTTTTTTCTTAGAGGAAAAGGGCACCCTCCGGCCTCTCTTCCTCTGGTTCTTCTCTCTCTCACTTCTTCTCTCCATGATTTGTTTTCCCTCTCTGAACTGCAGCATGGAGAAGTCTAGGACAGAGTGCATGCCAGCGATTGGTTCATTGTAATGTTTTGGAAGCTCTGCCTCTCGATAGTATTCTTCGTTCTCTTTTATTCTGTTTCTATGCCTAACCTACACAATAGTACTATATGTTTAGGTGATGTAATCTATAGAATACTGCATTATTTAGGTGAAAGAGATTTATTAAAAAATGTACGACTAATATTGTGTGTTCTGGTTATAGCTTGGAGGAGGTTCACCTAAAGCCATCTGAGTGGAAGTAGTTGCGTGGACTACAACCGCAGGTTCAATTCCATGATCTTCAGTAGCAAGGAAGGTTGAATCCTCACCAAGCCAACAAGAATCATACGAGGGAGTTCCCAGACCGAGATCGCCGAATATCGATCATTTTCAAATATTTCGGCCGAAATTTGACCAAAATTTGTCTTAAATTTGACCAAAATCCTTTTTTTTCGCCGGAAGGTATTTTTCGCCCCTGGCCGAAATACGTTTTTCTCGGCCGAAATTCAAAACGCAGCGAGGGACCCAGTTAGCTTCATGCTCCACGGGGAAATGGTACATAGACAGTTAACTCCGCTCTTTATATTTTCAGATGTGTTTATGTAATCATTGCCCACTGGATTATGCTCTGCAATTTGTTTCTACTCTCTAGCTTCTTGACTAAATGATACAATGGGTTCGGAGTTGTAGATGAGATGGTACATTGCTCATTCAGAAGTGCGTATCATTTTTCACCAATTTAGTGTGTTGTCTTCACAAATTCAGATGTACTCACTATTCAAGTCGTCTAGCCTACATTCTGGATTGTGCGTCCCCTCAAGCATTCGATAACTTGCAGGATACTCGGACTTATAATCTATCTACTTGGCTGATGGTAGATGACCTTTTCATTAGCTATACTCAATTCAGGTTGTATTGAGGTTGTAGTAATTAATGATGCAGATGATTGTCAGCGACGAGGAAAAAGAGGTCACGGTCGTATTATGCCCAAAGCTATTGAAAAATGCCAATTGTAGAGATATTGACTTGCCCTTTATTGAATTCTTTTACAGGAAGCTATATTCAGAGTTGTAGCAGTTTTGTACTTCATATATTGGAAGTATTAACATTGACAAGGAAACACAAGTTAATTCATCTAGGACTCTGGGATGAGAGACTATGATTAAGAATGATAACTCCAGGTTTCACCTTAAGTCTGCAGAAGAGCTATTGGAGTGAGTACTGTTTCGTGAGCATCGTGCTTGTTATTTATGTATGCTCAGTATGACCACAAATCAAAATGCCAACTACTAAAGTTTCTCTTGTAGCTCTGATTGGAATAATTTCATTCCTTTCTATGCATTTGAATTAGTGTACTTGCCATTTATTTTGGCAGGCAAATGTCCTTAATGTAGTACCAAGAGTTTGAGTGTTGCTGGTCAAAGGTGGTAAGAAAATGTATCGAGAATTCAAATAGTGTGCCCTTTCTAATGCCTCTATTACAGACTGTACATCTACACACATCAAGTTTATTTATTTATCCTGAATCCTTATCCTGATTTCCATTGCAATGCCATTGCAATATTTCTGTTTCACTTTATATTAGTAGAAACATAGTGTGTCTCTTATAGTATATGTCGATATCCTCTTATGGTGATTATCTTTGCGATGTTTTATTCCAAATATTGGGGTTTAATTCAGATCTTGATACAACTGAACATATCTTGGCTTTAATATTTCTTAGTTTTCTTGTTGTTGCAAATAACTTGTATTATTTCGTGATCCACTTCTGATACAATTGGCATTGGTATCATTGAATGGATGACGACACTTCATGCGAGGTTGATGAGGCAGCACGAGGAGAGTTTGATATTCTACTAGATTCTTGACAACGTATTATTGGAAAGATGGGTGCTATATAATTTTCTTGTGTTGGACAATGGATTGTTCCCTGCACTTTTGAGTTCTTAGGGGTGGAGTGCTATCAAAAGACTAAGATATATCGGTGATTTTTGTTCATTTGCAGTGCAACTATCAATAGATTTAATTTGTTTTCTCTTGCTCTAATCAGGGTTCATGAAGGATGCACAATAATATGGTATTTTCCTAAACAAGGTAAGGTTGCTAATTCTTCCCAGTATACTGTCTAAGTGGTACTGCCAGTGCTAGCATTCATGACTTGAATTGGCACGTTGTAGTTGTAAAATATAATCTGGGTAGTTCTGGAACTTGAGAGAATGGTTGATGAACGGTGTGGTATTTGGGTTGTAAGGGTGTGGTGGAGAAGGATTCAGGCTTTATGAATTGAACATGCATTAGTTTGGCAAGAAAGAGGCAAAAGAAAGTTGTGCCTAATTTTTATACTACATGTACATATGAGATTGTCAAGAAAGAGGAAAAAGATAGAGTTTCATGGATCTTCTCATTCTTCTATTCTCCATAAAAATATCATAACTTTTTCCAGAGGTATATGAACATACCTTCTCACGACGCTCAAATGCTGAAATTACCTATTGGATTGAATTTTCGGAATATTTCAGTTAAGCCACAAGTTAGAATGTTTCTAAATATAGTCTGCAGAGGGAATTAGTTTATTTTGTTCAAGTATGCGTCTCCTCACTTGAACGATTGTGAACTTTTTATGTTAAGATTTTAACGTGCGTTGCACGTGCACACTTACTAGTACAAGATAATCTCCAAATGTTTGGTTAACAGATTAAGGCCTTTGTTGGATGATATAATATCGGTTGAACAGAGTGCATTTATACCGGGAAGGATGATTACAGATAATGCGCTGGTTGCCTTTGAGTGTTTACACTATATTAAACAAGAAAAGGATCCTACAAAGAGCTTTTGTGCATACAAGTTGGATCTGTCCAAGGCTTATGACAGGGTGGATTGGGCCTTCTTGAAGCAGGTGATGCAAAGGTTAGGGTTCTGTCATCGATGGATTGACTGGATAATGGCGTGTGTCACATCGGTGAGGTATTCTATAAAATTAAATGGAACTCTCCTAGATTCATTTGCACCGTCGCGTGGTCTACGGCAAGGAGACCCTCTCTCTCCATTCTTATTCTTATTTGTGGCAGACGGGCTTTCAGCTATTCTGAAGAATAAAGTGCAAGGTGGCGATATTGTTCCTGTTAAAATCTGCAGGAGAGCTCCGGGCATATCCCATTTGCTTTTCGCAGATGATACTATGCTATTTTTTCAGGCCACAAGGAACCAGGCGGAGCAGGTAAAATCAGCATTGGATCTATACAGCACGGCCACGGGACAAAGCTTGAACTATGAGAAGTGTTCGATATTTTTTGGTGAGGCATGCCCGGTTACAAACCAAGAGCATGTCAGAGATGTTCTAAACGTCATGAGTTTGGTTTTCGAGGAGAAGTACTTGGGTCTCCCCAAACCTGAAGGGCGTATGTCGAAAGGTAAATTTCAGAATTTGCAAACAAGCCTTACCAAAAGATTAATCCAGTGGGGAGACGGTTTTTTGGCGCAGCCTGGTAGAGAGGTGCTTATCAAATCTGTTGCACAAGCCCTACCCACATATATAATGGGTGTGTTTAAGCTACCAATGTCGGTGTGTGACGATCTTACACGAATGGTAAGAAATTTTTATTGGGGTTCAGAGAAGGGAAAGATAAAAGTGCACTGGAAAGGATGGGATCACCTTATGCAGCCAAAGGAAAGAGGTGGGATTGGCTTCCGAGATTTCAGAATTTTTAACCAAGCACTATTGGCTCGTCAGGCGTGGAGATTAATCACCAGACCAGAGAGTTTGTGTGCTCGTTTACTCAAAGCCAAATATTACCCTTCTGGTAAGTTGGAAGATACGGTGTTTGCTGGCAATGCATCATCTTCTTGGTCGGCCATCAGCTATGGGCAGGAGCTTTTGAAAAAAGGGCTGATTTGGAGAATAGGTAATGGTCGAAGTATCCGAGTTTGGCGAGATAGCTGGATTCCACGACCCTTCTCATATAGGCCAATCTCACGCCAGGGGAGATGCCGTATTAGATATGTTTCTGATCTACTGAATGAGAATGGTTCTTGGAAATTACAGACTTTAAACCAATATTTCATGCAAGCAGATGTGGATGAGATCCTAAATATCAGAGTGTCACCTGGGCAAAACGAAGATGTCATTGCATGGGGTCCGGATAAACTAGGACTATTCTCAGTAAAGAGTGCGTATCACTTGGCGTTTGATGAAGCACATAGATCCACTGCAACATCATCTAGTTCGATGCTGTCGGGCGAGAGGAGCTGCTGGAAGTTTATTTGGGATTGTGGTGTGCCGCCTACGGTGGCAAATTTTGCTTGGAGAGTTGCGACGGATGGCTTGCCAACATGGAAGAACAAGCATAGGATCGGCTTGGAAATCACGAGTACCTGCCCAGTTTGTGGTATGGAGACAGAGGACAATTACCATCCGTTTTTGAGATGCCAAATGGGAAGAGATCTGTACTCGAACATGGCAAAAATCTGGAGTTTACCTCGGCCCCAGTCTATTGCCAACTGTGGAAAGGAGTGGCTCTTGCAACTGCTAGCTCAGAGAAGCGATATGGAAAGATGTATGATCCTGCTTGTTTTCTGGAGGACTTGGTATATTCGAAACGAAATAGTGCATAATAAACCAGCGCCGCTGATGGAAGTTTCTATGAGATTTTTGCTGAGCTATCTCTACTCGCTTACGGCCACCATGAGTGAGAGTGGGGCTGATCCTGGGAAAGGGAGGTTAGATATCCCATCAATGGAACAAGGCAACAGCGATATTCACAAAGCAAAGCAGCCAGGATGGGTAAAACCTAAGCAAGGGTGGTGTAAATTAAACACAGATGGAGCTTTTGTGGCATGTGATAATGCAGGTGCTGGCATGATCTTGAGGGATGAGGTTGGCAATATAATTTTCTCTGCTTGCAGGGCTCTACACTTCTGTCGAGACGCTCTAGAGGCTGAACTTTCTGCGTGTTTGGAGGGGATAGCTACCGCGGTCCAACGTACTTCTCTCCCGATCGAAGTTGAGATGGAGTCTGCTGTTGCTGTTGCCATGATCAATGGTAGTGAAACAGATCGATCACTTTACTCTTCGATGGTTAATGAAATTAGGGATCTCCTAAATCGTCATCAATCTTGTATTACTCATATTGTTCGTTCACAAAATAAGGCTAGTGTTAGACTAGCGTACTTTGGGCGCTTGAATAAGAGAACTATGACTTGGCTAGGGTCAGGCCCTCCTGATGTTTTGGAGGTAGCCGCTGCGGATTGTATTGGTACTGTGATTGAGTAATACAAGTATTTGATTCGCAAAAAAAAAATAAAAAAAAATAGATGAACTATAATAAACACAATGAATCTGTTATAAGAAACTTATCAAAATACAAGACCATTTAGAGATTTTCAATACGGGCAACATCTGGATGTATATAGACGCATTTTAAAGTGTAGATTCATTTATTTTGCTTTATATGTAGTCTGTATTGAAATTTATAAAAATACTTACATTTAGGAACAGAGGGAGTATATTCAACATATTTGCAACTACAATTTTAGGGGCACACTATCTGATTTTAATGGTTGCTTTACCAGGACACATTCTATAGAAGAAGTTGAACCATACACGACAAAGCAAAGATACATAATGCACATCAAAGGTATTTGAAATCATCATTTGCACCTCTAACTTTTAGGTACAACTGTAAAACAGCATGAACAAATTTCTCTTACTACCCGGGCAAAACAAAATCTCTTAATATGATTATTTTTATAATATGTTCCCTGAGAGAAACTTACAATATAATGTGGTTGCATTTATTGGTATACTTTTTTTGCGGGTAAAGAAAAAGAGAAGTATATCTCGAGAACCATACCAATATATTTTTCAAAAGTTTACCCAATCTTGATCCCAAGAAAATAGGTGTACATGTCTATCAACCAAATTTTCATACCCCGCCCGTATCACAAATAGGTGATATTTTGGACATGTCTTCAATCAAATTTTTAATATTCAGCCATGAATTCCATTTCAATTATTTTGGATTCAGAATTGAAAGAAATGTATAGTTGTCTTCAAAATATTTCTAGAATCTTAATATTTTCTTGTTTTTATAACCATATTAAGTTAGTGGGCAGATTTACATTTTCAATACTGTGTCAGTCCCCAAAATGTCACTTAGTTATTTTTTACTCCCTCCATTCCAATGAGCAAGGCATGCACGCATCTCAAAACCAACTTTGACCAAAAATTAGACCAACAAAATATGTATTATATGTGATAAAAAAATTATACATTTAAATTCATATTTGAATGAACTTTTCAATAGTATAATTTTGAAGTCACAACTATTATTAGTCTACTTTATGATCAAAGTTGAATTTATGATAGTGTGTGTGCCTTTTTCATTGGAACGGAGGGACTATACAAAGAGGGTATTAGTGCGGTGAGAATGGGAATGGCTGGATCATCGGTGTTGATCTGAAACTTCGGACAAATTTGTGTTGGTAAACTCTAGAAAATCTAATAGTCCCTCCGTCTGGAATTACTTGTCACATAAATGAATAAAAATGAATGTATCTGGAATTAAAATACGTATAGATACATTCATTTTCCTGACAAGTATTTTTGGACAGAGGGAGTAATTTTTTCAGGTAGTAGCCTGAAAGGCTCAACTTTTAGTATACGAAGGTGGGTTCTGAGCTTCTGATCAAAGTTTTAAATAGCGGGTTATGGCAAAAAGAGGTGGAACCGTTAGTGTACAAAATAGTGCTATAGCACCCTAAATGACACTGATCGCCATGATAGCGCGCTTTTTGAAACTATGATTCTGATGATGGTACTTTTTGGTCGCCATAATCTCTGCTCCAAAGCAAAGTTATATTCCAAGTGTGACGGTGACGAGCTGATGATGGTACTTTTTGGTCGATGCATGCTTTCTTCTCCGTTTCTCTCTAATTCTCCGTTCCCTACGAAGCAGACCATGTACTAGCTAGCCGCGTGGAGCCTGTCATAGGCCGACACGTGTTTTCATACTGGAGTATTTGACAGATTCCTGCGAAAAGAAACTGCACCTAGACCTCATTTGTCGACACTCGACGGCAGACATCCCAGCAAATCACGAAACAACATTGATGCAAAAGCTCATCAGAGCATAGGCAGCCGTCTGGCAAAATTTTACCATGTCGGCAGAAAAAAAAGGAAAGATCGGCAAGTCTTTGACAAAATGGCATCAGCCTCGGTAGCGAGCATCATCCGTGGAGAAGAAAGAGAAGAGAAGCCTCTAGAGACTAGCCATGAGACCTTTCTGGCTCCCTGATGATGTAAAAAAAAAATGCCTTCAGATGCTACCTATCAAGTGAGCTAAAGGCACAGCAGCAGCTGTACACCAAAGAGGGGTCTGAAAGATTCTCAAACATACAAATCCTTTCTTTCAAGGCACATATTCGGATGTCGCGACAAGCTCAGAGTGCAAGTTAACACATCATGCTCATCCATGCAAAGATGGACATATATGCTTCAGATTCTGTTCAGTTCTCTTCAGACAAAATAATAGCACCTGTCCATGTCCTACTGGCTGATGAAGTTCCATCAGGGAATGGAAGGTGTTGAGCACCAATCCGAGCTTCATACTCATCTTAAGCAAACAATCGGTTTAGTATCTGCAAATGGAAGGTGTTGTGAAAAGGAAGAAACATAAATATAATCACTGTGTTCCTTGTATTTAATAAACTTTAGTAGTAGTTGTGATAATTTGGGCAATCCACCCAAACTATGTTACCTAAGTCATACGTAGTTTTCATGGAAAGTGTCAAAAAGTGATTAGGGGTTATTAGTAGTAGTTGTGATAATTTGGGCAATCCACCCTAACTATGTTTTAGATGTAAGCAACAGCAACATGCCCAATCATCTCTTGACGGCGTAAAAAAGGACACGGAACCTCACGATTCAGAAGTACGCAACAAAAGGGGAAGTTAAACTTGAGGAAAGCGAAACCTCCAAGGGTCCAGACACACTGGAAGCAAGCAGTTCAAACTTAAACATCCGACGGCCCTGAATCACTTAAAGTCACTGGAAGGCCCTTTCCGGGTGAATTGCATCGATTTTGGAATGATGAGGGAAGTCAAGCGGCATAACTTCAGCTCTCAGACCAGCACCTCTCAAGGTTTGGACGACCTCCTTGTCGACCAGAGTGTTTCCTTCTGGTGTCAGATGCATCCCATCACTAGGAGATAAAACGAAAACAGTTATTTTCCTAAGCTACCAGAAAGAGCAAATGCAGTAATTTGTGTTTCTCAGGAAGCTGATGTTCATATGTAAATGTAACAAACAGCCACTTGTGAGGTCTCCAACAACTAAGATCGTTTGATGACAACTTTTAGTTAAATTAAGTTTTCCCAATTCCCAAGTATGTGAAAGATGATTTCATGCGCACATGTTATCTTAAATCCGGTCAAAAAGGCACAGTAATACACTACCCTACAACTCATCAAGTTTAGTGTTAGAAAGATATAATATTAAGGATGATAATGTGGTTTAGAATTTTTGAGATAGTTTCAGCAGCCTTGTCTTGTTTTCATAAGGGAAAATGCAAACCGATTAAAATGAATATTATTTTGAAATAGAGAACATGAGTATAAATATACATTTGAAACAAAATCATTTATTCAACAAAAATGATAACAGAGAAAATTTAAATTTGCACTAGCGTTACACATGTATGCTTAGTAGGTTACTAGGAAGCTACAAAACCAAAATTCCTAGTGGCAAATATTTTAAAATCCAACTTGACTGATACCATGTAGAGAAAACTAAACAAAATCACCATTCAAAAATGGTAAATCAATCTGAGATAGAATTACCTCAAGTATAGTTTCTGCGAACCGTCAACTACTTGCATCTTTGACCAAATGTTGAGACACTTAGGGCCTGTTCGATAGTCCTCTAGCTTCACTAGATCCGTAAATCTCACTTCTATTTCTTGATGCTGGATTCTTTGATGGGATCGAGATCTATGGAAATTGTTCGGCTCGCTAACTCCAGCTTCTGGTGCTTGCATGAAGGTTCGAGTTGAAAGATTAACAGACATGCATGTGATTTATGAGAGAGAGAGAGAGAGAGAGAGAGAGAGAGAGAGAGAGAGAGAGAGAGAGATCACCGTCGTGCTTCATCACGTGTTTGTCATTGTTGTCTCTTTGGTGTACTCTGCTTTGATCTTCTCAACGTCACAACCACGTCGCTCATCGTCGTTCTCTGGTCAGATGAATCACTGGAACACAACAAGCCTAGCTCGAATACTAGCACAAGAAATCCATCAGCCAAGTTGAAGCTAGCTAGAAGATGAGCTGCCCTGCAATAGCTGGACATCCGTGACACACACAAGCTCTGTAGGAAATGCACGGTCAACCCAGTGCATAAGGGTTAAATCTCCATTGAACATAGCATCTATGGGTCTTCTTCGAGTGAAGACTTCAAGGAGCTTGATCTCATAGCTGAACACGCCGCTCTTCCGGGATGCTTTTTCATGACACCCGTACTCTACATACAAAATAAAAACCAAAAACAACAAACACGGAAACAAATATTAGGGGCTTGTATAGTCAATTTAAATAATTAATGATTTAACCACTTCTAGTTAAATACCTGGTGCCATGTAGCCAATTGTTCCAGGCATGCTCTCGCAAATCACAGAGTTTTCATCACCTATGATCAATCCTGCAATTCCAAAGTCACCACGTGTGCAGCCATGTCCTCATGAAACAACACATTGCTCGGTTTCAACTCACAATGCAAAATCACCTCGTGGCGATCATGGTGCAGATACTCCATTGCTGTTGACATATCCAATATGATGTCAAGCCTCTCAAGGAACCCGAAGTGCAATGTACTCCCTCCGGTCCTTTTTACTCAGCGTATAACTCCAGACCCGGATACCAAGGAGGGCAGCCTCTTCATTTTTCTGGACTAATTTGCCCTTCGCTAGAGTAAGTTGCATGCATCCACAGAGCTGGGCCGTAATAATTGTGCATGAAGGATTGGCTAGTCCTCCTCGATTGCTTATCCCGTCCCTGGTTTGTCCCCCACCAGCGCAACAATATGAAGGAGAGCAGTAAATGCTTGCATGGGAGGCGGATGATGTGGGTAGAATAGGAAAGCAGCCAGAGAATGAGGTAATGCGCGGAGTAATACGGGAAAAATGAAGAAAACCTAGACGCAAAGTAAAAAGGATCGGAGGGAGTACTATTAGATCGGAGGGAGTAGGAGAAGGAAAGGGGGGTGGCGCCCCCTTCCCAAGTCCAATTCGGCCTCATCCCTTGTGGGGGGCGCACCAGCCACTTGTGGGCATGTTAGCCTCCCTCCTATGGCCAATATGGCCCATATCTTTCCCCCGGAGGTTCCGGTAACCTTTGCGGTACCCCGGTATCTACACGATACACTCCGGAACACTTCCGGTGTCCAAATACTACCTTCTAATATATCAATATTTACCTCTCGCCCATTTCGAGACTCCTCGTCATGTCCGTGATCTCAGCCTGGACTCCGAACAAACTTCGGTCACCAAAACACATAACTCATAAAACAAATCGTCATCAAATGTTAAGCGTGCGGACCCTACGGGTTCGAGAACTATGTAGACATAACCGAGACACATCTCCAGTCAATAACCAATAGCGGAACCTGGATGCTTATATTGGCTCCTACATATTCTACGAAGATCTTTATCGGTCAAGCCGCATAACAACATACGTTATTCCCTTTGTCATCGGTATGTTACTTGCCCGAGATTCGATCGTCGGTATCATCATACCTAGTTCAATCTCGTTACCGGCAAGTCTCTTTACTCGTTCCGCAATGCATCATCCCGTAACTAACTCATTAGTCACATTGCTTGCAAGGCTTATAGTGATGTGCATTATCGAGAGGGCCCAGAGATACCTCTCCGATACACGGAGTGACAAATCCTAATCTCGGTCTATGCCAACCCAACAAACACCTTCGGAAACACCTGTAGAGCATCTTTATAATCACCCAGTTACGTTGTGACGTTTGATAGCACACAAGGTGTCCCTCCGGTATTCGGGAGTTGCATAATCTCATAGTCAGAGGAATATGTATAAGTCATGAAGAAAGCAATAGCAATAAAACTTAACGATCATTATGCTAAGCTAACAGATGGGTATTGTCCATCACATCATTCTCCTAATGATGTCATCCCGTTCATCAAATGACAACACATGTCTATGGTTAGGAATCTTAACCATCTTTGATTAACGAGCAAGTCAAGTAGAGGCATACTAGGGACACTTTGTTTTGTCTATGTATTCACGCATGTATCAAATTTCTGGTTAATACAATTATAGCATGAATAATAAACATTTATCATGATATAAGGAAATATAAATAACAACTGTATTATTGCCTCTAGGGCATATTTCCTTCAGTTAACTCGAACTTCTTGTTAAAATGCCTTGAGGTTAGAGGGTTTGGAAAAACTTGGTGTAGCTGGATGAAAAAGATTTTTTTGAATGGCACTGTGAGTGTGAAACTAAACAACACTTCTGGGCCTTACTTTCAGAGTTACAAAGGGGTGAGGCAGGGGGGCCCAGTGTCTCCTTTTTTGTTCAACATAGCTGTTGAATGCCTATGCAAGATGGTGCTTCAGGTGCAAAGCAATGCCTGGTTGATGGGTTGGCTTCTGATTTGGTTGATAAGGGAGTGGCCATACTGCAATATGCAGATGATACAGTGTTATGCGTGGAGCATAATCCTCAAAAAGCGCTTAACTTGAAACTGTTGCTTTATATGTTCGAACTCATGTCTGGTTTGAAAATTAATTTTTAGAAAAGTGAAATTTTATGTGTTGGAGGAGATGATAATATTTTGAAAGAATATGCTGATATCTTTGGATGTGAAATTGGACATTTTCCGATGAAATATCTCAGGGTTCCTGTTAGCTACTCCTCCTTGAGAGGGGTGGACTGGGATTTCCTCGAGGGTAAATACTTTAGGAGATGCGAGTCTGGTCTCGGGAGTAATGCCTCCTCGGGGGGCAGATTGACTCTATTGAATGCTAACATTTCCAGCATAGCTTATTATTACATGTCCATGTTCCTTTTGTCCAAGACTATCATAGATAGGCTGGATAAACATAGGAAGAATTTTTTTGGCAAGTTACAAAAAAAGGAAGCGATACTATATGGTTAGATGGTCCAGGATTTGTAGATCGAAAGAAAAAGGAGGCCTGGGGGTGAAAGACCTTCACAGGCAAAATATATGTCTCCTTGTTAAATGGTGGTGGAAACTTGAGATGAAAAAGGGTCTCTGGCAAGATATTATCAAGGCTATGTACTTCAGCAGGGAGACTATAGCTTCTATTAAAGGTAGAATAAATGATTCTCCCTGTTGGAAGGCCAGTGAAAGATGTTTATATGGCTGGCAGGAGGGAATGGAAGGTGTTCTGTGGCGAAAAACATCGTGGGTGGAAAGGGGAGCCCAAATGCTCGTTCTGTGGGGAAAGGGAAACATCTCAGCACCTCTTTTTCACTTGCCCTGTTGCTAGGGTTACCTGGAGAGTTGTGGGGTGCATGTTTGGCACTGAGCTATGTCCTGACAATTTGTGGCAGGCATATGGTGCTATGGGTTTTTCCCTGGTGGAGATATCTTCTATACAGCCCGCATTGCGGCTATCTGTTGGGCTATATGGAGTTATGGACTTGTCGTAAGAGAGTTACTTTCGAACATATTCCTCTAAGATCTCCGTTTGAATGCATTTTCTCTGCATGTGCTCTTCTTTGTTACTAGGCAGGTATGATGAAGCAGGAGGATGCGGCGGCCCCGAGAACTGGAGGAGCTCTACTGAAGGATAATGCGTCTCGTCTAATGAGGATCTGCGCTACCGCATACAAGGATAAGGGAGCTTGCTTAAAAGGGAGGACCTGATGCATATAGGCTTTAGACAAATGACTTTGCCCTTTTGGGTCTCGGATTTATAGTGTCGTCGGGTTTTTGCCCCATAGTGAATAATCTCGATGTCTGCCTTGACACTCTCACAGCAGACATCCCAGCAAGAAAATCCTAGCAGATCACGAAACAACATTGATGCAAAAGCGAGTCAAAGCAGAGGCAGCTGTCAGATCTCCCCCGGAAAGGGATGAATATCTTGTGCATTTTCTATCTGGCAAAATTTTACCAAGCGGTAAAAAAAATCAACAAGTCTTTGACAAAATGGCATCAGCCTCGGCAACGAGCATCATCTGTGGCGAAGAAAGAGAAGAGAAGCCTCTCGAGATTAGCCATGAGACCTTTCTGGCTCCCTGATGATGTAAAAAAAAAAGATTAGACATGAGATGCTAGCTATCAAGTGAGCTAAAGGCACAGCAGTAGCTGCAGCCGTACAGCAAGAGAACGTCTGTATCTTACTCTAGTGGAGGCCTCCAACAGCTAAGCTGGTTTTTGACAAACTTCCTTGGAACAACTTGTCCTAGTTCTCAAGTATATCAAAAATGATTGACGCACCCATGTTACCGTAAATTCCAGTAAATGCATAGTAATACAGCACAGTACGACGCATCAGTTTAGTGGTAGAAAGACATTAAGGCGCATGATGTTGGTTTAGATTTTTCAAGCTAGTTTTGGTAATCTTGTCTTGCTTTAGTGGGGAAAACGCAACCGATTAGACACAATATTGTTTTAAAATAGAGAAATTGAATATAAACTATCTTGAGAAACTGGAGCATCTCCACAGTTCGAGTCTTTGACCACCCTATAATTTGTTAGTAGTCCTCTTGTTCATTAGCAAGTGATCACTGGGATTCCACCCCTTTTGGCTCTATTTCCAGGGTGCACTCATGAGCATAAATATAGATGGCCGAAATTCCCCTATTACCAAACTTAGTCTGCAACTCTGCATGTAATTTAGTGTGTGAATATATAATTATCTTTTGATATCCAGTAAATCCAGCGGTCTAGGGCTACAGGTTAGGCAGGAGCAACAAACTTTGGGCATATTTATCCAAAGCAGCCGATGGTACTACCTCTTGGTCGCCATTGCCGAGGCAGATGCAAGTCAGGAGATGAAGGCAGCATGCATGAGTTGTTAAGTAATGGTGACCTCGTGATAATTACTTACGGTGTTGATGATCCATCGGCCCGGCATGCCCTGGCCACAAAGAATAATGTCTCTGCTAGAAATTAAACCAAAAGCAAACCAAGCGAAGTAGATGGCTGCCATGCTTTATTTCAGTCCAAAAAACTACGAAGTGATCCCGTAACTTTCTGATTATATATCAACCCAAGGCTATCTGTATGGAAACATTCTGCAACTACCATTAAAGGCAGGGGCGGAGCCAGGATGAAAAACGAGAGGGGGCAAAGATGTATATGATTTTTTTCCAGAGACATGTGCAGAAACTAATGGCTAGATCATTTTAAAAACCAATCACACAAGCATACATAAAGTGTGTAAAAGCAAATTCATATATTTCCTTATAAGATAATGTCATCACACCCATACTTATGACAAGTTGATTGTAAAATAACTAACCACTTGAGGCACAATAACTTGAGTAATATCAACATGCATTGGTTTTTAGATGGATCCTAGGTAACCTTGTTCAGATGGACTATTACAGCAGGCATACTGTCAAACATGGACTTTCTAATCTCCATTAGCATTCCTGCCAATGTCAAGTACTTGAACGTTGAATAAATCGAAATACACTAAGGTGATATATCACTATATGTTTTATTATTCTCCCGTGAGTTCAAACTTATTCGTATGAAATTATTAGGCGTAGCTAGATTCAATCAACCTAATTACCAATTTGTACGTTGTAATTTATAGACATAGATATTTGATACGATTCACTACCCTTTTCACATGAAAATTAGAATAAAATAAAAATCTGGAAATTAGAAGAAAATAAATAAGAGAACTGAATCTAGGGCTTATCTCGCACAGCTACAATTTCTTTTCTGGGGACGGCAAGACGGACGGCCGCGGCCACCGTGCACCATGCAGATCGAGGCAATCGAGATTGGCCGTCGGAGGAACGTCGTGTAGGTGCTTCAGTAGAGCTGCAACCGCTGGCGGCTTCGGATCGGGCAGGCGGTGAAATCGTCTGCAGCCTGCACAGCGTCTAGGAGTTTTCCTTTTTTTCTTGAGAATTGCAGCGTCTAGGAGTTTGAGATGCCAAGCAGCCCGCTCGTTCGTATTCTCTACAGATGGGCTTCTGGGATAATCTATTTTCTCTACCTGGGCTTGAAATATGTAACAGCAAAATAAGAAGAGTGGGGGCAAATACTTTGGGCTGAGCGGGGGCAAAATTGTACAGTATGGGCCTAGTATAAAAGGGCCGAAAAAATGAGTGGGGGCATTCGCCCCCATAGCCCTATACGTAGATTCGCCCCTGATTAAAGGATCACATTTGCTGGGTCAAACAAACATATAATCTCAATTTTGGTGCCATAGGACCACATGTGAGGGGAAAAAAAAAATTAACTTCACGGTGCTCTTTGTACCAGGCCAATAGTCAAGGTGGCAGCTACAATCTCGAGCAATCAGGATGGGTAGGAAAAAACCACGAGAAGGTGAGGCTTTGATCATTAGCTATGGCAAGCAGGTCTAGACCGGAGGGGGTTAGCCGAACGGATCTACAATAGCAAACCTGCAGGGAGGAGGAGCACATGCTTGAGACGGAGGCGATCTCAGATTGAAAGTTCACATCGTTGAGGAGCAAGTGGAGGAGATGAATATGGAGAGGTAGGTCGGTTGATTTCTGGTTGGAGCAGCGGAATTTTGCAACTGGGGATGACGAGAAACATGAGAGAGGAAGAGGGACATGAGAGAGAGAGAGACGTGAGAAACGAAGACGGTTTTTTTAAGGAAAGATAGACAACGATTGCAGCCCCATGTTTCTTTTCAAGGAAACATGGACTACGATTGCTACAATTGACGTGTGAGAAAGAAAGACTATGTTTTTTTTTTGTCCTTTGAAGTAAAGATAGACTACGATTGTGCTCCCATGGTTTGTTTTCGGAAGTTCTACACCGTAATTATTTGGTCCCACCAAATAAACGGCTCGTAAATTATAGTTAACGTGGTAATTACTTGGGAGTCTCTAATTAGTATAGAATATAAATAGATAGATAGAGTCCCTAAAAAAAATAGATAGATAGAGATTGCTTTAAAATAGAGAAATTGAACATAAACATAATTTTGAAACCAAATTATTTTTCAACAAAAAAGGCAACAGATAAAATTAAACTTACTAGCGTTACACATGTGTGCTTAGTCAGTTACTTGGATGGTTTATTGTGCAACTAAAGTTTGTGTCTTTAAAGTGTAGTGTCTTTCTATGCTTACAAACAATACAACGATCTCCATGAACTATAAGGGCATCTCCAGCATGGACCCTCGAACCATCCGCATACGTCTAGACAACGCGGCCATGTATCCGTCTGCTTGGTGGTCCGGACGCATTTTCCCCCCGCAAACAGGAGACAAGGAAGGGGGGTGGGTTTGCGGGCTCGATCCGACCCCCTCCCACCCCCGCACGCGCTTCCGCCCAATGTGGTCAGTGCAGCATTCATGCCCAGCCAGAGCGGACGCGACATCTCATTGTGGCCCACACAGAAGCGGCGCGTCAGCTGAGAGAGCTCCGCATTCAAACTACACCCGGTGTTCCATGTCCCTATATTAATGATATGCGGATGCCGAGGAACCTACTACGACCCCACCCGTCCGTCCGTCTGCGGCCCTCCATTAAACCACAACGCCATGGTCCATTGCAATCTGCCCGCTATGTAAACCCCAACCGCAACCATAGTCGCGGTCATCCTCCTTCGGTCCCTTTTTTCTCTCTGCACCGTGCCCACCATGGTCTCCTCCGGCTCCAAAGCCCTCTGAGACAGCCTCTCATCGGAGTAGAAGAAGGAGATGGCCGCCATTGTTGTCGGTTGGCAGGCCGGCAGAAAGACGGTGGCCGACGATGTCTGAATGGAGGACTCGGCCGAGGACAAGCCGGCGCCACCCTCCTTGCCGATGCTTGCCGATCTCACCATCAGCGAGGCCCGTGCGCACTACACGCACATGCTGCGGGAGGAGTAGGAGGCCAAGTTCTGACAGGCGCAGGTCGACCAGGCCTATAGCCTCAGCTTCCTCGATGAGCTCCGGCCTCAGGGGAGCAACTCGCCGCCTGCGCGGGCATCATGACGGACGTGGACGTGGTGGAGCAGAAGGTTTTGCTCAACTCCTACTACCCCGCCTGTGACATCTGCCATGACCGCTGGTGGTACCACCTCCATCAGGCAGAATTACAGGCCGCCTTCAGGGAGATTGACGAGGTGGCAGACGAGGTGTTCGGCAAGAGCGACGACAAGGACGAATTTCCAAGTCCGCTATGGTTGTGCCCTGCCGCCCCGCCCACAAATACGGAATGTCCGCGGGCGCTGCCCGCGGCGAGGAAGAGTAATGCACGGTCGGTCGCCGCCGCTCGGGTCCGACGAAGGCCACAGCTCCTTCCCTCTTGCTGAAGCCAAGCTTGGTGGGATGATCATCGTCGGTCGATTAGTCGCTCAGGCTGTGGTGGCGAAGGCTGCGAAGGCAGAACTAGAGAGCGCCGAGGCGGAACTAGAGAAGGCGCAGGCAAGCGCCAGAGCTTCAGTTCTAGGGGCTCATGGTCGGACATGGGGGACGGGCGCCGGCGATCATTTAGATAAGGTTTAGAGTAGGATTTAGTTAAAATTGTCCAAAATATAATGAATTTCGTCCAGTTTATATGAAAAATGTTCAAAACGTAATGAATTTCTTTTTTTCGTGGATGAAACCTGTAATGAATTTCGTCCGGTTTTTATATGAAAATCCACCGTGTTTGCATGAATTTCGTTTGGTTGAACTGTGTTTGAAATGTATGTGTGTAGCGTTGGATGACCAGCTCCCACATTGACTAGTCCGTGGACCAGAGTAAATTTGCGGGTCAGCGCTGGAGATACCCTAAGTCTATATGTGTGTTGCCAAAAAAAATTTCTTAGCACACAGTTTACTCCCTGTCTTAGCATTCAGTTCATCTTCTCCTAATGTTGATTGTTATACGTATACTGCTGTTCCTCCTCCATAGATATGGGTTAAAAAATCACCAAGATCTACTTTGGCGCCCTCATGGCTCCTCTGGGATCATGCAAATAACATATCATTACTGCCAACGGATCCCACAGTTTGTTCAATTTGGCGTTCACTAGTGGTCAAGGCCTTTTGGATCTGGCGATGGCGGCGCTCGTGTGCCATTCCCTTCTTGAAGGCATCGTTGTCGAAGAACTTTCCCAATGTCCGGGTGCTGTCATCGATGGTGGTTGATAATTTTTGTTATTGCTGCATGTTATAGCTCACTACAGGATTTTGGAGTTCACATTTTTTTCCTTTTAGTGTGCGTGCGTTAGTGTTGGATGTTTGTATCCTAGTTATGCAGAGGCCGGATGTGAGTTCATGATGATTTGTATTCTCTTGATGCAACATGAGTTAATAAAATACATCCTTTATTGAAAAAAAGTGGTCAAGGTCTTTTCTTTGCGGTGGAGCAGTCAAGCAAACTGTGACCTTTGAAGGTCGTGTCTTTGCCATTGAATTTGGTCACATGCTCCTTGTCGTGCACTTGGCACCTCAGATTCCCGGACGAAAAATGATGTTTTTTTGGGTGTTGTGGTGTATTGGTAGCATGGTAGTACCTAAAGTAGCTGTAGCACTGCAATCATATAATAGCTTGAGTCCTGAATTGCTCCTTTGTAATGGTATACTCGCAACATTCCACTTTGGATTGCGCGTATTTAGATATGCCATGAGTGCTACAAATGTCTACAACTACACCACTCGCGGTAGAATTAAATGATCACAAAAGTTGGCACATGATATTTTGTGAAGCAATAATTATATATGTCCACACACGAACATTGCTCACTAGCTGGCCTCTATAAATAACTAGCTTATTGCTCGTGTAGTGCGATTGCATATAATCGGTAGGGGGAGTAGAGGAGAATGGGTTGTGGGAGGAGAGCAACAATGACGAGCATGGATAATGGCATGGACTGTAACACATCACAATCAAGCGGGGAATGGGATGTATTGGAAATTAAAGTCTGGGGCTTGTACAAGAGCATAATCAACAAGCAGACGATGAAGCTAGCAAGCACCTCACAGGCTGTGACTCATATTACTTTGCAGGCAGACCCTTGGGGATCGCATGTTGACAAGCCGTTGCGATTCAATCCTTGAGGCATTAGTGATGTATATTTCATCACTCCAGAAGCACCACAGAGAACCCACTCACGGCTAAGTCTCCTTCACATCGCGTATATAATCCAGAATTGTTCCCCATGATTCATACAAGGGCCAGAATTTTTTCAGTAGTACACAACTACAATTCATTTACAGATATCACAAGAGTACAACACTGTGACACAAAGTATGGTTCAACCAACCAGATGGATTACTAGCTCAACATCAAATCAGAACATTATTATTTAAACATAATCTATTGATCGTCTAATCTCCCAACTCATAGGGTGCTGACATATGCTAATCCATAACCTCCTCTAGATATCTCGATTTCATACGCCTCCACCTCCAATTCTATCCATGTTGCACAGATTGGTCTCTAGCTTTGATCCATAGATGTAAGAAATGATAACGGCGGTGTGATCTCTGGATAGGATCTGCCACATCATAGCGTGGACTGATTTATTTTTTCATGTAAAACATTTTTATTTTTGGGTCGGTTGGACTTATCGGCTGTGTGCATCGAGTTATGCAGAGGCCGGGCATTGATTGTATCACCTCGATATATCAATTCAATGAAATGTCCTTTATCGAAAAAAAGAATGATAAAATCATGTGGACTTTGACAAAATCTTCAATGAACATTCGCTTTGGATCAGTTCTTTCAAGTTCCTTAATTTTTCCCATAGTCTTCGTCTTCAGGTTATTGTAATGAGTTCAAACCTGTGCCCGATTTTTAAACCCAACAGATGTTATAAAAAGTTGCTACACGTGAATCTATTTCACTATTTTGATCAATCAGATTAATGTTAGGGAAACTATGGTATATAATCATTATGTCCTAATAATTCCTCTTAATTCCACTACATTCTAAATTGTATGTTTCAAGAACATTGCTTCTTGATCCTATAATCTAAAAATGTTTCTTCAAGTACTTGTTTTACTGGGCCTATTGTTGCTATGGAAGTAATCTCATAATTTATGGGATTTGATATATTCTTCTTGGTGAGTCATGTGAGTTCCTTAAATGACTTTAAAACATTTATGAAATAGTATGGTGAATATGAAATGCTTGAACAACGTCTTGTTTTGTTGTTATGCAGGAAAGATACTAGAACAATGTTTTTGTGGGATATACTACTTGAGTTGAAGGGCAGGTCTGGCACAGTGATGACGTACTTAATATTTATGCCAAGAGGTGCTGGGTTCAATACACCTTTGTCAGCATTGCATTATGTGAGAGTAAGGCTTGTCTCGTACGATTCTTCCCCGGACTTCACCTAGTCTGGGAGCTTCTAGCACCGAGTTTGACCTTTTTTATATTTCTAGAGTTCCTCCGTTGTCCCATTATTGGATTGCAGCTTGCCAACCTGAGTTATTTTGTTTTAATTTGAACCAAACGATATTTTGATATGATGTATTGAGAGCTTGCACAAAAGGAGAAAAGCAAAGAAATTTAACGATGATTACCGATTAAACCAAATATATGTCTATGTTTTACACATTTTTAGAGATCATTTATTGCATGTTCTCTTCACATATCGTGTCCCATTAAACCAAAATATGTCTATTATGCATGATTACAAATTTTTACCCTTTTGACTGTGAGCAGCAAATTAGTGTTTTTATTAGTCTTTTTTATGTCTGCAGGTGTTTGGGAGCAACCTAGGACCAAGACGATGAAAAGGCCATAGATGGGTTAAATACGGAGGACTAACAGAACCAGACTTAGCCATTTGAGAGTGTCAAACTCTGACATTTTTGAAGTGCTGAAAATAAAGATCCAAAACCTCACGTGCATTGTCGTCATTAATACGATTCCAACGAGCCCAAGAACGTCAAATTCCGATCTCGTATGAACAAATTGTAGCCATTATGGTGAACAGAGAAAACGACAACGTATGGTACGGCATGGCTGCTGGTAACGCCGCTCATACCAGGGCCAGACAGCACCGAAAGTTGCCTCTCCAGACAGGATTGTTCATCGATGATACGTCACCAACGTATCTATAACTTTTTATTGTTCCATGCTATTATATATATTATGTTTTGGATGTTTAATGGGCTTTATTATACACTTTTATATTATTTTTGGGACTAACCTATTAACCCAAAGGCCCAGTGCAGATTGCTGTTTTATGCCTATTTCAGGGTTTCGCAGAAAAGGAAATATCAAACGGAGTCCAAACGGAATGAAACCTTCGCGAGAGTTATTTTTGGAACAATATCAACACAAAAGACTTGGAGTACACGCGAGGGAACGAAGGAGGCGGCCACGAGGGTCCAGGGCGCGCCCCCCACCCTCGTGGGCCCCCTCTGGCTCTCCCGATGCCCTCCTTCCTCCTATATATACCCATGTACCCTGAAAACATCGAGGCAACAGAGAAAACCCTAATTCCACCGTCGCAACCTTCTGTTCCCGTGAGATCCCATCTTGTGGCCTGTTCCGGAGCTCCGCCAGAGGGGGGATCTTCCGCGAAGTGCTTCTACATCAACACCATTGCCTCACCATGAGTTGTGAGTAGTTTACCATAGACCTTCGGGTCCATAGTTATTAGCTAGATGACTTCTTCTCTCTTTTTGGATCTCAATACCAAGTTCTCCTCGGTCTTCGAGGAGATCTATTCGATGTAATATTTTTGCGGTGTGTTTGTCGAGATCCGATGAATTGTGGGTTTATGATCAAGATTATCTATGAGAAATATTTGGTTTTTTCTGAATTCTTTTATGTATGATTATAATATCCTTGCAAGTCTCTTCGAATTATCGGTTTGGTTTGGCCTACTAGATCTATAGTTCTTGCAATGGGAGAAGTGCTTGGCTTTGGGTTCAATCTTGCGGTGTCCTTTCCCAGTGACAGCAGGGGCAGCAAGGCACGTATTGTATTATTGCCATCGAGGATAAAAAGATGGGGTTTATATCATATTGCTTGAGTTTATCCATCTACATCATGTCATCTTGCTTAAAGCATTACTCCGTTCTTGTGAACTTAATACTCTAGATGCATGCTGGATAGTAACTTCTGTTGAAAGGTGACATAAGGTTCCCTTGTTTATGATATCAATATTGAAAGTAAGTAGAAATAAAGTAAACCTAGAACCTACTACTTACATCAAACATGCATGGGATGTATTCTACCCTCAAGCTTGTTAGTCGGTGCTACTCATATTGGCGTTGGCCATGTCAATAGCCGGTCTCCTGTTCGTCCTCCACGAGCACCGGCAATGAGAGGAGCAAGGGAGATTAATTTGTTGCCCTATAGCAAGAACATTGAACATATAAAGGATGCTACCCAACCCACCATTCTGAGCGATTTGCGTTCGCTGCTTCGTCCGGTTTGCACGATCTACCGGCGCCTGTACTTTTTACAGCACTGTCAAAGGCTCAGCGGTCCGTCGTTTTTAACTTATGCATTTCACTCTTTGTATGCAAGACGTGTGGGCCTCATTTGGTGGGGCTTTGGTGAATGGTATGAGTTTTCTCTGGTCATTCGTAGGAAAAGCATTCACCAGAGCAGTGTAAACCTAAAAGGAGCCAGCGACTCCATCCTCTCTCTCTCTTCTACTTCCTCCCTCGAGCTGTCGCTGCCATCGCCATGTTGCCTAGCCCAGCGGGGCGCCTCTCCCAGCTCCGCCGCCGCCACACCTTCTCCCAGCCGGCGCCTCTCCCTCGATCCTCCTCCGCGCCATGTACCCTAGCCCAACCTCTTCTCCTAGATCCAAAGGGGGTTGGAGTGAGCACCGACAACACCATCGCTGCTCCTCCGCCCACGCACGCTCGTCCACCTCGGCTTCCTCCTATGTCGTTGGCGTCGCAGCAGAGGTGGTCCAGTCATCGGGGTGAGTTGCGGTGGGCAGCTGTACGGTTTGTCACCTCCTCTTTCTCTCTCCTTCCTCGACGATGCCTCTGTACTCTCCACGCACGATTTCGACTGTGCGCCTCGCCTCACCAGCCAACACCAACAGCAGCGCAGGGATCTATGGCAGGGAAGACGAATGAGCTACAGCCGAACGCCAAGGGGGGGGGGCAAGGCCAAGCCTGCGGCGATGATGGAGGCGGAGGTGGAGGAGCTCCCCAAGGCCATCATGCGGTGGCTGGTCAAGGACAAGCTCGCCTGGGTCGCCGTGGCCGGCATAGGTGAAGGAGGAGGGCAGAGGTGTGGTGGACAAGGACGCCATGGCCGCTTTCACCACAGCGCGTGCATCTTCATCCACTGCCTCTCCATCAAGTATGTGCCTCCTCACATGAATCTTCTTGTTCTTTTTTAGTCCTTAAGTTGGGCAAGCGACAAGAACAAGCCAAAGGGCATGGCATTTTCTGAAAAATGAGCAGGCATGAATCTTCTTGTTCTTTCTTAGTCCTTAAGTTGGGCAAGCGACAAGAACAAGCCAATGGGCATGGCATTTTCTGAAAAATGAGCAGGGGTAATGAAATATTGTATTAGTCAGGACTTGAGGGTACTTTCTAAACAATGTATACAGTTGGCAAATAATTTATTGTACATACATAGTACATTACATGATGTATAATGTTCAGTTGGCCTCCCAATCATAGTATGGGTATTTTCAATATGGGTGGCATTCAGCCTTAGTTAGTTTCCTCTCATTCTTGGCATCATATGTCATCTGTAGGTGGGATCCATTTTCATATTAGTATATAGCCCTGCTATTTAAATGGTTCTGATTGAATTTTTATGCTCTGAAATAACTAATTTCTGCAGCACCGGATTTATGTCCTCATGGATATATATTATTGATTTTTTGGCCAATATATAGGCAAATGCATCATTAGCAACTGCTGGAAAAAAGTTTGTATTTAGCATGGTCAATCTAAATAGATGAGTGATGGATATGGATATTGATAACCCTCAACCGTAAGGGATCGAGATAGTCTTCGCGGGTAAGAATAACCCAATTTATTGATTCGACACACGGGGAGCCAAAGAGTATTTATAAGCTTTGACAGTTGAGTTGTCAATTCAACCGCACCTGAAATATACTTACTTGCAACAAAAGATAAGTGGTAACAGTGATATGATAGTGATGATGGTGATAGTAAAAGTAAACAGCAAAAGTAAATAGCAAGAGTAAATGGCAAAAGTAGTAACTAGTAACCAGCAGGATTTAAAACACTGTAGGCTAGGGAGATGGATGGTTGGGCGCTGCATGGATGAGATATATCATGATTCTAACTTGGGGCACGGCACACGGAAAAGTAATGATCATCTAGGCAAATATCAAGCATTAGGCATGTATCCCGTAGGTAGTTGTACGTGCTTGCAATAAGAACTTGCACAACATCTTTTGTCCTACCATCCCGCTACGAACGGGGCCAAAAGGAACTTATGGAGATTAAGGTGCTCCTGTCAAAGAGCACCGGAACAAAGCAATAAACTCAATGGATACATGTAATCCTCAAACTATGGACCATCCCCTTTGGTGTCCCAAGCTGTCACTTTTGGGATCGCCGGTTCCGAACCGTAATAGGTGCAAACAACTCATAGATAGGATCAAGAACACAAATATATTCATGCAAACACATATGGTTCAGATCTGAAATCATGGCACTCGGGCCCTAAGTGTCAAGCATTAAGAATAACAAGTTGAAGCAAAGATGATATACACCATAGTAGATGATAGGCAACATGCCCCCAACGATCTGACAAACTATTACATGATCTAACTCATCCAATCCCTACCATCCCCTTCGCCTACAGCAGGGGATTACTCACACATGGAAGGAGAAGTCATGGAGGGATGATGGAGTGGTTATGGTGATGACGATGGCGACGATCTCCCCTCTCCGGAGACCAATTCAGCCTCCAGATTAGCCCTCCCGAAGAAGAACAGAGGGTGGCGGCGGCTCCGCGACGAAAACTGTGAAAAGAACTTCTGATCTGGGATTTCTCCGTCACGAGCTAAAATACGGGTCGAAGTAGGGCACCAGGGGAGGTGGGGCCCACCCAGGCGACCCCCCGGCGCGGCCAGGGGGTGGGCCGCGCTACCAGGGCGCCTAGTCCCCCCTGGCCCCCCTCTGGCCCCTCTTCTGGCTCCAGGTTCCTTCGGGTGCATGGATTTTCTGTGATTTTTCGTGGATTTTTCTGAGATACCTAAAAATCCGTTTTCCTGCACACAATAAAACCATACAGGCAGCTCTGCTGAAAACAACGTCAGTCCGGGTTAGTTTAGTTCAAATCATGCAAGAATGAGGTCAAAACAATATCAAAAGTGTTTGGAAAAGTAGATACGTATGAGACGTATCAACTCCCCCAAGCTTAGCATATTGCTTGTCCTCAAGCAATTCAGTTCAACGAACTGGACGCGACAAAGAAAACTTTGATAAACTCTTTTGCTTCATTAGATGTATATAAGCATGTACTACGAAAAGAGTCTAGCAAGTATTGAAACAGTACTATGAGGACAATGCACGGAGCAATCCTTCTTTCAAGTGACCAATCACAAATACCCAAAAGTAAATAATATACTACTGAAAATCAAGACAAGATCACATTGCACATAGCTTGAGCATATTAGGGTGGTATCTCGCTAGCCTCCATGAGTGAAGCAAAACATAAATGTAGAAACTCCTCCAGAGTTTTAAAGAAGACTAGAACTAAGAATTTCAGAATAAATCATATCACAAGCATGCAGAAGACAATGTAATACTTTGGGACAATGCACATTACACTCAGAATGACAATTATGCTCTCCTAGTTGGTGCTTTGAAGAAAGAAGGTGGAGACTCTCGAACCGTGGCTTTTGTTGGCAAGGTTGAAAACCCGTGGTCGGAAACAAAAAACTAAACATGTACCAGAGCTCTTGGTTTTAAAAACAGAGGTAAAAAAATGTTTTTGAGAGGTGCATATTTCGTCAACAAATGCTAGCAGATAACTCAATCACTTCTTGAGCTGGACAAGTTTCGAGGAACGGCTCCCGCATGAGGACGATCACATCCTCTTAATCTCTTTTTTTATCACTGCCAAAGTTTTCTGATTTCTCATGAACAAAGCGTGAAGGAGGGTTTGTTTGTTGTATTATCTTTTATGAGCCGGGCGCACTCTATGCCAGTTCCTTCTCGTATTATGGGTTTGCACATTAGACATGCAATCCCGGGGTGAAACTTGTCCAACTTAAAAAGATCATGAATTAACTACTACTTCCTCATGAGCTAAAACAGAGGCACAAAAAGAGAAATGCTTTTGATTAATTTCGAGATGGTACATGAAAGTCTTCGTTAGGAATGGCAGGTAAATACCATGTATAGGAAGGTATGGTGGACTCATATGGCATAACAGGTTTTAAGGATTTTGGATGCACAAGCAGTCAGTCCGCTTAGTACAGGTGGAGGTTAGCAAGAGACTGGGAAGCGACCAACTAGAGAGCAATAACGGTCATAATCATGCAGAGCGACAAAGCAACATTGAATCGGGCATGAAAGTGATATAACTATTCTGAAACTCAAAGATCATCAAGGCAGAGCAGACTTTTTAGTCTTAAACATGTGTAAACATGTGCCAAGTCAATCCAAAAATTCTCTAAAGGGAAATACCACCTTAGTATACCAGACTATGAACAGTGCAATGCATGTAAATCATTTCAATAACACATTATATACTCTAGCTATTCGAGACTAGCCACAAGGAAAGCATGAACTACTGGAAGAGCATTGTAAACATAGCACTATGTCGCTACAAGCTGGTCTCTAGATCATAAGTACAGGCATATGTACAAAAGTAGAAACAAGAAGAGTTCATACCGGTCTTCCTTGTTGCTTCCCTTCAGTCGATCTTCGTCATTACTGCCTCGTCACTTGCACGATCGAACGTAGGAAATATAATTAAATGCCATCACGGACTCGAGCTGAACTCTGAAAACAAAGCAAACTAAAAAGAGAAAGAAAATCTTTTTGGATTATTTCAAAGGTTGAACGAAAGCAAAAGAAAGAGAAAAATATTTTTGTTGTTTTTGCAAAGAGAGAAATAAAGAAGAACGGGCAAAAACTTCGAAAAGATCAAAGCGAATAAAACGGATAATACAATGGAAAAGTGAGAGGGGCACGTACTCCCCCAAGCTTAGGCTTTTGGCCTAAGTTGGTAGCAGCTACTGCCCCCAGGAGCCTCCTGCTCCGGGGGTATGGTGGTGAGTCCAAGGGTCGTAGAAGGATGCTGGCGCGTACACCGAACTCCTCGGAGTCTCCCACGAGGAAGGGTCCGTACGCCAAGAAGAGGAAGACCCTTCACCAAACTCGGTGGCGGTTTCTTCCTGAAAATGTGGTAACTCACCGTGATCCTCCTCGTTGGGCACAACCCCCTCCATGGGGTTATGAAACTGATACTGGGCCATGAACTCATCGAACTGGACAACATCAAAGGACCATCCGTTCCTGCGAGAAAAATCAAACAAAAGAGGTGCAGGTAGACGGATCTCGCGTTCCGCGGTAGTTCCGAAACGCAAGATATAAACAAGATTATCCAGCTCAGAAGCCATGGTAACAAACTTATGCCTTTTCATAGCAGCAAGATCAAAGCTTAAATAAGTAAAAGGATTATCATCAGGGTGTGGGGTGCCTCCAAGATGTTCTAAGATAAGTGTGGCATAAACGCCACCATATAAGTCTCCCTTGTTACCGTTCATAGCAAGGCGTCGAGCAATTAAGGCACCCAGATTATAATCAGACCTCCCTGAGAGGGCTGCTGCCAGGATAGCAATATCCGGAGCAGAAATGTTGCTCGTGTTGTCACGAGCTAACACCCCTCTAGCAACATAATATGCAAAATACCTGAGGTGAGGAAATAAGATGCTGGAGATCTTCGACCGATGAATATCCCTCGTACCCATGCTGCAGAGAGAGTTGATGACGGCTTTCAGCTCGGAGGGCTGAGTGGCCATCCTAGCCGTCCTCCCAACGTTTGGCACACCTATTATTTCACAAAACTTTCCCAAAGGCATGGTGATAAGATCATTGTAAATTTTAAACTCAATAGCACCTGAATCAGGATTATATCTAAAACTGTTAATGAAACTGGAGGTGAGTTTTTGATACTGAGTAACACGGCACGTGACGAGCCGTGTCAGACCTGAATTAGCACAAAGATTATAAAACTCATCCTTGATTCCCGCAGCTTCAAGGAATTCATCACATGGAAACATCATAGCACGTGCTGGACTTGTGTCTTCCAACAACTCCAGGGGCACATGATCTTCATTATAGCTCACCCTAGCAGTCGAGGGTGAAGCTGCGGCTCTAGTAACTCGATCGGAGTGTGCGGGCCTCCTCTTCACAAGCCACCCTTTTGCCCTTCCTAACAAACGCATTTCTGAATTTTTTGGCAATTTACAAAAACGAGGATTAAAACAAGGTGAGTTAAGGCAAACTACTCAACTCACTTGCCCAAGGCATAAACTTGCATCAAAACTTGGAAAATAACTTTCTACACATGCATGCAAGCTCATCTATACAGCACCAAGAACTACTAAATACTCACAAATGAAGCCACCAATCAGAAATCTAATTGGAGGGGTGGAGGAGTCACATACCAGGGAGTATTTGTTCAGAATCTCAACTCAAATGGTGGGCTGTAGAGAGAGATCGAAGAATCGCCTCCAAGAACAGCAAGAACACAAGAACAAGTGCAGAACTCACGTTTTTGGAGAAAAAGAGAGAGGGAGGAAGAAGACATACCTGGAGGGGGGCCTTGTGGGCCCCAGGCGCCCTGTGGGCGCGGCCAGGGGGCAGGCCGCGCCAGCTGGCCGCCTGGGCCACTGGTGGGTCCCCCTGGCTGGCCCCAGGTCCCTCTTGGTCACTCCCGACGTGGAAATTTTTATTTTAATTTTTCTGGAATTTTTCTGAAAACTTCACTGTTGAAATTTTTTCGAAGTTCAAAAAGCTGCGAAACTCTCTGAAAACTTGAAGCAGTGAGTAGTATTGTGAAGCTTCAAAACATAAATACTTGGTACAGCAAGTAGAACAAAAACTAAAAACAAATGAAAACATAACAAGCTCAACTTTTTATCTATATAAAACATGTTTACTAGTAAGGTTGATCAAGTCTTACCAACAAACAGGCGATATATAGAGCAAAAAGTCTCACCTCTTACGAAGTAATCACTGAACCTTTACTTTGATGGACATTGTCCCCACCATGATAGTGTTGTATTTGTGAGGCACATGTAGTGGACAGTCCCATTCTCCAATCTTCACGGTCTCGATATTTTCTATAGAGTTGATGCCATGCCTCCTGTCGGTCTTCTTTGGAAAATATACCGTGTGTTCTTTATCATTCACATTGAAGGTAACCTTCCCTTTATTGCAATCAATAATAGCACCTGCGGTGTTAAGAAAAGGTCTACCAAGAATAATGGACATGCTCCCATCCTCGGGCATGTCAAGCACAACAAAATCAGTAAGAATCAAACAATTAGCAACTTCTACTGGAACATCCTCACAAATACCTATCGGAACGGCGGTTGACTTGTCAGCCATCTGAAGGGAGAAATCTGTAGGAATTAGTTTCTCTAAACAGAGCCTCTCGTAAAGAGAGAGAGAGGCATAACACTCACTCCTGCTCCAAGATCACATAAAGCAGTTTTGACATAATTATTCTTTATGGAGCAAGGAATGGTGGGTATACCTGGATCACCGAGCTTCTCAGGAATCTTGCCACTGAAAGAGTAGTTAGCAAGCATAGTAGATATTGCTTCATTAGGAACTTTTCTTTTATTAGTGACAATATGTCGGTGTACTAAGATAGGGGTACCTTAGTACCCCAACTTGTGCACGGGCAGTAGCAGCTTCCCGCGGCAGGGCTCACCACGTGCTCGTCGGAAACCTTTCTGGTCCCTTTAAAGCCATTCAAAAACAAAGTATACAAGACAGAAGATCGAGACCCCGGCAAGTGGAGCTTGCCGGGAAGGCCGCATCAGGCTCAAGATTATCACATTAGCACAAGACCCTGGCAAGAGGGGCTTGCCAGGAAGACCAGAAGACTGCATCTCAGAAGACATGCCTCGGCGCACCCCGCGCCCCGGCAGGGCCCGGAGAGCGACAAGCTTCCGGGCCCGGCAAGATCAAGACCCCGGCAAGGTGCTTACCGGGGGAAGCCTGCGCTGTGTGCCCACGCTCCAGCTCATCGGCCCACGTGTCGCCCTGGGGCCCTTCCAGGGACGCGTGGCGGATGGCTGTGCAGCCTGGGGGACACGGTGGCACTCCACGGTGACGAGGCTATCGCCGTGGCAAACGGAGGCGCATGGACGGGTGCTTTTGGGGTCGACGGTGACGGGCATTTAATGCCCTTGTCCCCCACTATCAAGGTTAGGTGAAGACCACTGTTCACCCACTGTTCCCGCACTGTTACAACTACCACCAAAGTTACATTTTTACCCTCCTCTACGTTGACACCTGTCGGTGACCCCTTGAGCTATAAAAGGAGGCCCATGCACAACGTAGAAAGGGTTCGGAACCTAGATAGCTCTCTTGCTCGGTGTAGCTAGCTCTTCAAGCTCCCGAGCTCACAAACTCAATACAAACCAAGCAGGAGTAGGGTTTTACGCGTCCGCGCGGCCCGAACCTGGGTAAACTGCCCGCGTGTGCTCTTCGATCCGCTCTTCGTGCTCCCTCCGCTCCCTTACCGCAACGTAAAAGGGGCTCCGGTCCCATAGGTGTTCGTGGTGGACAGTTTCCCCCGACATCTTTGCCGCGCCAGGTAGGGGGCGTCGAGGTTGTGCGAACCTGATCCGGTGCTCACGCGGGCGCATTCTTCATCAACCTCTCCAGCTTCATCAACTTCGTCAGCAACAGCAACATGGCCCCGAAGAAGAAGGCTTCGGAGGTCGGAGGCCCGTCTGCGTCCATTCCACCGCCACCAGAACCAACGGTGGGTGGAGGAGACGCCGGCGGAAGGGTGGTCGCCGGCGAGGAAACTCACGGCACCGCCAAGTCTAAGGACAGGACGGACGACCGGGCAAATTCCAAAGCCTCGGTCTCCGTAGACGCACCTCGTCCTTCTCAGCAGACGACAGGCCAGCAACGCCGTGGTACAGGAGCTACCATTCGCCTGCTGGGGCAAGGACAAGCCGGAGGATCGCGGGATGCTCAAGGCCATCGTCCTGGCACGAGCAAGGCGCGGTCGCCGGGGCGAGAGACTGCTCCTTCTAACCCTGTTAGAAGTCCGAGCATATCTCGCTCCTCGCACCGCTCGCCGCCGCTCCCCTCCTCTCCAGCAGAAGCCCTCGCAAGAGCGCAACTGCTCCTCGACTTCCCTCCAGCAGCAGACAAAGCCGAAGACTGGAGGGCGACGATCCAAAGCCTCATCGCCTTCGCCAACAACGACACGCCGCAGCAGCCGGCGACCTCGCGGCCACGGCAAGTCGACCAGGCGAAGGCCGACGGCGACAAGACCGCCGGGGGTGCAACCACCGTGCACTCCCCGCCGCGGAAGCAGAAGACGCCTCCCCGCCGGATTAACGTCGACGACGACTCCACGGCGTCGTCGGATCCGCGGGCTCGTCGGGACCAGCGCCAAGTCCTCGACGATCGGCGGCAAGAAGATGCTCGGACGACGATCGAGCGCCGACGAGAAGCCCGGCGACAATCGGATCAACGCGCTGGGACCGCTGTCGACACGCACGCGCCCGGTGAACCAGGCGACTTGCCGTACGCGGCAGGTTGCCCTGCGTTCACCCGTGAGCTGCGGCGCGTCCAGTGGCCCAGCATGAAAAACTTTAAGCCCGACGTACCCGAGAAGTACGACGGCAAGACGCACCCCTCGGAGTTCCTCAGCATCTACACCATCGCGGTGCAGGCTGCCGGGGGACGCGACGAGAAGATATTGGCCAACTACTTCCCGCTGGTGCTTAAGCCAAATGTCCGTTCTTGGCTTATGCACTTGCCGGAAGGCTCCATCTCTTCGTGGGCAGATTTGTGCCACCAGTTTGTTGGCGCCTTCACGGGCGGCCACAAACCCCACGGCCAGGAGAGTGATCTCCACATCTTGGCCCAGAAGGAAGGAGAACCCCTGCGCAAGTACATTCAACGATTCAGCCGCGTGCAGCACAACATTCCCGACGTCCACCCCGCCGCGGTTATCAGCGCGTTCCACCAGAACGTGCGTAACCGCCGCATGCGGGAAGAGATGGCCATGACCAAGATACGGGATGTCAGCGAGCTCTACGCTCTAGCTGACAAGTGCGCACGCGCCGAGGAAGGGAGGAGACTCCCCGGGGAGGATTCTGGCGCAGGGGGAAGCGACAGCGAGGATGCCGCCCCGGCAAAGAAGAGCCGGCGGCGGAACAACAGAAAGAAGAAGAACAAGGAGGTGCTGGTCGTCGAGAAGTCCGGCAAGGAGGCTCCCGCCAAGACAGCACAGGCTGGCGGTTCCGGCAAGGAACTTGCCCCTGTAGCGGCAGCCGACAAGCAGGACGGCTCCGACAAGCAATATTGCAAGATACACCGCACCAAGGGCCACGACCTTTCAAACTGCAAGCGAGTCGAGTACCTCGTAGAACAGCAGAAAGCTGAATACGAGCGTCGCGACAAGGAGAAGGCCCAAGGTGGCGGAGGAGAGCCAAGCAAGAAACGGCCATTCAACGGCCGGGGAGGACGCCGCGGCAAGGCCAAGCAGCGGCAAGGTGATCGACCTCCCCGGGGCCGCGACAAGGACGAGGAAGAAGACGACGACGACGACATGGAGGAAGGTGATAACAGCGAGCAGGAGTTCCAGAAGGCCACAGAAGTGCTGTGTGTCGACGGAGGCGCCTCTCTGCACACTTCCCACCGCCAACTCAAGCAGTGGGTGCGGGAAGTAAACGCAGCAGAGCCGCCCGTTGAGTCACGCAGGCTGCTGAAGTGGTCCAGCACGCCCATCATTTTTGATCTTGAGGATCACCCTGACCGCACAACTGCGGTCGGGTGCTTGCCGATGTTGGTCTCACCCACCATCCGCAACCTCAAGGTCACCAAAATGTTGGTTGACAGCGGGGCCGGCCTGAACTTGATCTCCTCGGCTGTGATCAAGAAACTCCAGATCCCAGACGGCGAGCTCGAAGAAACCGGTTCGTTCCAAGGAATAAACCCGGGGAGGAGCAAGCCGAAGGGGAAGATTACTCTGCCAGTGACCTTTGGCGGGGAGCTCAACTTCAGGACGGAGAGGATAACCTTCGATGTTGCCGATATCCCATTGCCATACAATGGGATACTTGGACGTCCTGCCCTCGCCAAGTTCATGGCAGCTTCCCACTACGCCTATAATGTACTCAAGATGCCGGGGCCGATAAGCGTCATCTCTGTCCCTGGCGACAAGAAGGATGCGCTTATCTGCGCCGACAAAATATACCGGGATGCAGCAGCTGCAGCGGAGAGCAACACACTTGCCGCTGAAGCTCCCGGGGGGAAGAAGACCAAGACCAAGTCCGGCAAGTGCTCTGGGGCCCACTCCGGCAAACGCACCTCTTCGGAGTGCTGCGCTGCCGTCGAGGACGTTCCATCGAGCTCCACCGGCAAGTGCAAGAAAGGGATGGCCGCTCCACCGGCAACCAAGAAGGTGTCCGCCAAGGAGGACGGCACTGGTGGTACCTTCACCATCAGTGCTACACTTGATAACAAATAGGAAAGCGCGCTCATTGCCTTCCTGCAGGCGAATGTCGATGTGTTTGCATGGCAACCATCTGACATCCCCGGCGTTCCCAGGAAGGTAATTGAGCACAAGCTTGCTGTTTGTCCTCATGCGCGGCCCGTCAAGCAGAAGGTCAGGAAGCAAGCCGTGGAGCGCCAAGAATTCATTGCCGAAGAGATAAAAAAGCTAGAAGCAGCAGGCCTGGTTAGAGGCGTGATCCATCCGACGTGGTTAGCAAATCCAGTTGTCGTGCGTAAGGCCAATGGGAAGTGGAGACTGTGTATAGACTTCACTGATGTGAATAAAGCATGTCCCAAGGATCCATTTCCCTTGCCGCGCATTGACCAGATTGTTGACTCCACTGCTGGATGTGAGCTGCTTTCCTTCCTCGATGCATACTCAGGCTACCACCAGATTTTTATGGCCAAGGAAGATGAAGAGAAGACCGCATTCATTACTCCATGTGGCACATACTGCTTCATACGCATGCCCTTTGGATTGAAGAATGCAGGCTCAACATTTGCAAGGGTGGTGCACACTGCTTTTGAGCCACAAATCCACAGAAATGTAGAAGCTTACATGGATGACATAGTGGTCAAGAGCAAGAGCAAAGATACCCTGATCCAAGACTTAGAAGAGACATTTGCAAATCTGCGCAAGATCCAGCTCAAGTTGAACCCCGAGAAGTGCGTCTTCGGAGTCCCCTCCGGCAAGCTTCTCGGGTTCTTCGTGTCCCAGAGGGGGATTGAAGCCAATCCCGACAAGATAAAAGCCATCGAGCAGATTGAAGCCCCGAAGCGCGTCAAGGACGTAAGGAGACTTGCAGGTTGTGTGGCTGCCCTCAGTAGGTTCATTTCAAAGTCCGCAGAACGCGCCCTTCCTTTCTTCAAAATCTTGAAGAAGGCAGGTCCTATGAAATGGACTCCGGAAGCGGAGGCAGCGCTGCAAGACTTGAAAGGATACCTATCCTCCACTCCAATACTTGTCGCACCTAGGCCACAAGAGAAGTTGCTGCTGTACTTAGCGGCAACCAATCAAGTGGTTAGTGCTGCGTTGGTAGCGGAAAGGGAGGCAGAGGAAGAGCCCACACCTCCGGCAAGCGAGTCCAGCGACAAGCAGGGGGCTCCACCGGCAAGCTCTGGCCCCGACAAGGACAACTCTGCGCAGGAACAAGGAGAAGTGCGAAGGAAGATGGTGCAGCGCCCAGTGTATTTCGTAAGTTCCCTCTTGCAGGGGGCTAGATCGAGATACTCTGGGGTGCAGAAGTTGCTTTTCGGTCTCCTCATGGCCTCGAGAAAGCTGCGCCATTACTTCCAAGCACACGAGATAACAGTGGTCACTCGCTTTCCGTTGAAAAGGATATTGCAGAATCCAGAAGCAACAGGCAGGATCGTTGAGTGGGCGCTGGAATTGTCGAGCTTTGGTCTCAAGTTTGAGAGTACTTCAACTATACAGAGCAGAGCTTTGGCAGAATTCATAGCTGAATGGACTCCAACGCCCGATGAAGAAGTTCCAGAGACAAGCGTCCCCGTACAAGAAGCGACAAGCGAATGGGTAATGTACTTTGATGGTGCTTTCTCGCTGCAAGGCGCCGGTGCCGGCGTAGTACTCATAGCGCCCACCGGAGAGCACCTCAAGTATGTTATCCAGATGCACTTTCCCAAGGAACAAGCGACAAACAATACTGCTGAGTATGAAGGTCTGCTTGCCGGCCTCAGGATTGCAGCTGAACTTGGGATCAAGAAATTGATTGTGCGGGGAGATTCGCAGTTGGTGGTCCGACAAGTAAATAAGAATTACCAGAGCCCTTTGATGGAAGCTTATGTAGATGAAGTGAGGAAGCTTGAAGAGCACTTTGAAGGTCTGCAAATGGAGCACGTCCCGAGAGCTCAGAATGATGTTGCAGATGGCATTTCAAAATGTGCTGCAATGAAGTTACCTGTGGAACCAGGGACCTTCCTGCTCAAGTTGACTCAGCCATCCGTTACACCATCAATTGAGCAGCACAAGAAGAGAAAGTTGGTCTCCGGCGACTACTTGCTGGCGGATCTCCCCGAGGCCGCCGCCAAGGTCCCCAAGATCAACAATCAGAACGCTGAGGAACAGTTTGCTCCTGCAGATCTAAGGGTCTGTACAGTTGAAGCAAGCGTTCCCGACAAGCCTTGCCCCGGCAGGTTTGTCGGGGGACCATCAGCTCTGGCAGAACCAGAGGTTCTTGCCGTAGAAGCTGGGGTTCTTGCAGCGGCCCTCATGCCTTTAGTCCTTGCCGTTGAGCCCCGGGCTCCGGCATGGGCACAGCAGATCGTCCGTTTTCTGCAAACTGGAGAACTTCCCGACGACCCAGCAGAGATAGAGAAAATAACCAGGCAGTCAAGTATGTACCAGTTCGTGGACAATGAACTGTACAGAAGAAGGCTCAATGGTGTCAGGTTGAAGTGCATTTCCAGAGAAGATGGACAGAAGCTGTTGGCAGAAATACATGGAGGCATATGTGGCCACCACATTGGCGCAATGGCACTTGCCGGGAAGGCGTTCCGGCAAGGGTTCTTTTGGCAAGAAGCCCACCAAGATGCAACTGCACAAGTAACCAAGTGTGAAGCGTGCCAGTTCCATGCCAAGCAAATTCATCAGCCAGCTCAAGCTCTCCAGACGATCCCTTTGTCCTGGCCCTTCTCGGTCTGGGGGCTCGATATCCTCGGCCCCTTCCCCCGTGCTGTCGGGGGCTTTGAGTACTTGTACGTAGCAATCGACAAGTTCACAAAGTGGCCAGAAGTGGAACCGGTGAGAAAGGTGACAGCACAGTCAGCAGTTAGGTTCTTCAGAGCAATTGTTTGTCGTTTCGGAATCCCTAACAGGATTATCACCGACAACGGCACACAGTTCACTAGTCGCACCTTCATGCAGTACGTCCAAGACCTTGGCGCCAAGGTCTGCTTCGCTTCTGTTGCTCACCCGAGGAGCAATGGTCAAGCGGAGAGGGCCAATGCTGAAGTGCTGCGCGGGCTCAAGACAAGAACCTTCGACAGGCTGCGCAAGTGCGGAAGAAACTGGATAGAGGAGTTGCCGGCGGCTCTTTGGTCAATCAGAACGACACCAAGTCGAGCCACCGGGCAGACACCCTTTGCCCTTGTCTATGGGGCAGAGGCAGTTCTCCCCACGGAACTCGTATACGGATCTCCTCGAGTGCTCGCTTATGATGAGCTCGAGCAAGAGCAACTGCGACAAGATGATGCATTGCTCCTCGAGGAGGAACGTCTCCAGGCTGCTGTACGAGCTGCTCGATACCAGCAAGCCTTGCGCCGCTACCATAGCCGCAAGGTTAAGGCCAGGAGTCTCGAGGAAGGCGACCTTGTTCTTCGGCGTGTTCAGTCCGCCAAGAATTCCAACAAGTTGACGCCGAAATGGGAAGGCCCTTATCGGGTGAGACAAGTCACAAGGCCCGGCGCTGTCCGCCTTGAGACCGAAGAAGGCTTACCGGTGAGCAATTCCTGGAACATAGAGCATCTTCGCAAGTTTCACCCATAAGGCGCGGTTGCCGTGATCCGCTCCGGCAACCACCTTTTGTACGAGTTTTGCCGCTGTCGCATGTAAACCTTTGTACAAAGCCGGGCGCAGATCCCGTGCATCATTAAAGCTTTTGTGTTTCGCACTATTTGCCATTTTCCATGCTTTTCTTTGTTATTTGCATGCATTATTTGGCATCTTGTGCAACACGCATCTCCGGTAAGCATTAATGGGCCGAGAAGCCCTATACTTGTTTTCTCTTCTCCTTTTTCCCTCATAAGCAGAAGGAACATTCCTCGCGCACAAGTTTGCTGGGGGGGAAGGAGGTGGAGATGTGAACCAAGTGCTGTTCAAGAAAGAGAAGCTTGCCGGAGAACGAACAGATTATGAAAGCTAAGTTACCAGAATTTGAGCAGTTCAAATTTTTAAATTTTAGTTATCTTCCTTGAACAACCACACTTTGTATGGTAAATCTGTGCGCGGAGGAACCTACCCGTGGCTAGCCGCACCCTTACTTTGTTTTCGAGTACGCTCAACGACTTAAGTGAGCTGCGACAAGTGTCGCGCCCTTGCTTCGTTTTCGAGTTCGCTCAACAAGCTAAGTGCGTTGCGACTAGCTGCGGCAAGGTTACTTGCCGGTAAGGCCTTTGTCAGCAGGCTGCTCAGAGTCCAGCACTCAGCGCTCGCGGCAAGGGCCCCTTGCCGGCAAGTTCCCTAAAAGCGTAGGGAAAGAGGCATACAAAGTAAAGGGCCAAAAACAAGGGAGATAACAATACGTCAATTGCTCGAAAATAAGATAATATATTACAGAGATAACTTGTCGCAATAACTAATTGATCCATGTTCATAACACACTTTGCAGCAGCAAAGGAAACAGAAAGAAAGAGGCCTAGTCTACGCGGTCGCCTTCACGCCTTGAGATCTTGTTCACCTTGGCGATGATGTGGGCGACCTGCGCCTTCAACGCCTCCTGATCTGCATCGGCCGGCAAGCTGCGGAGGACGTTGACGAGATTGATGCCAGGGTTGCGGTAGACTATCTTCGTCAAGACGCGCTCCAAGGTACCCGCGCAGAGCTGACGCGACTCCTCGGCCAGCTGCGCGGGGAGCTTCTCCTGCAGCCGTGCAAGCGCCGGCGCGATTCCCCTGAAGAAAAGACTTAATTTGGCGCTATGGGGGAGATTCTGGTCCGGAGAGTACACGAGGTGCTCCACCCTCAGCGCCATCAGCTCCTTGTCGATGTTGGCAGCAGAGGCGACCAGATCGTCAGTCCATTGCTCCACCGCCTGGCTGAAGTTGTTCGCTGAGGTGGCGGCGCTCTCCACCAGGCCTCGTTCCTTGCGGAGCTCGTCCTTCAGCTTCGTTTCACGATCCCGGGCGGCGTCCAGCGAGTCAGTCAACGTGGAGACCTTCAACTCCAAATCAGCAATTGAATCCTTGGCGGCTTTAAGCTCGTCGCCCTTCTTGGAGAGGCGTACCTGCAGATCAGAATTGGTGTGGGCGTCCTTTTCCCGCTCCACATTGAGTGCGGTGATCCTGTCCGCGCTCGCCTTCAGGTACTGCTCCAGCTACGCCACCTTGGCCTCAAGATCCTTCTTGGCGGTTTCCGCGGTGGCAGCGGCAGCTTTCGCCTCCTTTAGGGCCCCGCCAAGGGCCTGCTCCCGGGCGGTGAGGTCGTCCTCGTGGGCGTCGAGGTCGACCTTCCGCTGGTTGAGCGCTCCTTCTCGCCGGGACAGCTCTTCACCAACTAGTCGCTGCTGCTCCTCGGCCTCAGCCTTCTCCAGGAGGAACTCTTGCTGCTCTCCGGCAAGCCTTTCGCGCTCCTCCGCCAAGTCGCGGAGGGCCGCCTGGTTGGCGGCGCGGAGCTCTGCGGCGCGCTTCTCCAAGTCCGCTCCAGCTTTGGCGGTGAGGGCTTCCCGGGACTCCAATTTCGCCTGCCTGGCCCGGTAAAGGGCCAGGAGCTGGCGAAGAAGCTTCTCCTCTTCGGGCTCATCACTCCCGCTAAGCGCTTCAACAACCTTCAACCCCGCGGAGGCGAGGACCTCTCCGTCGTAGGTCTCTCCCTCCACGGGGGCTCGCGACGAAGATGCCCACGGAACTTGTATGAAGATTCCGTTGGGCGCTTCAAGATAGACGCCCGACCGCTCTGAGGACGCGGAGGGGTCGGCGGCCGGCGCAGCGCTTGACGCTCCTGCTGCCTCCGGGCCAGTAGTGCGGTCGCCGGTCCCTTCCTCGCCCGCAGCGTCTGCGGTTGGCGCGGTCTCCTCAGCGGCAGGCTCGTCGGCTCCCGCCATGCCCTCAGTGGCAGTGGCGTTGCCGCCGTCGCCTTGCGCGCCCTCCTCGCCGGCGGTCTCCGTCTCCATCCGCTCCGGCGCAGGAGGATCTAACAGAAGAAAAGAAAAGAAAAGGTCAAGCAAATATCCAAAAAGACAAGTCCAAGAAGAAGAAGCTACAAGACTCACCTTCGCGGACTTCCTCGATGACAGGCTCCCTCGCCGGGGAGTCCTCCCTTGGCGGTGGAGCGGTGGCTCCTGCTGGCGGAGGGCCGCCCGCGCCCTCCCTTGGCGGGGTGGCCACCCTTGTCGGGCTGCTCGCCCTTGGCGGGGTGCCCGCCCTCGGCGGGGTGCCCGTCCTTGGCGGAGCGCTCTCCCTCGCCGGGGAACTCGCCCTTGGCGGGGAGGGTGGAACCTACAGCTCCTCGGGGGTGACCTCCGGTTGCTCCTGCGGCTGCGGCTCCACTTCTGCGCAAGACAAACAAGGCAACAAGATGTTAGTACAAGCAAAAACCTCAAGCGCGCCCGACGAACAGAAAGTTCAAGACCAGACTTACGCTGGGGGCTGCGCTGGGGGCTGCTCCTCGGAGCAGCGGGATGATCCGGCAAGTTCGTCGCCGGCGCGTCCCCTGTCGCCGCGACGGGCGAGTTGTCTTCGACCTCAACCACGGGAATCTTGGCCTTCTTCGCCATCCGCTGGGTCAAGGTCCTGCAAGCAAAGCAAGATCAAGATCAGAATCATCAAAGAAAGAATCAAGACAGAATTGAAGAAGTTAAAAGCAGCAAGTACTTACTCCTCTTCCTCGTCGTCGTCGGAGCTGAGGGCGGAGAATTCGAACTCCACCTGAGTTGCTCCCGCGCGAGGAGCAGGAGGAGAAGGCTCCCTCGGGCGCTTGGCGGTCTCCGGGGCTGGAGGCTGCGAAGACCCAGCCTCCGTTGACACCGAGGCCCGAGGAGCAGGCGGAGCGGCCGCTTCGCTCCGGGAGGATCCCCCTCCGCTTGGCGCTGGTGCGCTGGGCGCCTCCGGCGCGGTTTGACTCGTCCTGGTGGCGCGCGTCGCTCGGCGAGTAGGCTGCTGTCGAGGCGCCTGCGTCCTCGTCGCCGTAGCCGCCTTGCGGAGGCGCTTCCTCGGTGTTTGCTTAGGACTTGCCGGAGGCGGGGAGTTCTCTGAGGACGAGGAGGCGTCGTCATCAAGTCCCAGAGATCCACCGGTGTCTTCATCGGCATCGGCGTCCTCCTCTCCCTCCCCGGCAGGCCCGCTGGGTCCAGCATCGTGTCCTGCGGCCCCGCTCCCTCCGGTGGCTCCGCTCCCTCCGGCACCTCTGTTCCCTCCGGCAACCTCGCCTCCTGCGGCGGCCTCGCTCACAATCCCGGGGATCCCGGCATGCCTCAGGGAAGGAACCCCGGCAAGCTCGTCGGGCGGAAGCTTGAGCAGCCTGCGGATCTCTGCCTCCTCTGCTTGGCACGACGCGTCCGCAGCCTCTGCTTCGTCGACGGTGAATCCGAAATCTCCCGCCGCTGCGGCTGCGGCGGCCTCTTCCATCCGGGAAGCAATATAGGCTATATCCCGCTCTGTGGTGGCCCGGGTGAGACCCTTGTTCTCCTCGGTGTTCTTGGGCACCTCGACCAGGTTGTCAAAGAAACTCATAATTGCGTCCGGCGGAGGCTCTATCCAGGTGGGGTCGACGCCGTGGGAATCGCACGCGGGCATCATCGCGCGCAAGGAATCCCGGGCAGTGCTGTTGCACAGCGGCACCACTCCCCGGGGAGATCTAAACCACTCTGGATGGGCCGGGTCATGCTTGAAGAGTTCCCGGACCATCCCCTTCAGCTCCAAAGCAGTAAAGTTGAAGTTCAATCCCGGGCGCAGCCTCATAATATCCGCCGCATTGCCGAATTCCCATGCTGGCCTTTTCCGTTCTTGTAAAGGGGCAATGCGGCGGCGGAGGAAATCTGCCCCTACCTCTCCAATGGTCAATTTGGCTACCCGGAGGCGAAGTATCCTGATGAGGGCGATATTGAGCTTGACGTCCTCCGGGGCCAACTCGCTCCAGTCTCTGCCGCGCACTATGGCAGTTGTGCGCGGCGCAGTGAAGGGCTCCGGCCTATCCTCTACTACCCAGCACCAATCTGCGCGCCATTCTTCCCACTTGCCGCGGAGTTCTCCCTTCAGGTATGAGTCCTTCTTATTCAACCGGAAGATCCAGGAGATACCGCCGGAGAGGGGAGCGCCAGCCTCTACTCTAGGCATAAAGAAATGGCGAAAGAGCGCTACATTGGGATGGATCCCCACATAGTTTTCGCACAGATGTGCGAAAACCGCCATCGTAAGGATGGCGTTGGGGGTGAAGTCTAGGAGGTGGAGGCCGTATGTGTTCATAATGTCACGGAAAAACTCCGAGAACGGAGGGCACAATCCACAATGGAAGAAGACAGCGAAGAAGAAATACCCGCCGGGATACAGATCTCTGACGACGGCGGGGAAGACTCTGGTGCGGGGATGAGCTTTGGTCTCCCCGGACCAGAAGAGGTAGTACTTGTTCCACAGCTCCCTCGCGCTGAGCCTCGGCGCGAAGACCACATTCCTCTTCCGCAGGGCGGCGAGCTTTGCCGCCTGCTCGGACTTCTCCTTCTTGGTCTTCTCCACTTTCGCCTTCTCGCTCTTCGGAGCCATGGCGGAAGCGGCGAGGGACGGGGCGAGAAGCTCGACGGCGCCGCGGATGCGGAAGACGGCGGAGGAGGGGTGGAGGCAAAGAGCAGCGGAGGTTTTCTGGAGGTTGAAGACGCAATGAAGACGAAGGAGGGAAACTGCCCCTGCTTCCTCTGCTTTTAAGGGGGGAGTGGGGGACGTTCCGCATTTCCCATTAAAGAACGAGGCCACGATCTCCCCCACGACGCCGCAATCGACGCGTGCCGTTAGGGGGGGGGGGATGCGGCGGATACGGAAGGAGATTCGGCGCGCCGTGGGCCGCGCGTGCCCGTGCACTGTCTTGGGCCTGGCCCAACAGCGCTCGGCACCGTGTGTGGCCCAGGCCCGGGGGCTCCTGTCGGTGTACTAAGATAGGGGTACCTTAGTACCCCAACTTGTGCACGGGCAGTAGCAGCTTCCCGCGGCAGGGCTCACCACGTGCTCGTCGGAAACCTTTCTGGTCCCTTTAAAGCCATTCAAAAACAAAGTATACAAGACAGAAGATCGAGACCCCGGCAAGTGGAGCTTGCCGGGAAGGCCGCATCAGGCTCAAGATTATCACATTAGCACAAGACCCTGGCAAGAGGGGCTTGCCAGGAAGACCAGAAGACTGCATCTCAGAAGACATGCCTCGGCGCACCCCGCACCCCGGCAGGGCCCGGAGAGCGACAAGCTTCCGGGCCCGGCAAGATCAAGACCCCGGCAAGGTGCTTACCGGGGGAAGCCTGCGTTGTGTGCCCACGCTCTAGCTCATCGGCCCACGTGTCGCCCTGGGGCCCTTCCAGGGACGCGTGGCGGATGGCTGTGCAGCCTGGGGGACACGGTGGCACTCCACGGTGACGAGGCTATCGCCGTGGCAAACGGAGGCGCATGGACGGGTGCTTTTGGGGTCGACGGTGACGGGCATTTAATGCCCTTGTCCCCCACTATCAAGGTTAGGTGAAGACCACTGTTCACCCACTGTTCCCGCACTGTTACAACTACCACCAAAGTTACATTTTTACCCTCCTCTACGTTGACACCTGTCGGTGACCCCTTGAGCTATAAAAGGAGGCCCATGCACAACGTAGAAAGGGTTCGGAACCTAGATAGCTCTCTTGCTCGGTGTAGCTAGCTCTTCAAGCTCCCGAGCTCACAAACTCAATACAAACCAAGCAGGAGTAGGGTTTTACGCGTCCGCGCGGCCCGAACCTGGGTAAACTGCCCGCGTGTGCTCTTCGATCCGCTCTTCGTGCTCCCTCCGCTCCCTTACCGCAACGTAAAAGGGGCTTCGGTCCCATAGGTGTTCGTGGTGGACAGTTTCCCCCGACACAATATCTTTCATATATTTTGAATAAGGAGGTAACTTAATAGCATCAGTAAAAGGGATTTGAAGAAAAAGAGGTTTAATCCACTCACAAAACTTATTGTAATGCTCTTCTTCTTTAGATTTGATGGACTTACCTGGAAAGGGCATGTGTTTCTGTACCCATGGTTCTCTTTCCTTCCCATGTTTTCTTGCGATGAAGTCTTCTTTAGTGTACCTCTTACGTTTGTCAGGTGCTTCTTCTTCTCGTACTTCAGGCGGATCATTCTTCTCATTATCTTTACCTTCAGGTTCAGCACCGTCTTCAGTCTCAGCATCAGAGATAGATACACTGTTGGGATCAACAGCTGGCTCTTCATCTGCAATAGGATCATTAGAATTGTCGGCCTCCTTATGTTTCTTCTTCTTCTTTGGAGAGCCAACAATTTCTTCTTCCTGCATTTGAGAATCTTCCTCGACTCTCCTCGGATGCCCCTCTGGATAGAGAGGATCTTGAGTGCTAGTTCCTCCTCGGGTCTTAATCCCGAAAGCCTGCAAATCATCTTGTTTGGCATTGTTAGCAAGCAAATCTTTTTGCACATTAGAAATTTGCTCAAGTTGAGTTTGAACCATATGAAAATGTTTCACAAGACATTGAACATCATTAACCGTTCTACCTAGAGCATCAAGCAAACTTTTGATAGCAAGGGAATTATCATGCAACTAACTTTGTATCCTCTCATTAAAATGATTTTGTTTCATAATAAAATTATCAAACTCATCTAAACATTGATCAGGAGGCTTACCATGAGGGATGTCACTTGCGTTGAAATCTAAAAGAGAGTGTACCTCTACCATAGGAGGGTGAGTGGTAGGCTCACACAGCTTCTCAATAGGGGGTAGATTCTTCACGTCTTCAGCTTTAATACCTTTCTCTTTAATAGACTTCTTTGCTTCTCGCATATCTTCGGGGCTTAGAACAAACATGCCCCTCTTCTTTGGTGGTGGAGGTGGTTCAGGGACGGACCAATCTTCATGGTTTTTGGCAATCCTGCCCATCAAATCTTCTGCATCTTCCGGCGTCCTTTTCCTGAAAACACAACCAGCACAACTGTCCAAATAGGACCTGGATTCATCAGTTAGACCAGCATAGAATATATCGATTAATTCGTTCTTAGGAACTTCATGTCCTGGTCTAGCCCGAATCAGACCGCAGTACCTCCCCCAAGCTTTAGGGAGGGACTCATCCTGCAACTGTTTAAAGTTATAAATTCTTTGTAAAGCAGCATGTTGCATGTGAGCAGGAAAGTACTTATCAACAAAAGAGTGAGCTAAGTCTTGAGGACTCTTAATGGAACCGCATGGGAGTGAATCATACCATGCTTTAGCACCTTCCTTCAAGGAGAAAGGAAGAAGCTTGGTCACATAAAAGTATCGTATCTTCTCATCTGTGGTAAACAGGCCACCCAACTCACCGAGTTTGGTCAGGTGTGCAATAGCATCATCATTTTCTCTGCCATAAAAGGGGTCAGCTTCAACCATAGGTATAAGTGAAAGATCAACAGAGAAATCATAATCAGGATCATCAATGCATATAGGAGATGTAGCAAATTCAGGATCAGGGACGGTTTTGTTCTTCAAAGAGTGTTTTTCAAACAGCTTCTTAATAACTTCAGGGTCAGAGCCAGAAAACTCTGTCAGTTCCCTGCATAAATCTTCATCAAGCATATAATATTCATCATCAAGGAGTCTCTCCTTGAGTTTACTCAAATCAGGATAATCATAAGTTTCACCAATAGGGTAGCGAGTAACAGGAATTTCAATTCCAAACTTTTTAGCAGCAGCAGCGATCTGTTTCTCAAGAGCATAACCAAGGGAACTAATATCATCAACAGTAGTAGAAGCATCATCAAGAGTATCGGACATAGTAACAGATTCAGTAGGAGCATCATGTGGTGGCGGTGAGGTAAACTTACTCATAACAGAAGGTGAATCAAGTGTAGCACTAGTGCTCAGAACAGTACCTCTTCTTGTAGTGGATAGTAAGATCGGAACCTTGGGGTCTCCTTTCTTACCCATAGCGAATGAAGTGCAGTAGGTAGGATACTTCAAGTAGACTTGTAAATATTGCTATGCTCCCCGGCAACGGCGCCAGAAAACGGTACTTGATAACCCTCAACCGTAAGGGATCGAGATAGTCTTCGCGGGTAAGAATAACCCAATTTATTGATTCGACACACGGGGAGCCAAAGAGTATTTATAAGCTTTGACAGTTGAGTTGTCAATTCAACCGCACCTGAAATATACTTACTTGCAACAAAAGATAAGTGGTAACAGTGATATGATAATGATGATGGTGATATTAAAAGTAAACAGCAAAAGTAAATAGCAAGAGTAAATGGCAAAAGTAGTAACTAGTAACCAGCAGGATTTAAAACACTGTAGGCTAGGGAGATGGATGGTTGGGCGCTGCATGGATGAGATATATCATGATTCTAACTTGGGGCACGGCACACGGAAAAGTAATGATCATCTAGGCAAATATCAAACATTAGGCATGTATCCCGTAGGTAGTTGTACGTGCTTGCAATAAGAACTTGCACAACATCTTTTGTCCTACCATCCCGCTACGAACGGGGCCAAAAGGAACTTATGGAGATTAAGGTGCTCCTATCAAAGAGCACCGGAACAAAGCAATAAACGCAATGGATACATGTAATCCTCAAACTACGGACCATCCCCTTTGGTGTCCCAAGCTGTCACTTTTGGGATCGCCGGTTCCGAACCGTAATAGGTGCAAACAACTCATAGATAGGATCAAGAACACAAATATATTCATGCAAACACATATGGTTCAGATTTGAAATCATGGCACTCGGGCCCTAAGTGTCAAGCATTAAGAATAACAAGTTGAAGCAAAGATGATAAACACCATAGTAGATGATAGGCAACATGCCCCCAACGATCTGACAAACTATTACATGATCTAACTCATCCAATCCCTACCATCCCCTTCGCCTACAGCAGGGGATTACTCACACATGGAAGGAGAAGTCATGGAGGGATGATGGAGTGGTGATGGTGATGACGATGGCGACGATCTCCCCTCTCCGGAGGCCAATTCAGCCTCCAGATTAGCCCTCCCGAAGAAGAACAGAGGGTGGCGGTGCTAGGTGGCTTCTCACCCCTCGTTGGTTACCCCAAGTGGAAGGTTTGAGATGCAGTGTAGCAGAAGTTTTCCCTTGGGAATACCAAGGATCGATTTCCCAGAGACTCCCAGTTTCAACAAGAAGGTGTCAACTGCTAACGGCGCCGGATATTAGCAATCAACGTGGACCTGCACACAGATACAAATAACTTTGCTCCCAACGAGTACAGAGAGGTTGTCAATCCCTCCGGCCTTGTAGTTTACAAAGGATCAAACGCAAGTGATAATAGTGATAGGTATAATTGCAATAGTAAGTAAAAGCGAAAAGTAAATAGCGGATGTGATCAATGATGGTGATATGGACCGGAGTCTCATGATGTTCACTAGTGATGTCTCTCTCCCAAAAGACGATAAAACAACTATGTGAGGTAAACGAATTACAGCTGGGCAATTGACAGGACCATGTGCGCAAACCAATGCTGACTACATTGCAAGAAAGGTAGAGGTTCAAAGCATGGGCGGTACGCCAAAGTAAGTAGACCGAAATCCATCAATATCTACTACTAATCATCCACCTTGAGATATCTATCCAGAAAATGTCGCTGGTATTAAGTTGCGAGCCCCACCCATAGTGTAAACTCAAAGCAACAGACAACTGCATTAAAAGAACTTTGCGTAAAGTAAACAATCCTTGCACCCGCGGGCACAAGCACCGTTGTTTTCCCCCTTGTGGCAACAGCACATCCCCTAGACTCATGTTTCTGTCACTCAAACTAGTCATCGAGGGGCATGAACCCACAATCAAGCATAACGTTCCCTCTTGGAGTCACTACCTACTACTTGGCCAAAGCAATAAATAACAAAGGAGAACATGCAAGAATTACTTACGAACATAAACATAAAAGAGGTGAATCAAATATATTACTCAAACACAATCTGAACATAATCTCATAATCCATCGGATCCCAGCAAACTCATCATAGCAACAACATAAGGATTACATATGTGCCTTGATACGTCCAAAACGTATCTATAATTTCTGCTTGCTCCATGCCACTTTTGGGTGATATTGCTATGATATTCATACACTTCCATACACTTTTGATCATATTTGGACTAACCTACTAATCCAGTGCACCCCGGTGCCAGTTTCTGTTTTCGGCTGTTTTTGTATTTCAGGTTTTCACGTTACGAGAACTGCCAGGAAAAATCCAGAAAAATTATATAAAAAATCAGTGTTCCAGAACCTACCTTGCGCCCGAAGGACAGCCGGGGGGGCCACCAGGGCTCTAGGCGCCCTGGCGGCGCGCCCCCCTCCTGGGCCGCGCCGGGGGGCGCCTGGGCCCTCCGAGCCCCGTCTGGTGCCCCCCTTCGGCATATATTTAGAGCGTCCTTCGAAACCCTCCGGATGAAAACTCTTTTTCGCGATCTCATCTCTGTTCCGCCGCCGCCGCCGCTTCCAAGATCGGGAGCACCAGGAGAACTCTTCCCGGCACCCTGCCGGAGGGGAGGATCACCATCGGGAGCTTCACCACCACCATGGACGCCTCCCGGATGAGTTGTGAGTAGTCTCCCTTGGACCATGAGTCCATGACCAGTAGCTATGTGATGTTCTCCTCCCATTCTTGTGCTTCACTAATTAGTCCTCGTGAGCTGCCCTACATGATCGAGGCACATATGTAATCCTTATGATGTTGCTATGATGAGTTTGCTGGGATCCGATGGATTATGAGATTATGTTCAGATTGTTCTTGAGTAATATATTTGATCTACCTCTTTTATATTTATGTTCATAAGTAATTCTTGCATGTTCTCCGTTGTTATTTATTGCTTTGGCCAAGTAATACGTAGTGACTCCAAGAGGGAACGTTATGCTTGATTGTAGGTTCATGCCCCTCGATGACTAGCTTGAGTGACAGAAACATGAGTCTAGGGGATGTGCTGTTGCCACAAGGGGGGGAAACAACGGTGCTTGTGCCCGCGGGTGCAAGGATTGTTTACTTTACGCAAAGTTCTTTTAATGCAGTTGTCTGTTGCATTGAGTTTACACTATGGGTGGGACTCGCAACTTAATACCAGCGAGATGTTCTGGATAGATATCTCAAGGTGGATGATTAGTAGTAGATATTGATGGATTTCGGTCTACTTACTTTGGCGTACCGCCCATGCTTTGAACCTCAACCTTTCTTGCAATGTTGTCAGCATTGGTTTGCGTTCGTGGTCCTGTCAATTGCCCAGCTGTAATTCGTTTACCTCACATAGCTATTTTATCGTCTTTTGGGAGAGAGACATCACTAGTGAACATCATGAGACTCCGGTCCATATTACCGTCATTGATCACATCCGCTATTTACTTTTCGCTATTATTTACTATTGCAAACATTATCTATCACTACTATCATTTGCGTTTAACCCTTTGTGAACTACAAGGCCGGAGGGATTGACAACCTCTCTGTACTCATTGGGAGCAAAGTTATTTGTATCTGTGTGCTGGTCCACATTGATTGCTAATATCTGGCGCCGTTAGCAGTTGACACCTACTTGTTGAACCTAGGAGTCTCTGGGGATTCGATCCTTGGCATCTTTGCTAAGGGAAAAACTTCCACAACACTGCATCTTACACCTTCCACTTGGGGTAACCAACGAGGGGTTAGAGGCCCATCAAGGAGTTTTTCTGGCGCCGTTGCCGGGGACTCCACTCTTCAGGATAGGGGAGTTGCATGCTATCTTTTACCTTTGCTTTTTAGTCTTGTTAGTTTACCTTTCAGTTTTTGCTTTAGTACCTTTTATCGAAAATCACAAAAATAGTTATCTTGCTTGCTTGCTACTATGGGTTCCACCGAGAACACCAAGTTGTGTGACTTCACTAGTCACAACAACGATGACTTTATCAGCACACCTATCACTACACCTGCCACTTCAGCACCTTCATATGAAATTAAACCTGCTTTACTGAACTTAGTCATGAAAGATCAATTCTCCGGTGCTGGAGATGATGCTGCTTTACACTTGAACAACTTTGTTGAACTTTGTGATATGCAAAAGTACCACGAAATAGATGGTAATATTGTTAACCTTAAGCTTTTTCCTTTCTCCTTGAGAGGAGGAGCTAAAATATGGTTTCAGTCTTTGCCTAGAAATAGCATAGATTCATGGGACAAGTGCAAAGATGCTTTTATTGGAAAATACTATCCACCTGCTAAAATTATCCAACTTAGAAGTAACATAATGAATTTTAAACAATTGGATAATGAACACGTTGCCCAAGCTTGGGAACGTATGAAATCTCTTATCAAGAACTGCCCTACTCATGGTTTGACTACTTGGATGGTTATCCAAACTTTTTATGCAGGCTTGAACTTTACCTCGCGGAACTTGTTAGATTCGGCCGCGGGAGGAACTTTTATGTCAACTACACTTGGTGCTGCCACAAAGCTTCTCGATGAGATGATGACCAACTATTCCCAATGGCACACCGAACGCGCTCCAACAGGTAGGAAGGTAAACTCTGTCGAGGAGATTTCCTCCTTAAATGAAAAAGTTGACTTAATCATGTCTCTACTTTTGAAGCAATCTTCTGTTGATCCTCGTTATGATCCTTTAGATTCTGTGATTGTTGATGCTTATAGGAGTAACTTTGGTAGTAATCCTAGACCGTTCCCCTCTAATTCCTATGGGAACAACAATGCTTATCCTAGCACCAAGAACTCCATCCAAAAAGATAGAGATTTGCCTGGCTATGAGAAACTGCTAGAAATAGAGAAGGCCACTAAGAATTACATGCACACCCAATATGAACAAAACAAAACCTTCTCGAGGCAATTAAATGAGCATACTGCTATCTTGCAAGACATTAGTAGACGATTAGAGAACATAAATATTGAGATTTCTAACCTCCAGACTAGACTCACTATCACTGAGACCCAAGTTTCCAATATGTCCCACACACAAGCCACTTTGATAAACCAAATGGCAGCTAAACCCGAAATGGTTGCATCCCTAAGGGAGGAAGAAGATAGAATTAAGAGCCTTCCTACCCACCACACTGTTGCTACTATCCAAGTTGTTGAGGATATCCAAACTCTTAGCACCCAATGTACTCCTGGTCCCAATGGACCTATTAATGGTGATGCTATGACTATAGAAACTACCAAACAAATGAACCTAAAGGACACCACTACCACTTTACTTGATGCTAATGACCTTGATTTTGATAATTGCACTCTTACCGAAGTTATTGATTTCCTTCACAAGATGTCTAGAGACCCCCGCACTAGCACGCTTAACCTTGCCTTCACAGATCATATCACTAATGCTCTCATCAAAGCTAGGGAGGAGAAACTTAGAGTAGAAGCCTCCATACCTAGAAAGCTAGAAGATGGTTGGGATCCTATGATAAAAATTAAATTGAATGACTTCTCTTGCTATGCATTATGTGATGTTGGAGCTAGTACCTCTGTTATGCCCAAAAGAATATATGATATGCTTAAATTGAAACGTTATGATTCTTGTTCTTTTGGTGTTCGTCTCGTTGATTCTTCCATAAAGAAACCTTTGGGGAGGATCGATGATGTTCTTATCATTGTCAATGACAACTATGTTCCCGTTGATTTTACTATTATGGATATTGAATGTGATCCTTCATGTCCAATTATTTTGGGACGTCCCTTTTTACGCACCGTTGGTGCTATCATTGACATGAAAGAGGGGAATATAAAATTTCAGTTTCCTCTCAAGAAAGGGATGGAACACTTCCCTCGAAAGAAGATCAAGTTACCTTTTGAGTCCGTTGTACGGGCTAGCTATTCTTTTACTCTTGATAAAACTTGATCTATATGCATTATGCCTAGCTTAAAGGCATAAAAGAAAGCGCTTTTGGGAGGCAGCTCAATGAATAAATTTATTTTGCTTTTGTTGTATCTTGATGTTTTTTACTACTGTAGCATCATCATTGTATCTTTGCTTTTCAATTTTGTGCCAAGTATAGCCTCTGATTGCTAGAAAGTTCAAAAGTTGTGAGGTGCGGTCCAGGAAACAGATTCTGTCCTTGGATAGAAAAATTCGTATAAAATCACCAGATCATCTTTTTGGTCTGAATTTTTTCGACAGCGTTCTCTATATAATTGTCTTTCGTGCGTCTGTTCTGAGTTTTTTGATTTGAGTTGCAGAAGTGCCCCGAACAAATCATTTACTACCTGCTGTTCTGTTTTTCACAGATTCTGTCCTGTTTTGCTTTTCCTTCATTTCGCAAACCAAGAGCTTGCTTTTTCTTTGCAAAAACCTTTTGGCAATCTAGAGAAACAGTAGACCTTCAAGAATATCCTTATTTCCAGCAAGGTATAATTATTTTATTATGGGTACTAACCTCGCTAATCAGATTATGATGAGTTATGTATCAAGGGAGTTTTCAAGTGTGCGAGGGAAGATGATAAAAAGATTCAGGAGTGTCAAGCGCTCAAGCTTGGGGATGCCCCCATGCACCCCCAAGAAATATTCAAGGAGACTCCAGCGTCTAAGCTTGGGGATGCCCCCGTGCATCCCCTTCTCCATCAACATTATCAGTTCGTCTTTCGTTCCGCAATATTTTTATCACTTCATGTGTTATGTGCTATGCTTGGAGCGTCTTGCTTTTAGTTTTCTTTAGTTTTTCATAACGAGTCGGAACTCAGCTTTCTTTATGTGGGAGAGAAACACGCTCCACTTCTACCTAGAACATAACATAGAATTTTAATGACTATCTTTGTTGTGTGTGTTCTTCGTCTTTTAAATAGCTACTATCATGCTATGCTCTTAGTATTCATGCTTATCTTTTTAAAGAGCTTGTGTTTAGTTGGTTGCTTGAACTCTCTTTAATTATCATGCTTATCTTATTAAGAGAGTGTGCTTCCGTTGCATTGGTTGATATGTCTGTGATAAAGATGCTACGTGCATGATGGCGCTTAGTAGTTCAGGTTTTCTTGTGGTTAGTCTCAAATAGTTGGGGGATTCCCAATGTGTTATTGGAGTACCAACTTGATTTGTTTGCCTATGATGTGGTATGGTTTAGTAATATCTTCCTTCGAGAATTTATTTTGATTGACTTGGCGTATGCTCACGCATATTTAAGACTGTAAAGAAAGTCTGTCAAGCCTTGATGATCTTTTATTTCTGAGTAGCGATATAACTTCCATGCCTGATTCAATGTTGCTTTGTCGCTCTGCATGATTATGACCGTCATTGCTCTCTTAGTTGGTCGCTCCCAGTCTTTTGCTAACCTCCACCTGTACTAAGCTGTAACACCCCCAGTTTCTCACCACAGTGATTAACTCACAAACATGCCATGTCATGCTCATTTGCATTGCCTAATCATAGTGGTTAATTCAAATAATTCAAATTTTCCCTCTATTCAAATTTCAACTGCCAAATGAAGTTGCTCCAAAATTTTTGGAAAAATGTCCATGTTGTTGCAAATAATCCAAAACAATTGTTTCTGGTGAAAACAACATCACCATCATCTTGGATTGGGCTAGAGCATTTAAACAGTGCCAGAACAGCACCAATAAATGCCTTTTCATTTTTGAATATTTCAAAAGTGTTCCAAATTTGCCCAAACCAATTTTTGGTGGTAAAGGATATTGCAAGATAAATTTTGGACCAACTCTCACTTTTTAGAAAAAGGGTTTGATGGCCTAAGCATTTTCTTTTCCTCTCTGCTTTTGAAATAAAAGAAAAGGGGAGAGAAAACTCTTACCTGGCGCCTACGCGGCCCAGCTGGCCCGGCCCAGCTCCCCTCCTCTACCTGCTCCCCCTCCGTGTCGCCCCCGCCGTGGACCGAACGGCGCCGGCCGCCCGCAGCTCGACACCGCAATGGGGCAGGTGGCTGGGGGGATAAGATCGGCCCCGAGCCCTCCCCCCTGGGCTCCTTCCATCCATTCTCCCCTCTCTCCCTCACTCACGCGCTCGCCGCTCCCCCTCCTTCTCTGCCGATCGAGATCGCCGCCGCACCTCCGTCGAACTCGTGGTCACCGGCGCCCGTCCGCTCCTCCGCTGTGTCCGGGAGGGCCGCCAGGGTCGACTCCTTCTCCCGGTGGCCTCAGCCGGAGCGGGGAGGCCGTGTAGCCGTCGATCGCCGCCGCCCCCTCCTTCTCTGTCTCCGGTGCTCGCCGGCGACATCGAGCTCGACTGCTACTCCAAAGCTGTCGTGGGTCTTTCGTGACCGCTGCGGTGAGCTCCATCTTTCCCCTCCCTCCTTCTTTTGTTCGATCCCAAGCCCGAGCGGAGCCGCCGTCATTCTGTTGCTCCGGCCGCCGCCATTGCCGCCGTTGTCGAGCTACCGAGCCTCTGCGAGCTTGCCCGACCGCTCTGGCGTATTCCTCATGCGCCTTAGAACCCGCCTAGCTAACTTGAATGGCTGCTCGCGCGCTTTAACACCGATCCCGCTCGAGCCCGAACTCCGGCGCCGCCTTGGCTCATCGCCGGTGCCATTCCGACCACCCTCGAGCCCAACCAATGGCACAGCTCGACGCGCGAGCTCACCAGCATTCGAACGCAGGTCGCGGTGTGCGTTTTGGCCGCCTGTATAGGAATTCCGAGCGGCTCCGGCGCTCTGCCGCCGTGAACGAGCTCGCCGGAGCTTATTCCGGTGACGCGCTGACGTGGCGAGGCGTGGGGCCCGCCCAGTGTCGCTGACAGTGGGCCCCCGCAGCTCGTTTGACCGGGTCAACCCTGGCGTACTGTTCACCGTAGACACTGACATGTGGGCCCCGCGGTTAAAACGAATTTAGAAATAAACTAAAACTGCTAATTAATCTGTTAATTAAGTTAATTAATTAATTAGCTTAATTAGTGTCTATGACATGTGGGACCCACCCCTGTTAATAGCTCTGTTAGATTAGTTTTAGTACTCTGTTAAGCCTCTGAGGCTGACAGGTGGGACCCACTGGTCAGGTTTGACCTGACCAGTGCGGCTGTTGGCTGCTGACGCAGTGATGACATCATGCTGACGTCACAATTCACTTTTTGATAATTAGAATAAATCCAGAAAATATTTAAATCTTTAGAAATTCATATCTTTTAAACCGTAGCTCGGATCGAAAAACTTTCTACATGAAAGTTGATCAGAACGACGAGACGAAGCTAACCGTGCTATCTGTTTCCGTGTCGGGACCCTCTACGGAGGTGAACCCGCAACTTTTAGCCTGTTTCCGGTAGATGAATAGTGCACATACACCGGTAAATAATTCCAGTTAAATCCTAAAAATAACTAATATGACTTAGACCTGTTTTTAGGCAACCCTGCACTGCACCCTAGCTGTCACCTGCCTCTGACACCACTAACCTGCAACCGTTCCCCCTCCAGTCAACTGTCCGACACAGATCCGGAACCGGGAATACTTTCCCGGATGGGTTCCCCTTCTTCGTTATCGGTAGCACTGCGTTAGTTTGTCACGCTTTGTGATTACTTTTGTTACCGCGTATTTATATTGTTTCCTCTCCCCCTTTCTTCCCGGTAGACCCCGAGACCGCCGACGATGCCCCGGTGATCGACTACTTCACCGTCGGAGATTCCTTTTATTTGCCAAGCAACCAGGCAAGCAACCCCCCTTTGATCATTCCGATATCGCCCATGTCTATTCTCTCTTATTCTTGCATTAGAATTGCTGCTACTGCTGCTGCTCCTATTACTGCTGCATAGCCTGTTTTTGCTAAACTGTTGATACCTGTCTTTATTCATAAACTGCTTAGTATAGGTTGAGTAGCACTGCTGTGGTCCCGCTTTCTCGTAGTTGCCTCGCATAGTACCCTTGCCTCGATCGAGCGATCGAGCCCCCTTCCCCTGACCTTCTTCACATCACCGCACACCCCCTAATATGCTCGACTCCGCAGAGTTAACATCGGGTGATGAGGGTGATACCTCCGAACTCACTTCCGATGTTGTCCCTGTAGTATAGCTAGCTCGTCGTGGGTTACCGAGGGTGATTCCTCTTCCCACTTCCGACTTAGCTTTTGTCGTGCATCCGCTATGGTGATTACCGCCGAGGGTGATTCCTCCGGTATCACCTTAACGGGACTTGTCGTTTAGGAGTCCAACGAGGGTGATTCCTCGGATTCCTCATCGGCATGGAAACCACACGGATGCCCTGGTTTACCGTACCGTGTTTAAAGACGTATCGATCCCCGAGGCCGGACGTCGCCAGGAACAAAGGCGTGCGGCCGGAGGTATCGTGCGTCTGAAGACACTTTGAAGTTACTACTACACATGTTGGATGGAGGCGGGTTGACCCAGAGGGGTACCCGCGAGTGCCTTTGAGGCGTGAGCTGTGGAGTCGGGTGACCAGTGAGGGTACCCGCGAGATAACTACGAGGCGTGGCCGGTCATTCTTAGTCCTTGTCACAAGTCCTCGAGACGGGACGACGGGGCCAACAGTATCGTAGGCTCTGCTCGTTACCGCGCGCTCCCAATCCACTAAGCGATTTGGATATTTGATCCGAGGGGCCTTCGGGTCCGATAGCACTAACCACCACGTGGGTGTGAGTGGGTGCTCTGCGTCATATACATCAGCCGGAGTCGTCACGACGTCAGCGATTGAGCGGCCCGTTCGGATTGGACCCTGGATGCAACTGCGTGCTTGTATAAGGGGTTGCTAGGTCTGCTACCGAACGGCCACGTAGCGTGCAGGAGCGTCCGGGGCGATGGCCAAGACCCCTGGGGGCATAGGTTAGTCCGGCGTGCTTGATCCTCTCTGGCGGTATCCGGTCGGGTTGCGTCGTATTGTTTAGCCGAGGGCGGGCACGACCTGATGGTGTGTCCGGCCGGAGTTAAGCGAGCGTGGTGGGTAACTTGGTGCACCCCTGCAGGGAAGAAACAATCTATCGATAGCCTGTCCTACGGTAACGGACACTCGGAGTTGTATCCACTTCGGTACAACTAGAACTGGTGACTTGAGATATGAGGTAGGGCTCTGGGATTGCTTTCTCGCAGGGAGTCGAGGAAGGATCCCCGGCCGAGGTTGATATTACTATGAACACTTTACATTATGATGTACTAATCTGCACCCTTCTAATTGCTGTAAGACCCTGAAGATGCTAGTCTTCGTCAGGACCAGGCTTCTTCCCTTCTATTTGCTGCAAGACCCTGAAGATGCTAGTCTTCGTCAGGACTAGGTTTTCCCCTCTCTACTCTGGCATTCTGCAGTCTAGTCCACCCACATAAAGCCTCCTTTGAAAATGATGCATTGCTTAGTATAGATCTGATGTAAGTCTTGCTGAGTACTTTGGATGAGTACTCACGGTTGCTTTGCTTCCCCTTTTGTCCTTCCCACATGATAAACTAGACGACGGAGCCATGGTGCCTGCAGCCCCCGTTGACGACTACTACTACCAGCCCGAGGCTGGCTACTACTACTACCCGGCCGGCGAGTACTTCTACGAGGAGCCAGCGGACGACGACCAGGAGTAGGATCGGAGGTCCCAGGCAGGAGGCCTGCGCCTTTTCGATCGTAGCTTTTCTTTTGCCCCGCCTGTGTAACAGGCCTATCTTCTTCTGTGTTGTATCTGTACCCAGATACCTAACGCTTCCGCTGACTATGTGTGTGACACTTGTTATGTATTCGAGCCCTCGAGGCCCCTGGCTTGTAATATATAACTTGTATGTATTTATTTATGTTTTAGAGTTGTGCTGTGATTCCTTCACGTGAGTCCTTAGGCTTGATCGTGTGCATTTGTGTGTATGATTAGTGCACGGTCGGGCCGGGGTCGTCACAGGTTGGTATCAGAGCCGACTGCCTGTAGGAACCCCCTTTCCAACTCCTTGGTCGAAGTCGAGTCTAGAGGTCCAAAAATGTTTTACTAACTTGGCTGTGTGGCTTATGGCCCCACGTCGCCACTTGGGTGGTGTAGCTTCTTTTATTCCTCGTCTTTACTCTGGGACTCTGAACCTCTCTTCTATTCGGGTTAAATAATTTTACTAACTCCGACACTAGGTTCTCGTAACCGCTTCTCCCGGTGAGCCCCCTTTTCCAGAAGATGGCGTGTCATCATCAGAAGGCTTCGAAGATACTCCTCGAAGTTCATCGAGACCATTATGCCCACTGCTTTTGCAAGTGCCCTATTACCGATAATCACCGTGAACATCTACACATCCTTACCGTTTGAATCTTCGTTCCCAGCCACCCGTTTCTGAATAAGATACCCCGAAGTACTCCTTGTAATCCGAGAATCTTTTGAGTCTACTGTCGTGCAGTTTTTTTCGCACTGCGGATAATTCCTCACAACACCGAGGATCCATTCATCCCCAGTTGTTCTTGTGTTCCATGAAATACTTCGTATTGCTATCTGATCCCCCAAAAGAATCCTCTGCAGACTCTTGCTCTTGAAATTTTTGACTGTCTACATCATGGTAAACTCCATATAACCTTCGTTGACATCCTTGTCGCTATCATTTTGCGTCCCTTGATTCAATATGCTGTGAATACTCGCAATTATCAGTTGTTTCCTACTAATCCATCCTTCCGGCTCAGACGTCATTCTGAACATGAGCTGGTTCTCTGTAAATCAATCCTTAATTGATTGGCCATCAATTTCTTTTCAACCTATCCATCTTTTGATCAGAGCCTTTGCCTCTGATTCCCCGATTTTGGATTCGTAAACTCTTCGCAAGTAAGCTTTGGCTTATTCAGACGTTTCCATAAACCGAAGCATTTGCGTTCCTTTTTCTTCTGGTTGAGTACCGATACTCACATTAGATTCTTTGTGACCACATGATCTTTTGTTGGATTAATATCCGACATTGTCCTTCATATTCAAAATATTGTGCGCTTTTCCCCCCTGATACATATTTCCTTCGGTAAATTGTATCCCTTGCCCTTGTCAACTATGCTCTGCTTCCGAGCTTGAGTTCGCTACTCCTGAAGTATGTGGTCTATGTTCTTATGATGCCCCGATGGGATGAACATATGCATACCCTAATCCGTGTGAACTCGAAGATTATGCGAGTCATACTCTTCTGGTGCTTCACCAGGTAGAATTGCCGCACTACAATTTTCTTCAAAAACGAGAAGTGAATGAAAGGTTATGCATTGGATAAGTGGGAGTCGACCTTGAACCCTTGTGTTCATGCCCATGGACCCGATGTAGAACTTATCATGGAAGCTGCTCGTAAAAAGAATTACTTCCTTGGTACAAGTTCATCTTGTATCTCTGAAATGATCCTTTGCAATCATGGTTCCGACCATATTCTCCCCTTGATTCCATTTCCCGGATAAGTTAAAATACTTGTCCTCAGCAGATCATTTCACCCGTACAACCTCTACTCTGATTTACCTCCGGGTATTACCCCTAGTACCTGTTACTGGGAAGTCTATCACTCCATCACCTCATTTCTAGCCTGATCGGCTATATCAGTATCATGCTAAATCTTAACCATGTTACCTGGTCTTTATGCCGGAGCACAACTTCCGACGATGAGCGAAGCTTACGTCGATCTTCTTCATGTTATCATTTCACCTCAAACAACAAGCTTGATTTCGAGCTTGTGCCGTATCCGTGGTTCCATTAACCTTTCGCTTCATCATTCCTTTTTCTTGATGTCGTCGCTGTTCGATGGCATCTTCGTGAAACATCTCGACAAAATGTTTCTTGATCTACTATCCAAACAGCACTGTATGGGTAATATCAAGATCCTTTCCTCGTCCCTTTTATCCAAATGTTTTTGAACTTGCTGCCCTATCATGTATATCATGCTCCGCTCTTTCTTGCGAAATGATATACCCCTAAAACTTGTGTGTAAACACATATTTCTTTCCATTGGCGTGATTAATCAATTAATCACATATTCCTTTCCATTGGGTTGTTTAACCTTTCTTGAGATCGTTATGACATAGTCAGGAGTAATTCTCTGCTTATGAAAACATCTCGGTCTACAACTCTGTTAACATTGTTGATGCCATTCCGGTAACCACCGATGGACGAGAACTTTGCCTATTGGTCCGCCTCGTTTCAACGAGCAGGAAAATGGTTCTCTTCGTCCCTCGCCCTTGGTACCGACGTTGTTGCCAACATAACTGACAAGATACCCTCTAACATTCCTCGCTGCCATATACAAGCAAATGACCCCGTTTTCCCTAGTATTGATTGACCCTCATCACAGTTCCACAGGATCGGAACCTGAACCTCTGGTACATCCTGGATTCCGAAACATCCTTTATTCTTGGCTTGTGTGTTATCGCAAGCCACCACTCTCCGAGAGTTGATCTATTCCCGATGCTTCGAACCCCTTTTCACACTTTGTTCAGGTATCGATCGGATGTCCATTCCATTGAAACTTCTCATTGTACCTTCAGACTTTGCTCTCGATGTTTCCCCTAAGCTTCAACTCGAGAGATGCTTCGGTCGCAATTCCCTGAATTAATCCACAGATAATCGACCATATACAGATCCGTTCTTCCGAATTTACCTTTTTCTTCCCCACTTAAATCTCGGGACGAGATTTCTTGTAGTGGAGGAGATTTGTAACACCCCCAGTTTCTCACCACAGTGATTAACTCACAAACATGCCATGTCATGCTCATTTGCATTGCCTAATCATAGTGGTTAATTCAAATAATTCAAATTTTCCCTCTATTCAAATTTCAACTGCCAAATGAAGTTGCTCCAAAAATTTTGGAAAAATGTCCATGTTGTTGCAAATAATCCAAAACAATTGTTTCTGGTGAAAACAACATCACCATCATCTTGGATTGGGCTAGAGCATTTAAACAGTGCCAGAACAGCACCAATAAATGCCTTTTCATTTTTGAATATTTCAAAAGTGTTCCAAATTTGCCCAAACCAATTTTTGGTGGTAAAGGATATTGCAAGATAAATTTTGGACCAACTCTCACTTTTTACAAAAAGGGTTTGATGGCCTAAGCATTTTCTTTTCCTCTCTGCTTTTGAAATAAAAGAAAAGGGGAGAGAAAACTCTTACCTGGCGCCTACGCGGCCCAGCTGGCCCGGCCCAGCTCCCCTCCTCTACCTGCTCCCCCTCCGTGTCGCCCCCGCCGTGGACCGAACGGCGCCGGCCGCCCGCAGCTCGACACCGCAATGGGGCAGGTGGCTGGGGGGATAAGATCGGCCCCGAGCCCTCCCCCCTGGGCTCCTTCCATCCATTCTCCCCTCTCTCCCTCACTCACGCGCTCGCCGCTCCCCCTCCTTCTCTGCCGATCGAGATCGCCGCCGCACCTCCGTCGAACTCGTGGTCACCGGCGCCCGTCCGCTCCTCCGCTGTGTCCGGGAGGGCCGCCAGGGTCGACTCCTTCTCCCGGTGGCCTCAGCCGGAGCGGGGAGGCCGTGTAGCCGTCGATCGCCGCCGCCCCCTCCTTCTCTGTCTCCGGTGCTCGCCGGCGACATCGAGCTCGACTGCTACTCCAAAGCTGTCGTGGGTCTTTCGTGACCGCTGCGGTGAGCTCCATCTTTCCCCTCCCTCCTTCTTTTGTTCGATCCCAAGCCCGAGCGGAGCCGCCGTCATTCTGTTGCTCCGGCCGCCGCCATTGCCGCCGTTGTCGAGCTACCGAGCCTCTGCGAGCTTGCCCGACCGCTCTGGCGTATTCCTCATGCGCCTTAGAACCCGCCTAGCTAACTTGAATGGCTGCTCGCGCGCTTTAACACCGATCCCGCTCGAGCCCGAACTCCGGCGCCGCCTTGGCTCATCGCCGGTGCCATTCCGGCCACCCTCGAGCCCAACCAATGGCACAGCTCGACGCGCGAGCTCACCAGCGTTCGAACGCAGGTCGCGGTGTGCGTTTTGGCCGCCTGTATAGGAATTCCGAGCGGCTCCGGCGCTCTGCCGCCGTGAACGAGCTCGCCGGAGCTTATTCCGGTGACGCGCTGACGTGGCGAGGCGTGGGGCCCGCCCAGTGTCGCTGACAGTGGGCCCCCGCAGCTCGTTTGACCGGGTCAACCCTGGCGTACTGTTCACCGTAGACACTGACATGTGGGCCCCGCGGTTAAAACGAATTTAGAAATAAACTAAAACTGCTAATTAATCTGTTAATTAAGTTAATTAATTAATTAGCTTAATTAGTGTCTATGACATGTGGGACCCACCCCTGTTAATAGCTCTGTTAGATTAGTTTTAGTACTCTGTTAAGCCTCTGAGGCTGACAGGTGGGACCCACTGGTCAGGTTTGACCTGACCAGTGCGGCTGTTGGCTGCTGACGCAGTGATGACATCATGCTGACGTCACAATTCACTTTTTGATAATTAGAATAAATCCAGAAAATATTTAAATCTTTAGAAATTCATATCTTTTAAACCGTAGCTCGGATCGAAAAACTTTCTACATGAAAGTTGATCAGAACGACGAGACGAAGCTAACCGTGCTATCTGTTTCCGTGTCGGGACCCTCTACGGAGGTGAACCCGCAACTTTTAGCCTGTTTCCGGTAGATGAATAGTGCACATACACCGGTAAATAATTCCAGTTAAATCCTAAAAATAACTAATATGACTTAGACCTGTTTTTAGGCAACCCTGCACTGCACCCTAGCTGTCACCTGCCTCTGACACCACTAACCTGCAACCGTTCCCCCTCCGGTCAACTGTCCGACACAGATCCGGAACCGGGAATACTTTCCCGGATGGGTTCCCCTTCTTCGTTATCGGTAGCACTGCGTTAGTTTGTCACGCTTTGTGATTACTTTTGTTACCGCGTATTTATATTGTTTCCTCTCCCCCTTTCTTCCCGGTAGACCCCGAGACCGCCGACGATGCCCTGGTGATCGACTACTTCACCGTCGGAGATTCCTTTTATTTGCCAAGCAACCAGGCAAGCAACCCCCCTTTGATCATTCCGATATCGCCCATGTCTATTCTCTCTTATTCTTGCATTAGAATTGCTGCTACTGCTGCTGCTCCTATTACTGCTGCATAGCCTGTTTTTGCTAAACTGTTGATACCTGTCTTTATTCATAAACTGCTTAGTATAGGTTGAGTAGCACTGCTGTGGTCCCGCTTTCTCGTAGTTGCCTCGCATAGTACCCTTGCCTCGATCGAGCGATCGAGCCCCCTTCCCCTGACCTTCTTCACATCACCGCACACCCCCTAATATGCTCGACTCCGCAGAGTTAACATCGGGTGACGAGGGTGATACATCCGAACTCACTTCCGATGTTGTCCCTGTAGTATAGCTAGCTCGTCGTGGGTTACCGAGGGTGATTCCTCTTCCCACTTCCGACTTAGCTTTTGTCGTGCATCCGCTATGGTGATTACCGCCGAGGGTGATTCCTCCGGTATCACCTTAACGGGACTTGTCGTTTAGGAGTCCAGCGAGGGTGATTCCTCGGATTCCTCATCGGCATGGAAACCACACGGATGCCCTGGTTTACCGTACCGTGTTTAAAGACGTATCGATCCCCGAGGCCGGACGTCGCCAGGAACAAAGGCGTGCGGCCGGAGGTATCGTGCGTCTGAAGACACTTTGAAGTTACTACTACACATGTTGGATGGAGGCGGGTTGACCCAGAGGGGTACCCGCGAGTGCCTTTGAGGCGTGAGCTGTGGAGTCGGGTGACCAGTGAGGGTACCCGCGAGATAACTACGAGGCGTGGCCGGTCATTCTTAGTCCTTGTCACAAGTCCTCGAGACGGGACGACGGGGCCAACAGTATCGTAGGCTCTGCTCGTTACCGCGCGCTCCCAATCCACTAAGCGATTTGGATATTTGATCCGAGGGGCCTTCGGGTCCGATAGCACTAACCACCACGTGGGTGTGAGTGGGTGCTCTGCGTCGTATACATCAGCCGGAGTCGTCACGACGTCAGCGATTGAGCGGCCCGTTCGGATTGGACCCTGGATGCAACTGCGTGCTTGTATAAGGGGTTGCTAGGTCTGCTACCGAACGGCCACGTAACGTGCAGGAGCGTCCGGGGCGATGGCCAAGACCCCTGGGGGCATAGGTTAGTCCGGCGTGCTTGATCCTCTCTGGCGGTATCCGGTCGGGTTGCGTCGTATTGTTTAGCCGAGGGCGGGCACGACCTGATGGTGTGTCCGGCCGGAGTTAAGCGAGCGTGGTGGGTAACTTGGTGCACCCCTGCAGGGAAGAAACAATCTATCGATAGCCTGTCCTACGGTAACGAACACTCGGAGTTGTATCCACTTCGGTACAACTAGAACTGGTGACTTGAGATATGAGGTAGGGCTCTGGGATTGCTTTCTCGCAGGGAGTCGAGGAAGGATCCCCGGCCGAGGTTGATATTACTATGAACACTTTACATTATGATGTACTAATCTGCACCCTTCTAATTGCTGTAAGACCCTGAAGATGCTAGTCTTCGTCAGGACCAGGCTTCTTCCCTTCTATTTGCTGCAAGACCCTGAAGATGCTAGTCTTCGTCAGGACTAGGTTTTCCCCTCTCTACTCTGGCATTCTGCAGTCTAGTCCACCCACATAAAGCCTCCTTTGAAAATGATGCATTGCTTAGTATAGATCTGATGTAAGTCTTGCTGAGTACTTTGGATGAGTACTCACGGTTGCTTTGCTTCCCCTTTTGTCCTTCCCGCATGATAAACCAGACGACGGAGCCATGGTGCCTGCAGCCCCCGTTGACGACTACTACTACCAGCCCGAGGCTGGCTACTACTACTACCCGGCCGGCGAGTACTTCTACGAGGAGCCGGCGGACGACGACCAGGAGTAGGATCGGAGGTCCCAGGCAGGAGGCCTGCGCCTTTTCGATCGTAGCTTTTCTTTTGCCCCGCCTGTGTAACAGGCCTATCTTCTTCTGTGTTGTATCTGTACCCAGATACCTAACGCTTCCGCTGACTATGTGTGTGACACTTGTTATGTATTCGAGCCCTCGAGGCCCCTGGCTTGTAATATATAACTTGTATGTATTTATTTATGTTTTAGAGTTGTGCTGTGATTCCTTCACGTGAGTCCTTAGGCTTGATCGTGTGCATTTGTGTGTATGATTAGTGCACGGTCGGGCCGGGGTCGTCACATAAGCAGACTAACTTTGCAATACATAGCTCATGGGAAAGTAGCTTAAAAACTATTGTGGTAAAGAATATGTTGCTTATGTATCTTATTTCTTATAATGGCCCTTTGCAATACATAGCTCATCAAGCAACTTATAAGAAATAAGATACATAAGCAACATATTCTTTACCACAATAGTTTTTAAGCTACTTTCCCATGAGCTATGTATTGCAAAGTTAGTCCGCTTAGTACAGGTGGAGGTTAGCAAAAGACTGGGAGCGACCAACTAAGAGAGCAATGACGGTCATAATCATGCAGAGCGACAAAGCAACATTGAATCAGGCATGGAAGTTATATCGCTACTCAGAAATAAAAGATCATCAAGGCTTGACAGACTTTCTTTACAGTCTTAAATATGCGTGAGCATACGCCAAGTCAATCAAAATAAATTCTTGAGGGAAGATATTACTAAACCATAACACATCATTGGCAAACAAATCATGTTGGTACTCCAATAACACATTGGGAATCCCCCAGCTATTTGAGACTAACCATAAGAAAACCTGAACTACTAAGCGCCATTATGCACGTAGCATCTTTATCATAGACATATTAACCAATGCAATGGAAGCAAACTCTCTTAATAAGGTGAGCATGGTAATTAAAGAGAGTTCAAGCAACCAACTAAACAAGAGCTCTTTAAAAAGATAAGCATGAATACTAAGAGCAGAGCATGATAGTAGCTATTAAAAGACAAAGAACACACACAGCAAAGATAGTCATGAAAATTATATGTTATGTTCTAGGTAGAGGTGGAGCGTGTTTCTCTCCCACATAAAGAACGCTGAGTTCCGACTCGTTATGAAAAACTAAAAAGGAAACTAAAAGCAACACGCTCCAAGCATAGCACATAACACATGAAGTGATTAAAATATAGTGGAATGAAAGACGAACTGATAATGTTGATGGAGAAGGGGATGCACGGGGGCATCCCCAAGCTTAGACGCTTGAGTCTCCTTGAATATTTCTTGGGGGTGCATGGGGGCATCCCCAAGCTTGAGCGCTTGACACTCCTGAATCTTTTTATCATCTTCCCTCGCACACTTGAAAACTCCCTTCATACATAACTCATCATAATCTGATTAGCGAGGTTAGTACCCATAATGAAATAATTGTACCTTGCTGGAAATAAAGATATTCTTGAAGGTCTACTGTTTCTCAAGATTGCCAAAAGGTTTTTTGCAAAGAAAAAGCAAGCTCTTGGTTTGCAAAATGAAGGAAAAGCAAAACAGGACAGAATCTGTGAAAAACAGAACAGCAGGTAGTAATTGATTTGTTCGGGGCACTTCGGCAACTCTAATCAAAAAACTCAGAACAGACGCACGAAAGACAATTATATAGAGAACTCTGTCGAAAAAATTCAGACCAAAAAGATGATCTGGTGATTTTATACGAATTTTTCTATCCAAGGATAGAATCTGTTTCCTGGACAGCACCTCACAACTTTTGAACTTTCTAGCAATCAGAGGCTATACTTGGCACAAAATTGAAAAGCAAAGATACAATGATGATGCTACAGTAGTAAACAACATCAAGACACAACAAAAGCAAAATAAATTTATTCATTGGGCTGCCTCCCAAAAGCGCTTTCTTTTATGCCTTTAAGCTAGGCATAGTGCATAGAGATTAAGTTGTATCAATTGAACCATCATCAAGATCATCAAAAAGTTCTTCAATAATACAACTAGTCTTAAGAGGACTTTCAAATAAAGGCCTCATAGAGATACTTCTAGGGAGAAGACCAAAAGGATAAAAGTCAAGGGAAGATTCATTTATAAATTCATCAAAGAGAGGTGTTTCTTCCAAAGTCTTTATAGTTTCAACCCCTTTGGCAATAGATGGATTACTTTTAGAACGGGGAGCCTTTGGAACGTGAACGAACTTAGGCTCCCTCTTTGCCGGAGTTTCTACCTTTTTGGTTTTGATCGAGGAGAAGGTAGTTCCTAGGGTATCAAATATTTCCTCAATCTTGTCTATCCTAGAAGAGTCCAAGTCATGGAATTTGACGGTCTCCAAAGTTTTGAAAATTTTATGCATGGAGCTATCAAGCCTATTCAAATTCCCTTGGATCTTACGATCCAACTCATTTATCTTATTAATGCTTGGCATCTCTAGCTCTATTTTTTCAAGTTTTTTCATAATGTGAGCTAGGGTGATGTCCTCTTGAATGCTAACAACAGGGGGATTCCCAACAAGATTTTCAATAATACTAAGAGACTCCCAAACTGGGGCTTCTAGGAAATTCCCATTGATAGCAGTATCTAGAATAAACCTATTCCAAGAAGTAATTCCAACATAAAAATTTCTAAGCAAGATAGTAGTAGGTTGATTCTTGGTGGCTCTTTTTTGTGAATCACTAATTCTATACCAAGCATCTTTCAAACTTTCCCCACCTCTTTGTTTAAAGGTGAGAACTTCTGCCTCGTCAAAGACAAAAGGACCCGACATAATGACAACTAAAAAATGAGATAACTATTTTTGTGATTTTTGATAAAAGATACTAAAGCAAAACTGAAAAGTAAACTAACAAGACTAAAAGCAAAGGTAAAAGATAGCGTGCAACTCCCCTATCCTGAAGAGTGGAGTCCCCGGCAATGGCGCCAGAAATTGCTTTGCTAGGTGGCTTCTCACCCCTCGTTGGTTACCCCAAGTGGAAGGTTTGAGATGCAGTGTAGCAGAAGTTTTCCCTTGGTAATACCAAGGATCGATTTCCCAGAGACTCCCAGTTTCAACAAGAAGGTGTCAACTGCTAACGGCGCCGGATATTAGCAATCAACGTGGACCTGCACACAGATACAAATAACTTTGCTCCCAACGAGTACAGAGAGGTTGTCAATCCCTCTGGCCTTGTAGTTTACAAAGGATCAAACGCAAGTGATAATAGTGATAGGTATAATTGCAATAGTAAGTAAAAGCGAAAAGTAAATAGCGGATGTGATCAATGATGGTGAGATGGACCGGAGTCTCATGATGTTCACTAGTGATGTCTCTCTCCCAAAAGACGATAAAACAGCTATGTGAGGTAAACGAATTACAGCTGGGCAATTGACAGGACCATGTGCGCAAACCAATGCTGACTACATTGCAAGAAAGGTAGAGGTTCAAAGCATGGGCGGTACGCCAAAGTAAGTAGACCGAAATCCATCAATATCTACTACTAAGTTGCGAGCCCCACCCATAGTGTAAACTCAAAGCAACAGATAACTGCATTAAAAGAACTTTGCGTAAAGTAAACAATCCTTGCACCCGCGGGCACAAGCACCGTTGTTTTCCCCCTTGTGGCAACAGCACATCCCCTAGACTCATGTTTCTGTCACTCAAACTAGTCATCGAGGGGCATGAACCCACAATCAAGCATAACGTTCCCTCTTGGAGTCACTACCTACTACTTGGCCAAAGCAATAAATAACAACGGAGAACATGCAAGAATTACTTACGAACATAAACATAAAAGAGGTGAATCAAATATATTACTCAAACACAATCTGAACATAATCTCATAATCCGTCGGATCCCAGCAAACTCATCATAGCAACAGCATAAGGATTACATATGTGCCTCGATCATGTAGGGCAACTCACGAGGACTAATTAGTGAAGCACAAGAACGGGAGGAGAACATCACATAGCTACTGGTCATGGACTCATGGTCCAAGGGAGACTACTCACAACTCATCCGGGAGGCGTCCATGGTGGTGGAGAAGCTCCCGGTGGTGATCCTCCCCTCCGGCAGGGTGCCGGGAAGTGTTCTCCTGGTGCTCCCGATCTTGGAAGCGGCGGCGGCGGCGGAACAGAGATGACATCGCGAAAAAGAGTTCATGTTTCGAGGGTTTCGGTAGACGCTTTAAATATATGCCAAAGGGGGGCATCGGAGGAGCCTCGGGGGGCCCAGACGCCCCCCGCCCCCCCCCCGGCGCGGCCCAGGGGGGGCGCGCCGCCAGGGCGCCTGGAGCCCTGGTGCCCCCCCCCCCGGCTGTCCTTCGGGCGCACGGTAGGTTCTGGAACGCTGATTTTTTATATAATTTTTCTGGATTTTTCCTGGCAGTTCTCGTAATGTGAAAACCTGAAATACAAAAACAATCGAAAACAGAAACTGGCACTGGGGTGCACTGAGTTAATAGGTTAGTCCAAATATGATCAAAAGTGTATGGAAGTGTATAAATATCATAGCAATATCACCCAAAAGAGGCATGGAGCAAGCAGAAATTATAGATACGTTTTGGACGTATCAGGCGGCGGCTCCGCGACGAAAACTGCGAAAAGAACTTCTGATCTGGGATTTCTCCGTCACGAGCTAAAATACGGATCGAAGTAGGGCACCAGGGGAGGTGGGGCCCACCCAGGCGACCCCCCCCCCCGGCGCGGCCAGGGGGTGGGCCGCGCCACTAGGGCGCCTGGGCCCCCCCTGGCCCCCCTCTGGCCCCTCTTCTGGCTCCGGGTTCCTTCGGGTGCGTGGATTTTCTGTGATTTTTCGTGGATTTTTCAGAGATACCTAAAAATCCGTTTTCCTGCACACAATAAAACCATACAGGCAGCTCTGGTGAAAACAGCGTCAGTCCGGGTTAGTTTAGTTCAAATCATGCAAGAATGAGGTCAAAACAATATCAAAAGTGTTTGGAAAAGTAGATACGTTTGAGACGTATCAGATACGTCAACGCTTTTTTAGAAGATGCTTATTTGTAATGTGTTTTTTGAGATCAAATTGGTTCTTCGCTGTGATTTTTTGAGGTGATTGCTCATGCCTAGGTTTGTAGATTATTGATGTGTGCATTGCTTATGAAGAACACAGCCGCATCTGATGTATGCATGTGTCATCCCTTCATATGGTACTATATTTAAATGTTCCTGGCCACTGCAGGTGCTACTTATCAACTTATAAACATTTGGTTTGCTCACGTGTCTTAGAACAACTTTTTTAGCACATGTATGTGAAATAACAAACGTACCGTTCTCATTTATATGGCATTTACTATTTTCACTTTCATGTTAGAATGACTTTTGTCGTGCTATTTAAAACAGCCATGTTGATCTCGATAACACAGGGATACATAGAGCTAGCCAGTGCAAGCTTCTTATTTGGTTGTTGTAAACATACTAAGGTCCCTACCATATGTGAAAAGAAAGAAAGGTTGGTGTTAGCTGATGAACCACTTTCCTTTCATGATGTTGTAGTTTGAGCAGTTGCTCATTTGGTTGTTGAAACTAGTGGTCCTGTTAACCATCAACACTTGATGCTCCTTTTTTATTTCTACCTCCGCAGCTTTGAGCATTGCGAAGAGCTCGAGAGTTGTCTTCTCCATCACTTGCATATTATAGTTCATCATGAAGCTTTTATAGCTTGGTGGCAGTGATTGAAGAACTCTGTCAATAACACTACCATTCGGAAGATTAACTCCCAGTTGAGTCAAGTGGTTATGGTACCCATACATTCTGAGTATGTGTTCACTGACATAATTGTTCTCCTCCATCTTGCAGCTATAGAACTTGTTGGAGACTTCATATCTCTCAACTCGCGCATTTGCTTGAAATATTAACTTCAACTCTTGGAACATCTCATATGCCCCATGACGTTCGAAACGTCTTTCAAGTCCCGAATCTAAGCAGTAAAGCATGGCACACTGAACTATCGAGTAGTCATTAGATCGAGCTTGTTAGACGTTTATAACATCAACACATGCTCCTGCAGCAGGCCTTTCACCTAGCGGTGCATGAAGGACATAATTCTTCTGTGCAGCAATGAGGATAATCTTCAAGTTGCGGACCCAGTCCGTGTAGTTGCTACCATCATCTTTCAACTTAGCTTTCTCTAGGAATGCATTGAAATACAATGGAACGGTAGCACCGGCCATTGATCTACAACATAGATATGCAAAAACTATCATGACTAAATTCATGATAAATTAAGTTCAATTAATCATATTACTTAAGAACTCCCACTTAGATAGACATCCCTCAAGTCATCTAAATGATCACGTGATCCATATCAACTAAAGCATGTCCGATCATCACGTGAGATGGAGCAGTCTTCAATGGTGAGAACATTTTATGTTGATCATATCTACTATATGATTCACATTCGACCTTTCGGCCACCAGTGTTCCGAGGCCATGTCTGTACATGCTAAGCTCATCAAGTTTAACCCGAGTATTACGCATGTGCAAAACTGTCTTGCAACCGTTGTATGTGAACGTAGAGCTTATCACACCCGATCAACACGTGGTGTCTCAGCACGAACTGTCGCAACGGTGCATACTCAGGGAGAACACTTGTACCTTGAAATTTTAGTAAGGGATCATCTTATAATGCTACCTCCGTACTAACCAAAATAAGATGCATAAAAGATAAACATCACATGTAATCAAAATATGTGACATGATATGGTCATCATCATCTTGTGCCTTTGATCTCCATCTCCAAAGTGCCGTCATGATCTCCATCGTCACCGGCTTGACACCTTGATCTTCATCGTAGCGTCGTGGTCATCTCGCCAACTATTGCTTCTACTACTATCGCTAACTCATAGTGATAAAGTAAGCAATTACATGGCGCTGGTATTTCATACAATAAAAAGACAACCATAAGGCTCCTGCCGGTTGCCGATAATTTACAAAACATGATCATCTCATACAATAATGTATAACTCATCGCGTCTTGACCATATCACATCACAACATGCCCTGCAAAAACAAGTTAGACGTCCTCCACTTTGTTGTTGCAAGTTTTAGGTGGCTGCTACGGGCTTCTAGCAAGAATCGTTCTTACCTACGCATCAAAATCACAACGGTGTTTCGTCAAGTTTGTTCTTTTAACCTTCAACAAGGACCGGCGTAGTCAAACTTGATTCAACTAAAGTTTGAGAAACAGACACCCGCCAGCCACCTTTATGCAAAGCTAGTTGCATGTCAGTCGGTGGAACCAGTCTCATAAACGTGGTCATGTAAGGTTGGTCCGGGCCGCTTCATCCAACAATACCATCGAATCAAAATAAGATGTTGGTGGTAAGCAGTATGACTATCACCGCCCACAACTCTTTGTGTTCTACTCGTGCATATCATCTACGCATAGACCTGGCTCTGATACCACTGTTGGGAAATGTAGCATGCAATTTCAAAAAAAAAATCTACGCTCACGTAAGGTCTATCTAGGAGATACATAACAACGAGAGAGGGAGAGTGTGTCCATGTACCCTCATAGACCGAAAGCGGAAGCATTAGTTCAATGTGGTTGATGTAGTCGAACTTCTTCGTGATTCAACTGATCAAGTACCGAATGTACGACACCTCCGAGTTCAGCACATGTTCAGCTCGATGACATCCCTCGAACTCTTGATCTAGCAAAGTGTCGAGGGAGAGTTTCGTCAACACGACGGCGTGGTGACGGTGATGGTGAAGTGATCCGTGCAGGGCTTCACCTAAGCACTACGACAATATGACCGGAGGAGCAAACTATGGAGGAGGGCGCCGCACACGGCTAGGAACAATTGATGTGTGTTCTAGGGGTGCCCTCCCCACGTATATAAAGGAGGGAGAGGGAGGGAGGCAGCCTAGGGGGCGCGCCAAGTGGGGAGTCCTACTAGGACTCCTAGTCCTTATAGGATTCGCCCCCCCCCCTTTATTCCTTCTCTTGGAGGGGGGAAGATGGAAGGAGAGGGAGGAGGAGAAGGAAAGGGGGGTGCCGCCCCCTTCCCTAGTCCAATTCGGCCTTCTTCCATGTGGAGGGCGCGCCACCCCTATGTGGGCTGGTATGCCTCTCTCTTATGGCCCATATGGCCCATAACTTCTCCCAAGGGGTTCTGGTAACCCCCTGGAACTCTGATATGTACCCGGTACCCCTCGGAACCCTTCTGATGTTCGAATACCATCATCAAATATATAAATCTTTACCTCTCGACCATTTCGTGACTCCTCGTCATGTCCACGATCTTATCCAGGACTTCGAACAATCTTTGGTCACTAAAAACACATAACTCATAACACAAATCATCATCGAACGTTAAGCGTGCGGACCCTACGGGTTCGAGAACTATGTAGACATGACCGAGACACTTCTCCGGCCAATAACCAATAGCGGAACCTGGATGCTCATATTGGCTCCCACATATTCTACGAAGATCTTTATCGGTCAAACCGTAATGACAATATACGTTATTCCCTTTGTCATCGATCGGTATGTTACTTGCCCGAGATTCGATCGTCGGTATCTTCATACCTAGTTCAATCTCGTTACCGACAAGTCTCTTTACTCGTTCCGTAATGCATCATCCTGCAACTAACTCATTAGTCACATTGCTTGCAAGGCTTCTTATGATGTGCATTACTGAGAGGGCCAGAGATACCTCTCCGATACTTAGAGTGACAAATCCTAATCTTGATCTACGCCAACCCAACAAACACCTTCGGAGATACCTGTAGAACATCTTTATAATCACCCAATTACGTTGTGATGTTTGATAGCACACAAGGCATTCATCCGGTATTCGGGAGTTGCATAATCTCATAGTCTGGGGAATATGTATTTGACATGAAGAAAGCAGTAGCAATAAAACTGAATGGTCAATATGCTAAGCTAACGGATGGGTCATGTCCATCACGTCATTCTCCTAATGTCGTGATCCCGTTAATCAAATGACAACACATGTCTATGGTTAGGAAACTCAACCATCTTTGATTAATGAGCTAATCTAGTAGAGGCTTGCTAGGGACACTGCGTTTTGTCTATGTATCCACACATGTATCAAGTTTCCGGTTAATACAATTCTAGCATGAATAAAATACATTTATCATGATATAAGGAAATATAAATAACAAATTTAGTATTGCATTTAGGGCATATTTCCTTCACATATGTACCTCCAACTTTTCGTATTAGTTATAAAACGGCATGTATATATTTCTCTTACTACCCAGGCAAAACAAAATCACTAATTCTGATTATCTAAATATTATGTTCCCTGAGAGAACCAACTATCGGTTTTGCTTCTGTTGCTCTTCCCGGCCAAACTGATATAGCCCCGCTCATGCATGTTGTGGTTTCGTGCACTCAAAGGTCAGCTCATGCGAACCTTTTCAGTTGTATTTGTTTATCAATGCAAGGGCACAATGTGTCATCGTATTTTGCATAGTTTAGCAAAATAGGTTCTAATAGTTCACCTCACTTTTTGGTTGCATTTAATTTTTGCACCAAGGGCGCAATGAATCATCTAATATACTACACAGCACACACACATACAGCAAAACAAAACAAAATAGAGACTAAGGGCATCTCCATTGCAAGACGCTTCGGTAGACGCTTAAGAAGGAAAAAATAATTTCCTAAAATAAAAATTATGCTTAGCGCCTCTGTGACCCAACGCTTGGCGCTAGTCATAGGCACTAACTAACTGTGAAACCGGCCAGAAATCGATCGCTGGACGCCTGGATTCATCGTTCCTACTCATGCGGGAAGGAAAAAATAGCTAAGCGGCCGCCTCCAGCTTTTGCGTCGATGCTGAGCTGAACGCCAGGATTTGTTGGCTTAACTACCGATCGGGAAGGATATTAATCCTAGCGCCTACTCTTAGCGCCCGGCGTTGTAGATGCCCTAAGAGTCCCTGAGATTGGGACGAAACACCCATGGCCCATTGTCTTTTGTTGTGTTGGAAAGGTGAACCGTAGATTTCAATCTGTTTTAAAATATTTTTATATTGGAATAAATATTAACTGCAAGTTCTTTCCGAACAATGGATCGCGGAAGAATAGTTATATATCCCGCAAAAGAAATTATGTTGGCGTCCTATGAAGTGGGAGATCAAACAGTCAATAGCTGTTTATTTATAAGCAATAGCCATGTGTATCACATGTTCAGCTGGTAACCAGTCGGTTGGTTGAATCACAGTCTCCGTCACTGCAGGTACTCTGCGTATTCTACATGAGACCAATCAGGATTACATGGGCACAATGGCATAGGAGACTCATACATGATATGCTTACTTGTTAATATATATAGAGCCCACATCTATTTGCTAAGAAAGTATATAAGCATCATGCCATGTTGAGTAGATTCTACTTTGACTGCCTACCTACGGATCACTATGCGTCTATATGAGCCCCTGACTTGATTTTCTAATACATCCTATTCCCCTGCTAGATTGCCCTATGTGACCAGAAGTGCTATTCAACCTGCATGTTATTGGTGATCTCCTCCCACAATTAGACATCCTCTACCTAGCCCCCTACAAACTAAATGAACTAAATGCGATTCCTCTACATGTGGAATAAGCTAGTTTATGTAGGAGGTCACCGAGTGACCAATATTGCGTGACTTCATCATTGCTTCACCAAACATCAAATGCCAACTGTTGTGATTGTTTAATTCTACAGTTAGTGGTGTAGTGGACAACATTTATAACACTCATGGTATATCTAAATATGAGAAACCCTGAGCAGAATGCTGCTAGCAAACTATGACAGCGAAGCCATTGCAAATACAAATTATTGTTTGCAGTGAAGAATTTGGGTTTGACAAGATGTGTATAAGATCCATAGAAGCTATTACATATACTGCTCATTAAGGTTTTGTTTCAATCCAGTTGAGTTACCTTTTTGAGTATGTGATTTAGTTACCATGATCTCCAAGACTTGTCTGCATCAAGAGAGAAATGGCAAACTTAATCATGTGAGGTAGTTAGCACATCATTTCAACAGCCCCCCAATCATAACTTATCTAAGTAAAAGATTATTGAATTAACTTCTATAAAAAACTTATTTGTATTGGGGTCCTTCACAGTGGACTATGTGTATCATGCACTCATGCATTCAGAGGTCCCAATGGATAATAATAAGATAATTTAGATGTCGAAGATTCTGCTAAAAGTTAAATTGTTCATGTGGTATTTTTGAAGGGGAATTGTGCTAACCAAAGATAACCTCGCGTGTCGAAATTGACAAAGAAGCAAGATATGTAGTTTTTATACTCATGACGTGACAATCAAACACCTCTTTTTTCAAGGCAAGTTTGCATGTTCTACGTGGTCAGTCATCCAAATAGCGTCTAATTTGTATTTGCCCGCAAGTGTTGCCAATATTTTCTTTCATTGATTGGACGGTATTCCAAATAGGTTATTTTTGGTCATTGGTTGAACAATATTCCAAATAGGTTATTTTTGGTCATTGGTTGAACAATATTCCAAATAGGTTAAGAACGCTAAGGGCATCTCCAACGGCGCCCCGCAAATTTCCTCCCGCATCCGTCCACAGACAGGGAGGACCAATACGGGGATACGAATACAGAAGGCCGCCATCCAACGCTGCCGCATTCATGTAAGCAGGCAAATTTTGATATAAACACGACGGATTTCATTTGAACTAGGATAATTTGTACATAAAAACTCTAAACTACCCTATACTTGATGCTAACCTCATAGGCCATGCCGGGCTGGCCGACTCCTCCTCTTCCGTGATCGTCGCCCGATCCGGCGGCGCAGTTGGGCTTCGGGCAGCGGAAGGTGGCGGCTGGGCTTCCAGCAAAGATTGCCGCTCGCAATGGATACTCTCTACTTCCTCTTGCGTGCGGGCACAGTGAGGCCGCATCCATCAAGGACGTGGACTGGGGGAGAGGGCGACGGTCCTTGGAGGAGGCAATGTTGATGGCGGCAATCTCGTTGGTGGCCGCATCCATCGAGGTTCGTACTCCCCGATCAGGATCTGCGACTAGCATTGATTCCTTCCTTGTGGCTTCATCATTACTCCCTTCTTTCCGGTTATTAGGGCATATCTCAAAATTTTAATTTTCCCCTTTTATAAGTCTTAATTTGGTTGTTCCCCATCACATGTTAATATTTTAAGACGCATTAATCACTACATGCAACTATTAAGAGAAAATTGATAAATGCATGTACTTTATGCATGCATGCATTGTAATTAATGCATTGATAAACACATTTTTTTGAGGAAAACAAGCGCATTAATTGACTGCTTTTGCAAACTACTCCCTCCGTCCGGGTTTATTAGGCCTAAAGACAACTTCTCTTAGACCAAGACACATATTAATTTGCTCACATTAATTCTCCCATTTCACTCCCAATGCACTCTCTCACATGCATGCAGCAAATGAAAAAACACACATGAAGTGTATTAATTTTCCAGCCATGGCACCAACCATAATGGATTTTAATGCAACCAATGAAATGGTTGTATGCATGCACATTTCCAAAGCGAGGCCTTATAAAAAGGAACATGCTCGTGATGCTAAGAGGCCTAATAAATCCGGACGGAGGGAGTAGTACAAAATTTACTTCATCACTCACCATCTACTCCCTCCGTCCGGTGAAAAGTGTACGTTTAGCTTCAAAATTTGTCCATAAAAGAGTGTACTTCTAACTTCTCAATGCACATTAAATTACTTCTCTCTCATCACACGGTAATCAAGACCAATAACAATCTACACATGGTCTTCTTAATTTTTACATGCACTTAGCTCATTGGGGGTTGGGTAATTAAATAGAAGAGAGATGATGGCTTGCACTTTTCCAATGCATTTTTTACTTCACTCCATAATTTGTCCTAAAATCTCTAGATGCACACTCTTCACCGGACGGAGGGAGTATCTGGTTGGTGGGATTTTTGAATTTATAGTTGCCACAGGCCTAGCTGCTCTCTCTCTCTCGCCGTTGCTGCACGGGGTAGAAGAAGTAGGAGCTGAACACAAGTACACAAAGAACCCAGCCGCACGTACTGCTTTCTATTTCTCTGTTCCAATTGGTTGGCTCAGTTCATGCAGTTACAAGGATCAGGGGCTTTTGTACCCAGGCTAACAACCAGCACCCATACGCATGACGCTGCTCCCACGAACGATCTGCTTGGTCCGGTCAGCGCACTTGATGTGCCCAATACGCGCACGACGCGAACTCCCCTCAACGAAACGCCCAGGCTCTCCACAGCCATCGCCAACAGCCTAGCTTTGGCTCACGTACCACCAACGGCACAAACGCTGACACGCACACACACGCACGCGACACCAACCCGAACACGAACGCGGGACGCACCGGCGTCGGATCTAAACCTAAACACACACACGCCACGCCGTCCCGCACGTCCGGCACGCACACCCGACGCGTCCGACCGCATCAGCCACCGTGGCTTATTTCAACACACACCTCCTAAGCCACAGCCTAGAGGAGTCTGTCGTTGGCGTCGGCCAGGAGACCTTGCTCCGCCGCGGGTCGTTTCCGCAGCTGCGGGCACTCGCGGTGGAAGTGCTCACGCTCCCCGCAGTTGTAGCAGCGTCCACTGCGCTTCCCTTCGTTGCCCGACGTTGTGCTCGCCGTGCTGTCGTTGTCGTGGTCGCCGAAGCCGCACCCGTCCTGGTATCGCTGTCATGCCGCCCACTGAGCAGCCGTCATCATGAGTTGCTCGCCCGCTCACTCGCCGTCAGCCCGCACACACCGCCGCGTCCTTTCCTCGAACGCATTGAGCCATCCGAGCGCCTCCTCGAACGCCATCACCTCCACGTCGCAGAACTACTCGATGCCAGCCACCGCGGACTACAACCGGTTAGGCACCGTGTCGAGGAGCTTCTTCACCATGGCAGCGTCGCCGAGCGTTGAGCCGAGGCCGGCGTACCTCGAAGCCATGCCACCGATCTTGCCGACGTACGCGTCCAGTGACTCCCCCTCCTCCATGCACAACTTGTGAAACTCCCCACGAAGAGTGGAGAGCCACGCCGCCTTGACACGATCGGCACCGACGAACCTCGTCTTGAGGTTGTCCCACACCTCCTTCGCCGTCTTCTTCATCGACACCTGCATGAGAATGTCCTCCGACAGCGCGCGGAAGAGCTGCGCCTTCTCCGTCTTGTCCTTCTTCCCATCCACCGCTGCGCCGTCCGCCAGAGACACGGCCTCCCAAAGGCTCGCGGCGTCGAGGTTGGCCTCTGCCTTGATCGCCCACACAGTGTAGTTTTCCGGCGTGAGCGCCGGCAAGGAGAGCGTCACCGTGCTCCCTCTGGCGCCGTGCGGTACCAACGCTATGGAGTCGTCGAGGTAGTAGCGCAGGATCTTGGGCGTACAAGGCTCTGAGAGCAATTGTAGTTGCCACAGGTCTAGCTAGCGCTCTCTCTCTCTCTCTCTCTCGCCGTTGCTGCACGGGGTAGAAGAAGGAGTTGAACACAAGTACACAAAGAACCCAGCCGCATGTACGGCTTACTATTTCTCTATTCCAACTCAATAATGCTAAACATACAAAGAGTTACACGCATTTACACGTTGACTAGGATTCTTTCTTCCTAACTAACCACTCCTCTAATTTTCATGGGGTGAGCTCCTTCTCCTCCTTAATCTTCAATCAAAATCCATCTGTTTGTAAAACCCGTGTAAATTTATGTATGTGTAGCATTACTCGTTCCAACTGGTTGGCTCAGTTCATGAGGTTACAACGATGAGGGGCTTTTATACCCAGGCTAACAACCAGCGCTCATACCTAAAAAAAAAAAAACAGAGCTCATACGCACAACGCTGCTCCCGCGAACGATCCGCTTGGCACGGTCAGCGCACTTGACGCGCCATACGCGCACGACGCAAACTCCCCTCAACGGAACGCCCAGGCTCTCCACAGCTATCGCCGACAGCCTAGCCTTGGCTCACGCACCACCAACGGCACACACGCTGACACACACATACACACACGCACGCGACACCAATCCGAACACGGACACGGCACGCACTGGCGTCCGATCTAAACCTAAACACACACATGCCATGCCGTCCCGCACGCGCATCCGATGCGCTCGACGCGCCCAACAGCAGCAGCCGCCGTGGCTTATTCCAACAAAATTGAGCCCTATAAACTGGAAAGAAGGTAGTATCTCGCTACCAGTTGGCTAGACTGCATAACCTCCGGCCTCCGATGGTACTAGTACTAGTCATACTCACGCATCACACAAAATCTCGCTCCTTTTACTGTCGTCCTATTATTACTACTCACTAGCGTGGCTGCAACTCTGCCTGCATTTGCTGTATTATGTTGATATTAACAGCGCCTAAACATATTATTTGCTCCAAGGATCATATATATCTTGTCACTCTGTTTTTAAAATCGGCAAGTTCCTAAAAGATGTATGTAACAGGTCATGGATGTAATATAGCATGCTATGAAAATTCCAGGTTTTTTCTTTTTATGTAATAACATGCCAACCTGCAAAATTTGACCCAAAGATGTGTTGATTTGTTTCGCCCACAACTAAGAGGGTGTTTGGATACGTTTTAGTCCTATGACTAAAAGTAGTGGGACTAAAACTTGCTAACCTCACCCATGCTTGGATCCAAATACTAAAGAGACTAAAATCAAGTTAATGCGCATTTATTATCCTCCAAACCCTCCAATCCAGAACTTGCATGTGTTAGAGAAGAGGAGTTAAATGAGGGGAGAGAGGACTAATTCACATTTTAGTAGGGGTACCCCTGACTAAAAGATTTTAGTCTCAAGACTAGTTTTAGCCCCTCTTTAGTCAGGGGTGCTTGGAACTTTAGCCTCTTAAAAAGACTATTTTTAGTCAGACTAGTTTTAGTCCCTTGTATCCAAGCAGGGCCTAAGACGATATAGCGAGTTCACTAAAAATATATTAGTTTTTAAATGTTAGTTGCAGACAAATAAATGAATGCTTCACCTACCTGCACTAGTCTCAGGATAGAAAATAAATGAATGCTTCACCTACCTGCACTTGTTCTACTAATAAAGATTTGTTCTTTATAAACAAACGAGCACTCTATTATCCCTTGAGTATAATAAACTAGTTCCTTTTCACTTGTACCTGTTAGCAACTTTGAACTAGCATACAAAACAGTAGAAAATTGTCCATAGTGATAAGCATATGGGAGAGGAAGAAAGGAGCTACTAAAAATCTTGAGAACGGGGGACATCAGGAAGAATGGAAGATATACCGTCGATCGATAGATAGGACGTACCTCATAATCTCGATCTTCATGTGACACAAACAGTAGCACATATTTAGCCCCCGCTAGCAGGATGTACCTTGTTTGTAGGTTGTAGCTCCAACAGCACCGAACAGCCGAGTGAAATAGAAGAGGCCGATCAGGTGGTATTACACAGTTGGATACACAGAAAAGAGCACCGAAAGAGAAGCACAGCAAACGAACAAGTTCCAATGTTTTTCTCTTTTAATCCCATCACCTGCGGCATTAAACATGGCCACACGGCACAAACCCGCGTTGATAACCAGACCGTCATCATTAGCGGTCATGGGTTATTAGGCTGGTGCCAACGCGGGCGGTAGTGGGGGCGGTACCGCCCGCGGTCGGGCGGTAGCGGGGCGAGAGAGGGGCGAGACGAGAGTGGCGGGCGGTGGATCCGTCGCCGGGCGAGAGCGGGCGCTATCGCCCCGCTCTCGCCCGCGTTGGCGGCGGCAGGCGGGCGGCAGTGGGGCGGGAGGCGGGGCGGCGCGATGGCGTGGCGGGGCGGTAGTGAGGCGGTAGTGGCGGCGGCAACGGCTAGCTGACGTGGCGCGCTGTGATTCGTCCACGTCAGCTAGCCGTTGATGTATTATTTTTAAAATTATGTAATTTTTTATTTATTATGCAATTTTATTACTTATTATGTAATCAGTAAAAAATTTAGAATGTATTATTTTTTAAATTATGTAATTTTTTATTTATTATGCAATTTTATTACTTATTATGTAATCAGTAAAAAATTTAGAATGTATTATTTTTTAAATTCTGTAATTTTTTATTTATTATGCAATTTTATTACTTATTATGTAATCAGTAAAAAATTTAGTTGAATAAAATTATTTTCTTGCATTATTTAGAATGTCTCAAGAAATGCGAGTGAAATAACTAAATCTGAGGAGAGAGAATTTGACGTGGCTATAGCCTGCCACTACAGCCCGTGCACTGGCACCGTGAGGTGAGAGTGTGGTGAGAGTGGGGTGAGAGTGGGGGTAAAAGCTGACGTGGCGGGGCGGTAGTGGGGCGGTGCGTTGGCACCAGCCTTAGAATAGAAAGGTTAGCAACGCTTTCTGATTTATGAGGTGTGGTTACCATTTTGTCTGGTCATAATAGAGAATGCACTAACTCATGACACATACACTTCTGTTTCGACAACCCGCGTTGATAAACAATAGGTTACAATTTTGTCTGGCAGGCCCCTTCTCTGACCTCCTTGCCTTTGCTTGCACCTGCCGCTCTTGGCGTGAGGCCTTCTTCTGGTATCCATCAAAGTCTGCCTCCTCAACGATCTTCCCGCCAGTGCTCCTGCAACCTGATGTCCCCATGTGCTCTCGATGTCGCCGCCCCTTTGGTGATAAACGTCCATGTCATGTCATTGATCCAGCTAGCGAACGCTTGCCCATTTGCTGCCAGATTCCCCTAGTTAACCTTTCTCCTTCGGGTCTGTCAATATCACATCTAGATGTGAGATATTATCTCACATCTAACTCTCACATCCTTAAAATTCATGAAAGACTTAAAAAAAATCAAGGGTAAGAGAGTTAGATGTGAGATAA